>OV277351.1:26423651-27623651 GCA_922984085.1 Sicus ferrugineus
TTATGAGTATAAAATATCTGGAGTGTTATGAGAACAAGCAGTGCAGTGAGAGGATGATAGAAAAAAAAAGCGAGAGAGAGACGCTCTGCAAGGCGAGGGGGTGCGAAAGGTGCGGAAGCTGAGAGGAGGAGGAGGATGCGGAGGAGGAGAGGCGAGCAGAAAGTATGAGGAAGTTGAGAGGAATCGCGCAGACGTTGTGCATGAGGCCGAAATTTATCTACAACGTCCAACGGAACGATTTTTTCATTTATCGTAGTTGTTGATGTTTGCCTTTGTTGTTGTTGTTGTTGGTTGGTTGGTTGGTTGGTTGGCTGGTTGGTTGGTTCGTTGTTGTCTCTGGTTGGTTGGTTGGTAGGTTGGTTGGTTGGTCGGTTGGTAGGTTGGCTGGTTGGATGGTTGGTTGGTTGGTTGGTTGGTTGGTTGGTTGGTTGGTTGGTTGGTTGGTTAGTTAGTTGGTTCTTTGGTTGGTTGGTTGGTTGGTTGGTTGGTTGGCTGGTTGGTTGGTTGGTTGGTTGGTTGCTTGGTTGTTTGGTTGGTTGGTTGGTTCGCTGTTGTTGTTGTTGGTGTGTTGTTGTGTTTTAACATACGCTAATGCACGCGGGGTGAAACAGAAACCAACTAAAAAAAAAAGCTGCCCTGTACGAAAACCAGCAACTAGCTGTTGAAGTAATCAATAAAAATCAGTAAACTTTTTACTTTATACCGCGTTCGAAATTCACACTTTGAAAGGAAGGAAGGAAGAGGTGAAAGAATTCCAACTGATTGCAGCCTGAAAAAACTTCATTTGCGAAACCCCTAAAAAACTTCTAAATACCTTCTTCATTTTTAAGTAAGATTTCGCCAACTTCATCGCTGTTATTGCAGCGGGAGGACGCCGTTTCAGGACATCGAGGCACCGAAAACCAAATAGTTATGCGTTGTCTGCTCCATACACGTTAGGATGTCTGCTCCATACACGTTACGATGTCTGCTCCATACACGTTACGTTGTCTGCTCCATACATGTTGAGAAGGTTGAAACACCTCAGCTGGATGCGATTGATAACGAACTAATTTTAAAGTAATTTCAAATCGCTTGGTATTTTCCTACTGGGTGGGGAAACAAGCAACGTAATACAACAACGAAAACACTATCATCACAAACTCAAGTAATTTCTTGGTTATATTTCTGCATATAGTATATTTTTGGTCTTTTCTCCTCTTTTATTTTTATAAATTTATTTTTTTGTTTTTTTTTTTTTCTTTTTTCTCTTTTTTTGTGAAGCGCAGGCGTGTTCTGTGTTTCCTTTGTTTATTTTGCTCTGTAGATACTTATTATTGAAGCCGAATATAGATGAAGACTAAAAACTGGATGAGCGATTTAATTGCAAGCAAGTTGATAGCAAGCCGGCGAAGAAGGAAAAACGCAAAAAAGGAAAAAGAAAAACCGTACAAAAGTGAGGCAGAAAAACACGTCAGCAACTTGGGCAGCAAGAAAAAAAAAATTGTTAGTAGCGTTGAAGCCAATCATCATAATTCAGCAAACATACGACGATATAAAGAGACGCGATAGCGATGATGATGATGACGGTGATGACGGTGATGAAGACGATGGTGGTGGTGGTGGACGGTGGTGCACAGATGCATAGAGAAGAAGAGGAAGACAGGGCGACAGATGCGACAGACTGCCGTGCGGACAGATGGGCGGACAGACGGACAGACCGAGAGACAAGCTCAACAGACCGACCGACCGACCGACTTCTCTAGAGAGATGAAAAGATTCAAAAGTTGGTCGATTTGTGGTGGGTATTTATAGTCAGTCGCACTGATAGCGCGACAGCTACATCGAGGCGACGGCAGTGCAAAGCTGCAAAATACCGAACACCGCGCACTCATGTATAAAAAACGACGAACAGAGAGACTAACGACGAACGGACGGTCAGGTCAGTCAGCCTGCCAGATAGACAGACTGCGACGACGTATGTATGCCGTACATCGCGTAGATATGGCGGAACAAAGGAAAAACAAGCCAAGACACACACATACTCACGCGATTGCTATACACACACACACACACACGATTATAACATGTATTTGAAAGTACAGCAGCCTAAAAGCCGAACGACGATTGCGATGGAATCAAATGGATTTCGTATTCGTTTCACACCCCGACGACTAACACGACGAACGAACTCTCCTCACTACTCGCTTCGCGCAAAATATGACTACTTTATCCGTAATTTAGCCCACCACTTTGAAATATCTTTGATTTTGCAAGAAACTTCATTGTAATACAATAAAAACTTTCCTCTTCAGAGTGGAAAGAATGTTGGACTGTCATCGCGAGTTCCAGAAATCACCACCATCCAACTATGATTTCCTCCCATGTCACTCTGTCACTCTACGAATACTTCTTTCATCTCGCGATTATTGATGCCGCTATCGGTGATTGATGCGATCGCTACTGCGATTACTGTTCTCATCCGTATCAATAGCTGTAGCATGTTATTATCACTGTCATTAGCGGTATCTATTGGCTACTAAGATAGCCATCGAAGCTGTCATTTTCACTATTAATTTCATTGTTATTATCGCCATCGCTGATCATCACAATCTCCATAGCTGTAGCTATCACTATCCCGTGTCCGTATGATTAATACGCTCCGAGATCTCAGTAATATTATCACCCTAAAGGTCATTCTCACTGGCACTTTCACTATCGTTATTTCTCTCTTAATACTAACAATATCACTACTGTAACTTTCCTTGTTACCAATCAGAAATCATTTCACCACCATCATTGCGACTTTTCGTCACTGTCACCATCACCATTCATCACTCACAGACCTAAACTGCAATAGACTAACCATCACTGTCATTATCACACAGTTAATATCACTGCGACTATCACTAGTTTCATGTGAAGAGCACGGCCGGTCGACTCTGTAATTGCCTCTGTAATATTATCACTTCGTAATCGTCGTAATCATTGTAATCTCCACTATCACTAGAACTACAAATGTGTTTATAAGTCTTAACCGCCTCTATTTAATCAATCAATAATCGCTATCCAACATCACGTTACCATTGTGACATCATCAGTGTATGTCAAAAATGTCACTCTAATCCGGACTTTTACACGGTGAAATCCTAGTTAACCCTATCAAACTCGTTATCACAATGTCACCATCGTCCTTCTAATCATCAGTCTCATCAATGTTGCTATCATAATCATAAAACTGCCTTTGCTTTCATATCGTAAGTCCGTCGAGACTGTGGATGTCATCGTTTAACGCTTTATATTCCGCACAATATTTGCGTTTACTTATGATTTCCTCGGAAATCGAGGAATTACCGAATTATCACCGATATCTGTGGCGCTTTGAAATGTTAACAGATGAGATGATGCGGTGATAGCGCGATTAATAGGGTAGAATTATACAAAGTTGAGAAGTTCTGTTTCGATTTCCGAATCGGGTTTGCGTAAGAGATTCGCACGCAAGGTTTCCCCTTCAGAATATCGATTCAATGGAGAAATTCACACGAATGAAGTGCACGCAGCGGGTGCAAAAACAATTCCGTTTAACAAGCCAAGACGACGAATCTTAATAACCGAGTAGTATGAGTAGTGAGTGAGTGAGTGAGTGAGTGAGTGAGTGAGTGAGTGAGTGAGTGAGTGAGTGAGTGTCCTTGCCGTTCAAGGTGACATCATTACTCAGCTGTGACTGCTGCGATGTGCGTTTCAATTGTCGAACACAGCAAAACGAACGAAAATTACTTGGCTAGAAGGAATTTCTTGTTTGGGAATTCATTTATTTAGCAGTGAATTAATTCTTAAATTTTCGCAAATCAAAATAAGTATTTATTTACTCACACTCATAGAAACGAATCATTTGATTTTTACGTAATAAATTGCTCTCGCTATTTCCTTGGGAAAAATATTTATAGCAAGTCAAAAAAAAAAAAAAAAAAAAAAAAAAAAAAAAAAAAAAAAAAAGGGAAAAGACGAAAAAACTCACAAAAAGTAAAAAGACAAAATAAATTTAAATAAATGTCAAGGTAACAAAAAGAGAAGAAAAAACCAAACAAAAGAAAAAACCAGCTACTACTCTCTGGCAATAATTGCGAATGTTGTCGATGATGTAGCAGCCGCCGCCGCCGCCGCCGCCGCTGCCACCGCCGCCGCTGCTGCTGCTACTACTGCTGCTGCTGCTGCTCCTCCAATGACAAATAAATAAATAAATGGACTAAATATTAGCATATACTGGCGTACATACGCGCGAAATGTGTGAGGACGCCATGCAAATGAGTGTCGTACTCATGCGAGTATCTATATATGAGTGCAGAACACGCGTATGTGTGTGTGTATAAATATTGATTACAATGATGAAGGGACGAATGGCGGCGAGCAGAGGCTCGGCGTTATTTGAATAACTTGTAAATAACAATTTTAGTTAGCTGCCAGCGCGGCCGAAGTTTAGACGTCGTCGCACCCAACAACGCCACGCGAATCATCCAACATCGCGCATGAATGCGCGTCCACTTAAGCGTTTCTGCTAAATCGATTCATGAATATTTCATTTTAAGAGTTACTCGAGTATATCTTTCATAATTCGAGTACAATGAATCACTTGAAGTGAGTATTATTTAGACTGAATTTGAGTTAAGCACTCGCTTCTTTCTTCAGAAAAGTACTCGATTTGAAGTACTCGTTGCCAGCGTTTAGTTGCAAAAACAAGGGAATTTTTTTTTTTTTTTTTTTGGATGATTATATCTCAGATTTATATTAGAATTTTTATTATAGCAGAGATTTTTAGAGCGCAGATGAGTAAGAAAAACAAGACAGCAAAGCAATAAAAAGAAAATAATAAGCTGTAAACAAACAAATGGAAGTTAAAGAAATCCCACTACGCTGCGTGTGAATTTCTCTGTACATTCCATTCCTTCAGCGTCTCGTATCGCGAGTATTCAGCGCAATCGCTTCCAAGTCATTCGAAAAGTATATAAAAATTTCTAAAATTAGCTCGCTCCGCTTTTTTATTACTTGAAAAAAGCAAAAATTGAGAATAAATATCGAAAACATTCGAAACTGTTGATCAAATTTTGAACGAAATTGGTTTTCTTTTACTTTACAAAAGTTTCTCGATCTCTCGAAATCGAACAAGAAGTTCCTTCGCCTAAATTGCTGCGAATTAAGAATATCATAAGCTAATTAAAATCGTACAAATCTGATTTTTGTTAGCTACTAATTGCAAAAAAAAAAAAAAAAAAAAAAAAAACAAATCTCGGATGACGTAACACAACTAGCAACTCTTATCTCTCGCGAGTGCTTTTCTTCTCTTCAAAATGCAGCGAGTTGGTCTTGTTTTGTCGGCAGAGCTTTTCTATGCTCGTTTTGCTGCTTTCCCATGTTTTCGTTTGTTGCTCTTTTCGGAAAATCAATTAATTCTTGGAAAGCGCTATAAAAATGACAACGTATTCGGTTCAGAGTGCATAAATCATCTGAGAAAAGCTTCGAAATGCCGAGAAGGTGGTGACGTTAAGGGGGGGAAGAGAACGTGAGTGAGAGAGAGAGAGAGCGGAAAGAAGTGTTTGGCTCTGCATGTAAATGCGAATGTTTTCGGTTTGACGATGTGAAGTCCGAACTCTGCTACGAAATGAAAGAACGGAAAGAAGCAAAATGAGACACATTAAAGTTCCACTGTACTTTTCATATAGAAAATAATGTAATAATCAGTAGCAGCCGCCGACTGAGCAAAAATGGCAAATAAATTTCTATATCTCGTGCGAGAGCGAGAAGAACGAGGGTATCGCATACCTGCGGCTCCCCACCAAAGTCCGTCCGCTCATCTACACGCGTATGTATCCGCCGCCATCCGAAAGTCGTACATGCAACTCGGGGCGAAGAACAAAAGCCACACCGAAGTAGCAACACTGCGGCGATAAGTAGAAAATAAGTCGAGTACTGGTAGTCTATTTTTAAATACACTCGTCGGTCGTCGTAGCCTGTGCAGTGGAAATGAGCGAATGAGCGAATGAGCGAATGAGCGAGCGAGCGAGCGACAAAATGATTGCGACGAATCACTTGCTGTTACTCGCTCCCCCCCCCCCCCCCCCCCGCAGCAGTTCGAGACACCGTGATTCTGCTCTCGCTCACTGCAGCAGTCGGTTGCAGTAACGTGTTGCGTGATGAGCTCTGTTGCTTGTCTGTCGGTCTGTCTGTCCGTCTGTCTGTCTGTTGGACTGTCTGTCTGTTGGACTGTCTGTCTGTCGGTCTGTCTGTCTGTCTGTCGGTGTGACTGTCGGTCTGTGTGTCGGTCTGTTTGTCTGTTTGTCTGTCTGTCTGTCTGTCTGTCGGTCGGTCTGTCTGTCGGTCTGTCTGTCTGTCTGTCTGTCGGTCTGTCTGTCAGTCTGTCGGTCCGTCGGCCTGTCCGTCTGTTGGTCTGTCTATCGGTCTGTCTGTCTGTCTGTCGGTCTGTCTGTCTGTCTGTCTGTCGGTCGGTCTGTCTGTCTGTCGGTCGGTCTGTCTGTCGGTCTGTCTGTCGGTCTGTCTGTCTGTCTGTCTGTCTGTCTGTCTGTCTATCTGTCTGTCTGTCTGTTGGTCTGTCGGTCTGTCTGTCCGTCTGTCTGTCTGTTGGTCTGTCCGTCTGTCTGTCTGTCTGTCGGTCTGTTCAGTGCTTTTGTCTTTCTATTTATTATGTAAATTTTGTAATTGATTACACATTTTCATTTTCTACTTAATGAAATTCATTCTCATCGTGATGTACTCGCGCACTTTGTTGTTCGAGTGTTTGTAAGAAGAGAGCAAGAGATGCAAATCGTAGTGAAAATGCAGAAACATACAATTATTACACTTGCTATTTCATATTTAATGGCACAGATTTCGCTTTTATGCTTTCTAGCATACAATAAATTGAAAGAACACCGAATTAATTATCCGAAAGTACTCATTTTAAGTGAATTAAATCCATCAAATCTTCACAATTGAAATTACCAACTCATTCAGACTGATTTGAACAATTGAAAAAGCTCTATCTCTCTCTCTCCCTCTCTCTCTCTCCCTCCCTCCATCTATCTATCTCTCTCTTTCTCAAGATACTCTTTCTCAAGTATTACTTTTCATTCGCGATGATAAACGAGTCCGAAATTTTAGTCCGAACCTCTGGAGTGGAAGAGGGAACCGTTTTCGATCACCCTTCCAACTGAGACCAACAACTCGAGATCGCGAGAGCCTTTTTCAATCGAAAGATTAATTGTTAGACCTGAACAGTCGAGATCTAAACCGAAATCGAGTCGGTGTTTCTTAATCAAAACGCAAATCGAGACAGATCATCTCTTTTTTTTACAGCACGAACGACAAAACTTTAGCGAAAACTCTGTAATTCATTAGCGGCTATAGGAAAAAACATACAAAAGAGAGAGACAGAGAGAGAGAGAGGGAGAGAGAGAGAGGGAGAGAGAGGGAGAGAGAGGGAGAGAGAGGGAGTTAGACCGCCAGAGAAAGCGCGAAAACCGTAGCCTCGAGAAGTTCCAGTAGTACGCATAATTACTTCTCATTCCGAGTAATATCAGGTGTAGCTTGACCTCCCTCTCTCCATCTCTCCCTCTCTCTCCATCTCTTCCTCTCCATCCATATCTCTCTCTCTCTCTCTCTCTTCCTCCCCCTCCCTCTCACCCCCTCCCACTCTCTCTCTCCCTCTCTTCTAGAAGAGAAATATGAAAATAGAACGTTCATGCTTTCAGAATAGTCAAATTTTTTCGAAAATGTAGAGGACATTGACTTCGACTCGGCCAAAAATTTCACTTTCGTTTCTATTTTCTGTAAAATTTTCCTTGTTTTTCGTGCATTCGCTGTACTCGTACTCGTACTCGTAATTAACGGCATATAAAAGATGGTTCCTCGCTTCATCAATAAAGTGAGAGAGAGAGAGAGGATTCAACTAATAAATATGAGACATCATTAGGAGAAACTCTGTGCCTCTGTGTGTGTGTGTCTGTGTGTGTGCGTGGGAGAAAGAAAGAGTAGGAAAGGAGACATGAAAATGCGGAACTGAGGAGAAAATCAGAGACCAGAGAGAGAGAGAGAGACATTGTAAAGCCGATAAAAATAAAATAAGACGGTCTGAAGACAAAAGAGAATACTTAGCAGAGGGTGAGTGGAGGGGCATCTTCCCTCCTCCCCCCCTTTCACTGCGACCATGTTTAGATGTACTTAAACGAAAGTCTATGAAAAAACGAATATAAATACTCATGAAAAGAAGAGAAGAGAACGAAACACATGACAGACAGCGCATGGAAGCAGTTGAAAGTACGTTCGAAGTTCGAAGATTCACGCAAGAAATATCCATCTACACACACACACACACACACACACACACACACACACACACAACCACACACATCAATTGCAAGCGCAGAAATTCCAGAATTAATTTATGTGGCTACCGGCGCCTCGAATTATGCAGTACGAATTTCGCACTGATGTTGGCTTTGGGTTAATTACAACAACAATTTCATTAACAACAACAACAACAATAACAGCAACAACAACAGCAACAGCACAACCAAATATTCTAAACCACCAGCAGCACACCAGCATCGAAAATACAAGTTGAAACTACGGTTTCCTGCAGCAATTCACGTCAGTGTTTCCCAAACATTCCATTTTATAATCCAAAATTATTCCGCCCAAAACTATTTCATAATTTATTTGAGTATTTACATATTTTTTTTTAAAGTTCACCAGATCTAGAAATATCTGATGAACTTTGTGAACGAAATGTGATCGACTTCACCACTGAAAATGGGAGGAATCGACCACCTGACACGCCCACATTTTATATAAGGAAATCCTTTGTTAACTTCATACAAAGTCATACAGAGTCGCCGGATTGAGATGTAGCGACCAAAAATTTATACTTTTATATAATGAAAGTGTGGACTTTGCAGTGTCATAGCAACCCGATCCGTCTCTGGTCTACAATAACCAGTCGGACCGAATTGCTATAACTAGACAAGTTGAAAAGAGGGCGAGGCATTCTTCACTTCACAGATAATTCGTGATGAAAGTGCTTCAGTAAGCGTAGAAAGACGAGACCGTTGGCTGGTTTGTACTCCACCTAAATTTGACAGCCCAATATAATGAGAATGATATTTTTAATGCCAACGAAACGGGCTGAGAGAGAGGAGAGAGAGAGAGAGAGAGAGAGAGAGAGGGAGAGAGAGAGAGAGAGAGAGAGAGAGAGTTGCTGTTATGGTTGGCAACAATATGACTGGCAGAGAAAAGCTAAAACTGCTTGTAATTGGCAAATCGAAAAATCCACGACGTGGAAAAAAAAAATTCCAGACCACTTAATGCGGATCACGCAAGTAACAAGAAAGCTTGAATGGATGACTAGTGAAATTTGCGAGCATGATGCCCCGCTCACCCAAAAGGAGGTCGAAAACAAACTCAATAACCTCAAAATTGCTTACTTTCCTCCCAAAATGACCTCAATTTTGCAGCCAATGGATGCACGGGTGTTCTTGAAAATCTGTAACAACATTGCAATCGAAGTTCTGGATGAAATAGAGAAGCCCACACTCGTAAATGGGACGCGTTAGTCGAGGCATCTAGAAACGCAGTGAATAATGGTGCAGATTTCGTTAAAGTTGATGATGATGATGATGATGATGATACATGTAAACGGAATCATCGTACTGAGGAAGAATTCTCAGAAAGCGTTCTAGAAAAATCTATTCCATGCTCACAAGGTAACTCAGATCAATTATTGGGCAGTCCAAGCGCTGCGGAGAGAACAAGAAGCGAAAAATCGCGAAAAGAATGGTAAAAAAGAAGGAATCATCATCGAATCTAAAGACGATATTTCATCGAATCTAAAGAAAACTACGGACTACTTTGAATAAACATAAAATTAATATTTACAAAAGTGCGTTTAATTTTTTAATGTTTCTTCGTAATTCGAAATTTTCCTTTTTTGCTCCCTTCAACTTCGATTTAGTGAGCGAATTTCTACTGCGCATTAGAGCGTCATGAGTTGTTGTTATTTTTTGGTTGGATTGCGAGTGAGTAAAGCACGATAATTTCAATTTATTTTTGTATTTTCTAACTGATGCTTGAATTTTCTGTACTTCAAGTGTAGCACAAATGAATGAGAAAAACGTGTGTACCAATTTCAAAATGTTTTTCTTACAACGTTTTTCATGGTCGGTCATAGCTGATTTTTCTCAATATTCAAAATTCGTGGCCACGCATAGGTCACAAAAAAGTTTGGCTGCCCCTGCCACCAACCTGCGCAAGTTCAAGCCAGCAAGACGATTGCAAGCACGGGTGGTGAGGTGACGAGGAGGACGAGGAGGACGAGGAGGACGGGGGATGGAAGGCTGGAAGGGTGGGAGTGGAGGGGTGGCTGCGGAGGGGTTCGTAAATTGCAAATTCGTTGCTCTCAGCAGAAACTAATCGGAGACTCTGGTGCACCGAACTCACACGCGCGCAAACGTTTTGAAGCGCCGAGCAGAGAAGCAGCCGATTGCACAGCCTCGAGTCGGATGGACGGAGCACCTGCCCCCCCCCCACACACCAAACCCCCCTCCCCACGACCACGCCTCGTTCCCTCCACCACCACAACCACAATTTGTAACTCGATGCATTTGCTCGCTCTACGGAATTCGCTGCTGCTTCAATTCAATTTGTTGTTTCTCTACGCTTCTCACCGCGCTTAGCAATGAAATTCATGCACCATATAACCTCAAATACATACGCACACACGCACACACGCTCGTTATATATGTTTGCGCTAAATCTTATATGCGCTGCAAACGATTTTCGGCTTGTTGACGCCGAGGTGGAGTCAGCAGCCAGCCAGCCAGCCAGCAACTGCAGCAAAAACGCGACGACGAGCTTTCATTTCAAGATATGTATGTGTGTGTGTATGTATGTGTGTATGTGTGTGTGTGTGTGTATGTTTGTCTGTCTGTCTGTATGTATGGAGGTCTGTATGTATGAATGTATGGATGTATGAATGAATGAATGAATCAATTTATGAATGTATGAATGAATGTATGTATGAATGTATGGATGTATGAATGAATGAATGAATGTATGAATGTATGGATGTATGAATGTATGAATGTATGAATGAATGAATGACTGTAAGAATGTATGAATGAATGAATGAATGTATGAATGTATGGAAGGATGTATGAATGTAAGAATGTATGAATGTATGAATGAATGTATGTATGAATGTATGGATGTATGAATGTATGTATGGAAGTATGGATTTGTGTGTGTGTGTGTGTGTGTGTGTGTGTGCAGTACATATACGACACATTGAACGAGGAAGATCAGAACGCGAGAGGTTTGCGAGGACCGCCAAATATTCGCTAAAACACAGCAATTCATGCTGACAAAACGCCGGAGTGTCAGTCAGACGCGAAGAGAAAGAAAGCAACGATGACCTGACAGGATAATGAAAGTGGAAAACGAAAAGGAATTCCTAACCCGATCGATACGTGGCACCAAAACATGTTCGACTAAATTTAGTTTTCCAAAATGTAGTTTTCAGTATTGAAAGTAATAAAACAGATTAATAGAATTATAAAAAAAAACGAATCTCTTAATAGAAAAATTTTTATGACGTATTTAATCACGTGTTCTTGAGCAAAAAAAAGAAAAGAAAACAGTAAAATTCGGATAATGAAATCTGTAATAAAGCTCACCTCTCACTGAGGTGAGAAAGAAGGTTTGTTTCCCCCCCCCCCCCCACCACACTTGTGGTGACTTGTGATGGCGTAACTTCGCGATTATGTTGACAAAAATGCTGTTGGCGCCACATTTTGTTGACACTTAACGGCTGAGATTGAGTTTGCCATTCAAATCGAAGATTAAATCTTTTAAAGTTTTCTAAGCGGTGAAGCTGCAGCTTATTCACCTCAGCTCACCTCGCATGATACAGTGATTTTGCACGTTTTTCTCTTTTTTTTCTTGTTTTTTTTTGTTTT
This sequence comes from Sicus ferrugineus, assembly GCA_922984085.1. Lineage (NCBI taxonomy): Eukaryota > Metazoa > Arthropoda > Insecta > Diptera > Conopidae > Sicus > Sicus ferrugineus. The sequence goes on from OV277351.1 coordinate 26,435,633, forward strand.
TTCTGACAGATGAAACCAAACTCAGAGAGGATGGGAGGTCACAGTGGGTGGGGGGGGGGGTTGGGGGGAGTTCGTATTTTATAAATGAGACTTTCTTAATTCTGAAACATACTCACACAATAAAGATACATTTTTGCGTCTTATTGCCATTAGTTATAAAAAGTCGTAATTCAATTGTTTCCTTACCTGCAACGAGAGAGAGAGGAAAAACTTGCGTGATTAAAGAGTCGAAAGTTGGTAGCGACGGTCCTTCGGCAGGACGAACTTCATTGAAGAGTCTCTGCGAAGGAAAAGTCTAAATATACATGAAAGAATTTTCACACACACACACACACACACACACACGCACACGCACACACCGAGAACGACAAAAAGCTTTAAAGCTCTCGAAACTTCGGAAAATTGTAGCTAAATCGTTCGAGTTCAGCAAAAGAAGGTAAAAACGGGCTTCTCAGCGCGACACACAAACCAGTGCGGCAACAACAACAACAACAACAACGCCCACTGCTGCGCCGTCTGCAGCAGCAGCAGCCACCAAAATGCTATCCTATCGTGTACCGTGTTGCCCTAGCCCGGGACCGTCGCTGGCGCTGGAGGAGCGACCGACGTCAGGAGTCGCCAGCAAATCGACCCCCGCCAGCGACCAGCCACCCCCAGCCAGCCGCGACCAGCCACCCCCAGCCCCCCGCTCTGGTTGCGCTTTCTTTCCCACAGTCACCCTCTCGTCAAGCCACCGCCAACACCCACCACCCCACCGAAACCCCAAGCCACGCCCCCTCCCCCACTTCTTACTCTCACTCGACATTTGCAGTTGAGCAAATAAATCCAAACATCATTCAGTGAAGAGCTACCGAAATTATGTTGTTTACTGGAATCCCAACATTCCACTCCGACTGAAAGCAGCTCCACCCACCCCTCCGATGCCAGCTCACCCGCTGCGCGCTTTCACCTCTCTGATCCGGTGAGGAAAACAAACAAAAACGTTTACCACCCCCGCCAATAAACGTCCATCAGTGAATTTTCTTCTCACCACTTTTAAGTGGACGAATTTGTTCGTCGCAGTGTAAACAAGCTGCAGCACCACGCTGAACCCGCCGCGCCGTGCCATCACAACTCCACCACCACCGTCACCACACTCACAACCACCACCACCACCACCACCACCACACTCACAACCACACTCACCACCACCCAGCCAGCACAGCTTGCCTTCCTCGTACCCACCACAGCTTTAATTTTATGCTGCGAAATACGAATATTAAAAGCTCAAAACACGAAGTTGGCTGGGAGGAGGAGGAGGAAAGAGGAAAAAAGATTAAAATCGATGCTAAACTTTCGTTGACTTGAAACCACTCGTGGCTTCCGCGCTCTCATCCATCGCACCCTCTCACCCCGCTCCAGCGGCCGCTACTCTCCTCACTCTCACCGTTCAAGCACCGAACTCACCACCGTGCAACGCCATGTTGGCTAGGTCGTCGTCGCTGTCGCTGTCGTCGTCGTCGTCGCTGTCGCTGTCGTTGTTGTTGCACTCGAAGTGGTGGCCAGCCAGCTTTGATAACGTATGCGCCGCATCATGACAGGGTTTACATTTCCGTCCGTCGGGTTTACGAGTGCGGATCCTTCGTGGCTGCTCGGCGTCCGTCCGCGGAATTCGTACGTCTGTCCTTCACATTCATACGTCTATCCGTCGTCTGTTCGAGTTCTCGGTCGGTGGCTTCGTGTCTACGAGTTCTACGTTGTTGCTGTTGTCGTCCTCGTCCTCGTCGTCGTTGTCGTCGTCGTCGTCCTCCTCCTCGTCGTCGTCGTCGTCGTCGTCCTCCTCGTCGTTGTCGTCGTCGTCGTCGTTTGTTGCTGTTGTTGTTGTGTGTGCCATTTATTATTTCTGTCGTTTTATCGTTAACCTCATTCTACTTGCCATTTCCACTCTTTGCCTCGTTTTCACTCGCACACACCGCTCTCCTGTTTTCCCTCCCCCTCCCTCTCCCTCTCACAAGTTTTCCAAATTCCAGACCCCATTACAACACCAACAACACGTCCCGGTTTCGTGACTACATCAGTTTAACAGATTTCGAATAGAAATCTCTTCACTCCGTCCGTCCACCCGTCCACCCGCTTTTCCAAAAACCACATTCGAGCTCCCCGCTGCAATGGCTGCTCCCTCTCTTCGCTCATTCTCACACCAACCGCTGAGAGACCACTGAGCGTACACTCGTGTAGAATTTACACGTCTATACAACCGGAACAGAACCGGAAAATGAGTGCCACACAAAATTCACCTCGTTCACCACGAAAAACTTCCTTTTTTTTCTTTTTCTTCTTCGTATGCTCGCGTGTGGGCGAAAAATTGTGTTTAAAGGACATCTAAGGGAATTACTTAACAGCGCCAACAACAACACCAACAACAAAAAACGGGAACAGCAGAAGGGACAAAAGGGAAGACGAAACACTTTGTGAGAAACGTGTAGCGCAGCGAGGAATTGCTTGTCTCGGGCCGCTCGGAGGCGGTGTAATACGACGAAAGAGTAATAAAAAAAAAATAGAAACTGAGTAGAAATGTTGGGAGACGACTGGGGAAAACAAAGCCGTGAGAATAAATCATTTTCTTAAATGCCAATTACTCACGAGGCAAAACCAATTTAATATCAAACAATCGCGAAGCTGGGAAGGAGAGGGAGGGGGAAAAAAAGTGGTTGGAAGAGAGTGTGATGACAACGGGAGAGAGGAAATTGTGCGCAGAATAATAACAGATCAGCAAATGATTTTTATTGGATTTTTTAGTGGGATTTTTAGTGGGAATTTCGGGGGAAAATGTTTGTGGTGAAAAATAACTCTTTATAAGGAAAGCGTAGCTGCCTCTGAGAGAAAGAAAAAAGGATGAAGAGAGAACTGGGCAGAGTAACGGAAGCAGAAAAACGCCTTTATGTGGCGAGCATCTACATAAAAATAAAAAAAAGGATTGAAGAAGTAAATAAGAGATGAAATAATGGCCACACCCAAGAATTCAACACGCTTCAGAACTCATGTGTTCCCGTCTATTCCTTCCTCTCTCTCTCACTCTCTCTCACTCACTCTCTTGCACGCCTCTCACAAAACAACTTTTGCTCAGGTGACTGAGCGCCGCCTCAACTCTTTTTCTTCGTGATACAGTTAATTTGTATTTTCTCTTCTCCCGCGCTTCTCTTATCCATCGTCTCCGCGGCATATGATTTGCTTCATTTTCCTACTTCTTGCTCTTTCTTCTTAATTCCTTTTAATCCCTCTTTGCATTCCTTTTTCATTTTTCATTAAATGACTGCGTTTCTCTCTTTTTTTTCAGCCTCCTCCTTCTGCTGGTGTGAGAATGAATCAGTTTGAGTTGTGGAGAACAGCAACAGTAACAGCAACAGCAACAACACAACAACAACAACATCAACAAGAGCAACACTGACAAAAACAGCACGTAAATTAGGAGAACGCGCGACTTGCATGAACGCTCACCACACCACTACATCCGCATTCGAAACACGACGAATGCGTTTTCAGGATATCCTTATCCTGTATAGAAAAATCCTTCTCACAGCAACTCGGCTGCACTAGAAAATTCAACGTAAACGAGCGGAACACATAAAGAAATGAGCACGAACCGCCTCCGCTCCCCTCTCCTCCCCTCCTCCAACAACCGGTAAAACCAACTCACATGATGCGAAACGAAGAGCGAGTAGCCTTCGATGAACGCACAAGAAGTGCGACGTAGAAATCGGGATGGCACACGCTGAAGGCGTGAGGTGGTCAAGGAGATCGCGTGGAGCCGGGGGGGGGGGGGGGGGGGGGAAGGGGGGGGGGAGTGCTCGTGGTGGCAAACGGCAGCCTGAGATGACCAGATGAGAGACGAAGGAAGCCAACGAAAGCAAAGCGCGGTACCAACAAAACGACGAGGAGAGCGGCTCGTCAAGCGGGAGTCGACGAGAGCGGCTCGTCAAGCGGGAGTCGACGAGAGCGGCTCGTCAAGCGGGAGTCGACGAGAGCTGCACGAAGAGCCGTCGAGGCGCTTGAAACTGACACGAAGTGAGCAACTGCGGCTCACGTCGACGGATTTACGACGACGACGACGACGACGACGACGAAATGCAGAAACGCAACAATCAACAAAATGTACACCCAAAAATAATGATAACAACAACATTCAACTCGGCCGCGGCAACAACGAAAAACGGTTACCACGGACCAGCAGAGACAGACAAGCGCAAAATCCAGCGCCCTCGTAATAAAGAAACAAAAAAAAAAAAGAAAACTAAATACAACGGGAAAATTTTACCGCAACAGAGCTGCTGTCCTGTCCGCGAGGGAGTCAGCGAGAATGTTAACTGGAGAACTGGAACGTTCGCAGATACAGCGAGAAACAGAAAGCGGCTGCTGACGGCGAAGGATAACAACGATGCGGGCAGAAAAGGACGACCGCGGCGACGGCGACGGTGACGGTGACGGCGACGACAGTGGATGCTGCCACACAGCCATGAATAGCAGTAACCGTGTGCTACGAATACCTATGAAGCGCGTATTGATGTCAGTTCGTTGTTGTTGCTGCCTCGTTAATTTTGGAGTGAGGAGAAGGCAGCGAAATGTTCCAAAAACGGAACGAAAGGCCGCCGCCACCACCGATGTTCAAGGAAATAGCGGCTATCAAAACAACAACACTAACAACAACAACATCAACAGCAGCAAACCGTCAGCAGGAGAGAGAAGAGCGATAACTGCGACAGACTTCAACAGCAACACCAGCTGCGACACGGCGGCACCCCGCTGAAACTCTGGCATCCATTTGTCCGGAGTAACTAGTTCACGGACTGGTGGGAATTGCTCGGGATCGGGATCGGGGTCGGGGTCGGGGTCGGGGGGTCGGAGTTGGGGTGACAAGCATCTCTGTCAGGTAACTGAGCTCGAATTCTGCCCAGTAACCACCCAGTGACCACATGACATCTCAACGATTAGAGGTTACATGAGATTTATTTGTGTGAAAAGGATCAACTGGTGGAATTATCTGAACACAAATGGAGAAAACTAATAAAAACTAATAATCGCTCACTAAATAACAGCGACAACCAGCGCTTGACTTGACGTGAATCGATCACGGAATTGCTTCCTGACCAGTTATTTTCCCGCAGGGTTATACGACAGAAGCAGCTTGTGCACACACACACACACACACACACGCGTGCACACACACACACAGCCACATAGAAGATGCCTATGCTTTCGAATGCCAAACACTCAACATGAATAAATAGTTAAAATTTATTAATTAAGAATAAAACTGGAGACGTTGGATCCACCCTCGCCCATTTCCAAAAATCTACGTTAATACAAAACTTTATCCCTCTATAAAGAGTATCAGAGATAATGCAGTAATCAGTGTAATCATCCCTCTCGTACAGATGATTTTCGAGACGCACAATTGACTAGGGACAGCATTCGCTGGGTCAGACTGGCTTCATTGCACGAAGAAAGGATGAATCTGTACCAGAGGATGAGGCGAGTGGATCCCCCCGGAAGCTTGGAAACTTTAAGACTATAAAAGGGAACATAAGACTATAAAGGGAGGGACTATTAAGAAGAGCCCTGGCCAGGAAGAGTTCCGCACACAAGTCCAGTTTAAAAATGTGGTGGACTTACCGACCCCCAACCTGTGGAATTATTTTCGGTGGAGTAGAATTGCATATCAGGAAAACTCTGGTAGTTAGGACTCAACTTCCAAATAGAGGAACTAGAGAAAACCTTTCCGGAAGGTCGATAGGCCTACTAAAAAAAGATTTCTTTATTCAATACTAATATTTTGAGAACGCTGTGAGTTCCCGGGGAGGGTGGGGGGGAAGAGGGGATGGAGGGGCCTACAAACCAACCCTTTTTCGAGCCGAGGGCTGGGGTGTGGGGGGGTCGTTGTGAGAAAATACACTGAACCGAGCGAGGGAGGACTCGTTTGGTGAACACGTCGCTCAAGTAATGAAAGTCATACTTAGTTGAGTGAGGGGGGTGAGAGGTCAGGAATGACAGGGATGGGAAGGCTGGGCGGTGCAGTGGGGCGACGAGATGCAGATGCAGTTGCCTCGGAAACAGAAAGTTCCACAAGAGCTCGGTCGGTTGAGGATGAACAGCGAAAAGGTGGCGATCCGGAGGAAGGTAACGCACAACACACTAGAAAGAGACACCAGCAGACAGAAAGGGAAAGGAAGACAAATATAAAGAATTTTACATATACAGATGTATGTGCGCAGAGAGGTGCGTGTGTAGGCAACCTAAAAGAACAACAACAAAAGCGTAAATAGAAGCAACGCATCGCAGCCGAGGTGTATCCGTGTCCTAGCAACTCGGATGCATCCTAGTTTCGTGCGCGATTCTCAGCGACGCATAAATTGAGAGCAGGGTGGTGCTACGATGGGTAGAAGAGAACTACGTACTCGGCTACATATATACACGTAACTACAACACCAACAACAACAACAACAACAACAACACCAACAACAACAGAAACAACTCTTGCACTGTGGAATTTAGCTGAGCTTTGAAACAAAATAATTGATTTCGACCAAACAGGACGAAACGAAGCCGACAGAAGTCAGGACTCGGTATTTATGTAGATGCAGATGCCAGGTCAACCCACTGCTGGGTTGGGCGACACATAGTGGGGGCGGCTTGTACATGGGGTGGCGGAGAGGGGGTGGGTTTGCACACATGATGGGGTGGATGGATGCCTCCATTTATGGCGGCCACTTTCGTCAACCTTCGTCTCCGTGAGTGCGTACGTTGGTTTGTGTCGGACATTTTCAAAATTTTCAGTAATATACACGAATTTATATAGAAAAAGAGGAATCAATAGCTTTCTGGTATTATATTTTTTTTTTTTTTTGCTTTTCCAAGTCATTCCCAACTTTTATGATGACTTCCAATATCTGGTGGAATTGATGATGGAACTTTTATTTTTAGTTTCTTACTTTTAGTTTGCTGGAATTCAGTGCAATCATTAAGCGGGCTCACAATGCAGTTGTTTGCATTCGTCGTATATACACTTGTATATCTATATATTTCACTGTGCTGTGCTGTGCTGTATATGAGAACTTCGTTTTCGTCCTGCGGAGAAAACAAATCGCGTATGTATCCTGCAGTGGGTGGGGGTGGAACAGTTGTGGCGTATGGAAAACGAATGCCTGGTCTTCTTTTGAGTTTTCTGCATACAAAGTAATATATAAAAGCTTCGGCAAGGACTTTCGCTCAAAAGGAAGAATTATATACGGGCGATAAAAGGTAGAGAAATTCAAAACAAGCTGAAATGAAAAAAATTTAAAAGTTCATTTCGCACCAATGAAAGTAGACGAGGAAGGCACAAAAAGTCGCCTATATAAGAAATCTATTAGGTAAAACCTCTTCGTTCAGTCAATCTTATAATTCATAGTTAATTTTCTAGAAAGATATCGAAAAGATACAAATACCGACAGATACAGATACAGAATCAAAGCATCCTGCTGCAAGCAACAAATGCTGAATGGTAAATCAATAAAATCAAAGTAAGCTCAACTAAATGAACCGCTGTGAAACCGCAAGATGTCGACACACAAGAATGAAAGGACTAAGAAAGGATTTCCTGTCTCTTTCGCTTTAGTCGGCTTCAACGACTTCTTATTCCATCGTGTGAAGGGTGGAACACGAAGGACACAACAGCAGATACAACCAATTTAAACACAAGGCTACGGAGGGAAGCAAAAGCTGAGGCTTTAAGGTGTCGTGCTTACTTCGTATACACACACACACACACACACACACACACACACACACACGTATATACTTCGATATTTACAGGCATATTGCGTTACACGAGTATGTAATCACATACGTAGCCAGCTATATGACACCGCCAAGCATATAAATATTTGCGTGAGAAGCAACGCTGCAAAGGCCACTAAAACCAAAAGCAATATACAAGTAATACGTGGAAGAAATCTCCGTAGCATGCTTGTAACTTATTAAATTCAGCGCAAAAGATAAGTGGAACGTGTCGCTCTTATGCGCGCTCGGACCGAGTTTATCGCGAGGAGTCGAGACTAGAATCTTCTGGAAGTCGAGACTCAGTCACAGCCATAGCAGGATGATGGTGACGGAACTACGACACTCTTCTCCAAATAGGATAAGTTAATATGTAAATATAAAATGAATTCATTTGAGAGAAACTGAGTTGGGATGGTTTTCTGTTCTATGATGCTCCTTATGTATTGCGACAAGTTCCAGCAGTATTAGAGGACGACAGGATTATTAGAGAACGCCAGGATTATTAGAGGACGCCAGGATTATTAGAGGACACATTTTAGATGAACTGAAAAGGGTCTCAGTATACCTACTCTGTGTGTACTACGATGCTCTTTATGTATTGCGACAAGTTATGCTATAGCTTGTCATAGTTTTTCGAACTGGTTTCCCAAAAATATGTGTGTGCGATAAAAAAATTTGAAATATACAGCCAAGATATACGAGATGTTTATGTGCGATGGTAGCCATGTTGCCCAGTTATTTGATTTGCCTGCAATGCAAAAGTAGTTATGAAAAAGCAGAAAGCAGTGTTCACCTCAGCTGTTTTGCGATAATCTTATTCTACATTATTGCATTTAATACACATACAGTATTTTACACCTGCCGAAGATGACACCGATCGCCTCGTTACTACCTGGGCCTCCTGCAATTGCGGACACACCATTCGCATCCATACGAACGACTCGTATTGCACAGTTGGTAAAGCGGGCAGATGTTTTGCGCAACTGAACATATTTGAACTTTAGCTAATTTACGACGAACTAAACATACGCACGACGGTACACCCTTGTCGGACAGTATATATTCCTGTATATATATATGTATGTCTAGAGAGGGTTTGAGTGCTGCTGAACGCGTCTTATCTACACCGAGCACATAACGACAACGGACAACGACAACGGGCAACGACAACGACAATGGCAACGACGACCAGTCTTATTTCTTGGCATTCTGTGCCATTGTATTTATTACGCATCGAGTTATGAAATCATCTATATAACGCACTGCTGATTTCAGCGCGTTTCTCGCTCGATCGGATCGACCTTGCCGATCGGAGGTGTCGTTTTCGAAGAACAGTATTTTTCTTTTTTGTAAATAAATCTTTTAATATTTATGAGATACAAACGGAGAGAGATCAAGTTTTCAATATGATCTGCCAGTGGTTTATGAAATCTGAAATGTGTTTCATGATTTATTTATTGAAACGATTCAAATCTGAGAGTTGTATATAAACTTGATGGCCAAAACCAAGTGAACAAAAATATTTTCACACAACACAGGACCGAACCTGTTCCCACAACGCAGCTTATCTATATCTATCTGATCCGAAGTCTTTTAAACACACAAAGCTACTTGAATCCGGCTGTTGATGTTATTCCACTAAATTCTGTGTGATTCTGTGTGAAAAGCTGTATGATCAGTCAAATAATATGATCGGTATACGTAAATATAATATGATTCCTCGGATGAGAAAGCTTGGGATGGATGAGGATGAGCATGGTGGGAAAATGATGATTCAGGAATATAACAAAACTCAGACTATCTTTTAAGGTTCAGCGACACTTGTGTTGTTCCAAGTTTTATTGGCAGAATAAATAGTAAACATCACTGAACATCACATCCCTTAAAACATTTTTTGGCTACTGAATCGAAAAGTGTGAAAGTAATTTGAAGCTCCCGAAGTTTTTTTGAAGCTCCCGAATTGAGAGATTTCGGAAAAGATTCTCTTGACATAGTTTTAAAAAAGCATTTGAATTGTTCATTTACATGTTAATGGAACGATTGCTTCGACATCCGAAGGGCAACACTAATCATTCAGAGATCACAAGATCTTCCTTCCTTCCTACCAAATCTCGACCTATTTAACTTCGGCGTCCCATTCGAATGGATTTCTGCGTTCCATTGAAATTACGCGATGAACTCTGAAATGCAAAATAGCGCCATATTTTAGGAAAATCAAAACTTATTTATAGAATTTATTTCGTACCAAGCAAGCTTTTGTATCTATCGTTCCGTGCAGAGGAGAGAAGCACCGAGAGATACGTGTATCTCTGAGTGTAAAATCATTATGTATCTAGTGAATGACTGTATCGGAATTTGTGTTGTTGTTGTTGTTGTTGTTCGTTTGCAGTTTGTAATTTTTCAAGTCGTTATTTTCGTTCCATTGCGAAACTTGTGCTCTACGTAGGCAAACAACAACAGCAACAACAACCCCATTAAAAGATACATAAAGACCGAGACGAATAAAAAATTGCCAACCTAGCAAGAGAAATGGTTGCTCGTGCAGTTACAGTTGCTCTGTTGCTCCGTACGTCGTTGCTGCCGCTGCTACCGTTAAATGTTTTCGATGGTGCGAGATAGACGATGGTTTCCGCAGACATCTCTGGTTTCTCTCCATCTCCATCTCCATCTCCACTACAGATTTAGGTGATGTGTATCTACAACTGCAAAGCTTTTCGCTAACTACAGCAGTTGCTCGCTCGCTGCAACAGCCGATCGATCCGATCATCGTTCGAGCGATTCAAACGATTCAAACGATGGATCGCGATCAGCGATATAATGCTGCCACATCATTGTGAGTTCGTACGAAGTGCAATATCGACCGGGGCCTTCATTGAAACCAAAGCCAACACAAAGACCTTTGTACCGAATTGCCAGCTTTTCACTGCCTCTCACTCATCTCACGCATTCACAGTCATTCACATTTAATTAGCAGCCAAGCATCTGTAGTGCATCATTTAGCTTGCACGCACTACTTTTGCCTAAGTAACGCGCTATTATTTCAAGAAGTGCACCCGGCACGACAGGGACGAGAGAATATCAGTTCCTCCTCACAGTGAAGCGAAGTGTGTGTGAACAGCTGCGCGTGATCTTGTATCTCTTACCTGAAATGTTTCCATAAGGAAGCCTATGAAGAAGAAGAAGACCAGACGCATTATCCGAGTGCCCTCGAACTGATATCGGAGGTAGCAATTGAGCGGTCTGGTGCTGGTGGTGTCAACAATGGTTCTCAACACAGTTCGAAGATTAGAAGAGGAAGAGACACTCCTGGAGGTGTAATGAACTCTCTGGGAAGCCTACTGCGTCATCTGGCAGGTCAAACTCATTACGATTCGCGAGCCCTTGCATGGAAACTCCATGGTAGTTAAGTTACCTCGTAGATGCTGTCCATTCCCGTTCGAGTGGAAGTCATGGATTCAATAGGATTTCATTTAACTTTGTAGTGCGATTGTCTGATTTTACTGTCAGAAGACACTTGAAACTCCCGAACGAAATACTGGCAGAATTCGGCGAAAAGATGAAAACTGAAAGTGACAACTGGAACTGGGAACTGAAAGTGACAACTGGAACTGGGAACTGAGACTGAGAACTGAGACTGAGAACTGAGACTGAGAACTGAAAGTGAGAACTGAGACTGAGAACTGAGACTGAGAACTGAGACTGAGAACTGAGACTGAGAACTGAGACTGAGAACTGAGACTGAGAACTGAGACTGAGAACTGAGACTGAGAACTGAGACTGAGAACTAAAACTGCGAACTGAAAAAGGTGTTCCACACACAACATTTCAACAGCTCGAATATTAATTACGTTCTGCGATTATTTAAATGCGAAAGCGACTGATCGGCAGGATGGAGGGGATAGGAAAAGCTGAATAAAACCGTTTCAATTAAATGTAATTAAAGTTTTAACACATTTTATTAACTGCAGTGCAGACAGGCAGTGAGAAAGTATCTGGTAGAAATGACGGCACACCATTCCAGGGGGTGAGGAGGGGGAGATGGGATGGGAGGGAATGGGAGAACCGAAAGCCACAAATATTTACACAGTTAGATAGAGGAAGAAAACAGAAAAAGTGTAGCACTTTCAGAGGCAGGCAGGCAGGCAGAGAGGCAGAGAGGCAGGCAGAGAGGCCGAGAGGCAGGGAGGCCGAGACAGGTAGAGGCAGAACTGAAGCGCAGCAGCAAATTCGTATCTATGCATGAGGCGAGTGATACTGAAAGTGGGCGCAGGGAGTTCCTGCAATGAAAGTATCTCTGACGCAGCAAGCGCAACAGCAGCAGCAGCAGCAGCACAGCAACAGCAGCAGCAGCACAGCTACAGCAGCAGCTACAAAAATACATTGCATGAAAAACAAGAGACTGAGAAATATTCGAAGGCAGCACCGAATGAAACAATAAAGTGAAGCATTAAAAAATCGAAAAGCAAATAAGGCTGCAGTCAGCAGCAATTATTTCGATATATATATATAAATAAAAATGGATGCACACCGTGAATGTACTCGTAAATAAAAATGCCTCTTGTACGCAGAGCGGCACATGTGTGCGGTGTGTGCATGTGAGCATCCATACAACTGGATAGATGCGTCTCTCTGACAGAGAAAGAGACGGCGAAGGAGACGGGAACGGAGGAGACGGGAACGGTGGAGACGGGAACGGAGGAGACGCGAACGGAGGAGACGGGAACGGAGGAGACGCGAACGGAGGAGACGGGAATGGAGGAGCCGCGAACGGAGGAGACGGGAATGGAGGAGACGCGAACGGAGGAGCCGCGAACGGAGGAGACGGAGAATGAGAGAGGTGGGAGGTCGGTGGAGGGCCAGCAATAGCGCCACAACTACCAAATTATACGAGCTGCTGGAAAAACAATCGGCTGTTGCGACAAATGGACGGATGGACGGTCGAATGACAGGCCGATTCTTTGGTTTGCCATCATCACTTAGTTATCGATAAATTCAATTAGTCGGCTGGGTCAGTTGTGAGTTTCAGCCAATCGGTCGGTTGGTCGGTTGGTTGGTTTATCGATCGAGTCACTGAAACATGATTGCATTTTGAATTTCTTTAATCAAGTAGTTTCACAGTAGATATCATTCTCGTTTCAAACCTTCAGATACGTTTGAACATACATATTTAGATACTTTTTGTATCTACAAGTAAATAAAAGAAGAAAAGAAGGAAAGAAAGAAAAAGAGAAAAACAATAAAAGTACAATACAAAAACCAACAAAACACAACGTATGGAAGAGTGTTGTTGTTGTTGGTTGTTGGTTGTCGTTGTTGTTGCTGTGGAAATGTATCTCTCCACATTATAAGTTGCGTTTCGCCACAGCTGTAGTTAGCGGCGCAAATTTTGCAAGCCGCTGCATTCATTTTAGAAATCTGCAACAAAAGCAAAACCGCGACAACAACACCAACAACAACAACAACACCAACAACAACTGTTCATATACAAACCTACAGACGATTCATACCTTTGTGTATCTAGATACATTCAGTTGTAAGCAGGAGGTACACAAGTATCTCGTTGAAGAAAGAGCGCGTCGCTGTCGTCAGTCGACAGGTACACTGAAAGAAATCGCGTTGTATCGACAATCAGCGGTTCAGTTGGAATTGCATTGGCGTGAAAAAGCGTCAATATGATGGAGCGTTTTTAACGTATTCGTATTTCACGAATTCCAATGAACGACAGCGATTGTCAGTGCACGACGAAGAGATGGCACTGAATTCGTTCATCGCGCTTCTTGATGTTTGAAAATGAAAAAAAAAAATTAACAACTTTTTTCATCAATTTGATGCATTTCTTCGTTGATATCGCGCATCATTTCGGTTCGGTGCAGAGCATTAGCAACAACTACAACACAAACAACAATAAATTCAGCGTTAAAATGGCGTGAAGAAACTTTATAGACAGACAAACAGATGAGCAAACAGACAGACAGACAGACAGAGAGACCGACAGACAGACCAACTGACAGACAGACAGACGAGCAAACAGACAGACAGACAGACAGACAAACAGACGAGCAAACAGACAGACCAACTGACAGACAGACAGACAGACAAAATGAAAGATCGAGAGCTGGACGAACTAAACTACAAATTTAAATCGAGGAGAGAAACAAGAAAGGGGAAATAAAAGAACAGAAAGGCAAACCAGAATGACACACAAACGTACAGAATGACAGACAGACCGACAGATGGACAGCCAGACCGACAGATGGACAGACAGAAAAGCGCCAGCGGGCGAACACCACGGAGGGAATAGTGAAGGAAATCTGCTTCGGCAGCAACAATAACAACTGTAAGAATGAGAAGAACGAGAGAATAAGGAAACCCGAAGAGATGATTTTTCATGCTATTTTTCTTAAAAGCCAACATATTTTCTCAGCTCGCTCTATTCTTCGACAGGCAGAACGAAGATGAGTGTGAAAGCCGGAGTTGGACGAGAAGATTCGAAAAAGAATCGCAAGGTGGTCGAGACAACAAGACAGGAACGATGAGGGGTGAGAGGGAGGGTGTGTGGGGGGATGAGTTAGGTTGAGCAGGCCAGGAGGGTGGGGGGGGTGACACACGAAAAGAAGGCCGCGTGTGATAAGATGAGAAAATACAGAGGGCAAATAATGTGCGAGAGAGGAAAGACGTGAGGGGCGACAAACTTTTTAATGGGGATGAGATGACGTAAGACTTTCGACAAACACCAACCGTTAGATAAATATTAAGTGTTGTTGTTGGTGTTGTTGTTGTTGTTGTTGGTGTTGTTGCTGTTCCTTGCCTCTCATTCGTGTATATGAGACCGAGAAGTAATTTTTAAAAAGGGTGACATTAAGCGAAATAGCAACGAAATACGAAATATTAACAGCAAAAAAGTCTTACAATCGCTGAGCAGACTGGAGAGAAGAGACCTGCAAAGCGACTTTTGCACCCTCAGGTGTAAGGATAACATGGAACCACTGCGATGCCGAAATCCTTGACAAGCTCTGTTTCACAAATCTTCTCTAACATTTACATCACTACGCTGACTCACAGCTCACCTCATTCAAACATTCCATCCTAAAATTTAAAAAGTTTCCGCTCTGCAATCCTTTTAATTTACATCCTTCTGGTGGTGGTGGTGGTTTTTTTCCTTTCGTTGATTCGGCGATCCACTTGATATCGATCCACTGTATATACGATGCACGTATGTGTGTGTGTGTGTGTGTGTGTGTGTGCCTGGTGCCTACATATGTACGATGACACACACGTACATGCTTCACCCACTCCACTCCACTCCACTCCACTCTTCGCCACCCCTCGCCCACACCACTCCGGTCCGACTGACTGCCACCTTCCTTCTCTAATTACATCATCCGTGAAATATTTCTCTACATTGTAGTTCCATTCCAACGATGTGTGTGTGTATGTGTGTGTGTGTGTGTTTGTGTGTGTGTTTTGGATGTGCAGTGAGTCAAACTACATCAGGAAAGAACGATAAACACGAGACAATAGAGGAGAACTTTTTCCGTATCCAGCACGACATTTCACTGGTTCGCCCAAGTTAAGTAATGGAAAGCCAGGAAAATGGAAAAACGTATACAGTATCTGACGAAGAGCACAACTAGAGTTCGCAACAACAACAACAACAACCATCACCGCGAGAACGAAACACTTCGAGAGATGTCATTGATTTAATCAGGCTCACAAAACCAGTCAACCAACCAACCAACCAACCAACCAACCAACCAACCAACCAACCAACCAACCAACCAACCAACCAACCAACCCACCAACCAACCAACCAACCAACCAACCAACCAACCAACCAACCAACCAACCAACCAACCAGCCAACCAACCAACCAACCAACCAACCAACCAACCAACCAACCAACCAACCAACCAACCAACCAACCAACCAACCAACCAACCAACCAACCAACCAACCAACCAACCAACCCACCAACCAACCAACCAACCAACCAACCAACAATGGAAATCGCGCGCGACTCCCTGATGGGCCGAAAAGTCCTTCGATATCTTCGGTATTTGAGTTGAAAATTTATATTTAAGCTTGCAAGGATTAATAATTCACTCGTATATTTAATCTTAATATTAGAAGAAAAAAAGTGACTGATTTTGTGAGCAAAAAAAAAGTCAGTGTTGTACGTATGAATGTAAATTTGTATGTTTGTATGGGTGTATGTTTCTATGTATGTTTGTATGTATGTTTGTGTTTGTTTGTATGTTTGCATGTATGTTTCCCTGAATGTTTGCATGTTTGCTTGCATGTTTGTGTGTAGTTCAGGCTGAGAAACTCTTCATTATAAGAATAAAAAATACAAAACCTACAAATGGCCGGGTATTTCTTAGTTTTTTAATGTTTTTTGCAGGCTACAAAATAAAAATCGTAGTAGGTAAAAAAATTCCTATAGAAGAGCCAAACAAACGAACGAACGCACGCACATACATACCTACAAACATACATACGCACATACTTATTTGTATACATATATAGTGTGAAGAATATAAAAAAAAAAATCAACGCTCATGACTCACAATACAAAATTTTCCATGCGAATTGAAAGGAAGACAAAAAAAAAGACGAGAGGGGAGAACCAACCGAATAAAATTTGAGGCAAATAAATGAAAACTAAAGGCGAGGAAATATCTGACGAGCAAGCGAACAACCGAGCAAACGAGCAACCGAACAACCGAGCAAACGAGCAACCGAACAACCGAGCAAACGAGCAAACGAAACCCGAGGAGCGGAGAATCCAACAGGTAAAACACGAAATAAGTAGCTGGTTTAAAAACCTTCAATTCAGCAAGCCGAAAATATTGAATATGTTTTTCGGAAACTCGGAAGCGGCTTTAGAAAACCCACGCTACGAAATCAATAAAAGTTCAGAAGGCAGGAATGAAATATCCGGGGGGAGAGGGAGAGAGAGAGGGAGAGGGAGAGGGATAGAGAGGGAGAGGGCTAGAGAGAGGGAGAGGGCTAGAGAGAGCGAATTAATTACGCAGTAAAACTATCTGAACTTTAGCGAGTAATTAATGTGGTAGGCAATTTCAAGTAGCCGAAAGTAATTAATTATATATTTCGTAATCAAATATTTATGTCGAAACAATTGCATTTGTTGCTGTTATAGCAAAGTTATAGCGAGGCAACATCCGCGTTGAGCGTAAAGAAAGAAAGAAAGAAAGAAAGAAGTTGCTCGAGCGTTCTCAGCAAAATTATTGATTTCGTGCATTTCTCTGTATTTATGGATGCATGTCTGTCCGTCCGTCTGTGTGTGTGTGTGTGTGTGTGTGTGTGTGTGTGTGTGTTTGTGTGCGTTCATGAATAAATAACATGCACCGACTCTCTGGTGTGCAATTAAAGTGACCTTGATATGTATTTACATTCAGCGCAGATATTGATTTCAAATGACGAGTTTCAGCAAACGTTTACGTTTCACCTTCTCGCTTTTGCAGAGCGAAAGAAACGATAATTTTGAAACACCCTATTCAAGCAACAAGAACAACAGAAACAACAACAACAACAACTATGCACACACAGCAACTACAACGTGAGTCAACAACAGCAGGAGTCAACCACCAAGAGAACTTTTGATCAGCCAACGAGCAAAATTATTTCTAAATAACGAAATTACATACATTGTCACCGACCAGAGAGTGGAGAGTGAAGAGCGGAGAGTGAAGAGCGGAGACGTCTGGAAATGGATATGGAAGGCAGCGGGGCAGAGCAAATTAAAATGCAGTGAAAACAGAGGCAGTCAGCAAATAATTTCACTTACAGTGCGGCTGAAAACGCAGCCTGATTCTGAGCATTCAATTTAAACAATCAAAAAAAATCCTTCAGCTGTCAACAAAAATACAATACTAATTTCACCCTCTCTCACTCTCTCACTACATGTATATGAAATCCAGTGCGCTCTCGCTCGCGCTCTCTCCCTCTCTCTCTCTTTCTTTTTCTCTCTCAAATTCAATTCAATAATGAAATTCTTGGGAGTTTAATGAGCGCATACCAGAGCAAATCAGCTGTGAAAGGTAGCAGCGGCAGCCATATTTAGTGAGGCAACGGCGGTGAGAACAGTTGTGGCAGCGGCGACGGCGGCGACGGCGGCGGACAAATTAACAAATCATTCGGAATGAATGAAGAAGGAACAACAACGTCATCGCCATGTAGAACAACATGTTCCACCAACACCACACATGGTAATTAGGGCGTCTATGTATTGAAATGGCGGTGCATCTGTATGGTTTGCGTGAAATAAAAGCCAGTGAGCGATTCTCCGATTCTTCTTCACAGCCAACGTCGTCGTCGTCGTCGTCGTCGTCGTCGTCGTCGTCGTCGTCGTCGCCGTCGATTTAGTCGATTTAATGCAAACGTCATTTTTCCGAACAGAACAGGAAGAGTTGAAGGAAGATTAATAAGCCGAAATGAATACACGAGTATTTTTTCAATTAAGGTAGGAAATTGTGGAAAAATACTGACAGCTGTCACCGGCGAACAGGATGATGGGCAGGCAGTCAGTCACGCAGTCAGTCACACAGTCAGCCAGTCAGTCACACAGTCAGGCAGTCAGTCACACAGTCAGCCAGTCAGTCACACAGTCAGTCACGCAGTCAGTCACGCAGTCAATCCAGTCAAGCTGTCCGGCTGCACAGGGTGAACAAGGTGTCAATTTTTCATAGCCATCCATCGCGCGACTGGAATTGTGTTGAGATGATTGAATAAAATTTCACACTTACATTAAAATCTTCGTAGAACAAATAATAAATCCCGGCATCATTATTGAAATTGAAATGATTGTAGAGCTTCAAATCGTCGGCGGCGTTGTTGTTATTGTTGTTGTTGTTGTTATTGATTTTAATATAATTGTTGTTGTACTCGGTTGTCGCGGCAACTACAGCGGTGCCGTCAATATTAAAAACTTGCTGCTGCTGCTGCTGTTGTTGGCGATAGTGTTGTTGTTGTTGTTGCTGTGGTGGTGGTTGTTGTTGGAGTTGTTGTTGTTGTTGTTGGAGTTGCTGTTGTTGTTGTTGGAGTTGTTGCTGTTGTTGGAGTTGATGGTGTTGCTGTTGCTGGTGTTGCTGTTGCTGGTGTTGCTGTTGCTGTTGTTGCTGGTAATGATAAGCAGGCTGCTGCCAATTTTGCATCGCTCTCCGCTGTTGCTGATATTTATTGACAACCGAACGGGACCGAGCGAACTACACGCAAATGTCAAGAGCCGACATTTCGGAGAGAGAGCGCGCGAGATACTGCCGCCGCTCCTCGCACTCGACATTTATTTTCCTTGCGCTTTTGTTACACCGAAACGACTCGAAACGAACAAATGGAGAAAATATTTCTCTATTTTTAGACTTGTCGACGTTGTTGTTGTTGTTAGTTGTTGTTGTTGTTGTTATTATTGTTGCTGTTATTATTGTTGCTGTTGTTGCTGCTGCTGTTATTGTTGCTGTTGTTATTGCTGCAGTTGCAGTGAATCAAAATTAAAATCAAAATTCACACACTTGAAATTGTTGCACTCATTTTTCAAATTTATATATTCAAGTTTTTTTTGTTGCGTTTTTTTTAAGTGTTGTTTTTTCTCACTTTTCAAATTGAACTTTTTGTTTGCTGATTGCATTCATTGATTTATTGATTTTTATTTTTTTTTTCGGTTATCTTTAATGGCAATAAATGTGAAATTATTTCCGATTCTGAAGTTTTTAGCGACGTAATTGATAATATGAAAGAATAAGAAATTCTTGACGATTATTTTGTGGAATGAAATTTTTTTTTTTTTTTTTTTTTTTTTTCGTTAATTTCCTCTTCCTCAAATCACATCACGCAGTAATAAAACACTTTGTTTCCCAACACTTGCCGAATACTAATTTATTATTCCTCAAAATTGCGTTCGGATTTCCTTCTCCGGCTCAACTTGGCACCGCTCGCGCTCTCAAGTGACACAACATTAAAACAAAAACAAAGCCACGGCATATCGTCGTCGGGCGACTCTCAGCTGAACAGAAACATCGCGAGACGACGTGCAAGAGGTCGCGCAAACGACGAGGGAGCGAACGACGAGGGAGCGAACGACGCACAGTGGAACGCTGTCATCGAAGTGGCGGCCAAATTGTTTGCAGTCGCAGTAGTGGACTGCGAGGTTTGGAATGGAGATTTCGATTGAGTGAATGATTGAGAGAGTGAATGAATAACGAAATTAATGAATGAGTGAGTGAATGAATAACGAAATGAATGAATGAGTGAGGGAATGAATAACGAAATTAATGAATGAGTGAATGAATTAATAAACGAGTAAGTGAATTAATAAACGAGTGAGTGAATTAATAAGTGAGTGAGTGAATTAATAAATGAGTGAGTGAATTAATTAATAAACGTGTGAGTGAAACGAATTCTGATTGAGAGAGATTGAAAAACCAACGAAACTAAATTATTTTTTCCACAGTCACAATCTCTCCCTCTCTCTCTCCTTCTCTTTCTTACTTCTGTGTGATGAGAGAAATCAGGTTTTTCTAAGATTTCCGTTTTTAACGAATACGTTCCACTGTGCAACGAGCAAACCACGGGACAGACGACTTCTGGAAAAAAGGCAGGCAACTCAAACGCTCTCAATAGCGAGCAGGAAGGACGGAAGGAAGGAATGAAGAAAGAAGCCCACCAGTCAGCCGCTGCATTGAATTGAACCTCCTCAGTCAACCCTACCGTGCTCGTCGACGGCCGCCTCAACGAGCGCACAACAATTCCAGCGAGCAGATGGGTCAGACGCTCGCTCGCTCTCTCTCTCTCTCTCTTTCGCTCCAGCGGACGGCAGTGTGAGATGCGCGAGCGAGTGGCCAGCAACAACAATCGATTCTCAACGTTAATAATGCTGATAACCGTGATAATGGAAACAACGAGGATAACAATGAAGTTCATCTGTGCGAGATTTACGTATCACTTAAATAAAAGAAAACCAAAGTATTGGATGTATGTGTGTGTGTGTGAGATACTGCACACATACACACATATGCACAGAAATTAAGCCGAAAACAATAAAGAAAAAAAAAACACGTCATCCACTCTCAGGAAATTGGGGGCAGCATTTTACGTTTTGTTTGTGAAAACCCTCGATTATGTTGTGAGTTGAGGTTTTCCTTAAAATTGTAAACTCGTAAAATTGTGAACTCGTAAAATTGTGAACTCGTAAAATTGTGAACTCACAAAATTGTGAACTCATAAAATTGTGAATTCACAAAATTGATTCGTTCGAGGAAAAATGAACTAACTGCACTCAGTTCGCTGTTCCTCGTTACCACGGACGACACACATGGAAGTATTTAAAAGTCACACACACGCACACACACACACACCACACACCGAGTTAGAGCAAAGAAAACGAAGATATCGTGGCCTGCCAACAGATCGAATACAGACCGACGACTGACTGACTGTTTCTGGTTTTCGGAAAACGAAACGAGACGAAGAACAAGCAGAAGCAAGCAAGCGAGCAAGCAAACAGCTAAAATAATTCATATCAAAGGATTTCATAGTTATGTTGATTTCATGCTCGGCTGCCGCAATTAGTGGTGGTTGAGCACTGTTAACAGATAAACGCAACAACAACAACAACACGCTACAGTGCGAACCACAAGGAGAGGAGAGCCGAGGAGAGAGAGAGAGAGAGACGACTGACTGCTTAAACCTGAAAATATGCGAGAAACACACGGACTCCCAAAAACAGAGAGTTAATTCGTTCTTCCTTCAACGCGCTGTCAACAAAGTTGATTTACTCGTTTTACCGCGCTGAGGAGAGTAAATTTGCGACGTAAAAACTCTCTCTGGTGGGATTTTAAAGTGCTGAGAGCGACCGAGAGCAGAGACTCGTGTGTGGAGACGACGTTGTATGGGAGGAGGAATGAAGTGGCGGCGGTGGTGGTGGTGTGGTGGTGGTGGTGGTGTAGTAGCAGTTGTTGTTCTTGTGTTTACTGAGTGTTAAGGAAGACTTTCGCGTATGCAATTATTTTTTGAACACCTTTCAGGCTGCGAGAATTATTTCTACTAATTAGAAAACTATTTATGCACGCATTTATATGCATTTAAAGCGCTCGAATGAACTCTGATACTTACATAAGTGCAACGAGCAGCAGCTGCGTTCATCGTTCAATATGAATTCCATCAGCTGTTTGTGGTTTCGTCGCCATCGCCGTCGCCGTCGTTCGTCCACCAGTAACAAACAAAAACAAACAACAACACAACGAGATGTTCGTTTTAATTGAGAACTTTTAAATATCGATTTCTCTCTTCGTGATTTCTTTCTTTTCTTGTTCTTTATATATTCAGTGTTTTAAATATTTGAAAGTCTGCGCTTACAATTTGTTCACATAATTCAACGCACACACACACACTCACTTATTTTCTTCTATTTTCACTTAGTTTTGCTCTGAGAGTATTTTTCCAGAACTGTTTTGAGGCAAACAAACGATTTGAAACGATTTCACTAAAAATCCGCTCTGAGCCTAACAGAGTTCTCATCTCTGCCCCTCTCTCTCACACTCACTAACTCGCTCAAACACTGTGCAGCGCTCGCTCTGCTTTTAATTACAGATAATTAGCAGCGGCAGAATACGAGTTGAAAGAAGACGAAGAAGAAGAAGAAGAAGGAAAACAGGAGTTAGCGAGAGATTTGAAGCCGACCATGGAAATCAAAACACTGATAAGAAAATTTATAAATCAATTGAATTTATTGGAATGAAATTTATTTTTGATTTTTTTTTTTTTTTTATTTTACTTTAATTTATTCCGTCTTATTTGTGGTTTTCCAGCGTGCGAACGGGAAGACGCACAACCTCGATTCCCGATACTCGGACCGATATTAAGTGAGAGACGACGACGGCTAGGCGATGATTATTGTGGGTGCGGCAGGGTGAGGGGGCGAGCGGGCGAAGGGGCGGGCGGGCGGTCGGCTCTCCTCTCTTCAAACTTTCAACCTTCGCGAACGAACTTTTGATAAATTCAACGACAGCCGAGCGTCGTTGCAAAAATTTCAACACCGCCAACGAACTCAACGAATGAATTGAACGAAAACTATTCGCTCCGTCTGCGAGGGGAGAGCGGGAGAGTAACGCCGCTCGTTACTTGCAATACGAATTGTCAGAGCTGGTCGCTGGTTACTGCCGCTGCTGCCGCTCTTGCTGCTGCTGCCGCTCTTGCTGCTCCTGCTGCTGCCGCTGCTACTGTTGTAACCCACAAAGGAGCAACAAAAACAACAGCAAGAAGAAAAACTCTGCAACTCAACCAGCTCGTCGAGGGGGGATCACGCAGCAGAGACGGAGAGAGAGAGAGAGAGAGAGAGCAAAAAAAGCTGAGACGCGAAACACGTTACCTCGCGGTTGCACATCAAATGCGACTGACGGATGCTTGTACACCCGAGACAACAACAACCAGCTCCCCGGCAACATTCGCCCAGAAGGCTGCGGCTGCGGCTGCCGCTGCTGCTGCTGCTGCTGCGGCTGCCGTAGCTGGTGCTCGCATTTGCAGCTTTAATTTTGCTCTGTCTGATTTGACAGCAGGTTGGCGCGGTGGACCGACCGACGGTGGGGAAACAACGGCGACGGCGGCGGCAGCGGCAGCGGCAGCTTTAAACCGGAGAACAAAATATGGATACACAGATTCGCAGGTTTTGCACCAAAATGAGGCCGAGAGCGACAACGACGCACCGGCAGCAGCAGCAGCGGCAGCAGCAGGAGCAGCCAAGAAGGAGAAAAGCTCGCAAAAAGTCAAGGAAAAGAAAAACGTGTGCAAGTAGGGACACCGACTCGGTTATCTACGTGCCACTCTCGCCACTCACGGGCCCCAGCTGCGTGACTGCAGCAACAACAACAACGGCAACACCATCACCACCAACAACAACAACAACAACACCACCAACAACAACAACACCAACAAAGTTATATTCAAACTTCATATGTTGAAAAATCAATTGGATTGCTGAGGTTGCTAGTTGTTGCTTGTTGTTGCTGGCTTGCACGCTGCAGTGGCTCGACAGCGAGTAGGCGGGGGAGGAGAGGCAGCGCAGCGCCAAAACTCTCTCTCTCTCTCTCTCTCTCTCTCTCTCTCTCTCTCTCTCTCTGTCAACCGCTGAAGAGATCGCAATGTAGGAAATCCGCACGCTCTTCCCGCTTTAAAACGACGCGAATATTTGATTGCCGCTTTTTGGTTGCTGATTTGGTTGCTGATTTGGTTGCGTGTTTTTTTTTGTTTTGCAGAGGAATCGCTAGAAAATCAAGCCGCCGCAACTACGGATAACTAAAAATTCAAACAGCAAAACTGGTTTTCACAGAGAATAACGGAAGGAAGAAATAGAAGAACGACATCATTTAATAAGCAACTGAGAGTTTTGATACAAAGAAGTTTGTTAGAAATGTGAAAACGTAAATTTAAACGAAAATAGCTTTTTAAATCAACGCAACATTTCGCTTCAAGCTGCTCACTTTGAGCTCCTCGGACCGCCCAACCAACCCCCCCCCCCCCCCCTCGTAAAACACACGTGAAGTCAGAGCTGCCACCACCATCGAATTCGCATTCCCTGCAAAACGCTTTTCCAAACAAAAGTCGTCTTTAAAAAGCCTGCGAGAATTCCATCCGAAATTCCTTCAAAAACAATTTCTCACAAGTGGCAACTCTGCGATGAACACGATAACCGTACCTGCTGCCCGAGCGTCGGCAGCGCAATCGAACTTCGTCAGCTTCGTTGCTCAAACACGACACGCATTAAACTGTAGCGAGTCACAACAACACAACACAACACAACATAACAGCAGCAGCAGCATCAGCAGCAGCAGCGAAGGCGGCAGTGGTGGTGGTGGTGGTGGTGACGGCGACAGCAGCGAAGACACCAGCAACAGCGAGGATAATAACAGCGCAGCAAGAGCGCTCGCCATTAAAAGCAACAACACGACGACGACGGCTGCCTATCGCCGCTGACTTTCTGCCCTCCGGTTAAACGCGAACAAGTCACGTCATACTCGCCGCTACGCACGTCACGTCACGTCACGTCACGTAACGTAAGAAGGTAACGAACGTTCTTAAAGAAGAAGAAGAAGCGTTCGTTCGTCGTTTTATAGTTCTTGAAAACTTGTTTTTCGAACTTCTTCAAGTGTTTTTTTTCAACTCTTCAAGTTGTTTTTTTTTCAACTCTTCAAGTCTTTTTTTTTCAACTCTTTAAGTTGTTTTTTTTTCAACTCTTGAAGCAGCAACAAACAGCAAAAAATCAACATAAATTCTCACTCTTCACACATTAAGTTCGGGTGCGCTAACACTTGGTTAGGATTTGTTCTGGTTTTGTGTGCACTCGTCGCCACGCCGCTTTATCGCCGCATGACTTGCTGGAAAGAGAGCACAGCAGGGATGTTCGTTGTGCTGCTAAAAACGTGCACATGAACTCCCATGAACGCTAGCGGCAGCAGCAGCAGCAGCAGCAGAAACAACAAGCGCCTGCATAAAATCTCCACCGCACGAATCGGTGAAGTAAGTGAGAGAAGCAAAAACCAAAAACAAAACGTATTTGTGTGCGCACACAAAAATGTGCCGCTCTCTAGTTCACACACACACACACATTTTCATTTAAAATTTACCACTCACACGAAGAGACTAAGCGACTCAAATATAATTCAGCGAAGAAGCTCTGCAATTTTTTTCTCAACTACTTTTTCAAATCACTCGATTTCGTATTTCAAAGACGGAATTAATTTTCCGAAAACCAAAACACTTCATCAGTTTCGAGTTTTACCAGACTGGATGTCATCGTTTATTTTCGTTTATTTTCATCACAAATCAGCTGAGTGTCGCGCTGGAAAATCTACAGCAGCAGCAGCAGCAGCGATGCAACGGAACACCCAGAGTTGTATTTCAGCACCAGAGTTGCCAGTGTGTGGCAGTATTTGCTTAATAAAAATATATAAAAGAAAAGCGCAAAATCAATTTTTGATCAATCTCGAGAAGAGTTTTGGAGGGATTAATAGATTCCAAGTCCGTTTTATTCGAGATTTCGAATTCTTCGGCGACATTCTAATGGGAATTCCACGATATTCCAGTGAAAGTTCCAGCCACCAAGCAACTTCCAAGTAATAAAATAACAATTCCTGAGCAACTCCTAAATTTCCATCGATTGCTACGAGGGCAACCCTGATCTGCTCAACGGCAACAACGCGCTGCAACAGTAGCGTCCTCTGACAACGCAAGAGAGCAGCATTACAGAGCAGCGACAACGGCAATCCACGAAGGGAGAGAGTGCAGCAGAGAGAGAGCGAGAGAGCGCGAGAGACGAACTGAAAAAAGCTCCATTTTTTCCCCCAGTGACTGTTGCATCATACCTGAGTGACGAGACGTGCATACAACAAGTTTGATGATAAGCTAAAAACAACTCAACCGCGTCTGGCTAAAAATAACCGAGACGACGACGACGACAAATAGCACCAAATGAGAGAACGATTAAAATTCACTGATACGAAGAAGTACACGAGGACGGCCGAGCCAACAACAGCAACAGCAACGGCAACAGCAACAGCAACAGCAACAGCAACAGCGACAGCGACAGCGATGAGGCGTCGGCGGCGGCAACAACCGACCGCCAGCAGCAAGCAGCAACATTGATTACAAGTTTAGCCTAATAAACGTTTGAGGCGAGCGACCTTCCGGTGGGGAACGAATGTAAACAAACACGCGAGTAGATTGCTGAGTCAAGTAGACGCTGCGCTGCTAAGAAACACAGAGAGAGAGAGAGTGAGAGAGAGTGAGAGAGACAAGAAGGAAAATACAGCGCAGAGCTCCAACTGAGAGGTCTGCAGCTGTTTCGGTCGCTTGGGGTGTCGGCTGTCGATGAAGATAAAACAGCTCCACTTCGGTGTCCGCACGAGCGAACGACGACGATGGCAAAAACAACGAGGGGAAACAACGTAATGATTGTGTGTTTTTGTTTTGCTCGCGCTAGTTTACTAGGCTAATCATTCGCACTGGTTTTCAATGCTGTTTCATTCAGCGGCACAACGTGCTGCGAGGCGCACATGGATCGGCGCGCTAAAGAGATGCAAGGCTGCTGGTGGATGGATGGATGGGTGGATGGATGGATGGATGGATGGTTGGGTGGCTGGTGGCTGGTGGCTGGGAGGCGGGTGGCTGGTTTGCGGTTGGGAGAGGACGGCGCGGCGCGTTGGTGTTTCAATCATCTGTGCGAGTGAGTGAGTGAGTTTGAGCAGCGACGCACCGAGCACGTTTCACTAAAAGCGGCAGGGATTTCATAAGAGAGCGCAAGTCAGTGACGGCCGGCTGACTGTGAGAGAGAATAGTAGTCGACTTGTTGTCACGATGAGTGTAGGCGGGGGGTGGGGGGCGCTTGGGTGTGTTGGTGTGTGCGCGTCGTTAATGCGGTCTCACACAGCGCGCGCACAGCGTGTCATGGTGTGGCGCGCCGCTGACTACTTGTCAACGAGCAACGATTAATGTCAGTCGGCATTTACTGCTGCACGCTAGAGTGGAGGAAGAGCGGGAGAACGGGAGAGTGGAAGAGTGTGAGAACGGAAGAGGGGGAGTTTCAGCGATTCTTGACTGAGTTGCGGTTCGAGCCTCGACGCTGCCAGCTGTTTTTGCGCTGTTGTTTGTTGTTGGTTGGTTGGTATTTTCATTTTAATGACTACGAAATTTAAATGACTTGACAAGGAAAGAATTCTCAACGACTGACTGATCGGACATTTTTTATTTTGTTGATATTAATTCGCAGCAGAGAATTCTGATCGAGATGGTGACTGGCTTCGCACGCAAATATTTTCGCCAATTCAGTGACAGACAGACAGACTTATTTACTAAACAGCCACGTAACAACAACAACTATTTGAAATCTATCCGCACACACAACAAACAGCCGAGCGCAATTGATTTTGTTTTAAACGGTAACATCGAAATCGAGATTCGATATTCGAGGGAAAGAACAGGCGAACAGAGCGAGCAGCAGGCGGCGGTGGCGCCCAACCAGCCACTCAACTCAACTCAACTCGGCACACCGGCGGCACACCGGCGTCACACGCGCCAGCAAGCAAGCCAGAGGCTGACAGGTTCGCACAGCTGCAGCAGAAACACGAGGAGCCGAGAATAAAGCGTGCGAAGGAATGACTGGCTGACTAGCTAACAGCGGGGAGCTCGCGCGACGCGACAGTCATACGTAATCGGAAGAGAGAGCGAACGGGAGAGAGAGAGAGAGAGAGAGTTGAGAGCAAGAGAGTTTGGAGAATACACAGCGAACGGATTTCCAGGGGATACAGAAAGCGGCTGCTTGCAGCGAAGCTCACAGCTGGTTGAGTGCGACTGACAAAAACATCATCTCGCTGGCAGTCGCCGCGCCGCCAGCTGATGACCGGCTAGCTGGTCGACTGCCGGCTGGCTTTCGTTGTCGCTGCTGCTGCTGCTGCTGCTGCTGCAGCGATGTTAAAACTAACACGGCGCTGATGAATGAACGAACGCGAACAGATGATGATGATGCCACGCAAAACTCACTCAGACCCGCATGAGGCGACGGCGGTGAAATCAAAACGCCGCCGCACACGACACGTTGTTGGAACAGCGGCGACAAACCGCCAATGTAACGGGCGCTCAGAAACGACAGGCGCTGCAGCACAACATCAGCGGTAACATCGCATGCAAGCAGATGAGAACAAACGAGCATCGGAGAACGAAACGAGAGAGAGAGAGAGAGAGAGAGAGAGGGAGAGCGCGAGCGAATGCAAGAAGACAGACAACAAACGAGTGGTTGCCGCTAATTCGTTGCGAGTCGACCAGTGACAACAAACAACAAACAAACGATTAAATAAACTAGCGAGTAAACGAAAGAAAATAGCTAGTGGCTGCAGAATAGCGAGAGCTCAGGTTGAAATAAACAGGTTGAGAGCGGGCGGAGAGTCACTGAAATTGTTTATTTTGCTCAGAGAAGTTGTTGTTGCTACTGGTCTAGAAAGAGAGTTTCTACTACACCACACTACAGATGTTTTAACAGAGCAGAGCAGAGCAGAGCAGAGCACAGCAGAGCAGAGTGCGGAAATCAGAAACATTTTATATGGCTCTCATTTCAGGTTAGTTGTTGTTGTTGTTGTTGTTTTGCTCTGTGGAGTGAAAACAGGTTGCTGCGTTGTTAATCTCAACAACCACAAAATTATTCGACAGGCAGACGGAGTGGTGAGAATTAAAAAAAATATTCGTGATTAACAGTAGAGCGGACAGACATGAGCTGATTAAGCAGTCCAGCATCAGCATTTAATTCAACTTAACAACAAAAGAGATTTTTAAAGGCCGATTTACAGACTGGTATTAATAAAATGATATTTCTAGTATTTTCAGAGAGAGCGAGAGAGAGAGCGAGAGAGAGAGAGAGAAATAGACGAGCGAAGAGTAAATTGAAGGGAGCGAAAATTTATGAAACCGCGCTCTGTATTTCGTATTTAAAAGCGAAACTCTTAATGAACTTTTTTGCTGGCGAAATCAAATGTTTACTCGCTGGTAGGACACGCCAACAACAACAACAACAAGACGTCTTTTGAACGCAATTTTTATGACCGAGCAATTTTAACGCTACTATGAATTTGAGAGTTTTTAGTAGATACTTTTGTCACCGAACAGCGTTGCCAACTTACAAAATAACGCAAAAAAAAATCGTAAGAAATTGAAAACGGCTATTGTGGGGTGTGCATTACACACACACACACACACACACACACACACACACACACCATGTTTTTGTTGCAAATAACAAAGGCAACACAAAAACTGTTTTGATGAACTCACTCGCTGTTTTATGGTGAGTCAACAACGATACCAACTTTTACAAAAATTAAAAAAAACACATTTTATATGAATTGAAAAAATTGGTGGTTTTGCGAAGCGCGACCGAAGACGAGATGGACGAACAGGCGGACAAACGGACGAACGAACGAACGAACGAACGAACGTTCACACAATCAACGAGCGAGCGAGTGAGTGAGCGAGTGAGGGAACGAGTGAGCGAACGAGTGAGCGCGTTGCAATGACGATGCACAGTCCACACGAACTACTGGGATCACAGAAATCGTGCAGACAACTCAGCAAGTTAAAGTTTCGGTTTATCCGATGAATGGATGAGGCAGCAGGAGTGGAGGCTAAAACAAAAACACAAATAAAAACAATGGCAACGAATGTAGAGACACACGTGCAACATGTATATAAACATGCAGGCACATGTTTGCACGCACACACACACACACACACACAATATATACATTTGTGACGGTTAGAACGACAAACAGCCTGAAGAATAGAAAGCAGCGAGTAAATCGAATAGAAAAACAGACGAATGGAAGGACAGACGAGTAGAGTGACAAACAGATAGAAGAACGGTCAGCTTACACACACACACACACACACACACACACACACACACACACACACACACACACACACACACTGGCATGCATTTATGTATGTGTGTGTGTTCATGCGCTACTTGTGCGCCGATTATTCTGTACTAAAGATTGTTTGCTGTGCTTGGCGTTGTAGAGAAAAATCCATTATTTTTATGATTGGGTTGTGGAACACAATTTTAAATATGGCCGACTCGCAAATCTGGCAAACCTGAGACGGGGCGGGGGACGTTGGACGAGAGGAGGGGAGGGAGGGCGGTGTATGAACTGAAGAGCGAGTCAATTGAGGAGCAGCCGGAGAAGTACAGAGCTCAGAAATGTTGGGCGTCTCGGGCGGAACATAAGGAAGGAAAGCTTCGACAGTATTGATTACCATTGAGGGCAGAAGCGCTCTACACGGCGTCCAACGCCCAGTATTCATCGCCCATCGCCGCCCATCGCCAAATGCAAACGCATACAAACGAAACTGAAAATCACGCACACACACGCAACTGCTAACCACACCAGAAACACCTTCAGTTCCAGCAAAATTCACCTAGAAAAATTTTCACAGACGGGTGGGGGGGGGACGGGACGCAGAAATGTACATTTATTAGGAGGGAAAATAGTAGGGTGAGGGGATGGAGGGGGTGGAGGGGCTGGGGGAAGAGGTATACATTAACCTTTGTGTGTGTATGTGTGTGTACACTGGCAGACAAAAACAACAAACTCTGGGCAAGCAAATTGGGAGGAATTTCCCAGTAATGCCACACAATTTCCCGGAGGCAGAGTTGCCAGACCCAGACCCTCTTTCCGGAGGTCTTCAGGGGGGGATCGAATCCCAGCGAGAATTCTCACGAGGCCTCGACGACCTTTGGGAGAGGAGGTCGCATCGAATTTGGGGCGCCTCAATTATACGAAGACGCGTATGGCTGGATTGCAGAACAGGATTCTCAAGCTCACACAAGACACACGGAACAAAGAACGTGGAACGAGGTGGGGAGGACCCACCAGCGGGGCGGCGGTCTGGCCGAAGCCACGTTCAGCAGGAGGGTTAAGAAAGCGAACGACTCGCCGGTGGAATAACAAGCCAAAAGGTAACGACAGGCAAAGTTAATGCTGAGGATGAGGTGGGCTGACAAGTTGGTGGAAGTGGGTGACGAGGGAGGGAGGAGGGAGTGCGAGGGAGGGGAGGGCGTTCGCTGGAAGCTGTACGACGTTCAGCGAGCTTTAAAGACTTGAAAAGACTGACTTGAAGACGCAACAACGCATAAAATAGAGGCTTCGGCACACGATTGCTGGTGTTGTTGTTGCTGCTGCTGTTGCTGTTGCCGCTGTTGCTGCTGCTGCTGTTGTTGTTGCTGCTGCTGTCGCTATTGCTGCTGCATAAAGTGGGAAACGAAAAATGGGCGGCTGGTTGGCGACGATGATGGGAGTCGATGAGTTCAGGATGCGCGGGACGCAGGGATGGAGTGGGAGGGGCGCGTGGGGAATGAAGACGGGATGCGGCGGACGAAAGGAGGTGCAGCGCAGAGGGCGACGGGGCGGTTGCACTCTGCAGCCCGGCGGTGCAGGTGGCACGAGCGCCATCTAGTGATAGCGGTAGGTACGCAAGTGCTGGCGTTTAGGTGTGTATCTGTGTACAGCTGAGGTGCAGGTCAGGTAGCTGTAGTCTGCCCGCGTTTCTCTTTATTGATTTATTTTCACCTCTCACATCTCAGCTGTAGAAGTCCGCCATTTAATCCACGCAATTCTTTCGCACCAACACACGCACGCACTCTCTACTCGCTGCAGTTGCGGCTTCATCGGTACTCGGTACTCGGTACTCGGTACTCGTCACTCGGTACTCGGCACTCGGTACTCGGATTGTGGCCCAGTCTCGCTGAAGAACGGCCACCGATGTGGTGGCCGACGCGACGGTTCCAGCCAAGTTTAGTGGGGGCGGCGCGGTGGCGGGGGCGGCGCGGTGGCGGCGATAGACGCCGCTTTCCATCTACTCTGCATGCGCAAAACAATTTTTCGGTCTGTAGATTTTCAGTGGTTCTCGAATTAATTATGCTTTTTCTTCTGGGAGAGTTTGGTGAGGCGTCTCTTTTTTTTTTTTCTCTCCACTTCTTTTCTTTCTTTTTGTGATGCGGGGAGAAAGTGATTTCTATAATTTCTATATTTTCTTATTTTCACTACTAGAAACGTACTTAAAAATAGATGGCTGTTTACTACGTTTTACCTCACCATTTTCCACACATCGGATTTTCCGTTGCTCCACACAGATGTCGAGCTTTTCTAAAATACATTTCTAAAATACACAAATGCAATTCAATCCATCTTTCGTCTCGTTTTTTACTCCGAATCGATGACTTGATGGTCGATGTGAAAAGTACGCGTATTCCACACCTTTGTTACTTATAATGTATCTGCTTGCCTGTGAGTCGGACGACTTCTTCACCGAAATATGCACACAATTTGCACTGCAATAATGCGACTGTGCTCACTACCAATAACAACGTCGCCGCCAACTGCATCGCACCGGGGAGCTCGCAATGCTCACGAAACCATCACTTCCGGAGGCGCTACCAGTACTGCCGCCGAGGCGACGAGAGTACGAAATAAAAACAATGCACGTCGGTAGGTTGGTAGGTAGGTAGGTACGGCGCGTACATACGTGTGTACGTCGTGCGACGTATGTATGACGATGGTAGCAGCAACAACAGCCACAGCGTTGACTTCAACGACAGCGACGACGGCGACGACGGCCACGGCGACGGCGACGGCGACGACGTCGACGTCGACATCAGCATCAGCAGCAGCCACCAACATCAGCCAGCAGCCAGCAGCCAGAGCCGCAGCACAGTTGGAGCTCCGACAGCAGCGCCAGCCATCTCAACACTATGCAACGCTGTTGTGCCGCGCTGGAAGTTTGAGGTTATGTTGCACTCAATTCCACTTGTTTTCTTTATCATTTGAACTTTGTCTCCTCCGATTTTGATGCTTGCAAATTCTGCGTTCACTAGATGCTCCAGCGGCCAGCGCAGGAATATCAACGTTTACTCCCAATCAGAGGAAATGGCCGCGAATTGTAATGCGTCACTTGAAAATTAGAGTTCGGCTGAAAATCTTGGGTAGCCTTTTTTTTCTCACCCACAGTATTGATTTCCCTATTAACAACTTCATCCCTATTAACAACTTCATCCCTATTAACAACTTCATCCCGATTAACAACTGAACTTCTTAATTTACTTGCCATAATCTTCCACTCCATCTCATCACCCGTCAGTTTTAATCACTCAACTCTTTAGTTGTGAACATTTTCATTTACCAATTATATGATTGTAAGCGTTAATATCAAACCATAAAATTGTCCTTCTGTTGGTCATCATATCACCACCACAGTCGCCTTCATTCGAACAATCAATCAATCGTCATCTTCCTTCACCAGCGCAAATTATATCAACATAAACAATCCCACCTCAGACACACCATAAGCGCGTCTTCATTCCCATTCTTCATTGCCATCACTCTCACCACAACACATCGTTACAAATTCTCACATCATCATTTCTGACGTCTTGATTCAACTCAGTCATAATTTTTCTTCATACCATCGTTCTCATCACCTGATTACGTCACATCACTTCGTCCAATTTTGATCAAACACTTTCGTTTACTCCATCAATACGAAAGAGTCAACGAAAACCTTCATCACATCACATCTAAATTCGCGCCATCATTCACATATTATTGTCACTGCTCGTACATATGATGATCAGCAGTCTTGTTATCACACAGACCTGGATGTATCACCGCTATCAAGATAATTTTCATTTTCGTCGACATTGCTATCACTATTTTTAACATGTACGTCGTCATTATCATCTATTCCACGGTTCAACCATCACTAAGGACTTGCATCACCTTTATTTGTAAGTCATCACCACGATCCTCATCACCATCAATATCCGCTGACATCATCGCGACCATCATCACCATCGTCATCATAAGCAATCCAATAACTCCATTACAATCTCTTGTTACCGAAATGAATCAAGAAAGTTAAAAGTTTCTTTTTCTCTTACTGAAAAAGCATTTAGAAGAATTTAGAAGAAAAAAAAGTTCAACTACAACAAAAGAAAAGCAGTCTTCTACTGACTGAATGAGCCGATTCAAACTGAGTCAGACCGAACCGAACTTAATCGCACCTAACTGAACTAAACCTAAACCTAAAACATGGCACAACCGACATAGTGCTTCAAATTTCAAACCAAATCAAAGGACCAACGTTGTTCTCGTCGACGAAGAGAAATGCAAACCAACCAGTCCCTCCCTATCGACCAACTTCCAGTCCCCCGATCGACCAATTTCCAGCCCCCCCCCCCAAGCCCCCACTGCACCAAACCGGCAGCTACAACCTTATAATCATCGCCGTCACCATCAACTATGCAACTTACCAGTTAGCAAGCCGTGTACCGTCCCTATCACCAACCACCCAGACGCTCAAAGGCTGCTGCAAGACCCCTCTTTCCGCTGGCGGAGAGAAATAAAAGGAACAGCAAAATCAGCGGCAGCTAAAGTGCTTTCAAGTCTGAAGGAGTGGACCTAACCTAGAGAAGGCAGGATACACTGGAGAAAACGAGCCATAAGTTCGGTACTGACAACCTAAAGTGAGACTGGAATCGAACTGACGTACATCGGATGGAGACTGATGTTCACAGTATAGCCGAGTATAATGAATCCCGAGTATATCTCTTGATGGCCTTCTTTTCTTGTTATTTCTTTCGATTTTATTCTGCTTCAGTGAGAATTTTTCTGTGTATCAAAACGGAATGATGATGAGCTGAGCATTACTCGTGGAAATAATACAGGATGATATTACGAATTCTGTGAATAAGTTACGGAGCTATCGAGAGCATTCTTTTCGAGTAAATGATTGCTAAAATAAGGCGATAATTTAACATTAAGAGTGGTGATGATGGTGGAAAATGTTAGTAATTTTGCTGTTGTGGAAAGGGTGATAAACCAGGAAATGATGTTACCGAAGATGAACTTTACTCAAAGAACAATAACTCGGATAACCAATGCTAAAAGATATTAGCTACTGAAAGGAAATATCATACAACTTCTTCTGGTCTTACACTATTACACATACCTTGATCAGACCTAGCAACTGACCTATTACCTGAGCTATTTCCTGACATACTATACAAGAACGGATGAAGAGGTTGTGGTTCTTCTATCCTCTATCGCACATGATATTCAAAGACGCCTTTGTTCGGAAACGGGTCCGGAGTACATTCGAGGTGTTCACAGCGTTAGGTGAAATCAGGAGGTTAGTATTCGGCGATATATAGGGAAAGGTTAAATCTACACGAAAAGATGAGCGTATAATGTTCTACATTATACCGAAATCAAGGCAATGGTACCAAAAGAGAGGGCAATACGATCATACAGCTACCATTCAGGTGTAACTGACTCAAGTTACAATGACGATTTTCACCTCATCCGTTTAGACGTTCACAGTATTTCTTCAGTGTAGATTGTTATTATGACATAACAGGTATATACTCGCGAAACTAACTGTCTGTCCTTTGAATAGACAGACCCGACCCGAGTATTCGTTGCAAACAAGAAAGTACTGGCACTGGCTACCACAACAGACGCAGAAGAGTGAGGCGTTACTTTTCTCATTTGTCTACTTATGTTCGCTCTCCGAGAGCACATCTCGGAGAACGCAGTAGCTCTTTCAGGGATAGCGGAGAGTGAGGGCATCTCGTTGGGGACGATGGCCTTACTTACCTGATAAAGATTGTTGAACGTGATAAAGTACTAAAATAAAACAAAGCACGAGCACGAACTAAAGTAGGGGAAATTATAATAGAATTCGTGGTTTCAGGCACAAGCTTTCAACAAGAGCAGCTTAATGAAGTAATAGAGGAGAACAAGTTATTTTCTTCTAGGCAAGTTTTTTCAGATATTTAATTGGTGATGGGCGGCTCTCACTCTCACACCTTATTAGGTACAGTATACGTACAAGTGTGTGTGTGTGTGTGTGTGTGTGTGTGTGTGTATAGGCGAAAATGCCCTAATGCAAAACAATAACTTGGGAAAGCTTTGGTATTCTCTCTCTCGCACTTTCACTCCACTCCCTGTTCGCCCTCTGCTGCATCAAGCCCCCCAACTCCTCCCCACCCCCCAACACTACCGGTCAACGCCGAAATCGAAATAGTTGTCCCGAAAGCATTTCCCGAAATTATGTCGTGTATGCACTTTCTGCGTGGCGTGTTCTGGGAGATGCTTTTGCGTAGAACCTACAACAGTTACAACAATAGGGAACAACATCACCCCCGAAGAACGGCAAAACACGACAGGCAGCAGCAACAAAATACATTTTGCGCATTGCATCTCAATAGAAATCCCGGCGAAAAATGCAGCAGCAACAACACCGACAACGGAAGAACCGACGAGAATAGCACCGACTCACGCATAGCGAAAGCCCAAGAGAGCGAAAGAGATGATGGATTTTCGGCAGCAACGCGGAATATTTGGCAACCAACGTCGCCGAAACCACCAACGCCATACGGCGGCGAAAAAGCGCAAAATTCGTATTCGCGTCGACAGATGGCACCAGCGGCACGACTATGCTGGAAAAAAAAAATAACCCACCAACTTAGCCGAACCAAAGGGAGAATGACAAAGTAAAAACATTAACGCACATTCATGCTCAAGCTGAGCAAGTGGAAAAACAAGGGAAGGTGGGCAACTATAGGGGAAACTTTGTCTAGTGGAAAGCCAGGAAAGAAAAATTAGCCAAGAAAGCTTTTACATGAGTACGGGAAGGAGAACGAAGTTAGAAAACTCAAAAAAGGAGAAAATACACATAGCATGACATACAAATTCAACGTTTCCCTTCCTGTTCGCATTACGTAAAAAGCGTTGACGAATTGTAAGATGGAATCACGCAATATACACACTTTAAACAATGTTGTGAACTTCCGTTGCATGTCAAGTAAACATTTCATTTCAAAGCAGGATTCTTACACCCTGCAATGGCGTCCAAACGGTCGTCCTGTCGTGTTTCTAGTTTAAAGTTGTCGTTGCATGTCAGGAGTTGCGGACTTTCAGCCCTCTAGCGTCAATATCCACTTAAAGTAATACGGATACAATAGAACTTCGTCCGGTCACCGGACCAGAGTTTTATAAATATCGTGTTTCATATCCATCAGGATTTTCATTCAGTTCGGTTACATTTTTCTTTGAGTTAAGACTTTAAAACTTCTAAAGAGTTCTTGGACTACCGTTTCAAAGTTAAGAGAAAGTATGTGCCTAGTAAACGAAGCCGAATGTAGTTTTCCCTGTACTTTTCCCTATTTCCCTGCAATCACATTATGAAGAGCTAAGATTCGATGAAACAAAACAAGCCAAAACAATGTTGAGCCCCAAGCTGCCTCATAAATTGAAGCCGTCGTCAGATGGCAGCTTTTGGAAAATTCATCACGAAGAAAAACAGACCTTAGGGGAACTTTTGCGGTTGAAACGTTTGTTGGTGCACACATTTTCCCCGATGTCATTCCCCTGCACCACCTCTACTCTACTCCTCTCAACTCTACACCTCTCTACTCTACTCCTCTCTACCCTACTCCTCTCAACACTACTCCTCTCTACTCTTCTCCTCTCTACTCTTCTCCTCACTCCTCATCTCTTCTCTACTCCATTGCTCTCAACTCTACTCCTCCCTACCCTACTCCTCTCTACCCTACTCCTCTCTACCCTACTCCTCTCAACCCCACTCCTCTCAACCCCACTCCTCTCAACCCCACTCCTCTCAACCCAACTCTTCTCGACCCACTCCACCACTCCGCTCCTGCTCCACAAGTATTCCATTCCACAACAATTCTACTAAACTCTACTTTCGTTTCTCCGCTCTCTCTCTCTCTCTCTCTCTCTCTCTCTCTGTGCTCCATCGACCCGTATTACGTTGTACGTTAGAAGCAATCGGTGACTATTTCGCTGGCCGTCACGAAAAGAGTTTGAAAGATGGTGTGTATGACCCACACTTCGTCCTGTCATTGCCCCTCCTTTCCATTTCTAGCGACACGAATACATACAACTGGAGCGTGTTGCCAAGGGGCTCACACTCACACTAAGTAGGAATTTTTATTTAAAATGTCGCTGCTGTTACTGTTGCTTGTTTTTTTGTTTTGTCGTCGATGTGCCACCTCTTTGAAATTGAGACTCCCTTGTTTTTGCCACACTTTTTCTCTAATTGAAATCTGTATATTTCTTTATTCCATAGTAAGTTCCAGTTTTTCGTGGAAAACGATGGATGTGAAGAATGAAGCCAGTAGGCGTTTACTCGTTGCTGCTGCAGCAAGAGCATCATCACCACCATAACCATTATCCTCATCCTTGTCATCTCTCCGCAGTTGCTGCCTCCTTATTTGGCCAACCACGCATTTCTGACGCAGACCGCGTTTAATTATTTTTCGAGCGCCTTATTTTGCGTTTCCATCATGTATTTCAGTTGCTCAGTTGCTGAGTTGCTTTCGGTGCTGCTGTTCGCCGTACATTTTTAACCTTAAAAGGTGTTTCTCTCCATTGAACATCACAGCCAGGCGCTTGTTAGGTGGACTCGCTCTACGTCGCTATTTTTCGTTTTGCCTTTCAGCGTACATTTGCTTTAATAGTCCCGTCTTGGGTGCGGCATGTAAAGCTTTTTCACGCATTTGTTTTTATGTTCTTGTTTGTGCTGTGGCTTGGTTTGCTGCCGTTTTTTCTGTATCCTTCTTTATGAGAGCTCTGTAGCTACTTTGCAGTGTGATTGTAATAATTTTAGAATTTTTCTGCGTTCCCGCTTCCATACTCGCCATTTATATTGCTATTCTACTGCTCACAACATCGCATGCTACTCTCTCTCTCTCTCTCTCTCTCTCTCTCTCTTTCTCTCTCCCCCTCCCCCTTTTTCCCAATGAATATTCATGTTCCTTACCCACACTTTTGCTTCTGTAGATTCTATTCAATCTTTCCCACTAATGGAACTCCTGCTAATTTTCCCCTCACTACTCCTCCACATCTTTCGCACTACGTCCACTACTACTTCCAGCATGCTGGGCCAACTGGTTTTAGTGCAATCCTACTAAAACTATTAGTACATTTCTACGTTCCCTCACTATACAGCCCTCCTAAACCCCGTTCGGGTTTTTGTCCCCAACATAAGCCGCCCCCTTAGCCTATTCTATCACTGTTACTTCTATCTCTAATACGTTTTATTTCTATTTGCTCCTATTGTTGTTTCTTGTCGCAGTCTCATTGTACTTCATTCACTGCTACTATCCGTACGACGCCTAGCGCTACCAACTTTTTTTCATGGCCTTATCTAGTCTAACCCTCGATTCACTATCTCTCCAAATTATACTCTTGCAGGCCTCGCGCACTTAACTCCCCCCCCCCCCCCAACCCCAAAAGTGTTGCACCCGTTTTTATTCGCACCCGAACTATTGCCACCTTTGCTACTCCCTTTTCGCCTCTGATTTTTCACCACACCCTCCACTGCATTTGCCACTACTACCATCACACAAGTTCACGTATCCTCAGTTTTACCAGGCCCAACCCTCAGCACAACTAATATACCAGCCTATACGCCTCTACTCCCCATTTGTATCCCTACCCTACCATAACCACTTCTGCCGCATTTACTCCTACCAGGCCTGCTAGTAGTCCTACCGTCCTACCTACCTTTGCTTCCACTCCTAAGCCCAAATTTACCCCACGTTTTAGAGCCTCTATCTCTTCTACTTCTACCCCTTTCGCTCCTGCTCTCACTAACCCCATCCCCATGTATATTAAACTACGAACACTGCCCGCTCCACCCCCTCCCCTCGACTTCTCTCTTCCACACTTGTATGCAAAACCGTTGCGCGGATTTCCCCATGCTGCTTTGATCCTTTTAATCACCATCACCCTCTTTTTACCCCATCCGCCCAACTATATAACCATCTATCTATCTATCTATCTATCTATCTATCTATCTATCTATCTATCTATCATGCCTCTCATCTTTTAACCTTATTCTAGCATTGTCAATACATAGATGTGTATATTTGCGTATATCATATACGCAGCACTTGCGTGTTGAACTCTTCTTATTTTTATTTCTGTGCTTGTATCGGAAATATATCATCGCCATTGCCATCGCCATCGCCATCGCCATCACCATCGTCGGTATGTGCGAAATGCAAGATGGAATGAGGTGAACTTTGATGCCGCTACTGTACTCTGTCTGTGCTGGAATAATAATAGTAAATTTCCCGAACTGACACATGCGTTTTAGGTCGCGAAAATTTTCGACAACACTTCATGCTGCTGTTGTTGCTGTTGTTGTTGTTGCTGTTGTTGTTGTTGTTGCTGTTGTTGTTGCTGTTGCTGCCAATGTTTTTAGGTTTTCCTCTTTAATTTGCTTCCAATGTACAGAGCCGAATCCTTGCTTCGCCGAAGATGTTCGTCCGAAATTCGAAGGTGGGGTCAAAACGAGAACAACACACGGTATGCTAATACTACACGGGACTGTTATACATACTATTCTATATACGATATGTATGCACGAACAGAAGCATTTCGTGGTAGTTTACAACGCGAGAAAGTACTGGAATTTTTAAAAGAATGATGAACGTCCGGCGAACCCTACAAATTTTATTTGACAGAATCAGGCAAATGGTGTTTAAAGATATAAAATTCTCTAATACGATATTGCTATGCTATCATTGAACTTCACGTGAGAGATTTGGGAGTAGTTTTTTTAGGGACACGCCCCTTTTCAATATGAATTCCATATTCTGAATCCCGTAGAAATTTAAGCGGAGGAAATGTGTGTCAGAATCGAGATAGATTTCAAAAACAATTCGAGTGAACCACGAGTGGAATACAAATTAAAATATATAAATTTCAAATATCTAGACGATTATGTTTGTATAATACAAAACTTACTTAGAATTCAGGGCCATGCAATTCATTTGTCAAGTGAGACTTACCTAAAAAGACACAATCAGAAATAAGACAATCATTAAAAAGTTATATTAATTAATTTAAAGTAGACAAAAATAAGTTATTTCAAGAGAAGCGTCATTAAGGCAAGAATGCGAAAAAAGGAGAAGAGATTGCAAAGAAACTTTTAGATGTTATTTAGAGTGAGGGTGCCACTGAGCCATTTTACTTCTAGATATATGTGTAAGTATACACCTTCGTAAATATATCTTATCTCTTCATATACATTACAAGCTACCGAACGAAGTAAACAACACATCGTGTCCCTTCGCTTTTGAGGGGGGGGGCGCGGGGGTGGGGGAGGTGGGTATAAAAATGCAATTTAGTGAAATATACGCACAATAATCAGTCATCAAAGAAACAGTCCAAAAAATAGAAACAAAAATGGCTACCTCTGCACATACAACGAGCCAAAACCAATGCATTTAGTTATGTATTTTTAAAACATTTGTAGCAAGTGTTCGAGTAGATAACTGAGAAAATCCAACAAAACACAAGATAAGAAGTGAACGAACACAAAAAAACTAAATTGTGTACAACATAAAAGTATCTTCTGGTTGAATGACCTGTAATGAGAATATGAGCCTACATACTTACATAGCAACAGCAAACAGCAAACAGCAAACACCAGCTCGCAACTTAACTTCGCTTAAGAAACAAAACGAAGCACTAGCAGAAAAGCGCAAAAACCCAAGCAGAAAAAATCCAACCAAGATATCGGACCGAAAATATGCACTCCTTGCCATGTAGAAGGCGGCGGCACTGGTGGCCGGCTACGACGGAGCGCCGCCAAGACAGTCTATCACACAATCGGACAGACAGCTGAACGCATTCGGACTCTAGAGTAACTCTATACCATGGCGGCATAATATATGTGAATATTCAAGTTTATTATTTGTACTGAAAAACCTTGCCATAAACTACGACAGCAACTTTATTCAACTCGAAACGAACGTCGATAATACCACTCTGAAAACACATGCGACTGGTGTTTGTTGTCTCCCCCCCCCCCTTCCCCGGCACCACATTTTGCCAGCACTAACCTGCTGCAGTTGGTGTAAAAATCTGTCTTCGACTTCACGGACCGCAAATCGAATTCGATCTGTACCTCTTTACTGAAAGAGTGTTGCCACATTTTAAATGAATACAGAAGAAGAGAGAGAAAAATACAAACTGTCGCGTCGACGGTGTCATCTGTGCACCTACTGAAATCTTTGAAATTTATCAACTCCGTCATTATTTATCAAAATTTTACCATAATTACCACAATTTATCAAATATACAACTTATTAATATGGATAATAAGAAGATAACTTTAAGATATGGCAACGCTCTTCGGATAATGTTGAGGTTAAAATCGCACAACAAATACAAGACTGCAGCAAATAATGTAAAATTCGTCGTTACGATGCGAACAGCTGAGGAAAAACGAATATTAAATATGTTAGGAAAGAAGAGTAGGAAAAAAGCTATTCTAACTAGTTTTCGACTTAATCGATCGATCGATCAATCGTCACTTGTCGCGGTGGCCTAAAGAATAAGCCATCGTTTTGGTCTTTAGTTGTGTTTGGCGATGGTGATGATGACGAAGATGAATGGTGGTGAAAATGATGACGGAGGAGAGGATATTGAAGACAGCGGGAATGCGGAATATGTTGAGGATATTTTTATAGTGATGGTTAATAATAATGAGGACAATGACGTTTGACAACGTACCGTATAATCGATAGACGATGATAATCTTGATCGCATTGGTTATCATGGTGATGATAACACTTGTAGTATAAAAGTGATGTTAGTGATGATCATGATCAGGTGATTCAGGATGTATTATCTACAAAATCTCAGAAATAAGAGAGATAACACCAACAATGTGTGATAATCTCATTAGTAAAGTATAATCGTACAGCC
Organism: Sicus ferrugineus; assembly: GCA_922984085.1. Classification (NCBI taxonomy): domain Eukaryota; kingdom Metazoa; phylum Arthropoda; class Insecta; order Diptera; family Conopidae; genus Sicus; species Sicus ferrugineus. The sequence goes on from OV277351.1 coordinate 26,478,784, forward strand.
TTTCAGATGATTACATTTCGAAATCTTTAATTTTTCCAGCGCCGAGCTTAATATACGTCATAAAAATCATATAAAATATCTTACGAAAGGTTTTATGGAAAGCAAAAAAGACGGGGGGGCTTATAGACACTGAGGATGGTAGAGAATGCAGCCAGACAGTGACGATGTCTATGATTATCATCAGTAGGCTGGAATCGATCGGATAAAATAGCATCAGATAAATTAGGATCGGATAAAGTAGAATCGGATAAAGTAGGATCGGATAAAATAGCATCAGATAAATTAGGATCGGATAAAGTAGGATCGGATGAAATAGGATCGGATAAAGTAGAACCGAACAAAGTAGGACCGGATAAAGTAGGACTGGATAAAGTAAGACCGGATAAAGTAGGACCAGACTAAGCAGGATCAGATACAGTAGGACCGGATAAAGTAGGATCGGATAAAATAGCATCAGATAAATTAGGATCGGATAAAGTAGGATCGGATAAAGTAGGATCGGATAAAGTAGGATCGGATGAAATAGGATCGGATAAAGTAGAACCGAACAAAGTAGGACCGGATAAAGTAGGACTGGATAAAGTAAGACCGGATAAAGTAGGACCAGACTAAGCAGGATCAGATACAGTAGGACCGGATAAAGTAGGATCGGATAAAATAGCATCAGATAAAGTAGGATCGGATAAAGTAGGATCGGATAAATTAGGATCGGATAAAGTAGGATCGGATAAAGTAGGATCGAATAAAGTAGAACCGAACAAAGTAAGACCGGATAAAGTAGGACTCGATAAAGTAAGACCGGATAAAGTAGGACCAGACTAAGCAGGATCAGATACAGTAGGACCGGATAAACTAGGACCAGATAAAGCAGAACGAGTAAGAGTAGGAAAATAGTAAACGCAGTGCCTTCGCAGAAATAAAGTCCGAAAGATGGCACAATGACCGTTCCAAATGATTAAGAAGTGTTGTAAAACAGCAGTAAATGTTTACACCTACTTACGATCTCTTTATAACTCTAACGAAAAACTGGTTATATTGTAGAAATTATATACAGTGTTTCACTAAGTATTCTGTCACTTGATATAAAGAAAAACTTTGAACACCTTTTCTGTGATTTGCTTTGCAATACACGCGGCTTAAACGATTTTTACACGTGTAGCACACGATCACTTTTTGCATACTTCGAGCAAATTGAATGCCTTTCATTCGAAGTGGATTAGGATACGGATAACAATGCAGCGCAAAAACAACAACAAATCCAAGAAAAGATACTAAAAAGGTGTCTCTGTGTATCTGACAAACTGTGTATTGAGTAAAATGTATCTGAAAAGTAGAAAAACCAGTGTGCAATTATTGCATTTGTTCGAGTTGTTGGTAGTTGAATGGTCTTTTTATTTGTTGCAGAAATTGTTTTAGTGTTTCTCTTGTTGCTTTATATGTGAACGTTGTTGGTGGTGGTGGTGGTGGTGGTGGTGGTGGTGGTGGTGGTGGTGGTGGTGGTGGTAGTGGTGGTGATGTCGTTGTTGTTGTTGTTGTCGTTGCATGCTTATTGCAATTATTATTATAGAAAGACGTATGCGTACGCATGCATTTATTTAGCTTTTTTCTCTCAAACTTTGCTGCACTTTACATTCGTCGCTCGGTTCTCCTTCTTGCGCAGTGCAGCGCAGCGCATTTCATTTAATTTTATATTATTTATTAGCAGCGAGTTGCGCAGCCGTTGCACGGGTGTGAGTGTCCGTCGATTAGCGTTGTGTGTTGCATACGCATTTTTGTGTCTGCGATCAAGATAAGAGTCATTGATCCCAAAAAAAATCAGCGCGATTTCACAATAGTTGCGGCGCGACTGTTATTATTTCTGCTGCCCGCGCTGCCACTGCAGCTGCTGGTGGCGTGCAAAGAACGCACTCGCACTCGACTTGACTTGGTGCAGAATAGCGAACAACTTATCGGCCGAATGCGTGGGACTTCAGCATTCTTTAGAAGATACTTTTCCGTTCAGGTATTACAACTAAATATAGATGTAAAACCACTGATTGGTTCGTGATAAATACGTGAATTATGTGCCAGTTCAGTATTATTTAATTATTATTTAATTATTGGCAATCATAACGTGGACCGATTGCCAGCCCGATAACCAGTAGAGCCAACAGCGTTTTGGGTTTTATAAAACGTTGGGCTCAAGAATCTGATGACCCTTATATTACCGAAATTATATACACTACGCTGGTCCCTCCAAAACTGGAGTATGTCTCGCCGGTTTGGAACCCGAACTTCTTTTTAACTTCACTAAAGAGATTCCGCTGACATGAGATGACCGTCTTCGAAAACTTGGCAAAACATGGGATACAAAGTATTCGTTGTAATATTTTGAGGTGAACTTCGAAACGACCCCCCAAGTGAAGTATTTAGTTGTGTGCGTGCGTGTGTGTGTGTGTGTGTGTGTGTGTGTGGATGAACGAAGCGACTTTGAACGAGAAAACTTCAAATTGAATTCAAAATTGGAAGCGTGCAGCGCATAAAGTTGGCAAGGAATGTGTTTGCACGGTCAGCGAAGAAGCGACGGCGAGCAGAAGACAGGGAAAGGGGAGAAAAATCGGGAAGACAGGGAAAGGAGAGAAAACTCGGGAAAACAGGGAAAGTGGAGAAAACTCGGGAAGACAAGGAAAGGAGAGAAAACTCGGCAAAACAGGGAAAGGGGAGAAGAGTCGGGAAGACAGGGAAAGGGGAGAAAAGTCGGGAAGACACGGAAAGTGAAGAAAACTCGGGAAGACAGGGAAACGGGAGAAAATTCACTCTGGCAGCTTAGAAAGAGCAAAGAAACGGTGAGAGCGCAACAAAATGGGTGTTGCAATTAAAGTTCTTCAGTAGTGGACTGAATCGATGGCCCTCCATGAATCCCCACAAATTTCCTTATTTCGAAAATTCCCATTATATTTCTTCCCACGGTAGTCGAAGGAAGTGCAATATGTGGGGAAAAATTCACTATATGACGACTCGTACGCAAGTATTGTTGTCGCTTTTGCTCGTATGTGCGACACCGATAGCAGGACAATTAAAAAAAACAAACATATTTAATATTATTGGATGCTGCTTCCCGTAGTCGCGTAGGTGGTGAAGGCACACTGAAGGCGCAGAGGGAGAAAAAAGACTGAATAAACAGACGACAGCAGGAAAAATAGGAATCCTGAAGAGAAGCGAGCTTTTGCATTAACGGCCCATACATGCCAGCGCAAATACCCACACAAATGCAAACATACATACATCACGAATATATTCTGCATTCGTACAAACATACAAAGCGTCCCCCTGCCCCTCGTCAACCTCATCCGGACGTAGAGTGTGGTGCACGTTTGTATGTACAACTCAATGTTGGCTCCAAATCCTAAGCGAATATTGTGTGAATTGCGATGCCTGCTCATGTTGGCCTCATGAATAGTTACAGTTGCTGTTTTGTTCTTGTGGTTGTTGTTGCTGCTGTTGTTGCTGTTGCTGTTAATGTTGTTGGTTGCTGAGCGCAAGTGACGCGATGTTGCTTCTCTGGCAGGACGGTTTGGCTTGCATCGGAACTGCATCGGCAGAGCAGCAATGAAGGAGGCAACAACAGATGCTGCAACTAACAGGCAGGCAGCCTTCTGCTTAACTCTTCCATCTCCCCATTGCCACCCTCGCCCTTACCATACTCTCCTCCCCCCCCCCCCCTCGCCAACCCACACTAATCACCATTCAATGCTCGCGTTCACCATCACCGTTCTCACTTTTTCCGAGCTCATGCGTAACACAAAATATTTCATTACGAATTCCAATCGAACCCGAACCCGAACCCGAACACGATTGAGAAGCCGAAAAGAAAGAAGGAGAAAATCTTCGTCCTAAAAGCAACTACAACTAAACTGTACATTCGGGATGAGATTGACATAACCCTGCAGGAAATGTTGCTGTGCTGGAACTTATAAAAGTATTTCAACGTATGTGTGAACGGCTCGGGAATCGTGTGAACGCCTCGAGAATCGTGTGAACACCTCGGGAATCGTGTGAACGCCTCGGGAATCGTGTGAACGCCTCGGGAATCGTGTAAACGCCTCGGGAATCGTGTGAACGCCTCGGGAATCGTGTGAACGCCTCGGGAATCGTGTGAACGCCTCGGGAATCGTGTGAACGCCTCGGGAATCGGGTGAACGCCTCGGGAATCGTGTGAACGCCTCGGGAACCGTGTGAACGCCTCGGGAATTGTGTAAACGCCTCGGGAATCGTGTGAACGCCTCGGGAATCGTGTGAACGGCTCGGGAATCGTGTGAACGCCTCGGGAATCGTGTGAACGCATTCGGGAATCGTGTGAACGCATTCGGGAATCGTGTGAACGCCTCGGGAATCGTGTGAACGCCTCGGGAATCGTGTGAACGCCTCGGGAATCGTGTAAACGCCTCGGGAATCGTGTGAACGCCTCGGGAATCGTGTGAACGCCTCGGGAATCGTGTGAACGCCTCGGGAATCGTGTGAACGCCTCGGGAATCGGGTGAACGCCTCGGGAATCGTGTGAACGCCTCGGGAACCGTGTGAACGCCTCGGGAATTGTGTAAACGCCTCGGGAATCGTGTGAACGCCTCGGGAATCGTGTGAACGGCTCGGGAATCGTGTGAACGCCTCGGGAATCGTGTGAACGCATTCGGGAATCGTGTGAACGCATTCGGGAATCGTGTGAACGCCTCGGGAATCGTGTGAACGCCTCGGGAATCGTGTGAACGCATTCGGGAATCGTGTGAACGCATTCGGGAATCGTGTGAACGCCTCGGGAATCGTGTAAACAGCTAGCTGTGCGTACGCCGCTAGCTTAATATCGGCTAAGAAGTCTACGGCTTCTGCCTCAAATAAAAGGAAGTTGTGACTTCTTAAGAATTCTTTTTTTTTTATTCCAATTACGTATTACGAATCCAGAGACGAACAATTCAACTGCTGCACTAAAGCAACCACAAATATATGTATAAGTATGTGCGTGTGTATGTGTGTGTGTAGGATTTCTCTCCATGTGTTGGCCACTTTAAAAGCTGCAATGTTGTTGCCATTTGTTAATCGGTTAGTTGGCTGTTTGATCGTCGCTCGGTGGGCACCTAAAACAGAGCAACCGGCAGCAGTGGCAGCAGTGGCAGTCATGCTGCTGAACTCGTGTTAGCATTTCAAGTTGCACTTCAAGTTACTCTCTCGCTCGCACTTGCATTCGCGGCTGTCATTCATGCGGCGAATGTGATTGCTACACACACGCATTCACTTGCGCGAGCGATGTGTGCACATGCATGCACATTTATAGATGTGCGTGCGCTTGTTTTTGCTCCTTATAAGGGTTAAAATTAAAAACGCACCTCGCATATGTCTGCGAGGACATAATAATGTGTGTGTGCATAAGCGTGAAAGTATGTATGTATTGTGTGTGTGTGTGTGTATGTATGTATGTATGAACGTATGAGTGTAGGTAGGGATGTGTGTATGACATACGTATGAATGCAAGTATGTATGCTTGGATGTATGTGTGTATGCGTGTACTAATTTATATGTATATTCATGACTGTATGTATGTATGTATGTATATGTATGCGTGAAAGTATTTGTGGGTGTGTATTTGTGATGTACACGCCAGTGTATGCGTGCAAAAATATGCGTGCACACGCGGCCGTTATAGCTTCGGTACAGCCGCGTGTGTGTGTGTGTGCGCGTGACTATTTTTGTTTATATATGTGTGTGTGTTTGCGCTTACTTTTCCGAAGAGCATTCTAACCTCCCGAGATCAGGCAGCCGCCCGTCCGGTTCACACGTCCCAATATGGGTTAACATCGATTGCTGTGGCGGCCGAAACGCATATCGACGCACGCACCACGCATGCACACATACATATATACATACAACGCATGAATGCATACATCAACGTCCGCTAGACACCCACGCACAACTTCAAGACCCAAGAAACCCTCTTTTGAACATATGCGGCTGCATATGTGTATGTGAATGTGCGTGTGTGTGTGTGTATGTGTATGTGCGTGTGTGTGTGTCTGCGCTTGCGGGCACGCGCGTGTGTGTGTGTGTGTACGTGTGTACGCCGTTATGCTGTACGAAATCTAGAATCCTGGAAAGCTGGACAAACTGTAGCCAGTAGCCAACTCGCTGCTTTTTTATCCTGCAGTTCGAACCTGCCGACCTGCGTTGCCAACTGAACAGCAGCAGTCGTGTTGTATGTGTGTGTGTGTGTGTGTGTGTAGATGCTTATCCACCTGCATACATACATACATATGCACGTATGAGTGTACATATGTTTTCAGAAGTCTACTACGCAAAATCCTCGACGCATATTCGCATAAAATCTTAACTAATTTCTTTGTGTTTGTTGGTGGCATCACATTTTTCACACTTTTCACCATTTCACGCGAAGATCCCGCCAGTCAGATACCCCAATACAGCGAAGAAACCTTGCAAGATGAACAAAAAAATATAAAATATACACTTGAAATTGTCTCAAATCAGAATGAAAAGTCTTCAAATATTTCGAGTCCCACGCCCAAGCGACAGTGATCGGTCACCCTCGGTCCCCCGCAACACGGCGAGTGTCACCCGCAACACGGCGAGTGTCACCCGCAACACGGCGAGTGTCACCCGCAACACGGCGAGTGTCACCCGCAACACGGCGAGTGTCATCCGCAACACGGCGAGTGTCACCCGCAACACGGCGAGTGTCACCCGCAACACGGCGAGTGTCACCCGCAACACGGCGAGTGTCACCAGTAACACGGCGAGTGTCACCCGCAACACGGCGAGTGTCACCAGTAACACGGCGAGTGTCACCTGCAACACGGCGAGTGTCAACCGCGACACGGCGAGTGTCACCAGTAACACGGCGAGTGTCACCCGCAACACGGCGAGTGTCACCCGCAACACGGCGAGTGTCACCTGCAACACAACGCGAGTGTCACTCGCGACACAGTTAACAGCCATCGTGTAAATTTATCACCGTTGAGGGCAAGCGAGATTACTCGCCAGCAGACGCGCTTTGAATGCCACCCAGCCAGTTCATGCTTGCATCACCGTTCCTAATCCGACACCTACCACGTAACATCCACTCACCACATCGTATCACACTTACAACAGGATCATACGTTACCCATGTGTGGCCCTCCATCTCAACTCCTGAGAACCGAGTTACCTTCTCGTGGAAGAATAATTGTGAGGTACTCGTCGCGCCTTACTTGCGTAAATTGTATGAAAGTCACCAAGCGTCACCCATTATTGCATTTTCAATTATTCGAAATGGTTAAATTACGTTCAAACTTTCTCACTGCATACGAAACAACAGAGGGACACAAGCAATTTCTAGGTTCTGACGAGTCCGCGAAATAAAATATTTACTCTGCTCTTCGTTGCAGTGCTGCGGAACGTGCGGAGCGATACATGACGCGAGGTGATGGTGCCGACCTGCATGGAGTTCGCGAACGCCGCCCTTGCCAACCACGACCGACCGCGACCATGACAGGGCAAACTAAACGGCAAGAGCCTTCGAGCCAAAGACAGAAACATCGCCAACCGTCGGCCGTCGGTCGTCGGTTCCAGCAACCCAGCAGCCCCCCTCCATACAGCAGCAACCAGTACTCGTCCGTCATATCCGTGGGGTTGCATCCAGCAAACACGCGCGTCACCACACAATCCATCCACCAGCCACCAGTCAGCCAGCACCTCTCGTTCATCATTCGTAGACCTGCAGTCGTCGGTATCCTCCGCCACCCAGCCGACAGCAACCGTTTCCAGCCGACAGCAACCGTTTCCAGCCGACAGCAACCGTTTCCACCCGATGCCAGCCGACGTCATCCAACGCCACTCTCCGGCAAGCAAGTCGGCACTCGTCACCCACCCACAATCAACCGCACCGTCACCCACCCACAATCAACCGCACCGTCACCCACCAGTTATCACCCGCCCGTCATCCGCCACCATTTTGCAGACACTGCGCGTCACAAAGAAACCGACAAAAAGTGTGTCGAGTTGGGTTCGTACGTAGCTGACTGAATGGTTTGCGTTGTAGGTAACAATCCTCAAATGTTGGTATAAACAGACCAGCACACACACACCCACACACACACACCCACCCACACACACACACCCACACACACACAGACAACCCTGTCTGTATATAAGCAGATGTACGTGCATATGTATGTACTTCTAAATACAGAGACACCATTTACTGCAGAAGCACATGAAATGTGCTGAATTTCGGTACGAATTTCCGTTGAGCTGAAACTAGACTCACGGCGGACTCACGGCGGAATCACGGATGCGCGGGCTGAGATGCGCTGCTGGTGGAATGCAGCAGCTGTGGGCCAAAGGAAATGTTAATTGTATGCAGCTAGATATGTACGTATAGAGCAGAGCAACAAGGACACAGCAACAACAACACCAACACCAACAACAGGGATATCATCTCTAGAAGCAATCTTCGACCAAGAAGGATTCCGTTAGCGACGTTAAACTTACGAATACAAATAACTATAGATTAGCATACCGTTATGCTTATATATATATATTAAAGTGTATAAATACCTGCAGAAAATATATATATTTACAAAACTTGTGTAGTGCAAAAGCTCCAGCCGGGAAATACAAATACAATACAAAGGTGACGCAACGCGAGGTCTGTTTCACGCACCGTTTCATACTAAACGGCGAAAACCTGCAATACGTCGGCGAAGAAACATTTCGAAGTGAAGAGACTTATTTTCCCCGGAACTCATGGATGGGATATCCAACTCTTCTAGAAGTCTAAACTATCATCTGTTCCATGGGGACGACAATCTGCCATCTGTTCAATCAGTCGCTCATCTGTTCCATCAATCTGTCCTCCATATCATCCGTTCATCAGTAGTCAGTCCATCGATATTTTTTTGGAGGTCGTAGCCTAAAGCTTAAGGTTGTGCTATTGCTGGGATTTTGAATGGACTCTTTCGTACAGAGACAGCAAAGAGTGTTTCTTAACGTATCGCACACGAATACCCACATTTTTGTGGGGAAAATACAATGGGGGAAAATGCAATGGGGGAAAATACAATGGGGGGAAATGCAATGGGGGAAAATACAATGGGGGAAATATGAGAAATCAAGAATAGGGAAATGAAATCACCTCAGGAGGAACTCAAGCGATTGGAACTCAAGCAATGCATGCGCAAGAAGAAACCAGTTTTATGCTGCAGCAAAACCGAGATACCTGAGGCTCCATAGGAATTACTAAACTGCTGACGAGTGTACGCTGCCACCATTTGATATGCCACGCCACCGCCACCGCCACCAGCAGCCGCAGCAACTGCAGAAGGACGGGCGCATGCGTCGTACGCGTTAAGAAGCGTCAGGTGCGTGCGTTGCTCGACGACAATCGCGCGGTGTCTTGACCTTGATTATTTGTGCATCTGACTGTGAGCCGAATGAGAAGACGGTCGCTTTACTTCGCATTTTAATTGCAACACCGTCGAGCGCGCAACCAGTAAGATGAAATACAGGTTGAACCTGTTGGGCTGGGCGTCAGAAAGCCGCCAGCCAGAATTATCAAGAAGCGCCATCCAAAGCAAGCAAGTGGACAGGCGTATCTTTAACGAGCTTTTTAGCTTTATTTAAGGTAACAACATCTCGAAGTAACCACATCAAGTGGCATAAACGCGCTTTAGAATGACGATTTTCTTCGATAGCATTCTTCATTTATAGTACTTCGAATTTTTGTTTTATAACAACTTCGAAAACGAAAATCATCTGATGAGTTCTTGTTTTTTTTTCTCTTAAAATAAATGCTGTCTTGTGACTTTTCTTTTTTATTGATTGTTTTATTAATCATCTATATAATTGTTATATAATCGTTTACATTAAAATATAAAATCAGGAATTACTTATTAGTGATTTGATTCGCTTTACAAAACCTACTTGCACTCCCACGGTTCCGATCTTGGTATCTTGCGATTTGCAGGCAAGCGCACAACGCACTCGGCGTTGAGATTCGGGTGTTCATCACAACGTGAAATTCGAAGTATAAAAAGATCAAGAGGAGATCCGTTCCCACTCGGATCTATTTCTGAACGGCCTGAATGAGATAAAAGAAATGAAACAAAACAAAAGAAAGTAAAATAAAGCAAAATGCAATAAAATAAAGTAGTGTAACATCAAATCGAATCGAATCGAATCGAATCAAATCGAATCAAATCAAAATCAAGTCAACTACGGACGAACTGTCGGCGATGCAACTCTGTCTGACCGGCCACTCTCGACGAAAATGGTCTTGCAAGACCATTCGTTTGTCTTCTTGAGAGGGAGTTTCGGTAAAAAGTATCCTATACTTTGAGTTATGCACTGAGGTCGCCAAGGGAACTAGGGAACATTTCGAAAGACATTTACGATTGTATTTACTACTCACTGCACCATTATCAAGTTATTACTGACTTTTATCCTGAAATACATCTGCTCTCGAATGCTTATTTTTTCTGCTATTAAATCCGAATCAATTGCAACCTTCTACGATAATAAATGTAAACGTCACCAAATGCTTCACGCCTAACTAATTCATTGCGATTTTTCGACGAATGGCCCCATGGTGCAGTGGGTTTCACACGGCAAATACAACAGTAGAATTCGTAGGAATTGCAGTTTTGGTCGTTTGTCGTCGTCACTGTTGCCGAACAATCTGTGGCCCATTCTATGAGAAACCAACAATTTTTTTTAGGGGAGGAAAGATGAAGGCGGGCGAAGAAAGACGGTGGCGGGAGAAGAATGGTGGCGGGAGAAGAATGGTGGCGGGAGGTGGATGCCTGTGGAAGAAAAGCGGAATCGGGGAAGGAGAAGCACGTCAATTTACATAGCATGCGGTGACTGGCGGTTTTCCCAGGGTAGTGTGAAGGAATGTCAGGGGAAGGAACCAGTTATTGTACTAGAAATAGATCGAGGTAGACTTTCGTTTAGAGAACTCCTGTTTTTAAATTATAAAATTACATTATCATCGCCACCAACAATGCAATTTTAAACGTCACTTTTACAATCCCTAGCGTCGCATTATCACTCTAGAGATTATGTGGGAATGGAACTTTGACGACACTTAAAATTTTAGCACTTTTCAGTTTCTTAGAGACCAAATTTTTCCGTGAAATTTTTAATTGTCTCCCAACGTTGTTGGTTAATTGTTTGTGCGTTGAATTGTATGGTTGTACGGCAGGTCGGCAGATCGGTCTGTCACTCGGTCTGTCGGTTGGTCGATTGGTTGGCATGTCATGCGCATTACTTGTGAGAAGCTTATAAAAATCTAAAACTAAAATGCATTGGATTTCAAGAGAACTGCAGCCAAGCCAGGTCGAGCATACGCTTTGATAGGCTTTACCCACCGACAGTAGTGCGGTGCAGTGGATGGTGCAGTGGGTGGTGCAGTGGGTGGTGCAGTGGGTGGTGCGGTGGGTGGTGCGGTGGGTGGTGCGGTGGGTGGTGCAGTGGGTGTTGCGGTGACTAAAGGGGCGATGAGGTGATTGCTTCGGACAGGACAAGAAGGAGCTGGAAGCGCTCGTCCCTGTACGCCAAGAGATTTTAGGGGTAGTTCGACTCCCTTCGTACTGGTGGGTGTGAAGCCTGGGGATCCAGGTTGTCGGTGGAGTGAACAAAAAATAAGAAGCAAAACCAGCGCCACCCACACCGGCACCGTCTGGAGTTTAGGATGCCCCTCCATCCAAACTGTTATATACATCATTGGAATAACCGCGCACTCTTGAGAATTCAGTGAAACCCTTCTCGACATATCGGTTACATGAAATTTTAAACCTTCGCTCAGTGAAGTCATTAGTTTTTCCAAGAAAATTCTTCCTCGCGCATAAAAAATTCATTAAATTATCACATCAAAAAGTTTCTTTAATTATAGAAATCTTTAAGGTTACTCAACACCTTGCGAAACAGTCAACCCACTGTGCGGACATAAAGACATCCTCCTCCTCCTCCTCGTCCTTCTCCTCTTCATCCTCCTCCTCCTCCTCCTCGTCCTTCTCCTCTTCATCCTCTTCCTCCTCCACGAGAATGGATACTCAGCACTCGTGTTAGTTTCCCGAAGCTGCTCCAGCGAAACAAGTTCTACAAAACTGCGTGCGCTCGCCATGTTGCACTTATTGTTGTTGTCGTTACGTGAAAGCTACAGTTGTTGCATTCCAAGTCGTTGCAAGCACGAACATTCCGTACAAACGCAGCTCTTCCCAAAATGAAAGGTCTCACCAAAGACTGCCAGAACATTCCAGTTGCCTCTTTTGTCGCCCATCACTTCTTTGCGCCTTCTCGTCCCAACCCATTAACAACCTCCAGCAGCACTTCTCCCCCCCCCCCCCCACCACCCTAAAATTAGGAGCTTCCCTTGCCTAGTTGCTTCAAATCGATTTTCCGTCGAAGAGAAATGAAAGACGAAAAGGTTTTGATGATGTAACACACAAGTTTAGAATGTCGCTTGGCATACTTTTAATGAATGCTGAATAAAGTACTTTTTTCCAAGAGTTTTTTCAACAAGGATTTCAAATCACGAAATTTACTACACGTACAACGAAGAAATTCTCTTCTGAAATTCTCTTCTGTTCAAAAGCTTAGATAATCATTAAAATACAGCAACTGACTGACAGTTTGACAACGAACATCTCGAAAACTTCACGTGGCACGCACGTTGTGGAAAGAAGTTCTGCATTGATTACACATCAAAATACATTAGAAATCGTCTCAGAACCATAATGAAATATAATGCAGACCTTTATAATTAATGAAATAAGTTGAACAATTGTGAAAAGTGCAAATATAAACCTCACGTTCATTAGATATTTGAAACTTTTTCTGAAAATTTCTTGTGGTTTTCGCTGGTGACTGAAAAATTAGTTTATACAGAATTTTTTTCTTTTTAAAGAAAGAAATTGTTATTCTTAAAGAAAGAAGTAGATGGGGAAAAATTGTAGATTCCATGAGAAACTTTCGAGTCAACTTTCGAGTTCGCTACTAACTTTTCTAGCTTTTGGCTATTTCCAGCCTTTCACTCTCTCACTTTTCCCTCCTCTCTATTCTCTCTGCACACTGTCCGCTCTCCCTGTCCCTCTCTCTCTCTCTCTCCCTCTCTCCCTCTCTCTCTCTCTCTCTCTCTCTCTCTCTCTCTCTCTCTCTCTCTCTCTCTCTCTCTCTCTCTCTCTTGACTTACTTGTCTTTTTCTCTCGCTGTTACCACACAACAGCTCTATTTAAACAGGTTTATCTGAAAATCTGCTTGGTAAGAGAGAAAATGTTTTTATACAGATTTTCCTTTGTTTTCCTGGGAAGCAGCAGTGAATTGCGAGAGTGCAAGAGAGGCGCACCAAAGCTTTTCTAGTTTACACACTGTTGAATTTGCTCTACATACAAAAAATGAATTTTCGTATTTTAGGTCAGGTCAAATCTATGTAAAGCGACGGCAATCCGTTGCAAGTTCAATGAACTTGCAAAACTTTTATTTGAAACTGCTGACGAGAAAAGCTTGTGTGGGTAGCAGAGTGTTCGCTTGTGTGTGTGTGTGTGTGTTGGTTCGTGTGTATAGGTGTTTGTTTGTGTGTGTTTGTTTGCTTGTTTGCTGTTTGCTTGTTTGTTGTTTGCTTGTTTGTTTGTTTGCGTTGGAGCTGCATTAGATTTGAATTTGAATTTGAATTTGAATTTGAATTTGAATTTGAATTTGAATTTGAATTTGAATTTGAATTTGAATTTGAATTTGAATTTGAATTTGAATTTGAATTTGAATTTGAATTTGAATTTGAATTTGAATTTGAATTTTTCATTTTTCATTTTTCATTTTTCATTTTTCATTTTTCATTTTTCATTTTTCACATTTTTCCTCGATTTTCCACCTCATTTTAATTGCTGAGATGAAACGAAAATTGTGTACACAGTGAGTGTATTACAGTGATATAAAATTCTAAATTTTAAATATTAATGAAGAAACAACAAAAAATTAAGGAAAATATGTTATTTAAATTAGACTTTCTCAAACTTTAGTAGCAAATATAGTAATTTTAACTTACATTCTACAAAAATCACTAAATTATAAAAATCAAAGTGGCAAGTAATTTTAATTCGAGTTGAAGGCGCTGAAGTTTATTTTTTTTAATATTTATTATATGTACATTTTTTTTTAACAATTCAGAAGTTCCAACTTTGTGAAACGATTATTAGAATTTTTGAATTGGAATTCGAGATTGGAATTCCTCTAGGAATATTTTGAATTGAAATTCAAGTTTTTTTTGATTTTTATTAATACAGCTGAAGTTTTCTAAAATTGAATTGAATATCTCTAGAAACGCTTTACTAAAACTGAATTGAACTCTTTCGTTGGCTTTTATTTTAATGAAATATTTAAGAGAAACAATAAACTACATAAACCTGTTCAATGTTTGCCCAGCATGTTTGTTTCCACAGCATGTATCTCGCAGCAGAAGGCAAGCAAACACAGAAAAAATGCGATACGTTGTTCATACGAACCTTGTAGCGACTCATTTTGCGCTGCTTGACCACAGGCATCGCCAGATCGGTGCAGTTGCGGGATGGGATGGAACTCCTTGCCAGCGGTTAGCAAGTTTTCTGCGCTTATGCAGGACTGTTTGTTTTACTTGGAGTCGCTTAATTTTGATTGTTGCAAATGCACATTTCAGTTATAATAATTTCGCACTTTTTATTTTCACCGAAAATCTCCGATGCAGAGTTGTAGCGTATTGTTGTTGTTGCCGGGATTTGCCGGCAAATCGATTGCAATGAACGTGCAACTACTACTAGCAATAGCGCAACAAAGAAACGCACACAATACCACCAAAAATCTGCAATTCCTCACTGAAGCGTTGCCACAAACTGCAAAAATCTCGCTGTGAAAACTCGATATCAATGCATGCGCGCCGCTCAAATTCACACGACGACGACGACGATGACGACGATGACGACGACGACGATGACGATGACGATGACGATGACGATGACGATGACGATGACGATGACGATGACGATGACGATGACGATGACGACGACGACGACGACAACGACGACGACGACGACGACGACGACGATGATGACGAGGATGACGACGATGACGACGACGACGACGACGACGACAAAGACGAAGAACACCATCGAAAAACTATCTGCTGAAAATCATAACAAGAAGAGTGAAATCGGAGGACGACGAGAACCGGGACGGAGGGGCGGCTGTGGGAAACCTTGCAAAAATTAGCCACATTTCTGCGGATTAACCACCACGATGTATCCATGTATCCATCCATCCATCTGTCCATCTGTCCATGTGCGAGCGACGATGGTCGGTCGCGTTTGGCGCTGCACACTCTGACTGCTGTTCGTTCGTTCGTTCGTTCATCTGTCCGTCCGTTCGTTTGTCCGTCCGTTTGTTGTGTGTTGTTACGGTGGTTTAACCAGCCAATCAACCACACAACCACAGGCAAGGCAAGCAGGCAGCAGGCCCACCATCACACCACCGACTCGCCACTGGCCCGCCACCGACTCGCCACCGACCCGCCACCGACCCACCACCGAGGGCACAACTAACATGCAACCCAGCCAACAACAACCAGCAACTCTTTCGTCTGGGCCAACAAGCGCGATCAAACACGATTTGAAACGATTTCACGGAGTGTCAATCAGAGTTCCTTCCGAACTCCACAACCCAGCAGTAGCAGCAGCAACAGCAGTTGGTTTACTCGGCAACCACTGACGCTGGTTGCCGATGGTGTTGCTGTTGCTGCTGCTGATGCTCAGGCTGCCGGCAGTAGTCCTGCTGCACTTGGTCCATGCGTTTCTTCTACATGCAAACTCAGTTCTACATAGATAACTTATTTATTTCACTCGAAGTTCGCGCAGACCTGCTGTACACTGACGTCTGCAAACGGCAGGATACGAAGACGATGAAGCCGCCGAAGCTTCCACCGCCGCCGAAGCTTCCACCGCCGCCGAAACTTCCACCGCCGCCGTTACCCCGTCGCCGATAGAATACTCCGCCTCCTCACATTCTAAACACCCGAGCAGCTTCCTACAACAAATCGCCGAATGCCAAAGCAAGGGAAAGAAAAATTAAGAACGACGAGAAAACTTTAGTCGACGCGAGAAAAATAGCAATGGAAAAACGCCGACAACAACGACGACAACACCAAAAATCATCTGCCGCACTTTAACGGGGAGCAACATCAACTTGGCTCTTCCAAACTCGCAAAACGATGGCTTCTTTTTTATCCCACAATGAAATTGAATCCCACTACGTGTGAAAACCCATGCGAAAACGTTGTTTGCTGCCTACAGAACAACTTCAACAGTAGAACAGTGTAAACTTGACTTCCCATATATTTTCGCTTTGGTCTCAGGGAAATACATACCGAATCAAAGATAATGAAGAATCCCATGGGAGTTCGCATCTCCACAAAAGCTCTAAAAACTCTTACATGTGAGATTTTTCCCATTAGGATGGCAACCCTACTGGTATCGCCACCGTTTCTGATGCTCAACGGGTTGTGGGTCGAATAGGTCGGTCGAAAGGTTGACGGGGTGGACGATTGGAAGGCGGTGAAGGGCCGGAAGGCGATCAGATGGTCGGCCGGTCGGTTGGCTGGTCTGTCGCGAAGTTGATAAGGTTGTCGGTCGGGAGGCGGATAAGAGCGGTCGGTCGGAAGGTTGGTAGGGTCGTCGGTCGGGAGGTTGGAGGGAGATGAGCAGATGGGCCAAATGAGGAGAGTGAGTATGTAAAACGAAGCGCTACTAACTTCAGCTAACTTCAGTTCTTTTAAATTATAAATACACAGAAATCGCTGATTACTAGCAAGCAACACGAAATGACGCAGAAAATTGAATCAACCGCGTAAAAGATGCTGCCGATGTAGCCTCATCGCCGTGGTTAAGTGCAACGTACTGGAATTCAAGTCTATACTGAGTTTGCTGCAGCAGAATGTAGCCTGCCAGCCAGGTGGACGGACAAGTGGTCTCTGGGCGAAGACCGAAGGTCCGGCATGAGTTCGGCTCTTGTGTTCCCATTCTCTTGTCTTTTATTCCGTTCTTGTCTTTTATTCCGTTGCCTCGTCTTTTATTCCGTTCCCTTGTCTTTTATTCCGTTTCATTTTGCTTTACGTGTTTCTCTTCTGTCGAATGGTTACTTTGTGTCTCGTAGTATTCTTAAACATTCGCTCCAATCTACTTTATTCGTTTTACTGTGGTTGAATTTTTATGTAATTCGGTTGCACTAATCTATTGCGTTGCAAAATATTTTACCCGTTTTATTCCACCTCCCGTTGGTCTGGGTTAATAATTTCTTTTCTCTGTTTTCGTTTCTGTCGCCTGGGCATTCCGTTCTTTTTCCATTTCGTTTTGCTCTAACGGTGCATTAGAAAGTTTCTGTAGCAATGAATGCAGTACACAAACTTTCTCATATTTTTCCAGCCAAACTTTTTGCCTCCTCCTCCTCTTCCTCCTCCTTCTCTCCCTTCACCTCCTCCTTCTACTCCTCTTCCCTTCCCCCCCCCCCCCCTCCAAAACACTTATATAACAAAGTTTTTAAAAGGCTTAACTTATTTCGGCGCACGCATGTAGTATTTCTGCAAAACCTCCATTTCACTCACCCCGTGCTTCTATCTCTGTCACTCTCTAACTTGGGCGTCCCCCTTTTTCTCTTACTCCGCTTTTTTATTTCCCTCTCCTGGTTAACCAATCCATCTTTCGTTTAAAATTAAAGCTCTCGTTTTCAGACTTTGCACATCAAGTGTGCAGAAAGGTGTAGACAGGTTGTAGGGTCATGTTGGGGGAGGGGGGGTTGTTCGAGAACATTAAATACACAATATAAAATGCAAACCAAATAAATGCAAAGCAAGGTTGCTTCCTCTGCCAGCAGCTAATGCGCTAAATTCCGCTGGAATCAGATGTCGTCGTGGGAACAGCACCAACCCGCCGACGTGCTCTGCGCCGGTGTCTGCTTGCAAGCAGTGTCGCCGTGGGAAACGCTGACCACGCTGCATTATTTTTCCATGTGATAATTTTGTCATTTTTATTGTTATCTTTATTGTATTCGATGTTGAAGAATTTAGGCAAAATTAGTATATAAGGAAAAGGTTTTCGCAATAAAGGGCTGTGAGCCTGACAACCTCAAAGCCAGCGGTTTGCTTTCTTTAGTGCGTCAAGAAGCTCAAGGGATACAACAAGTTCAAGTGCTTGTTGTATCGAACTACATTAAATTCTCTAACAAATTCCTACAAGTTCAAGTGCTTGTAGGAATTACCAAATTGAGAACTCAACATTGATCACGTCGGGGTCACCAATGTTGAGTTCTCAATTTGGTAATTCCTACAAGCACTTGAACTTGTAGGAATTTGTTAGAGAATTTAATGTAGTTCGATACAACAAGCACTTGAACTTGTTGTATCCCTTGAGCTTCTTGACGCACTAAAGAAAGCAAACCGCTGGCTTTGAGGTTGTCAGGCTCACAGCCCTTTATTGCGAAAACCTTTTCCTTATATACTAATTTTGCCTAAATTCTTCAACATCGAATACAATAAAGATAACAATAAAAATGACAAAATTATCACATGGAAAAATAATGCAGCGTGGTCAGCGTGAGATGTCTATCTCCTGGGACGGCTGGTTCGAAATGATCTTTGGTAAAATGAACACTTCACACTGCATGTTGAACATCGAATTTTTGGATTCTAGACTTATGCAGGCGCGTCTTTGTATCGCTTTTCGTTTGTTGCCGACTCCTTCGATCGTCGCCGAAGTCCCTGTTTGGTGTATTTGAAGCTGATTGGCCAATCTTTCAGTGATCAGATTGACCTGTGAACCGGAATCCAGCAAGGCTCGGCATTCCACCATTCTACCATTTCTTGCCTTGATTTTAACGCAGGCTGTGTTGAGTAGCACATATCCCCTTTTTGGCTCTGAGGATGTGGCTAATGTGACTGTTGATGGCGTCGTCGTAATGGTCTGTTTTGCTTCTTGATTACAGGTGCTTGTGGATGTTAAGCTTCTGCTGCTATCTGTATGCAACAATGAGTTGTGCTTCTTATTGCATTTTGTGCAAGTCCTTGATACGCATTGATTTGCAGTGTGGTTTTGTCACAACCACAGAACGGCTTTGTGAAAATCAGTTTGCACTTCACACAATCTGTGATACTGACGGACGATTCATGGTGAAATTACCTTTCATCGACCCAGTCTCTAGATTAGGTGACTCTCAACACATGGCAACAAATCGCTTTCTGGCGCTAGAAAGACGTCTGGATAAAGACAACGAACTCAAGGAGAATTACACGAAATTCATGAGGGAATATGAAGCGTTAGGTCATATGACCAAAGTGAACAATTTAGTGTCACCACGCTATTTTATTCCGCACCACTGCATACATCGACCCGAAAGCAGTTCCACAAGGTTGAGAGTAGTTTTTGATGCGTCCGCCAGAACATCCACAGGCATAGCATTAAATGACATCATGCACACTGGGCCAGTTCTGCAAAGCGACTTATTCACCGTGTTGCTCCGCTTCCGACTTCCACGATTCGTATTTACAGCCGATATCGAAAAAATGTACCGCCAAATTTGGGTACATCCTGACGATCGCCGATATCAGCTCATTGTGTGGAGGGAAAATAAATCCGATGAGCTACAGCATTACCAGCTGAATACGGTCACGTACGGCACAAGAGCTGCACCATATTTGGCAATCAAATGTTTGTTGACATTAGCAACCAAACACAAGGTCATCTATCCAAGCGGTGCCAAAGCAATCCAGGAGAACTTTTATGTCGATGATTGCTTGAGTGGTGCGAACAGCCTCGTGGTAGCACAAGAAACCAAGAGACAATTAATAGAGATTTTACAACCTGCAGGCTGTAAGCTACGGAAATGGTGTGCCAACCACCCGAAATTACTGTCAGACATTCCAGCAGAAGATAAGGAATCTAAAGTTGATTTCACGGACGATGTCGACAGTGCAGTAAAAACTTTAGGACTGACATGGCTCCCGAAGGATGACAATTTCTGCATCAAGGTACATCTCAATCAGCATCCTCGTACAACCAAACGAACTATAGTGTCCGATGTGGCACGAATTTTTGATCCATTGGGCTTCCTGTCCCCTATCGTAGTAAGTGCCAAAAAATTAATTCAGGAGTTGTGGCAAATCAAACTTTCATGGGACGAGGAGTTACCTACGGCACTACTTAGCAAGTGGATCGCATTTAGGGACAGCCTGCCAATGCTCAACGACACTACAATCGGCAGGCACGTATTCAACAATAACACCACAACGTCTTTTCAACTTCATGGTTTTGCCGACGCGTCAGAAAAGGCATATGGCACAGCAATATATGTCCGATTCGTCAACACAGATAAAACTATTGCGGTACGACTGCTATGCTCGAAATCGCGAGTAGCTCCGGTTAAACAACAAACCCTACCAAGGCTGGAACTCTGCGCGGCCGTCTTATGTGCGCAATTGATGCATCGGATAGTAGGCGAGTTGAAGTTGGGAGACGTACCCATCTTCTTGTGGACGGACTCTGAAATCGTCTTGTCATGGATCAAATCAGCGTCATCATCATTCCACACTTTCGTTGCAAACCGAGTCGCCACAATTCAACGATTAACACTGGCTGACCAGTGGCGACACGTCAAATCAGAAGACAACCCGGCTGATTTGATATCGCGAGGTATAGCACCGAGGCAGTTTAAATCATGCAATATGTGGTTCTTTGGCCCGATCTTCCTCCATAAGAAAACGAACACATGGTTATCCGAACAGCCCATCACCATTACTCTGGAGACAGACAGCGAAAGAAAACAAAGGGTTGCTGTCCTAAATATCACATCCAACGCTGCAGAGCACCTGCTGCACAGGATTAACCATCGGAATTCTTTCAACAACTTGATCCATATCATCACGTATGTTCAGCGGTTTATTCGCCATGCCAGAACCCCAAACATTCAACGAGCCAACGACCTCATTGCGACCCCTCAAGAGTTAAGGCAGGCACTGTCAACGATTGTTCGCATCATGCAACATTCAGAATTTGAAGAGGAATTCCAAGCACTAAATAAACGCACTCCAGTAAACAAAACAAGTCAACTCAGCAGCCTCAACCCTTTCTTAGATGATGAGGGTCTTCTGCGTGTGGGTGGTCGCATAGAGTCATCAACACTTCCGTACGATGCCAGACATCCAGTGATTCTTCCCTACAATGATCCCTTGACAAAACTTCTAATGAAGTGGTTCCACGAAGAACACTCCCACTGCGGATCTCAGACGCTGGTAGCTCAAGTTCGGCAACGATTTTGGCCAATCAAAGCAAAAACAATGGCTCGATCAATTGTGCAGCATTGTGTTAGATGCACTCGATCAAGGCCACAGTTATTCAAACAAGTAATGGGAGGCCTGCCAGCTGCAAGAACTGTACCAGCACGACCATTCATCAATGCAGGAGTGGACTTTGCAGGACCCTTCTGGATACACTTCAAACTCCGAGGGAAAAGGCCACATAAGGCTTATGTTGCTATATTTTGCTGCTTCAGCACAAAGGCTGTCCATATTGAACTAGCAAGTGATCTCACTACCGATGCTTTTCTGGGATGCTTAAAACGGTTCATTGGGCGGCGAGGTCACTGTAGTAATTTATATTGTGACAATGCAACCAATTTCGTTGGAGCAAAAAACAAACTTGAAGAACTTTCCAATATTATTTACTCAGACAAGGCAACAATGGCAATAAAGAATATCTGCACTAACAAGGGTATCCAATTTCATTTCATTCCTCCAAGGGCGCCTCACTTCGGAGGACTATGGGAAGCCGCGGTAAAGAGTGCCAAACAGTTGTTTGTAAGAGGAGCCTCAAATGCATCATTAACCTATGAAGAGTTAGAAACCGTTATGATCGGAATTGAAGCCATCCTCAATTCACGACCACTGATTCCAGTCTCAAACGATCCGAACGATTTAAGTTGTTTGACACCGGGACATTTTCTCATTGGAGAAGCGTTAACAGCGCAACCAGATGCTACTGCCTCATCCACAAAGATTTCGCTAGTGACAAGATGGAAATTAGTATCCCATATGAAACAAGAATTTTGGCGACGGTGGTCACAGGAATATCTCACCGAGCTTCAAAGCAGAAATAAATGGAAGGAACTCTGTCAAAATGTTGCACCTGGAACCATGGTAATCATCAAGGAAGATGGGATGCCCCCTCTAACATGGCCATTAGGAAGAATTGTGAAGGTATATCCGGGTCCCGATAATGTTGTTCGCGTCGCGGACGTGAAAACAAAAAATGGCATCTTGAAAAGAGCTATACATCGATTGGCACCGCTCCTTGCGGAGGATAACACACCCGCAAGCATAAATGGAACAAATTACCTCACTTCGCCGCGCGAAGAAGTCGCCAGCACAAGCAATAGGAACACGAATTCACCATCTTCACAGGATGACCGAGAGATCGACGAACCACCATCCACATCTAAAAGGGTCAAACGGGCTAAAGGCGCAACTCTCCTGACAATTCTATTATGTCTGCTTTTCCCCGTCGCGTATGCCTCTTCAATAACCATTCAACCTATTGATACGACTCCGGGTGCATATTTCGAGAACATTGGACCTGCCGGAATTATCACCAGTGAATGGAACTTAATCACATATTTCAACATGCAAACATATTGGAAAGAAGTAAAAATCATCGACTCATACAAACCGGTATTAATACAAATGTGTCAGTGGATTCATCATGCACCAACCTGTTCAGTGTTGTTAGCACAGTTCGAACAGCTATCGCGAGGTATACATTCTACAAATGAACTATTAAAATTCAACCCTTCAACGAGAGCTAAGCGAGGTGCGATAAATGTAATCGGAAACATTGCTCGATCATTATTTGGTGTTCTCGATAACGAATATGCCGAACAAGCAGCAAGGACGATTGACAAACTCGAACAAAATGATGAATCACTACTATCAAGAATTGAAAATCAGACATCATTCTTAGATAGTACCCTCAACATCATGAAGAGAAATCAACAAGAGATCGAACGTGAATTTGCAAGAGTTGAAGTCGCGATAAATGAAACTAACAGTCAGTTAAAAAACCTCAATCAACAGCTCATTTCCGAGAAAATAGGACAAACATTCCTAGAATTGACCCTTCAATCCATGTTAGCATTGACCAATGTCAAACGGATTCAAGATTCTCTAATCGACATTTTAACCGACACCCATCACGGAACCGTCAATCCAATACTAATCTCACCAGAGCAGCTTAGAATGGAACTTCTGCAAATCAAAATTAATCTTCCTGCGACCCTCAAGCTCCCAGTGCCACTTAATAATTTATTAAAACTATACGCTCTCATGACCATAGAAGGAAGAATCACTGAGAAATATTTTATTTGTAAAATTAATCTACCCCTAATCTCCACAGAAGTTTTTGAGATGCTTAAACTCACCCCCATTCCGTGGAGGTCAGCTAAAACTTTCACCATCATGGCAGTAGCATTTGATTTTCTGATAATCAACTTGCATCGAGATCAATACATTCCAATAACAACAGATGAACAACGCACTTGCATCAAATATGACCAACAAAAGTACTTGTGTCATCAAATTCGTCCAGTATACCAGAAAGGTGCAAATATAGGCGCTTGCGAAATAAGTTTGCTCACCTCCAAGACAAAATCAACAACATGTACTGCCCGCAATGCTGGACCTGGACCACATTGGACACAGCTACATGATCCGAATCAATGGTTATTTGCCCTCGATCAAGAGTTGGTATTAACTGCTGTTTGCAAAGAAAATCACACCCAGTTTACTCTGCAAAACATTGGGATTCTCAGTCTAAGCGAGGACTGCACTATTCGATTGCCTTATTTAACCATTCAAGGTCACCGCCAACTGAAAACAGAAGAGCATGTCTCCTACATATCAGAAATCAACACAACTGACTTTAATCCGGACTCAGACGATCTAATCACCTCAATACCCCTCCACTACACCAAAGAGTATGTCTCCAAAGATATGGACTTAGAATCAATTCGGCAGAATCTGGCAAACATCAAACACAATCTCCATACCGATGTACGCTCTCACGACATTCACCACTACACGTTGGGATACGCATGTCTAATTGTTATCATTCTATTCATAATTATCGCCGCCATAAAAAGACATCGGAAAACCAAAAAGGCCACCGAAACGAGTCGTGTTGTACCGCAACCGACACCAAGGCAGCTTGACCAATTCAGCATACATGTATAGTTGAATAAAAACTATATTATTCAACGGGGGGGAGAATGTTCGAGAACATTAAATACACAATATAAAATGCAAACCAAATAAATGCAAAGCAAGGTTGCTTCCTCTGCCAGCAGCTAATGCGCTAAATTCCGCTGGAATCAGATGTCGTCGTGGGAACAGCACCAACCCGCCGACGTGCTCTGCGCCGGTGTCTGCTTGCAAGCAGTGTCGCCGTGGGAAACGCTGACCACGCTGCATTATTTTTCCATGTGATAATTTTGTCATTTTTATTGTTATCTTTATTGTATTCGATGTTGAAGAATTTAGGCAAAATTAGTATATAAGGAAAAGGTTTTCGCAATAAAGGGCTGTGAGCCTGACAACCTCAAAGCCAGCGGTTTGCTTTCTTTAGTGCGTCAAGAAGCTCAAGGGATACAACAAGTTCAAGTGCTTGTTGTATCGAACTACATTAAATTCTCTAACAAATTCCTACAAGTTCAAGTGCTTGTAGGAATTACCAAATTGAGAACTCAACAGGGGTCATGTTGGGAGGCCCCTAAGAGCCCCAAAAATTGCACATTTCGCACAACAACTTCTTACTATTGCAACCGATGCATCGAAATGGATTCTGAAGTTGGGTGGACAGACAGATTTCATGCTTCGGCCTCATTTACGTGTATTCCGATGTGTTTAGCATAATTATAAATATGCGAAGGGGACAGCAGTCTCTCTCTCTCTCGCCCCCGCGCCGCTACGTCTACGTCGGCAGCTAATGTATCAATAATACGAGAACCACTTCTCGCTCGACATAAAGTTATCGCGAAAATCATCACCACGAAAGAGCAGAGAGAAGAAAAAGAAGAGCGGCGAGATAGTGCAGCGAGATGTTTTAGCAGGCGTTTTATTTTCGTGATAAGAGCGAGCGAACACTCTGAAAGCCACTGCGTACTCAGAAGAGATCACAATAACAGAGGACTGTTACGACTGACACCCCGCCCCCCAGACCCCACGTGACCCACCGCCATTCTGTCCATGTCTGCATATCCACTCAAGTCTCTACCGGTCGACGTCTCTCAGCTGTCGCTGTTACGATAGCCGCCTCACCAACTCTTCTTCACAGCTGAGAGAGAGAGAGAGCGGGAATCGGTGTACAGACAATGAGAATGACCGGCACTCGATGTCTCTGTCTATCCACACTGGACGCACATATCTAGCTATTTATGTATGTATCTGCCTCTCGGAATGTCTGGCTGTCTGTCCCTCTGCTTGGCTCATGTCTGTCCGTCTGTCCGTCTGTCCTTCTGTCTGTCTGCATGAGAAGTAAAAAAAAAAAAGGAAAAGAAGAGAAGAACTCACGAAACGCTTTTGCAAACTCGAAACGTCACCGATGAACCACAAACTTCACCAAGTCATTCACTCAATCAAAGAAACGCAGAAGAAAGCAACTGCGGACACAACTACGAGACGCACGTTAAAAAACACGAACCGCTACCAACAACAACGCCTCCGAACAAGTGTACAACACTGAACTGAGCAACGACCTACGACTACACCAAGACCAAGAAACAGCAGGCCGTCGCCGTCGCCGTCGCCGTCGGTGTCGCCATCGAACAGGCCAACAACATGACGGGACCCCAAACGGCGGCATGAGCGAGACTCAATAAAAAGAATCTTTGGAATGCCAGCCAGCCAGCCAGCCAGCCGGAGAGCTTTTCCAAAAAAACAAAAAAAAAGACGACAAGTAGCTCACAACAGCAACAACAAACACCAAGGGGAAACCAGTATAAAGCGCCTGCTGCTGCTGCTGCTGCTGCTGCTGCTCTCCTCCAACAGCATGAAACTCAACCTCCACTTCCACTTCAACAAGCAACAACACACTCGTAACCATTCCAATATACAACTCTGTCCTCGACGATTCCAGTAGCGAGTCTGAGTTCACTCACTCACTTCAAGTGAATTTAAATTTTAACCACATTAAATGGAACCTCAACCCTGGATTGGTTTCAGCTCTCACATGCAACAACCACCAAACTTGGCCACGACGAGAGTATCACCAGCAGCAGCAGCAACAGTAACAGCAACAGCAACAGCAACAGCATCACCACCACTACCGCCACCCCACCCTCGCCTTCGTGGCTTCTGTAGCAACCAAACCAACACCTTAAAGCCAAAATGTATTTCTGGAAAATGCAGAGCTGAAAACCAAAACACGAATGTAGGAGAGTCGTCGTCGTCGTCGTCGTCGTCGTCGGCGTCGTCGTCATCGTCATCGTCGTCCCCACCGCCGCCGCTTCCAAGCTGAAGGAGTCACCGAGCACCAAACCAGGCCAGACGAGTCGTGCAACTCACCGCCACGAGAGTCGTGCGACTCACCGCCACGAGAGTCGGAAGTGAGTAAACGAGACAACAATTACTGTAATCGTCGCTGTCATCAGCAGCTGTCAGTTTATAGTACGCTGTTAACACAATCGAGATTTAGCTGTGCAAATATACTGGCAGGCAGAGCATGCTAATAACGCGCTTATGGCTGAGATTAAAAACAGATACGTTATTAATAAAATATGATATAATTGAATTCATAATTGAATTCAACCAATGTGAGGAAATAGAGCGAACAACACCGCCATCAACTCTGCAGAGAGAGAGAGAGAGAGGGTAGTGCTGCATAATTTTTTTAAGATCAAAAATTACAGTTTAGTTTTTCAATCAAAGTTTAAACCAAAGTTTTGTTAAGCCAATGAATACTTTTTTAAAAGAATCATCTGAAATGTCTAGCATTCTCAAGAGTTTAGCATTCCCTAGCTTGCACTGAGAAATTTCACTCATTTCAAACGTTTTGCTATGCAAAATTATTCGAAATTCCTTGCATGGAGTTTTTGCTAGAATTTTTAAAGCTCAGACGACTGGTCAACAGTAATTCTTAGCAGTGAAGCTAAATAAACAAAAGTACAGGTGGAATAAAATTAACAATTTATTTTCCCACTTATTCTAGAAGATCGAAAAGTAAAAACTTAAATGCAAATTCTTTAACTTTTTATTCGGTTTAATTTCGAAGAATTCACAAAGACATTCTACGAAATTTGGAGGGAGTATTTTTTATATATATTTTTTCATGTACTATTTCTAAAAACTTTTAGGTTAGCATTCCGCAATAATGTTCGTTCGTCACATCGAATTAAAGTGTAAAAGAATATTTTTAACATAAATCTGCTCACTCTTTTACAGTAATTATAACAGGCGCGCATGATAGTCTAAAAATACAGACATCAACACTGCCACTCGTTGGACAGGCGTACACATCTCATCTCGTGAAGAGAGAAATAATGGGGAAAACATCACGACACGAGAGTAGGAGAAATTATATATTTAAAACACAATAAAGCACAATTAAATATGAAACCAACAACAAATTTTCAAATTTTACATATTGTAAATATAAGACTGGAAGTTATTATTGACAGTTGAAAAAAATTGTAATAGCAAAACTACAGCGAATTTAAACTGAAGAAGGTGCGCAAGTACAAAACTAGCCAGCAACCGGTCAAGTGAGAAAGTCAGAGTTTAACTAATACCATCAACTAGAAGAGAGCGGATTTAATGGAGAGCCAGATGTTGAAAAATGTTGACGGAAATCACATGCAATAGAGCAAACTTTACAGAGAGAACGCTTAACGGAATGAACTAGAGGGAGAGAGAGAGAGAGAGAGAGAGAGAGAGTTTTTTCTTTTACAAATAACACGTATACGCCATGGTGTGTAGAATTCGTGAACAAGCTGAGGTTAAATCAGCTGTGTAGTGCTGTTAACAGCTTCATTTGAAAAAAGAAACCAACCAATATTGTAAATGTAGTAGAAGAGCGAAATTAAGCTCCCGCTGTGGCTGAAACGTACCAGTAAAATGCTCTGAAAAGTGCCTTCAAAAGAAGACAAATGATGAATGTAGTAGAAGGAAAAATTGCAAAGTTGCAGATTCGTATTTCATGAATGAGATTTTGCATTCCAGTCAGTTTGTAGCTGTTGCCGAGGAACGTTTGTCTGCTGTTGCTGCACTCATAGCAGCTGAAATATATGCAACTTTCGAATTCTTTAATTATAAATTATTTTACAACTGGCAACAAAAGAAAATAATGAAATTAAAACTAATAAAGAGATAAAATAAAACAATCAAGTAAACAAGTAAAATAAAATAGAGAAACTAAAATGAGTTTGAAAGATTAGAAGGCTACGAAATGTAAAACCATAAAAATTCAGTCAAAAACTGAACTGAGCTGCTGCACGTCGGCATTCGCTGTTGTGTGAATGCGTACTGAGAAATAAATATCGGACAATAAAACACAAACAAATATGCAGCAGACAGACAGCCAGACGGACAACCAGACGGACAGTCAGAAGGTCGATGGAACACTTCACGAACCACAATTTTTTTTAACCCTTGATTCGGGTTTCTTAAACAACTGACGTTGCAGTTATTGTTGTTGATGTTTTTGTTGCAGAGAACAATAGATTAGTGTTAATTTTTATTTATTCTTTATTACTTCTTGAAATGTTTTCTGCTCTCTTAATACTCAATATATAAAGTTGGTTATGTGAAGTCGTTTCTGAGCTTTGAGAAAACAATTTAATATCTTTTTAAGCTACAGAAGAGTTTATTTTAACCATATGAAGGATATTTTGTAGTTTTCCTGGCTAATTTTCCTGAATTACGAATAAAGGAATGGAATTAAAGGGCTCGAAGCTTGGGAATGAAATGGAAGGGCTTGAAACATGGGAATGGAACGAAAGGACAAACCAATTGATGCATATAATCCGTTGAAATAGCAACTACGTAAATTAAGACAGATCTATTCAGAAATATGGTTTCTATTCGAGAATTTGTAGCTGCAACTTTGATTGAAATAAAAGAAACACACACATTCTGTGATGATCGATTTCGGCACAATTTGCTCCGAAGTCCGGGTTTTTAGAATTTATGAGGGAATGTTAGAGGGTTGAAGGTTTGAACTGAATATCACCCATCATATCACCGGGGACTGTACTCCCCCCGCGGACGAATATCACAAAGTCCGCGGGGAATGAAGTGCAGTAGCGTGATATTCATTCCGTCCCACCTACAAAACTTGAGTTCTCTAATTTTTCGTATCAGTTAAAACGTTTGATATCTATTATATTTAGCCGATAAAACAAAATACCTTATATCATGCGATATCCATTTGGTCGAATGGGTGGCCGATGGATATTTCAATTCATCCCTTCTGACCAGTTGATAACTGCGCCTATATTATCAGCAGTCTGCAATCTATATTATCAGCAGTCCCACACAATTGAATCCAAATTCACTGCTACTTCACTTGGCATACAACACAACATTCAAAAGAAAACATTACATAAAACTGTCTCTCCTGTGCTCTCATTTGTCTGTCTGCCTGTCTATTGGAGCCCCTTTAAATATTGATTAGATATTCTTGGTGCCATTATATGTATCATCTATGCCTTCTTGAAAATTCTATAGAGACCCGGAGATGTTACAACCGCTATTCTGTGTTCGTCCGTAAAAGAATTTGATATTTTGAAGATATTGCAATGATAACTTCAAAAAAATATCCGTATTTTTTGAAGTTATCATTGATTTTGGTTTGGATTCAATGACTTACCCGTGCTCCAAGAAAGCGAGCCTCCAGCAATTCCTGTTTGCGCGGGTCCAGAGCTGCTTGGAAATGATCCATGCTAAAATTGGAGAAGAAAACAACTTCAATAGCTAGCTTTCAATCGGCTTAAAACTCAAAGCCTCCTTACCTTCTTCCCCTTCTTGGCATGTATGATGATGGATTACAGCGACTTCACGAATTCATACATTCTAGTTAAACTTATATTCAGAAATTGCATTGCGTTTGTTTATTAGCTACGCATCATATAACGTGGAAGCGGAAAAACATATTTTCCATTTACCTGAAAAACGAGAATATTGAAATAGTTTTTGCTTGCTAATTATTTTTGATCTTAACGATTTTATCTCAATAAATAAAGACTTTTCAATTTCTGGAAGAGACGTGAGGATGTGTTGGATGAAAGCTGTAATATTAGCATTAAATATTTTATTTCTTCTGCCGACTGTGATTTTGGATGTTTAAAAGGTGTCCAAGTTTACAGCTGTGAAAGCTGTTTTTTGGAGCAGCTTTCTTGCGCTTTATATGTAAGATCGCTGTAAAATGTGAGGTGATATGTAATCTTTTATAAGCAGGAAACAAGTGCTGACGATAAGAAATAATAATGAAACTGCTTGGACGCAAGCAGCATAAAAATTGTTCGCTTAAAAAAATGGCGACCATTGTGTCAACATGTGCGGACAGAAATGTGTTCAGGCCGCGTTGCTGACTTGCATAAGTGAGCCTAAAATCCTGAACTTAGTTGTTCTCTGAAGGAACAATCTGGCAAACCAAAAAGTGATTTCATTTTTCCAACCACGGAGCATTCGTCCACGAGGCAAAACCAAAGGATTTTCTCCGTTACGATACTTGATTGAAGTGGTAGCAATCTTCGTCATCCCTCCCGCGCAAAACATCCAATTTGCTTCGGTGGTGGCAGCTCGAAGAAAATTTGTTCAATGCGGAAACTGGAAGCCACCTGAGCCGTCTCATGAGTTTGGCCGACGGCTTTCGAAAACATAATTTTTAAGCCCGCGACTGGTAAACGTTTAGCATGCTTTCAGTATCAGTTTAGTCAGGGATTAATGATTTAGTATCGTTTACGCTGTTTAGAAGCAATTTTGTCAGTGGTGACGGCTTGACCTCGGCCACCGGCGGCGCATCGGAGCCGAATCTGAACCTATCAGCGCAGTGTTCCTGCGTCTATTTGCTTAGCTAATTTTTCCCTAAAAGAATTGCGTTCGGATGCCATCCACTACCATAAAAGACTTCCATCCGTCACTGCTTTCAAATGTAATTTCTACTCTTCCAACTTGTCTTTCCAAATTGTTTTAACTAGCCTGTTTTATTGCTTACAAAAACCTTAATTCAAATAATTTTCTAATATGAAAACGCTGCACTCACCCTTTCTTCTGCTATGAACGCAAAAATCCCACAGAATCAATCGCAACTTTAAGTGATGATACATAAAATCCAATATTGTCTTCAGTTTATAGTTTTTTTAATAGTTGGCGTTAAGACATCTAAATACTTTTTTAATAAGTAACTTGTTAATTTAATTTAGTACTAAAATCGGCAGCCCATCGCAAATATAGTGCGAATGGCGACACGGAATAAAAGCAAGAACGTGAAAATCGCAGCGAACAGCTGTCGAGGGAAGCTAATGCCGGTAGAGCAGCAAGTGTGGAAACAACCATCTGAAACACGGGGTGGTACCGAGAGAAGTAAATCTCATTTTGTATTTACATGCACGACTTTTCATTCAAACTCACAAGAGATAAGATTATTCACAATAATTTCCGTAAGATTTCCTCTTTAAATACTAAAAGACGTGAAAATAAAATAAAATTCGAAATTTTTGAGAAATCGGAAACAGCTTTATTTTATTGTTGTCCAAAAAAATGTTTTCATTTAAAACAGTTTTATAAACATTTTGTGTGCACAACTTTGGTCATAGTTAGAAATAATCCAGAGCGTTTAAGATATCGAAATCAAGGTAATTTGAAAAGCTGTTTTATTAAATCGATTTTGTATCAATAAACAAGGAATTAAATCCGACATTATTTCATCTATAATAGAAATCTGACGAAAAAATCATTTTATTGTAAAATATTTTTACAATCAAGTTTGATTTAAATAATACATCAGAATCACAATCCTTGAGAAAAATACGTCTTAAAACCTCTTTTGTGGGTTTTTTTGTGGGAGTGGATTTTTGTTATTTTTTCATTTTTGACTATTTAAATTAACGAAATTCCATTTATACTAAGTCATAAGTCATAATTGCAGCATCACGACTGTTTCTATACTTTTTCTGAGTACAAAATATGAGTTCATACATATCATTTTATAAATAATTTCGACACTTTCAACTAATATCGAGTTAGCTTCTCATTTATATATTCGACCGATTCCATATAAAGCAAGAAATAAAAAATAGAATGGTCAATGACGTGCTGAAAATTATGAAGAGTTTGAAGTAATGGTTATGATCAAAGTGCTGTGTAAAATGTTTGGAAAAAAAAGGAAAAAGGGATATTTGGGAAGAAGTTTGTTCCATATATACAATTCCGAGTAAAACTGTGGATAACCAATTTTCAATTCAACTATATAAATCCTTATTTTTCCAATATAGTACTACACTAGCCTATATAACAAATTTTAGGACACAAATTATGGACTTATTACAAATTACGCCAATTAGAAGTATAATCTGTTCACATTTACCATTGCGAAAGAAGGACTTTAAAGATAGGCGTTGTATAAGTAAAACTTAGAAAAGAAATCGAAAAGATACAAAACGAAAAAAGATACTAAACATGGCACATCGTCGAAACCGGTTCGTCTACAAACCAAATTTGGCATGGGACAACGGAAATTCGTTCCAAATAACATCAATAAAAATATGCTGTTTTTCCATGACCATTAACGCCTCTTCAATGCTTCTTATTTTACTTATAAGCTATACAGAATGGTTCCATAAGGTGTCAAATGATGAATCCATACAGAAATATATTAAGGGTTTTCTTACGATTTGGAGTACATTTTGGATAACTGAATAACAGAGTACCTTGGTATTTCTTTAGTAACTGCATGTAACTATTTATAACATTAATGTATAAATAATAAAGATGATACGCATCGTTAATAACTGTCAAATCCCTTATTATAGAAATACTTTTTGTCTTATCGTATTTCTATCGTATTTTAATGTCCCGCTTCCCCATCCCGATCCAGCAGTTCCTGCTCGAAAATATGTTGAGCAATATGCATTTTCGTTAGAATTTGGCGTTTTGGAGAAAGTGTTTTGATGGTTTTGGCGAAACCCAGGAACAAATGATCAACAGCATCCAGCGACTGATGGTTTTGATATGCATGGTGCTGTCTGTGGTCGTAGGTTGGGCTTGACGAATTTTTTATTATCTCTTCGAACTGCGGGTCGCCGAAACACATCATCCTGCCATGGTGCTGCTCACGGTGAGGTACTTGTACGGTGCGAGGTGCGCTTATGGCTGGCGGAACCTCGTGGGCCACCCGATCTGCTTCTGCTTCATATGTTGCAACTGTTGACGATGCTGGTGCAGTAACAGTGGCAGCATTGCCATTGATGGTGGTGGTGGTTGTGACCACTTTACTGCTCTCAGCACTGGGGTACTGCCATTCCGCACCATCCTCGTAGTCCACTTCATATTTAATGCACACTGAACTGAGTGGATCTGCATCGGAATCTGCTGAGACCTCTTCGGCAGTTGCTGCCAGATTTTCCTGCGCTTCTCTTCTGAGTGCGGAGCATGCGCGGGCCTTTTTCACATACCGTTCCAAAGTGGTTTTGGGCAGTGAAAAGGTACGCGATGCAAGCGAGTACCCCATTTTGCCTTCCAGAACCGTGGTAACGGCTTGCGTCATAGCGGCCGGCGACCACCTCTTGTGCGTTGTTCTACGTTTGTACGTTCGGACCATTCTAGATAAGGAGAGAAGGTCAGCATTCACGACTGTGCAAGCTATTTTAAGTAACGAAAACACAATTTTGTGTGTATCTACACTACGTCAGATATCCCATATTGCCTCTGCCGGCCAATCATGTTCCCACACGCAGGTATTTGGGACGTGGTGTGTATGCACCACTAACCACGTTAAAACGTACAGCGAAGCACTTCTCTTACCTCTTCAATGCCATATGTAACAAATAAACTCCAATAACTTTATAATAATGAGCGAAACTGTGCTTTGACTGGAGAGCTCGACCAATGTTCTCCGTTCTTTCGACCCACTTGTGATACTGAAAGCAACACCGCTGACGACGATACTGCGCGGCGAAAATTATCTCCTTTCAGTTTCATTTCGCCTTCATTTTATCAACCCCGTCTTGTCCCATATTGATAAACAAATTGGTTTATTGTGGTGTGAATGATTTACTAAGGAATGGATATGTAAAATTGAATATTTTACTGTTCGTTCATTTCTTGTTTCTTATAATACGGAACAGACTAATAACGGAACAACTGCCCTGCACTCCACACCACTTCGTACAAACTGGCAGACGCGGCCGGCCTTAAGCTTGAAGTCGCCTGTCTGCAGCACAGAAGTGGGCGCCTATCTACAACCTATTTCAAAATTAGAAAAGATTTTCGCTCAACATTTCTAAGGAAACAAGGGACAAAGTCTGTCCTCTGTTTTTATATTCTATCCCCGGGACAAATTCACTTTTCATTTTGGCTGGGAAACAACAACACATTTTGTCCCTTGAGGGAAGAGTACAGCAGGCTTCAAATTTTCGATTAAAATTTTGCAAGTTGAGAACTTTTAAATGGCTGGGCAGACCACGTCCATTGTTTACAAACATTTTGGTGATGTCATTAGATACTCCAGTATAATGTTTTCATGTCCTAATATCTCGTAACTTTTATGAGATATTCATGAGATATTTAGAAGTGTCTGCATTTGATATGAAAAGTAGGCATACTTATTAACGGATTTCGCCCATTTTTCAAATCAGATTTGCTGTGGGGGGATTCTCTTCTCGAGATTTCATATGAAGCGAATCCAACTAAAGAATTTCCGAAATTAGAGAGAACTTTAATTTTTGGCAATCAGACCGCCTCCCTAACCGAAATTTTTATACACTAGAATACCTAACGAAAAACGAGAACGAGGCACTTGCTGCATCATCATGTCATTACGATCCTGAGAATTTAAAAGCGTCTTTAAGTAGTTTCCAAGTTTTTAATTGAAAATTTTCAAGTTCACTTTAAATTTTATTCGTTATATATGTAAATACGTTTAGTAAATAAATAAACAAGCGTTCCCGGGATGGTTGTAAAATAGGGGCATTTTTTCACTATTTGCTTCAATTTGAAGTCTAAATGGCTACCAATTGCAAGAGCGCCTCCTTACTTCTCCTCACACCATTCGTTTTCCTTGCGCACCTGCTCCTCCTCAGCAGGAGTGAAGTCGTTTTTTATGTTAAACGTCTTCCGTATTTCCTCTGGTGTTTTGCCTTTAATCATGTTGGCAACGGTCTTGCAGGTTACATCCAACAACCCCTTAATGTCCAGATAGTTAGCTGCCAAAATAAGCTCGAAGAGCGTGCCTTGGTCAACTTTTAAGAAATCGGCGTCCCATGACGAAATGTCATCGGTGCGTTTCTCTTTGTTCTCGTCATCCTCTGTGGGCTGTGGGTCGTCCTTGTGGTAGTTGGCCCAGTGCAAGACCTTGCGCAGAATGGCGGAGTTGACGTTGGGCAAAGGCACAACGGCATTGTCGCCATCTTCCATGCCGCAGTCCTCCAACATGGTCTTTATAGTTCCCGAGCATTTGGCGATCTGGACATCGGTATCGAAGATTTCGTTGTCGGACGATTGCAACTTGATGTTCGGCATTTTAGAGGTCTGCTGAAAAGTTTGTGTCATTAAGTAAAGGAATCTAGGCTGAGACAAATCAGAGGCAACAGCACAATCAATGTGTGGATATGACGAAAGCTCTGCATATGCATCCATCTACCCGACGCCATTGCTACGCCGAAAAACACATTTACTTATACGACGGATGCTAAAATTGCCTTCGTAATCTAAGTGCTTACTTTTTTCTATTTTTTTTTTTGCAGAAAAAAGCGAATATCAACGGTAGGAACGCCTTTCTTCAACAATAAATTTATAACGTCTGAAAATTACCACTTGCAACTTTCCCCAAAACTACTTGATCCGTTTTACGGGAGAGTTGATTCTTACTAGAGATGTGCGAGGTGAATTTTTCATAGTGTGTTCAATTCATATGAAATTCAACAAATTACAAATAAATGTTGAACAACTCAATCATATTTATTTCCACAACTGATTTTGATAATTTGTTTCTACGAGTCTTTGTATCAACTTCCAGAACGATCAAATGACTGACGAAAATCAAACATTTTACTCTTTTTTTTCTCTCTTTCATGTTTCATGTGATTGCATGTTTTTTGTTCATTTTGGCTCTCAAATTGTTCATTTCTCTTTTACATGGAATAGTAACAACAAATTTTGATTTTCGTCTGTGACTTGATCGTTGTGGAAGCTGACCTTTTTATCCCTCTACGAAAAGGATCAGCTTCCACTTGAAAGGACCCGAATTACTCTTGCTTCCAATAACATGATTACACCACTTCTAGACACCATTAGTCCATATACAACAAACCTGCAAGAAACTCAACAAATAATTATTTTCAGCGTTGCTAAACTCGTTCTATAGTTATCTATGGATAATATTCTTTAAGTAGTAGTTTAAGTATTCTATATGTATTCTTTAGAGATGGAAAATCGATCTATTGAAGTTTCATCTTGAAAACAAAAATGTTTTTCTTCCCTAAAATCAACAGGTATGTCAATAAGGACGTCACCAAAATTAATGCTGAAATTATTTACAAACTTCCTGGAGAGTAAAAAATATATGATTCTGTCAAAGATCAGAGCATGAAGGAGCGCTTCAATTAACCGCAGAGTACCTTAATTCCAATGCCGTAGAGAATAAAACATGTAAAAGTGTTGTCTTCGGCCTGACCGAAGTCTAAATACCCTACACCCGAGTAACTAAAAAAAATTGTAATTTCGCCACTTAACAACTTTTGTATAAGTACCACGCCCATTTTTGGCAAATATTTTTGTAATGTCTCTAGATACTGCTGGATAGAATCACGTATTAATATTTTGAACCGTTTGTGGGATATTGACAGCTTTTGTATAAGTGGCCGGACCAAGCCCATTTTAGGTATACAAATTGGTAATACCTGTGGATACCTCTCGATAAAATTACGTATTAATATCTTATACCGTTTACAAGATATTGATAACTTTTGTATGAGTGGGCGGGGAGGCCCATTTTTGGCAAGCTTATTGGTAATGCTTTCGGATACATTGTGGTAAAATAACGTCTCAATATCTTATACCGTTCATGAAATATTTCCAACTTTGTTATGAGTGGGCGTGGCAGGCCCATTTTTGGCGAGCCTATTGGTAATGCTTCCGGATACATTGTGATAAAACGTCTCAATATCTTATACGTGGCAATGGTATTAGGCTGATTGTGGCCGAAATGTGTAATAACATAATAAAAGCCAAAATTATTACTGGGGGAAAATCGGGCATATTCCTAGAATTACCGCCGCGATTCAAATAAAGCTCACATCGGATGTACATTGCAAAGACATCAATTTCCTGTAAGACCAGATTTCGTCATAACAATTCACAAAGCCCAAGCATTTGAGTTTATTGTTGTAGACCTTAGAATAGCTGTTTTCATGCATGGAATGCTCTACTTGACTTTTTCCAGGGTTAAGAATACGAATAATTTAAAGATTCTTCTACCACCAGAAAATGCATGTCACACCCGTAATGTTGGAGAGAGGCATTAAAAAAAAAAGAAAAGAGACCTCGAAGATGCAGAAAGGGCAACAGCAAACGGTGAGTAGAGACATACAGAAAAAAAACTATTGCAAGAGCAATGTTAAAATGACGGATCTGGGCGCAAGAGGGTACAATAGTCCTGTAGAACCTCTTGGGTCTCTACCTTGACGTAATGCGAAAGCGGTTCCGGGGTAGAGAGAGATCCCAAGTGATGAGGTGGGTTTTTTAGTGGCTACACTAATACGTAACGGCGACGGTCGTTACACAATAAGAAGGTATTTTAACCAACCTTGTCCGTAAAAAAAAAACAGTTAGAGTCCGGGCAACTGCGGGAAACCAGGTGCTAAATTTATAACTTAAACATTCACATTTAGTACAAAAAACAAAGGGCTTTTCTCACGGAAGTCCGATTTGCAATCTTGACTAGCTCGTCAATATGTTGAGTATGATGATTTTTTGTTCGAGAACGAAAGATCTTTGTGGGACATCCGAGATTCCAGTTACAAAATTTTCTATAATATTCAGATGTATGTTCCCGAGTGCACAGTTAAAGAGATAAAAACCGAAATACACCCGCTAAGACCTCAGTTTTGAAGAGAGAAACGGCCATTATCAGACGCCATAGTTAAAACTGCGAATGCTCCATTTGAACTATATTCTGGTCGCGACGATTTTTAGCCCAACAACTTCTTTTTCGTTTGGGTTCAGCTCTTTGTGCTCCTCTCATGAATTCTATTGCTATAAAGGAATTTAAAATTTCTTCATCCACGAAATCTGCAGCCGTAGAAGTTAATTATACTTCCATTTTTTTATATCTTTCCATGTTAATATTAAGAAATAAGCAGAAATACATAAGATGCACAAGACGATCACACACGGAATGTATCACAAAATTAAAAAGGTATTTTTAAAAGGGTAAACGTAGGGTATTAGTAAACGTGTATTAGAAAATGCGAGAGTACTGAATGTCCTTCAAGACTCACTGTTTATATTGTATGTTTCATTGTTTATATTGTGAACATGGAAATAAGTAACGTGCATATCCTCACATTTTGCTTTACTATTTTAAAAAGGGCAAACGAGCTGTGGATGCTCACAAGAAGATATCCCGTGTTTATGGAGATGATGTCTTAACAGAACGCGTATGTCAAAAGTGGTATACCAAGTTCCGTTCTGGAGATTTCGACATCAATGATGCTCCCCGTTGCAGTCGTCCAACCGAGATTAACTCAAGAGACATTAAGGCTGTAATTGAAGTAAATCCATCCAAATCGGTACGACAGATTGCTACGACACGGAATATATCCCACATAAGCGCAGAAAACCATTTGCGCTGGCTGGTATATGTTTCTCGGCTTAATGTTTGGATGCCGCATCAATTAGCCGAGGCTAACTTGATCGCACGGATATCCATCTGCGATTCGCTACGAAAACGCCAAGAAAACGAAACATTTTCGAAACGAATAGTCACGGGAGACTAAAAATGGGTCGTCTAGGATAATGTAATGACCACCTGGAGTGGTTTTCCGCCGATAAGCCCTCGACGTTTTACGAACGTGGCATAATGAAGCTGGTGGAAAGCTGGCGACTGTTCATTTTATACTTTAAACGAACGATTTTTATTCCATTCTTGAGTTGCGCAAATTTTAAAGCTTTAATCGTTTACGAAAACTGTAATCTACGCAGTTACTTTGAGAGTTACTTATTTGAGAGTTTTCTAAACCTATTTCAAGTTTTCTAAACCTGTTCGAGCTATTTCGAATTACAAGTTCAACCGATTATTTATATCTATTAATATTAAAACTTGCATTCACGCGGTTTCTAGACCTGATGCTGTACTAAATTAATGAAAATGTTTTAAATCCTTCAGTTTTTATAGTATAATATATTACCCACATATGTATAATAAGACATAACAAAAATATATATTTCATAGCTTATAATTTCAGTATACAACAGTGCAATCATCGTAGGTCCAGAAAAACGTCGAAACACAGCCCCCGTTGCCAAAAGAACGAGCTCTGTTGTAACGCCGAGCTGCCCAAATCCCATAGATCGTCATGAGAAAGAGGATGACAATGAAGGCCAACACGATTTGATAGAATTTCGTCATCTTTTTGTACCTTTCGAATAATGTACGCATGTTAATAAAGATTACATTAAACTTAGAAAGAAATAGTCGTGGATACATGTAAGCTGGTCTTATATGCAAATTGATGTACATCACAATACGTTTAAACATGCGCAATCATACAGACAAGCTGGGAATTCACGACTCGTTCTTTCATGGCATTCTCATAGCAGAGAGCTATGTAGAGAGTATCTAAAGTTATAACTCATTCGTCTAAAAGCAAGATTGTCGGATACCTTGTTTTGGCAGAGCGACTGCTGCGAAGCCGGTCAACATTTTAACATAGCTTCACTGAACCTCAATATTTTCAAAGAAATACTGCTTGGTTCAAATGCTGACCGGCTTCCCAGCAGTCACTCTTCCGAAAATCTTCTTCAGAGACTAACGAAAGCGTTTATTCGTTATAACTTTGGATACTCTACATAATTACTCTCTGCTCATGATAGGTTAATCTGCTTGACATTCACATATTCTTTGAACTTCGACGAGACGTCAACGTTCAACGATTAGCGAAAACGTCATTGTGCATGTAAAACCAACTTTAAAGACGCACCAACTAAGTTTACTTTGCACAAGTTTAATGCGGGACTGATGGCCACATTCACAGCAACTAACTGCACTCAGTGTGCGGACTAATTCGATTTTTTGTTTTTCTTTGTATTTACAAAATATATCACGTATATCATCAGTAATTTCTTCTACCTCAGCCAAAGCCATTGTGCTTACAGTATTTGATTTCCAAATGGGCTTAAAAACACGTTAAATTGAAAGCGAAAAAGTTGCGTTTTTTTAGATTTAATTTTACAATTGTAAATAACGGAAGAGTTGCCACTACGAAATTATTTTTAAATTGTCATACACAACAGAAATAATTTCAATGAACTACTTTGTTTAGATAAATGTTAACCTAAATGATCTAAGTTTGATTGATAAAATCTCCAATTCAAAGCGTTTTCTTCCAATTCAAAATTTTCAGTACCTTTCCTCAGTGCTGAGTTTCAGTTACGATAATGTCTTAAGAATCTTTTAGACTCAAAGTTCCTATCATGCTACTGCTTTCAATATCGTTGCGAAATATCCATTTTAAAAGTGCAATGTGAGCACCGAAGACTGTGTTTTATTTTGTTCAGAATCTAAGAAAAAGTAGTTTGGAAATATTAACTTAAAAATGCGTTTTCCTCTTCCAGAGGACTATCTATACGAAATTTTTTTCTGAGCAACTGATTCTTGATCACAAGGCAGTGGATTTCCCGGATGACTTTTTCTCAATGAGTCTATGACAATTATATTTCATTTTTCTCTGCAACTGACACATGGGATTCTATTCTTAAAAAATCATGTGTTCTTAAAAAATCGAATGTACTAAACATTCGAAACTTTGTCTTATTTATTATTAGATTTAGTATAATGTCGTTTTACCAGTTACCAATGTAAAAAGTTTATCAAACTTAGTTATCAAAGGTTAAGATTGGAGTTATCTTTTATTTTTCAGGAAATACAAACCAACATTTTGTCAAAAATTATTAATACTCGAAAAAAAATTAAAAATAATATTATTTTTTATTTTTAAACCCTTCACTAAAGTAGATTTTTTATAATTATAATAAATTAATACATTTATAAAATTAATAATTATATATTATACAATTATAATTAATTGCTACTTATGATTTCATGGTATTGTGCGTCCGGATCCCACAGAGATTTAGTAATTGACGTTTATACAAATTTAAAGCTGCCTAATAATTCCACAAATAGGTGTCGCCATCGTCGCTGCGAAAGCAGCTCGACTCTACAAATTTTAATATTGTGCCGTACTCTTCATTTTTTCTTAGTTGCTTGCTAAATTGAAAAATGTTGTGTGTGTAGAAAGGGCAGATTTTATAAGGCGAACGAAACTTTTTGGCTTCATTAATTCTTTTCGACACCAGGAAAAGGTTTAAGCTAAATTTATGTGGACAAGATGAACTCGACGACACAAAGTTCAACAGGAAATTACTGAGAAGCAATCATTCAAATAGGAATAAAGCTGGAAAAACCCGTATACTAGTTTTTCCATTGAGGAAGTCGTGTGTACGAGTCAGTAATGGAATAGCCAAGGAAGAAAGGAACGTCCATGAAGTCAGGAATTTATGTATGGAAAGTACGAGGAGCAGCTTTAAACAGTTAGGTACAGGTAAATATTCGTCAGTTCCATCTGCCAACAAGCAGAAGCTTATGGCTTTGGGCCGAATAAATATTACCTTGATTTGGACGAAGTATTATAATTCCCCAGACGTAAAAAGTAGTTAGTGGATGGACGCCGCCATTTTTCTTCAAGATTGCTGGACGAACCTATTTTTGTAAGAAAGAGATAGCAGGGCGGCGATGTTTTCGTATATAAACCATTATCGGGAACGAGACTAGAATATTTTCGCTGTGTTGGCTTTGACGTCCTTTGTGTTAGGAATTTCGTTTGCAGAAAAGTGCAGCAACTTAGTTGCCAACCTTTCTATTTTCTGCAAACAAAAACAGCTGACTTCCGTGTTGCCATACTATTGTAAACCAATTTTGATTATCAAGCCGTGTTTTTTTAAGTAAATCCTACCAAAACAAAACCAAATCATACCACAAATCCTAAATAAATCCTACCAACCCAAAAGTTTGAGGGATACCAAATTATTGTGTTTAACAATCCTATAGCTTTTCTTATACGATCTGCACATACGAAGCGTTATTTTCAATAGTAAAGCCATCTATCGTATGTTCGTATTATTCATTTTGAAAGTCTCATTTGTTTTTAAAATTCACACTAATTTTAAAAAATACCACTAGCGTCTCTTGGTTCTTCATCGCGCGTCACATGTTTCTGTTTTCTGAAGAAAGAACAAGATAATTTGACTCGGAGTGTCCGTATCCGCCTGCTGATTTATAACCTAGAACCATTTGCTTGGTATCTGAAACCATCTGTTTGCTATCTGGAATCAACTGTTTGAGTTCATATATTAATAAAGTCGAAAGGGCGGTGGTAGGCTAAAAGTATCAATTTTTGTATGCAGTGAAGATGTATAAAATAGCATGAAGTTCAGTAATATATTCGTATAAAAGAATTTTTTAAGTACGAATAAGTTGAAGCTGTATTTTTCTCGTCTGTAAAGTTTTTGTTTGTTTGTTTCCATGCTAGTGTAAAAGTTTTTACAATTATTTGTGCTGTGTCTTATAAAAAACCTATGAAAAAGAAAATAAAAGCTTTATGAACTAAAAATTAAACTCAGAACAAAACAAATAAATATTTCATGGAAGACTTCAAGCCTTTATTAGTCGTGTGTAGACTTATCACGTATGATTCCACTCTAATTGCTACGATATTTTGCCAATAAAGAGACTTTTGCAGTCATATTGCAATAATTTTAATTTTTACAACATATCTTGTTCCACACCGCAATGCAACAAGGAGAGCATAACGGAAACACAACAATAAACCCGCGATGCACAGAACGCAAGCCCAGTTTAGTAGAAAAGTAGAGTAAAATGTTGCAGAGTTGAAAGACTCGGCATTGTAAACATCAGGTATGAATCTGATGAATAGTCTAATTTTTAACCTTTATTTATACTTCAATGTTAATAGATTGGTAAATGTGTAATGTAGTTGTTGCCATTAAGCATTCTTCAACAAATTCTTCTGTTTTTTTCAAGAAGACATTAAAGAATTAACGAAAAGGTGAAAAATTAAGGTGATACTTCTACATACAGTCAAGATGTTGTAGTCGACATTATTTGCAAAAAAAATGATAGTGTTGTTTTTGCTTTTACTGCGTTTTGTTGTAAAAGCCACAAAAACAAAGTATCTGACGGTCATTCGAATGATAACGTAAATTGCAGTTTAGAAATCGAGTTCTCAACTCTTACAGCGCGGTAACCGAGGTTCACATTATCAGTTGTTTGACTGACGCAAAAATTTGTTCACACTTCTCACATAGATACTGATCTCGGACTGAGCGATTCCGACAGAACCTTCGTTTTCTTTATTACAAGCGAAAACGCATTCTTCCACTACGAAGTTTACATTAATCATACTTTTATGATAGGAAATGGAGAAATGTTTTTAAATCCGGAGAAGAGGGTATGAAAATCGGGCATATTGTGCCATCAATCAATCGATCGATCAAATCAACTTCTTAACTATTGTAGAATTTCAATTAGCGATAAAGAAATAGGTAACTAAATCCGTTAGTCCGTCGTTAAACAACGATAATATCAACGATCTGTAGAATTTTCATTTATAAATAAACAAAAATTCTAATTACAAGAAGACTTTGAACTTCCATTGCACTCGAAACAGTCAGTGATAAATCTTTACTCGAGTTACATTTCCATAAACAAATGAATCGGTAATATTTAGATTATTGATATAAACACTAAGCTTTTCATTTTTTAAATCTCAGTTTTATTTTCAGTGTTTCTGTAAATATCGCAAGTGTGTTCCGCAAAATTAGCAGAAGTGTCATTAGTTTCTAATGTGTATTGCTTCGTATAACATATTTAAAATAAAGTGTGGAGACGGGAAATAGTGACGGGTTTTTAAGAAATTTTTATATTCCCGGGCAATGTCAGTTCCGTTATGTTGCTTAATGTGGTGTTAATTAACTGAGCTAAAGCTCAACGTTGCTATTTTATTTTCCATGAAAACTAGAAAAAACCGAGGAATATCTTACGATTGCACTTTTCCTTTGCTTGTCTTCATAATGGAAGACCTTATTCAATAACAAGGTCAATACCTAATTATGCTGTGTGATTTTGTTCTAAATTATACTGTCAAT
This sequence comes from Sicus ferrugineus, assembly GCA_922984085.1. Lineage (NCBI taxonomy): Eukaryota > Metazoa > Arthropoda > Insecta > Diptera > Conopidae > Sicus > Sicus ferrugineus. The sequence continues at coordinate 26,523,515 of OV277351.1, forward strand.
TCGTCAGTTAATTTCCAGCAAAATTGTCATATGGTAATTAATAATGCGGGAAAATTAAAGTGAATTTGCGGAAATTTAAACAGGAAATATGCTCACAATTAAGCTCCCCAGGTAACTCCTTCAAGTCAATACGCTGAACAGAACTGCCACGTATGCAGCTTTTTTATATTAACTTATTGGTAGTTCTAGACCTTGCTGCATTCATCTATTAGCGAGTAAATATTCTGCCTTAAACAAATACATAACTTGTGTATATTATTACAATTGGTTACTACCAGGTCTCTCTACTTTTCTCGCCCGTAGTGACTGGAAAGAGAAATGGTTGTTGGATCGAATAACAGCCGACGTGGGGAAACTCTGAGCAGACACGTACATACAACCTCCACGTCCAGCACAGCGGCTCCTAAATCGCACTCGATGTCGTCTGCTGGCAGTGTTGGTGGTGGTGGATGCAATGGGTACAGTAATACCAGCCACCATCAATCCACAAACGGATACCATTTTGGCAGTATATATAGCGGTTGCAACGGGTCGTCGAGCTCTATTGTGGGGCGTCTGTCACAATCAACCGGCATGACACCGAAGGAACTATCCGAAAATGACGACTTGGCGACCTCATTGATATTGGATCCACAGCTGGGATTTCAGACTCATAAGATGAACATTCGTTACCGTCCACTGAAAGTCGACAACACGCAGTTGATTTCAATTGTTGATGAGTTTGTGAAAACTCAGAACTATGATGTTGCTATCAAGCAAATTTTTACCGGTCCATGGATCCCGCGTAGTTTTAAGAGTAAAAATAAAATCGCTATAAAGCAGTTACATGATCACGTAAGTCTAAGATTTTTCAAAAACTAAAAAACAAGCTGCAATTATTGAAAGAATAAAGCTTTAAAAATAAATAGAAAGTAAAATAAAACTAATATTTATGATGTCTCTCGAAAATATTTCAGATTATCCGTTACTTGCGTGTATTCGATAAGGACAGCGGGTTTGTCATCGAAGCTTGTTACCGTTATTCGCTCGAAGGCCAGAAGGGCGCCAAAATTAGTTCAACCAAGCGCTGGGTCAAGAATGACAAAATAGAATGTCTGGTCGGCTGCATAGCAGAGCTAACGGAAGCCGAAGAAGCCGCGCTGCTGCATACGGGGAAAAACGACTTCTCTGTGATGTACAGTTGTCGCAAAAATTGTGCTCAACTGTGGCTGGGGCCAGCGGCCTACATAAACCACGACTGCCGTGCAAACTGCAAGTTCGTTGCCACCGGCCGTGACACCGCCTGCGTTAAAGTACTCCGTGACATTGAGGTGGGCGAGGAAATCACGTGTTTCTACGGCGAAGACTTCTTCGGCGATGGCAACTGTTATTGTGAGTGCGAAACTTGTGAGCGTCGCGGCACGGGCGCATTCTCTAGCAGGAATAACGGGTCTTCAAATACCGATACGGGTCTCTCAATGGGTCTGGGCGCATGCGTGGTGGGTGTCGACCCGACAACTGGCATTGGTTATCGCTTGAGGGAGACTGATAATCGTATAAATCGCATTAAAAGTCGCGCTAACTCAACAAATTCAACGAATACCGATTCAACCAGCTACCTAAGTTTGGAGAATCATGGTGCGCCGAACGGCAACTCCAACGCAAGAACAGATTCCAACTGCTTCTCCGCGTCGTCAGTTAACGTCGTCACCACTGCCACTGCCACTGCTACGGCAGCGAAAACACCCGCCTCTACTAACCTATTGAAGAAATCGCCCACTGTAGTCGTAACGCCGTTAACTATGCAGGAACTGCGTCAGAAAGGCATGACGAAGTACGATGCCGAAATGATTATGGCCAACACATACAACAGTCATCACCACGCGTCCGCACAGCATCTACAGCAACCGACAGTAGAAATGTCATCTCATACACAGAAAGTGTTACTGGACTCAACCAAAGGAGGCTTTAATGTGAATCGAGAATCTTTGCGGAAATCGGCACGCGTTAACAGCACCAGTAGCAGTGTTTCGTCAGCATCAACCGAGGAATATGGGTCGCATGCACTGCGGAGTAAAGTGGTGACGATGGTGCCTGCTGATGACAAAACAGCGCAACAACATGAAGGAATCGTTACAAGGAGACAGCTAAGGCGCGGTACTGTCACCGTCGTACAGAAAGTCGAGCATAACGATGCGCAAAAGAATTCAATCCCTTTGCGAACAGGCCGTCTCACTCGCTCGTCCGCCAACAGCACCAAAGCCTCTACTGGTAGTAGCAACGTGCGCGCGGATGTCATTGTGTTCGAATCCGACCATGAGCAACAGGTTGATTATGTAGGGCGGAGTAACGCAAGCGATGCCGATGCTCATTGCATTGGCAGTCATGCGCAGCCATTCAACGATTTCGTATATCAAAATCGACATGATGGCGCCGCTGCTGGTTCCTTCCATTGCGATACCAGCAGCACACTTAGCGACGAAAATAGCATAAAGGCTGCCAACGCGCCGCCACAGCGCGTTACACGCAACGGAATGCTGCGTCATCACGCCAATGCAGCGCATGGCGGTAGCAGCAGCGTAACTGAGGGCCGTGTGCTGCGAAATCACCATACAAGTGCAGCAGCCCTGAAAGAAGCCGAAAAAGTGCATTCAACAATTGCTGCCACATATAATTGTAATCATAATAATAATAATTGTAGTAATAGTTGTAACGTTATTAGTAACAGCCATGTAAAAGGCTGCTCGACGCCGGGCCGACGCAGCAGTTCAGCGGCTATTGCAGCTGTTGACACCATGACGCAGGAACAAATTTCAACAACGCCAAATTCCAAGCCCTCCGGCGACAGAGCTGATGGCGGCAGCAGTAGCCACGGCAGTAATCTAAGCACGTTAAGTAATTGTAGTTCGTTTAGCAAGGGTTGCTCTACCGCCACCAGCAGCAGTGGTAAGCTTAGTTGTAGTGTTACCAGTTACAGTAGTAGTCTAGCGAGTACGGGTTACAAAAAAAATTTAATCGATTCTTTCGAGGAAGTGGCGAAGGCGTCTAAAGAAGCTGCTACCGTTGCTGCTGAAGATGATTCGCACCTACGGCCAGTGCCGCGGTTACGCCGGCATAATACCACGCACTCGGCTCACGCGCAGGACGTTAAACCGTCGCCGGAATTCCCCTTCAGCGATGGTATCAGTCTACGGAAACGCGTGCATATTAATCCCGAACCCAGCGGCAAAGTAGTGAATACCTCTCCTGTAGAGCCCTTGCTGAAAACGCCGGAAAGGCGTTTAAAGCTCACCTTGCGCATGAAGCGTTCGCCTATACTCGATGAAGTAATTGAGTCCGGCACAAGCCTGAGCGATGAGAGCAGCAGTTTTAATGGTTCAACCAGCATTGGGTCTTCTGGCTCGTTTTCAGAAACCGTTGAGTATGAAATCCTACGAATGGAAGGTATTTCTGATCACGGTGTCGATAGCTTTGAGGCGAGTCCCCAAAAACGTAAAAAACGGCACAAATCCAAGGATCGCCATCGACATCGTCGACATCATAAGAAGCGATTAGCAGCGGCCGCAGCTATGGCGATAGCACCGACAGCTGCTTCCCCATCGCATTCCAATACCTTCCAAACGGCACCTGCTCTCACGCCTCAGAAAAAGCGCTTGCGTTTGATTTTCGGCAACGAAACTCACACCATCGACATTCCACCAATTGCGTGCGACGCAACAGCAAATCAGTCCGTTCTAAGCGATTCCACTACGTCGCTTAACACTTCCAACAACTCCACAACTAACCTGTCAATCGACACGGACACAGTGGCTACCACGCCTTCGTCGAATTTAACGAGTTCGAGTTCGTCGTTTGCGTCCGTTTGTACACCGCCATCGTTCGCTTGCCTACCGCCACCACCTGCTGACGATGCGAAGCCGCCATTAGCACGCGCTCCACCTAACCTCTCCTTCAACGCTACATCTGCTGCCTCTTCTCAAAACGCCACCGCTCCATCCTCGTCCTTAACCCTGCACAAGTCATTCGCTCAGGCTCATACACTATCTCATCGCCGACATGCGGGTGCTGCCACTGCATTGGGGAGCTCGGGAATCCCTGGCGCAGCTGCCACTTCGGCAACTGCAAGTTCAATGTTTCTCTCACAATCGATACCAACGCATACATTCGGCTCTTGTGCTCTGGTAGCACCCTCGTTCGCTCGAAACATGCCACTGAGCAACAGTGGTGGAATTACCGGGTTAGCTAATGCGGCAACTAACGCTACAGCAGGTGGAGCATCTGCGATGCGTCTTCATTTGTCCTCTTCGGCGATGGGAATCACAACATCTACTAATGCGGCAAATAGTGCGGCCGTAAAAAATGCGACTGATCTCCTGACGAATTGATTTTCGTTGTTTGTTAACCCAATAGCTTAGCTTATAAGAAGAAAGTCTATTAAGTTCTCAGATTATGAGCTGGCAGGAATTGAATTCGATTGATTGCAATGCTTGTAATTGAGTCTGTTGATGAGATTTGACCAATGAAAATGCGGTAATTATATAGTAATTAATCGCAACTGTAAAAGTAATAATTTTTTAGCAATGATTGCTTCAGAGCTATGATTATACACAATCAACAAAAATAATCAAATTACTGGGGATTCCAGATTACTTTCTCCAAATTACAATCTTAAAATCATGTTTTTTATGTACATAAAGAATTTGCGTGCATGAAAATTTTTTATTAATAGATAAGCTAAAAGTTATACAAATTTAGTTTACACAGACTGTTTTTTTGATAGTTTATTTTGAGATAGATTTATTTATTCATACAGTAATCTGAATTTTGTTATTCTGATTACTTTTAGATTGATTAATGCTATCAAAGTATTCTAAACTCTTATTTCATATATTTCTGTACTCTTTATATTTATATATATAATGAAAAAGTTGTCTGAATTTCGTAGTTGTTACAATTTTTACCCATTGGAAAGTTGTGTATATATTTTCATATTTTGTATACAAAACTTGGAAACATATATTTATTTACCAGCATTCATCGAAAAATATAAGCAAATAATCCGAATTTTACATTGTTTTTTCCCTTTTAACAATGCATGCATATATAAAATATAATCAAAAAATAATCCAGAAGTAATCAAAATATTTCTATTTCAATTGTAAATTAAGTTAAAGTAGTAAAATATTATAATTCTGTTATGTGGAATTAAAAATCCGAAAAGTAATTTAAGTTTAAAAATTAATCAGGAATTACAGTAATCAGCTTATATTTTGTAATCGTAGGAGTAATCTAGAAGATTACGATTACTCTGTAATTGAACAACAATATAATCATAGCTAAAATTTTACAGCTTTGTAATTAATTACGTTAAAAATAGTGCAATTAATTGCATTACCCACAAATGGTCTAATTTAACAAACACAGACATCGGGTTATTTTTCAGATAATTAATTCAAATTAGAGGTGAACATTTTAAAACGGTCAGAATCGTTTAATATTGTGTCAAGTATTTCAAACGTTTTTATTTGATTAAAATTTTAATTTGCACAAGAGTTTTTGCAAGATTTTTTAAAATTGCATCTGTGAGAAACGAATTTAATTGATATTTCCCAACACTGAAAGTTTTAAGGTCCCCCAGGAATGCTCAAAGAAAAAAAAACCGTTAACTGGAAAACGCATGAAGGTTTAAGTCCGTGTTTCTCTATCCCCTCAACTCTCCAACTTTCTCATCCGGAATTGTAGCAACTTGTGTAAGAAAGGGTCTCTTCTAAATCAGCTCTTAGACGTTTTTCAATCTGCACTTTAAGGAAACCATTATATCAAATATCATTACCTAAATATATATTTTTTAATTACTTCTGGCAGTCGTCGTTTTTATTTTACTTCATCAATTAAAGGCCGTAACAGTTCTTATGTCCGTTCTTTTATGTTGTTCAAACTGATGTTCTCATAATTATATCTATTTATTGCATGATACAACTCTTTGTTTAATCAGATTAAAAACTTGGGAATTAAAAAACCATTTATTTCTTATTAACTAATGGTCGTTGCGGCTTCTGGAAAAAAGCTTGGCGAAGTTTTAAATAACACTGAAAACCCGTTTATAGCTAGTAATGAACCTGTTTATATCTAAAAAACCAAAAATGTTTATGAATGTTCTTCGATTACCAACATAAAAAGTTTTTAAAATATTCCGCTTAGCGTAACTACGAACTGATTTGCTTAATAGAAGTTATAAAGGGGAAGTTAATGGATGGTACATGCATATTAATTTGTTGCTACTGTGGTGTTCTGTAAGACTGTTCAAAAATGTGTTATTTTGTTGACGTAAAATTTAAAATATGATTTGTACAAAAAGTCAAAATTGTAAATGAATGGCTGTTTGGTTTGGCTTTATCGATGAAAGTAATTCCTCAATTTAACTAATAACTACAACTACAAATATCCACTTACTGAATTTCACTAAACTAGAATTTATTTCCACCTTACTTGTTTTTCATTTCTTCTGCATTTCAGATGGGAAAATTAAGCATAAGAAAATAGCGCGAAAAGAAAAGAAGAGATCTGTGAATCGTAAATCTGAAAACTGCTGTAACAATAACAACATTTTTATAATTAAAGAGCTAAAGATAAAACTGAAAAGAATCAAATTTCCGCTTGCAATTGCTTCAAAATGCGATATAAATGCCAGCGTGATTGCACGGAAACGATAGAAAAAGATATACACTTGATTCAAAACCTTTGTCTATAATTTATTTAGTGAGATATGAAAGTTAATATTAGAATTATAAATAATTACGAAATAAAACAAAATGCTGCACGATTAGCTTGCTTTAGTTTATTACTGCTGTTAGTTTTGTAAAAATTTACTCTTGTATTGTTTAGTGAATTGTATGATATAAAATAAAACTATAAATTACATTTAATTTAAAAAAAAACAAGGTTTTTAATTTGTTACGGGAAGAGCTAAATCGCCTGAGTCGTCCGAATATTCTTTAAAATAACCATTACAAGAGTACGAATAAAAATAAGGCTTCGAATCAAAAACAAGAGATATTAGAATTGAAAGTGAACGCAATAGATTGATAGACACGTCTAATTTTTATACCAAAATATATCTCAAAATTTGTTAAAAATCTTGAAATATTAAAATGAAATATATAAATATGCAATATTACTAATATAAAAAGTTCACGTGGTACAAACATCACAGAACAATTATCACGTACAAAGTTAGTTTCTTTCACTCCAGCGCGCAGCTGTATTTGGCGCCGTTGAAATTTTTCTCGTGGTGCACGTTAAGGACCGATAAAGGCAATTAAATTAAAATTTTTTTGATAAATAATGGGAATCTTCATTATTTTTAATAAGAAAAATATCTGAAAAAAATATTGAACGGGTTTTTTATTGCAATTTTAAAAAGAAACCAACTGATGGCCCAGAGTTTAACTCATTGAGAATTTTTTAGTATTTCCCCAGCGCTATTCAAGGGTAAGTCGATATATTTCGTACCGCGAGACAATGACAGTAAATTTTTATCAATTTCTCTAGCGTGTTCGTGTTGGCGGTATTAAAATAAAACTTCCATTTTCAACTTTAAATCTTATATTCGTATGAAAGACTTCAATAGCTTGGCCTTTATAGTCTGTTTTGAATTCTGCGGGTGCGAGGTATGGCCTGACCGAAGAAAATTCCAGTTTTAATTTATTGTATACATTATCGTAGTTGTACAAAACGATACATGATTTGATACATACGTATGTACCAATAGTTCTGTATAAAATGTGTATTGAAGTCACAATTGATCTAAAGGATTCTGGAAATTAAAAGATATTCTCTTACAAACTGAACAGATTATGGAAAATTTACAATTTTATCGTATTAGATCAGCTGTAATCAAATGTTTGACAGTATTTGAAGTTTTCAGTTCCAATACCTTCGATTAATCACAGATTTTCGTTTGAATTAACTGTCCAAAATGAAATGATTACATTAGAAATATAAAACATGCTGTAAAATTGCAACAATATATTAAAAGCGATTAAAATGATGGTTTCGCAAGCAATCTATACTGCAATTCCTAATAAAACTAAGGTAATGTGTGAAACTTAAAATATTACTAATAATAATGATTATTTTATTAATTACAATTTACTGAAGGCAAATTTTTAATGGAAAGTTTACGGTTGCCAAGAAATCGTTATTCCACTATTCATCGAAGACTTATCCTTTTTTGATTAATCTATCCCTAGAATCCTTGCAGTAATAACAGTTCTTTGAGAGTCCTAACAGGAATTAGAATAAATGCAATAATTTCTCGAAAAATATTGCGCGATTTTTTCAAATCTGTTTCAATTTGGTTGTGTTTAATTTATTTGAATTAGATTATTCAGGTTAGGGTTTGTTGCCTTTGTGAGACTTTAAAGCCCAAATACTAAAAAGTGAACACACTACCTCGTCCAACACGAGGTAGATGGGGATAGACTAATGACCATATTTCTGGAAATCCCACTCCCTGTTATCGAGTGGACACACCTGAACGCGTCTTTAGCCATCGTGAAATACAATGGAAGTGGAAGGCGTTTACACACTCCCCATGCGACGGTACCGTGACATTCAATGCAAAGATCCATGATGTGATTACGGCAAATGGCGCAGTTGTCAACAACGATGTCTGAAGTCGAGAAAAATTCTGAGTTATTGAAGCGAAATGATGATGTTTGTGCGACAATAATCAATGGAACAACAGCAGCCCATACACTTACCCCAGGCCCAAAGAGCCACGGCATTCCACTAGAAATAATAACTTAACTTTAGAACAAGTTCTGTAATTTCTCAAAAGTGATGCTTCACCTTCTTCACTTCAAAACGCTTCTTCTCGCCTTTGCGGCTGGACGATGGAACCTCGAACTCCTCCTCGTCAACTTCCATTTCTGAATTCGTATTCCCTCAAGCAGCGAAGGAGTGAGAAGCCAATTTGCACTTAAATTCTAAATAACAGGAAAATTCATGTATTTCCCAGGAAAATTAACGCCACCATGGAAATTAGCGAAATATATCGTTCGAATTAATCGATAAATATTTGAAATAGTTAAAGTCGATTGTTTCTTATGCATTTAACCAAAACTCATTCACTAAAGGAAATGTAAGTAATAATAATAAGTTCGAACAAAGCAGGGCAGAAGAACTATTTTTATGAGACTTGCTGCCAATAATTAATGGCCGGAATGTATTTCTCGGCGCAAAATCTACTGTAATGGGCACTATCGAATTATATATTTCTCGATACTTATCTAACATTAGCTTGATTATTATTATAAAATCAAGTTCTAAAGTTTAGATTGCCAATTCTTCAAGCTTCAACAAAGTGGGTGTGACCCATCCACTTTAAAGGTTATTCCAGAATTCCAGAGCTTTTAATTGCTCTCTCAGGCGTCTTTCTTAACTCTGCCAGTGCAGAGTATTTAGATTTTTGTCTGTCCAAAGACAAGCCTTCTTATTACATGTATGCAGTTTAATTCTGCATGGCTAAAATCCTTGAGAGTTTTTAAGGAGCTGTTGTAAGGTTGTTCACAAAACCTCTGAAAGTTTTCTTTATGAAATAATCTCTTCGTCGTAAATGAAAATTTTATTTCGCTTTATCGTATTCCTGGCACACCTTCAATATGCTCTACTTTTTAATAAACTTTCTTGTTGAAGTCATTCAAAATTCAGAAATTATAGTTCTTGATAAATCTAAATCTGTTGTTGTAAACATTTCATTGTTAGCTTCTTCTAAATAGCATCACCGAATCGAAGTTTTTGCTTCCTTTCAGCGCCTGCTAGCAATGCATGAGGCGCTTGAATCAAAGGATGCGCTGAGCTTCCATTTGGATGCGCCAAAAATTCACACTTATTTGAACGAAGCGCATCTCAAGCAGAGGCTTACGTAAGTTTTCGCTTTTGTCTCAGCGCCTAAAGTGCTAATTTCTCCTCTGCTTGAAATTATGCTTTGTGCTTGCGTAATTCTTCGTAGTTCTTAAATTTTGGCATAAATTAAAATTAATTTTCGCCAGCTATCATTGCATAAGCGCTGTTTTTCATTAAATATGATGTCGATTATAAAAAATGCTATATCAATCGGAACTACACTAGAAGTTTGGAGCTTCTGAGTTACACAAGACTCAGATTTTAAGATTCTGAATCACTGACCCGTTTATTTTTTCAAATTGACTGTCCTTTTTCAGTTTTTTCTAGCTTCGTACGACTGCAAGTTGAAGCATCTGCTGCAGACAGTCGGCGAAGACACAAACAAGCATTCAAAATAATTCAGTGAAAAGCATTCGAAAGCAAATGGTGTAGCTTTCGGTGATTTTTGGGACACTCCAGAAGCTCTTGTAAACGGTCTGCTTTCAACAGACAGGAAATTAAAAAGCAATACATTAGCAATCATTCAAACATTTCGATGTACACTTGAAACTTGCAAATGTTTCTCGCATCCCGTGTTCGAGCAAAGTAGTCGACAATGAAGGTCGGAGACTTGTTAGGTTTAGTTTAAAAAGTCTTAATGAAGTTGTTGACAGGACGAACACGCTGCAGCAAGAAACTACTAAGCCGCGGCGCTGCATTATTTAAAAAAAATAACCTTGACATAAATTACGATCTCGTGACTCTTATTAAAACATTCTACAAATTTAAGTTCTCCATTTTCAGGCTGAAGTAGAAGTTTTGGTTTATTTCTAATTTATATTACAAATTAACTATAAATGAAAAGTAAATATACAATTTGTCAGTTAATATTTCATTAATTAATATTTCAAATGATATTTTTTACATGCACATTCAAAGAATGTTGTTTTATTTCTTATTATTTATTTTTTCTTTATTGAATTCCGTTTAAACTGAGATTTGGATCCGCTTTTCAGTCACCTCATAACCTTGAATTGTTTCGCTTAGAATGTGAAAATTAATTTCCCTTTAAACTTTTCAAATTATTCTGCAATTCAACTGAATGTAATAAATTGGTAATGTGAAAAGTTAATAAAGTCTGTTTGTTTCAACATAATTGGCTTTTTTGTAATATAAAAATCATTATTTCAAGTATTTCATTTAAGTTTCCGTACGCAACAAATTTTGCTTATGAAATTAATATTCTAAAACCACTAAAATTAAATCTAAGAATGGACAAGACAACTTTTTCCTTACCTTTGTATGGAATATTGAGAGATTGTTGCTGGAGTGTTTTCTTTCCCTTGTACTTTCCCTACGTACAACGACTGCAGCATCAATTCAAAGACAAACACTACTCGAAGCTAATAGCAGCGGTATTGAAATAACTTCAGTAGTTTCCGCAACTTAGATTGATTTGTCTTGTGTACGGGTTGATCTTTTTCCCGCAATTCGGACGCCTACACTTCTAAGTGTATTTAAAATCCAAACTATTAGGAACAAATGAAATTCTCTTCTCAGTTGAAGGAAATTCGTCCGTATTCGTTGGATGCTGAAGGAACTACGAGTTTAATTGTTCACTGAAACAAACTCCGTCTAATCTTCATCGAAATTTCATATTTCAGCCTTTTCGTGCGCTTGCTTTTTCAATGTTAGTAGGAAGAAGTGATTGCTTATGCAATCCCCGTGCAAAACTCTTTGATTTAATCCATTTGATTTCATCCACCTTTTTCCGATTTCCGTTCCTGATGGCTCTGGCAAGTAGAGAACATTTCTTTAGAGAAATCTTATAAAAAATCTCAATACAAGTCATATAATGCAAGTAAAATGAGAATTCTATCATTATGTATGGGAAATTTTCAGTTACTGTTTGTAGACAAAATGAGATTTGTAACAATGATACTGTAAGAGGAGAAAATTAGAGGAGAAATTCGTAGTATATTCTAACATTTTATGCAGAATCCACAACTGGTATTCATCTCCCCTTCGTTCGTTCTGTTAAGTTCTCTCACTGCCTGACATTCCTGTCAACATTTTAAAAGGTTTCTCTTGTCTGTTAAAAATACGCTCTACAAATTTTCATAACATTTAATTTAGCAGAAATAACCTTAAAACGTGTAAACCCTCTTTTATTGAAAAATTCGGAGTTGTAATAATTCGTCAGAAGCTACTTACAACATTCACTAACAGTATGTTAATAAATTGCCAAAAAAAAACTAATTTATCTTATATCACAACCAGAATCTGAGCGAATCCACAGCAGTGCTTGTTATACACACACATTATCTGATTTACAATGTAATCTTTTAAACTTCTTTATTCCAATACGTTAAATAGTCTTGAAATAGTAGTTTAGTTACACACAAAAATTAAGCAGTTGGCTTAAATTGTCATGAATAAATGAACTTTGTCCACTCCTAAATTAAGTGAGGTTTGAATCTAAATAAATTGGAAATTATAGTAAAGCTATGGAAAATCTGTACGAAAGATTACAACGCTGTCGAAATCTTTTATTTGAATATAGATTATAACAATAAATTTAGATATATAAAATATGTTTTGGTTGTTTCTGAATGGATTATAAAGTGAATAAATATAAATACAATTTTAACAGTACAGACTCCACATTTCGTATTCATCGCCCTCAGTTCATTTCGTTAAAATTTAACATTGCCATTGGCTTTGCTGTCCGAAAGTTAACCGATTTCTTAACCCATGTTAAACTTCTTTTCGTCGATGTTATTTCTGCGATTTCTATAACGCATTCGTTTGCAGAATGGTGTGCATATTGGATAAATATGCAAAAAGGTCTTTAAGCTGCTTATACAGAAATATTTTTATGGGCGTAATTCTGAGTGACTGTAATAATGCGAAAAAACTTAACATTAAATAAAAGTTATTGAACGACTTTCGAAAATCATAACACAATCTTATGTCACAACCAAAATCCAATTGTAATTTTGTGCGATTCCACAAGAATCAGCTAAATCAGTGTTCGAGCAACAACGATAATTTGGTTTTCATGTACAGCAATCAAAACAATGAATACGACCAACGAGATATCGCCTTAGTTTACGAGATATCACCTCCCATATAAGATTGCTTTTAGGTAATGTAGACATTTTTTGGTTTGAAGATTTCTTAGACAAGTAAAAATAAAATGTTTGTTCAATTAAATCAACGAGTATTATTTCGACCGATAATTCGATCCAGGAAAAGTGTGATCCAGTTTCTTTAGCCAATAAACTTATTTGAATTGAGATTTACTAATGAATCCACCAGCTAGTGCTTGAAATCGTTCAGTAAGCAAAAGGTATTGCTAGTAGTTAGTAGTGACATTCTGTAGTGCTCAGCATTAATTTCAAGCTATAGAGATATTTAAAACTGTATAAGTTTCTATAGATTTTTTTCATCAACTATAAATGCTATTAAATGATCAAGGTAATTTGGAACATTTGCTTTTAGAAACAATAAATAACTAAGGGTTCCTGTATTTAAGTTTTAGTTTTTCAGATCTTATAAACTACAAAAACAATTGTTTTTCAACCATATATATGTATTAGTTGTAATATAAAGGACACACAATTATTAAAATTCATATAAACGTCAAACTTGTATTTTTGGAGTGATAGAATAAAATAAACCGCACTTAAAAGAAAATCCCTCAAACATTAAATAAAACGTAATTGCCTTTATTAATAACTGGCTTCATTAATGAAATAAATCTTTTAGTTATTACATTATGGTTTCTAATACTGAAATTGGGATTTTATTATTATTAATTTTTGTCTGAATATCAACTTTGAAGATAGCTCGTGTGTGACCCGCTTTTATAAATAAAGCTCATTTGACTTTATTCGTGTATACTTTATGTTAGACACGTTGAAATTGGGAGGTGTTTGACGTTTCGCTTTAATTCTGGAAGGAAAGCTGTAAACGTCATAGCAGGGATTGATTTTTTTCACATTTGTTTGGATTCCTACGGAAGCGGTTGTAGGGGTGGTCCAGCTTGCGCTTTTTGCAAAAAGTAATTAATTTTCAAAATTGTCTAACTTTGCTGCTTGCTTATAATTTTCCAACAAATTGCTGCTACAATGGCCGAAAATCCACCACCAACGCTTCCTCCTCCTTCGGAACCATTTCCAGGCAAGTCAATCCGTTCGGTTTTGGTATCATATTTCATTTGCACTCTCGTTCAAAGGTTCGCGTACTCCCGGATGGAACGATCCGCCAACTTTGGATTACAATCCCTTGACACCACCCGCGACTACCGGGCGTACCAGATTAAATTTAAGTAAGCGCGTGGCTTTTCCCTTACATGGATTGGGTGGAGAGATCAGCGCCAAGCCAACTGCAATTGTGCAGCCCAATCTAGGCGGCATGCAAGTACAACCTCAACACATGCCTTTGCCATCGAGCTCTATGCAAGCTACAAGTAGCAGTCAACCGGTTGCCGTCGTATATCCAATGTTTCACCTTAATGATCCGCCGCAGCTACAGGTACAGCCAATGCAGCTACAAGTGCAGCCAATGCAGCTACAGGTACAGCCAATGCAGTTACCGGTACAGCCGCCGCAGCTACCGGTACAGCCGCCGCAGCTACCGGTACAGCCGCCGCAGCTACCGGTACAGCCGCCGCACCTACAGCCACCGCAACTACAGGTGCAGCCAACGCTGGTGCCAACAACTAGTAGCCCTGCGGAAGGGTCTCTAATTGGTGCTGTACAACCAGATGAGACACAGGAGTATGTATTTCGTTGCTTGCGCGAACGTATTCCACAGATACCGGAGACTTTAAATGTACGACGCGAAGACATAGAGCGCCGTTTAGAGTTCTTGCAACAGCTGTGGCTAGTGGGAAATTTAAATACAGAAGTGCAACAGAAGATTTTACGACTTGCAAAAGGTTTTGTGCAGCAGGTCTTGTTAACTTATTCACTTGCAAATTTCCATTTTAGCTGTAACTGAGAAATCCTTCAAAGAGGCCATAGATACATACACATCACTAGTGATGAATACTTCAGTTGATTGCAGCTCCTGGGCGATCGCTCTTCGTCATATTGTCCTTACCCTGCAGCCTGGCAACAGTGGCACGGAGGCAAACGCGGCAGCAAGTACATCGGCTGCGTTGGTGCCCGCAGAGCTAGAAGTTACAACGAGAGCAGGCAATGAAGAAGCTCCAGCAACAGCTTCCTACGGACTTGAAGGAACCAGTATGAATTAAAGTCTACAAAACATTTAATCATGACGCCTGCATACGACCAATTACGGGCTACATCAGTGCCTACGGCTGAAGAATTTGGATTCCCAAATTGCATTTGAATTTTCACGCGCTCCATAACACGGAAACAATATATTTTATTTCTTATAATGAAAAGCTAATAACTATGAACATACAAAAATGGTCTGATTAATGTAAATGCTTGGTTGCAACTAGTGAAAAACTGAATTATTTTTATTTGAAGTAATTACTGCTTAAAATTCTGTTTTTTTTTTTTTTTAATTTTGCGTTTTAAGAACCGAGATAATCTAATGATTGTATCTGTAATCAATATGTGAAGTGAAAGTAATAATGGATTATTCCTTGTTGAGGAAAATTATATTTAGTTGGCAGTAATTCTATTATTTTTCTAATTTATAATTTTTTGCCTGAAACAATTTATAGTTGATTGAAGCGTTTGGCTTCAAAATCCAGTTTTTGTATGTTTGAAATTGTTTTTTTTTTTTTATTCACCTATAATTAATCCCATTCGTTGATGCTACGAATAATGAAGTTTGCATTTCGAAAAGCATTTTTTATGAATTGACAACAAATATCTGTTTGCGGCGTTCTTCGCTTTATGAAGAATTGAGTTCTTACATATTTATATACATATATGAAATGTGGCAATTATTACAAATGCTTAATTTTAAGTTCAAAAAAATTTTCAAAAATTATATTTTGCTTTAAAAGGACGAGTGTTTGTGCTTTTTTCTTATTTATTTATTCCATGGTAGTTACTTCTCAAAACGGGGAGCTCTCCAGTGATTCTGATTAGATAGTTGTAGTACATATGGGTTTCAGCTCGGTATAAATTGATGTATCATTCGACAGTAGACCGAAAGCTATCCAAATTTGACAAACTTGACTGTATCCGGCATTTAAAGGTACAATGAGAGGCTTCCCTTCCCTTCTTAGGCCAGGCTAAATACGAACTTAGATCAACTTCACTTTGAACTCAATTCCCATCGAAGGAACGGCTTTGTGAACTTGAGCTCACCAAGGCAACTTGATGCCATCGTACTGATAGAAGCCACCGTTATGCTTTTCGTTGAAGCACATAATGGTTTCCACAATTTTTGCACAGCTCGTCTCTACATCAAGTGGAGCATTTGGACCGCCCATATTTGTGCGCACCCAGCCGGGATGTAAGCTCACACATAAGATACGATTGGGATACAGATCAATACTGAGAGACTTGGTGGCAGCATTTAAAGCAGCCTGAAATATTAAGCAACCAAGTCAGTGACATCACGACATAATATTATAATATTGACCTTTGATGTACGATAAGCATATAGACCACCATCGTTATTGGACTCTATGGATCCCAATATAGAGCTCATATTTATGATAGCTGCTCTTTGCAAGCTCATTCCAAGGGTTTCATTAGCTTTCGAGGCCTTCTTCAGCAGCGGCAGGCAAGCCTATTTCAAACAGAGGCCGTTAATTGAATTTATAAAGGGATTATTAGTGTAGAAACACCTTTCAACCCACCTTAGCAAGCAAAATCGGCACAATCGTATTTGTTTGCAGGGTGCCGTAGAGATCCTTCTCGCGAACGGTGGTAATACGTGTTGATTTTGGTGATATGCCAGCATTATTAAAGAGTACATTTAAGCCATCGCCTTTGACGATATCCTGAATTTGGGATACCAGTTTCTCATGAGTCTCGAAGTTGCACAGATCTATTTTTTCACAAATGAAACCTTAATTTGTGTTTTTTATGATGAATTTTGGTGTTTTTACCAGCTTCCAAAATGTGTATGCAACTATGCTCGGCCGCCAGAGAAGTCAGTTCCTGAAATGATAAATTTCTTTCAAAAGAAGGACGACTTCCTTATGTATTAATGTATTAATTTTTTGATTGGAAAGGTGAAGTTGTTGAAAGATAAAAAGCTTTGATATAACCAACAGAATTGATTCTTGCTTGATTCTCCAACCAAATTGATTCTTGTCCTTTAATAATTCATTCCAATTGAATTTCTGATTTAACGAGTTAATTTCAATGTTAAAGCAATTTTTACCTTAAATGTTTAATTGGAACGAAAAGAGGTTCTTGATAGATTTATGAATTCTTGTGTGGCTTTTTGGTCACATGTCTCACATATAAAATAAAAAAAAAATCAGTAAGACACTTTGGAATTACGATTAATTTTAAAATTCATTTTATGAAAATTTGAGTTGGCAACCCCTCATAAATCCCCCAAAATCGTTTGATTACACCTTCACCACGATTCTCCACGCAAACTATTGGAATTGAATTCAGTAACGCAAGAAAAACACGAAAAGAGGAAGGTGAAATTAAAAAAAAAAATAAAATCTAGATTGCTTTTGGGATTTTGCTCATTCTGCGTTTTCTGGGGAAGCATTCATAAGTATCTGGTGCTGTGTTGAAACCTTAGTAAAATCAAGATTTCATTGCAATTATAATCAGTGGGTGAATTGAAACTTTCACGCAAACGTCTTGCCGCAAAATAATCTTAGCATTTATCTTTTTAATAACAATTCAAAAGTTAAGAGACGTGCAGAAAATGGCGCCCGTCGTTGGTAAGTGGAAAATTTACTACCAACCTACTCATGCATATTCAATAATGCATGAAAGTTCCTATGGAAAACCAGAAAAATTACTCCGGTTTTCCTTAGTAATTCTGGAAAACCAGAAAAATTACTCAGGAGATTCCATTGCTCGCACTTACCTCCGCTTGGGAAGCATTACGGCAGGTTGCAAACATGTGCTTCGGTGGCTTCGGCGACTCCACCAGTGACTTGACCAGACCCAACCCAAGTCCTCGGTTACAGCCGGTTATCAAGATTGACTTCATTTCGAAAACTATAGTTCAGAGCAAAGATTCGAACCGTAATCGAATCTTATCGCTAAAAGATAAAGACTGTAAATATACGAGCTTACTTCACGATGTTAAACTTGATATTAATTAACTACTTCTAGAATTTCGTCTAGTTATTAAACGAGCTCTCATAACAACTCGGCAAAAATCGTATCTGCGGTTTCATAGATGACGTAATGAAAGTTAATCAAACGTTCCAGTCAGAAATCAAGCACAATCTTAATTTTCATGAAAGTTTCGGTGAGGAAGAATATCCCGCGGAATTATAAAAATTAATAAAACATCCCGAATGTGTAGTTAGGATATATTTAAGTAAAGAAATCTGAATCACTTGTATTACACGGATGAGGCATGAAGTCATACTATTTAAAAATAACTTATCGATTCCAATTAAAATTCCAATATATTGGGGATTTCTAGCGCCCACAGAAATCGCCCACAAATTTCCCAAGTTGCAAACTTTATGAGGAGGATATACTGATAGTATTTAAAAAACGCTGGGTGTTTTTGTTCTTAAATTCCTCGAACTTGGGCACTACTTACAGAATCTGGGGATTTCATATTTTTCAGTATATATCTAAATTTTTTTTCTAATCTGAATACTTCGTAGCTCATTACAAGCTTTTAAATTTCGAAAAGTTTGTGTGAATAATATACGAAACGCCTGAAAGGTAATCAGAAAAGTGCGAAACTCGAAACTGATAAAACGCTTTCTTAAAAGAAAATTTTGTAGCAATTATTGCTTTAACGTCTGGATTTTCTGTATGATTTTATTTATGTAATTTCCCCATAAATTTAATATTTCTGTAAAAGAGTGCTAAGATTGGTCATTAATTTCTCTCATTTTTGTTTTCCTATCGCAATTGTTTGCAATCCTCTCTTCGTTTATGTCATTTTGACATTTTCCACCCTTGCTTCAATTTCGTTTCGTGGTGACGTGCCCGGCGACTTTTTTGCATGCAATTCCGAACTGGAAAACAGTTTTACACCAAAATAGTTAATAATAAAGATGTCAATTTTAGTATTCTGGAATTCTAGAGTCGCCGCCATTAAAGTATTGCGATTCAGCGTAGGGAATAAACCGGTTGTCGACATAGTGCGGAGAAAATTTAGTTACAAAAGAGTCGCGAGTAAGTAACCAAAAATGAAAAATCACATCAGCACAAGAAAAAACTTCGTGAAAGATTGTGAAAATACAGAGTGAACAAGCTGCAATAATGCACCACCTTTCTCACGTTTAACGTGTAATAAGTTAGGTGAAATCTATAAAGTTTCTATTTGTTTATATGGCGTCTTCTGCTTGCGCAGCTCTTCCACGAATGACACAGACCGTCGCTGTTGTTTTTCTTCGAAGTTAAAAGTAATTTGGAGTAGAGTTATATACTCCGATAGAAATTAAAATATAAAAAACAATTACATAATTACGTAATGTATGAAACTAAAGAAAATAACAAGGAACTTTGTGGTGAATGCTAGAGTGCCAATTGTATGGTGAAAATCCCTTTCGAGGGATGTTTCAATAGTCGTGCAGAATCCCAGAAGGCGTGGGATTCTATTAATGTTTGTAAACTTTTAAAACCAAATCTGTGACCGTTTAGTTTTGTGTAAGAAAAATGAAGATTGTTAAATGTAGACGATAATTGAAACGGAGACGAAAGTATTAAAATTTTATCCTTTTTACAAACTTTACAAACTATACTTTCACGCAAACGAATTTTCTAATCGAGTATTTTTCATATACGCACTAACCCTTCACATTTCTTACTGTATGTGAGCTCTAATTCGGTTCTTATGGAAACAAAATCTGATAACATTTCAGGCGTTAAGTAGTTAATGTTTTGTTGCCAAGTGCGCTCGATGTTATCAGTCGTCTCTGGGAATCAATTAGTTTTAATGGTCTGATGAACATGAACGCTCAACATGTTTTTACCCTTTTTACATTTAATATTCCATTTCCTAGCCACATTAAGTATTTTTTTTGCGGCAAGGAAATTATGGGCTTTCATTAAAAATCACTTGACTGGGGAAACAACAATAAATTTAGTCCCCCGAGAGACGAGTGGCGCTTGTGTACCCATCACCTTGCAATTGAAACAAGCAACGTCGTCCCCACTACTGCTGCTACAGTGGATTTCAGAAACTTATTCACATTTTCACCTAATGTTCTTTTATTCGGTGGAATACTTCGCTTTAGCATAGAATTACACAGCATTCGTTGTATTTTTACAATGCATATTCTAGAGTTCATTCCTGTATCAAAGTTAAAAGTGGACAATCGTAACCGATCTATTTATCAGTCGGATTATATGAATATACGACTTAAGACGCATCGAACGTCTGGTGAGAATGCATCTGGTGAAATTCATTAATGCCTTGTCATGCTTTGAAGTGTATTTACACTCTGATTGAAAGTACAAACTAATTGGAAATTCTCATTAAATAAATCTGCTTCATCATCATTTGACTATAAATATCTCATCCGTATCGATCATAATTATCATTCCATAATCAAATGACGTCAGCTCCTTATTGACTCATCATATTTCTCTACAGTGGAATCAGTTTTATTTTAAAAAAACTCAGCATTAGTGATTATTTAATTGATGAATTAATAACGCAGCTTTGGTTGCAATTGTCAGGCTTCTGATGAAATTATAGAGTTTTTATAGAACGTTTATTGAATGTATGCAGTGCGATTGTATGATGTATGTATGTATATAAAGGCTGTAAATTTTACTTTTACTGCAAATATTGCTTGTACATAAAGCCGCTAACGGTAATAAGAATAAATCAATATTTTGTATATTATATAATATATATAATAGTGCTCTTCTGAGACCAATAAAACTAACTTCTAAAACTATGAACGTTCTCATCGTGCAGTTGAATACGATTACGATTTGATTGTCATTGGCGGTGGCTCGGGTGGACTTTCCTGTGCCAAGGAAGCGGCTGGCTATGGCGCCAAAGTTGTCTGCCTGGATTACGTGACGCCCACTCATACTGGCACCAAATGGGGTATCGGAGGCACGTGTGTCAACGTCGGTTGCATACCGAAGAAGCTTATGCATCAGGCGGCGTTACTGGGAGAATCCGTTCATGTATGTTAAAATACTACTCACTATAATACGTGTAGCTTCAATTACTTTCAATAATTTTTCATATAGGAAGCAGTTTCTTATGGTTGGAACATTCCGGAACCTGAAAAAGTGAAGCCTGACTGGAAGAAATTAGTGCAGTCTGTCCAGAATCACATTAAATCGGTCAACTGGGTGACACGCGTTGATCTGAGGGACAAGTACGACGATTTATTCAAAAATACCTGCAGCTTTCTTATTGATTGTGTTTTATGTATTTTTAGAAAGGTTGAGTACATCAATGGCTTGGGCTACTTCAAGGACAGCCACACCATCATGGCCAAGATGAAGAATGGCATTGAACGCGCTATCAGCGCGCAAAACATTGTCATCGCGGTAGGCGGCCGTCCCCGTTATCCCAATATTCCCGGCGCTGAACTGGGCATAACCAGTGATGACATCTTCAGTATGGAGCGTGAACCGGGCAAGACTCTTGTGGTTGGAGCTGGATGTAAGTTGATACAACAAGTAAGGATCTTCAAAATCGATTTGAAATAGTAGACAGCAGTCCATTAATAGTTAAATAACGATTAGTCGACAGTTTATCGAACAGTCGTTAAATCGATAAACGAATTAGAGAACTAATTTTTTACTGTCAGCAATCGCCTAAGGATTAATATCAAGTAATCAGTGAGTCACTTTTGAGCAATCAATTTACCACTTTGGGTTAATTGATTTCTTGATCACTTTTGATTAATCGATTTGCCACAAATAGTTTTAAAATGGCCATTATTTTCCATAATCTAAAGTAGTCTAATAATCAATTAGCCTATTAATATAAATTGCTCGATTATTCAGTAAATCTATTTCAATATAAATAGATCAAAAGCAGTATTTTAAGTCGATTTATCGACTAAAAATCGAACATAATCAAGTAGAATATACGAAATCAAGAGCCGTAATTACGATGTGTTCGAATTACATATTTGTGAATCGACTTTCTTTTAACTACATCAGATATCGGCCTGGAGTGCGCTGGCTTCCTTAAGGGTCTCGGCTATGATGTCACTGTTATGGTTCGTTCCATTGTGCTGCGCGGCTTCGACCAACAAATGGCTAATATTGTGGCCGACGCAATGACTGAGCGCGGCATTCCATTCCTGCGTACGACAATCCCGACATGTGTCGAAAAAACCCCCGAAGGTCGCCTACTTGTGCAGTTCGTCAATACGGAAACCCAGGTAGCGAGTAGCGATGAGTACGACACCGTGCTGTGGGCAATCGGTCGCAAAGGACTGGTCCGTGATCTGAGCCTGGAAGCAGCCGGCGTCGCGTACAAGGACGACAAGATCCCCGTGGACGAAGCGGAGCAGACAAATGTGGAGAATATCTACGCTGTGGGTGATATCATACAGGGCCGGCCAGAATTGACGCCGGTGGCCATTCATGCTGGCCGCCTGTTGGCACGTCGCCTGTTCGGCGGTTCCACGCAGAATATGGATTACACCGAAGTAGCCACTACGGTGTTCTCTCCACTCGAATACGCTTGCGTTGGCCTGAGTGAAGAGGCTGCCATCCAGAAGTTTGGCGAAGAGAACGTGGAGGTGTTCCATGGCTTCTACAAGCCCACCGAGTTTTTCATTCCTCAGAAGAGTGTGCGTCACTGCTATCTGAAGGCGGTGGCCGAGCGCAGTGGCGACCAGAAGGTGTTGGGCTTGCATTACATCGGTCCAGTTGCTGGAGAAGTTATACAGGGCTTTGCAGCGGCGGTCAAGTAAGGCTACGTAAGTGTTCCGCATCTTGGAAATAATTAATTCCACCTCATTTCAGAGCTGGCCTTACGATGAAGATTCTTCTGAACACTGTTGGCATCCATCCAACTACAGCTGAAGAGTTCACACGCCTATCGATCACCAAGCGCTCCGGCTTGGACCCCACACCAGCCACCTGCTGCAGTTAAAGAAGTAATCTTCGAACTCTCCTGCACACACACAGTAGTCAACCTGTGCATCCTGACAAAGAACAAAACAAACGCTAAAACACACGCGCACTGCGTACACAAAATCCATACACTTCACTCGCCGGCAATCGAACTGGATTATTGGTCGTTGCTCGAAATCGCAACAGTTGATTTCGGGACGCCAACTATCCCCACTTAAATAGTGTATTTGTGCTTGAGTAGACACCGTTAAGCTTAAACGTCGTTGTTTGCATAAAAATCGTTTTGAATAAATAAATGAGAAAACGTAGTTTCGGAAACTACGCAGTGTGTATTCAGTATTTAAGGTTTGGCATATTTTTATTAAACAATAATGTGATTTTATTTGATTTGTAATTCTGTGGGAAGCAAAAATGCATTGAAACGTCTAGAAATATAAATAAATGTTTTGGTAGTTGAAACTCCGGCGTTTCACTTTGTTTGCGGGTGGAAAGGGGCGAAGTTGCTGCTGTTTTTGAGGCAATAAAACAAGCAGTTTTCTATGTTTTGTATAATTTTATTTTTTCTTTTACACATTTATATAATATATATATAGTTTTTATTTATATTGTAGTTTTGCTGATAGCGATAGTCAATTAAAATTAATTACAACGTAAGTTTAGAGCTAACATTTGTTATTTGTTGCATCATTTCGCTTGTTTCGAAAGTCACAAAGAGCAGCAGCTCACACACACGCACGCACGCTGCCAGGGACGCACTTCTGTGGTTAACTTGACAAACAACAAACACAGCTTAGCTTACTAAAATATTTTGATGATTTATTAATTCAAGTATAAAGGGGGAAAAAAAAACTGATACATGTGCTGAGGAAATACAATGTTAGTGCTGAAAAAAGACAGCAATAGAATAGTAGACGCTAATGAGTTAAAAGCTAAGCAGGAAAAATGAGCAGCCGCCACGCGGGACTCGCTGCACTTTCTTCGATCTAGCGAAGGTATTAAATAAAGCAGTAAATAAACAATACGTAGTTAACACTTTAGGAATAAGTAACAAAATAATTTCAAATTTAATTGCTAAGAAAACTTACGCTTTGCATTTAATACATTTTTTTGTTTGCTTTGTTCCATTTTGGTTTGGATTTTTTTGCTTGTTTTTAAAACTTGATGATCTTAATACACAAGAATAATTAACTTAAATGTATATATATATAAACTAGGAATTACAGCAACAAATTCTGTATAATTTACAAATGGTGCCAACTAACAACTACAACTAAATCTGACTGCATAAAATGTCTTCCTCTTCTCTCCTCACTCTCTCTCTCTCTCTAACTATATCGGTCACTTTCACGCACCGCGCTTTCTTTTGCAATTGTTTTATGATTTTTTGTTGTTGTTGCCGTTTAAGTTTACCATCCTTGTGTCTTTAATACAATTTGGCTTTATAAAAATGTTGCAATTAATGTTTGGATTTTTCTCTTTCATTTAGATTTTTTGTTTTTCCCACACCGAAGATTATTTACAAGTTGTTGTTGTTGTTGTTGCATTTGAAAATGAATGCCGATTTGTTAAAACTGCCGATTTGTTAAAACTGCCGATTTTACGCGCCGCGTCGTCCGTCCTTCTTTTCCAATTTCTAAGCCAATTAATTCGAAATATTAAAACGAAGTCGCAATAATACTTAACAATTGCTACAGAAATAAACAACCAAACCGTAGATTTGCTTGCTTTTTGGCTTATCATGGGATGGCTTTTTATCAATTGCAATTACATGGAAGAAATTTAATTGTGCAGCTTTGAATTCGTTCCAAAAATTCGGCCGTCTATAAATGGTCGAGTTTAAAATTGCATTTCTCAAATGCGTCGTCGGGTTTTGGTAATGCGAGTGCAGCTTTTTTCGAGCACACGCGGCAATAGCAGCTAATTTTTGCAATTTTTTCTTGAATTTCCGATTCTTATTGGCTGATTTTCTATCGATTTAAATGGTTTTTGGAAATGCGATTTGCGGTTTTTCACCAGTAGCAGAGACGCTGAGAAGTGAATAAAAGTGATTTGCAATTGTTGGAACAGCGTAAAAACAGCGAATCACTTAATTCGTGGAAAAAAAAGGAAGAATATAATCTCGCAATTTGCAACAAAACTTCGATAAATGAAAGAAACAATAAATGTCTTTCGGCAAAGAAGCGCAACTTCTTAATCTAGTCAGCGGCTTTTGTTATTATTAGAGTTTTGATTAGACTTTTCACCACGAAATATTAGCCTAGTTTTTCTGTAATTGGTCCTCGGTAGCTTATGATAAAAGTAGTGAAAGTTAGTTTGACCGTTGAAACATTTCATCGAACTAAATTGGTTGCAAAAACTTCGAGTTTGAAAACCATATGAGAAGCTAAACACTTTCGATCGATATCAGTAAATGTAATTGAAGAGTTCCTCCCTCACTGTAATTGGAGCTAATAAATGATATAATTTTGTGACCACTACGTCGAAATCACCATTACAAGTAATCTAAAATTACTGCAACTACTGCAAATTCGCGGTTATTTTTAGGTTTTTGGAAATTCGTTGGCTTGGTTATTTTCAAACTATTTAGCAAAAAAAACGGAAACTTAATTAAGTAATTAGATTAATCTGCGAAACTGTTAGAACTTAGATTACTTTTTGATTATTTCGAATAATTTGCATAGAAATCAATCGGATTATTTATATAATAAGTAAATAATTGAAAAATAGTCGGTTATGGTGTACAGTAATCGTGACATAACAGTATAATAATCGCATATATAAGTTGTAATTGTAATTGTAATTGTAATTGTAAACCACAAATGAGGGTAATGTAATTGTCATCTGGATTTTATAGCACAGATTTGATTGTGTTCTTGATTTGGTTGTTATCAGTATTTAAAAGCAATTTCACTTCAACGAAAATAATTAAACTTTTTAACATGTAATTGCAATTAATGTTCACTTTTCACCTTTTAATATTTTCATTAATTTCTTAACTAAAATTACTTCGCGTTCTATAACACACTGATTTTGTTTTTTTGTTTTTGTTTTTGTTTTCGTTTTTGTTGTTTTTTTTGTGGTTTCATTTTTACTTTTATTGTTTTATTGTTTTTTTGTTTTCTGTTCTGTTTTGGTAAAACTTTTCACTAAAACTTAATTTTCTGTTTGATTATTTTGTTTTTTGTTTTGTTTTTTTTTAGTATATTGATTTTCTGCTGTAGTTGTTGAAGTTTTAAGTTATCTTTGTCGTTGTAATAATAATTACAACTGTTAATTAGTACTTGTAGTTGTAGTTATAAAATGTTATAAAGCGTTGCCATTGGTGGTTTCTGTTACAACAGCATTTAAAGTCGTCACTGATGATGCTGATGATGCTGATGATGATGCCGTTCGCTCATTCACGGTGTCGATGATGACTGTGGTGGTGGTGGTGGTGGTGTTGTTGTTGTTGTTGCAGTCCTCGATGTTGCTCAAATGTAAACTGTTTGCTGAGGTTTGTGCAAAATGACGTTTATCGTTTATGTTCTCAGTTAATGGGCGGATCTGTTATAATTGTTGTTGCTAGTTGATGGTGCCTTACAAGTGTCGTTATTGGTGGTGGTGTTGGTGGTTGTGGTGGTGGTGGCGATAATGCGGTTCATGTTGCCAATGCCATCGTTGTTGTTGATGGCGTTGTTGATATTGCAATTCTTGCTGCCAAGGTATGGCGACTGCTGAAGCTGTTTCCTCCATTGATCATGTTTAGAAAGTCATGTTGCTAACTGAAGATGTTGCTAACTGACGATGTTGCTAACTGAAGATGTTGCTAACTGAAGATGTTGCTAATGCACGTAACTGCAGATGTTGCTGAAGCATGCATGTCATCGACGATGTTGTTGCTTGAATGCAGTAGATTCACGTTGACGATAATTCTGATGTTGAGTTCAAAAGTTGACATCCTTCGCTTTAAGGTGGGAAAGTTCTCAGTTAATTGCTAATGGTGATGATGATGATGATGATGATGATGGTTGCGTTTCTAGATTTTGTGTATTAAATTTTACAAGTTCACTCGGCCTTTCGTAAGCCACTCCGAGGTGGTGGAATTCTGATTCTCCGCCGCTACGACTGCTGCGGCTGTCAACAACTGCGCAAAATTATTATTGCCACTGCTAGCGCACGAAATCAATGCGGGCGGCGAGGGCGGCACCACTTTCGAGTTGGACACCACAAACGGCCTGAAGTTGCTGAACTGTAGACTGGTGGTGGTGGTGATGGTGGTGCTGCTGCTGGTGCTGCTGGACTGGTAAACTGGTGCTGCTGGTGGCAATGGCAACGGCAACGGCAACATGTTGCCGTCGTTATATGAGAATACGGAATGAGGAGGCTGTTCACCGGCTGAAAGTAGAAACATTTAGAAACACAAAGTTCAAATGAGAATAAGTGTTCGCTACACACCATTTGAGAGATTGGCTGCGCTGAGACAACTACCGCCACCACCACCAGCAGCGCCGCCTCCATAAGTAGCGGCGGTGACCGTTGTGTCGCTATTTAGCATCGCAAGTTTGCCGTTAGCATGAAAGAACGGCGCCGGCGCCGGCGCTGCTTCTGCGCTACGTGCGGCCGAGTGTGTTGCGTGATGATGGGGGGGAGAGTGAAATCGGAAGCCGTTCGCGAAGTTGCAATCTCTGTTCAGCAAGCATTTACTGTGCAGTTGCGCTGGCTGAGATCTTGTGACGCTTAGAAGTTTGCCTTGCAGTTGTGATGGCTGGTTGGCCGCAGGTAGATACGACAAACTACAGCCGACGAGACGAGCGCTGCGACTGCTACGACTGCTGCGACTGCTGCCAGCGGCACTCGTGTCCTCGTAGCCGGCCTTCAAGTTCACCAGTGCTGGTGGCACGAGATTGCCGCTGAAGGTGGTGCTGCTGCTGCTGCTGCTGTTAAATACCTTCATTGCTTTGGCAGGCGGCCCCCCCGGGCACTCCTGTCGCAGTTGCGAGTAAGGGACGACTTCGTTGCGCACGCCGCCGTTCTTTAAATTAAGTGCGGCTGCAGCAGCTTGGCCAGCGAAGGGCGCCGCCGCACTTCTGCACTTTGACGCGCGCTGGCCTTGAAATGCACCACCCGTCTGAGTGTTGGTGGTGCTGTTGTTGGTGGTGCTGCTGCTGCTGCTGCTGCTCGGTCTGGTGTGGGCGGCGGTGGCAGCGGCGGTTGTTGCTGCTGAGGATTACAGAACGAAAAGTGGTTGTGCTTGAGTTCGGTGGTGAGCAAACAGTGGAGGGTGGGTGAGTGTTGGGTGCAGCAGTTGATGACGTTATTTTATTATTGATGGCTGTGGATTTAGTGTGACTGGTGTTGGCGGAAGATGATCGAAGCGGTTGGATCGTGGGATGGAAAAGTGGGACTTTAGGTTCGGAAGAGAAGAGAATGAGTTTTGTTGTTTTTCTTTTCTTGTTTTTGTTGCTACAGTTGTGGTTTTTGCTGCAGAAATTGTTGAATTGTCGTTGTTGTCGTTGTGGTTGTTTGCGTTGCTGCTGTTGATTTTGTAGTTGTTGCTGTAGGAACAGCAGGCTTACATGAGAATTTAAATCTACAAGTGGGCGTGGCATTCACTGTTAGCACGCGGTGGCGACTCTTTCTTTCTTTCTTTCTTTTTTTTTGTTTTCGTTTTTGTTTTGGTTTTTGTTTTCGTTTTTGTTTTCGTTTTCGTTTCTCTTTTCACTTTTATTCCGTTGCAGTGTTTTTCGTTCTCATTTCGTTCTTCGCATTCCTCATCCCGCTCAACAACTCAACACACGCCATCCATCCGTTGACGCTGCTGACGCTGCCGTTGCCGTCGCCTGCGCGGTGGGAGGCTGAGGCCATTCAAACCAGGTGGCAACCCCGAAATGCTTGTAGCATCATGGCTAAGCGGCAAAAGCGGAGCGAAACCTTCGTTATTAGTTTGGTTGGAAGTGGAAGATTTCAAGAGTGAGAAAGGAACGAGAAAAGTATTACAGTGAGCGTCTGATGCAGACGGAGGAGTGTGAGAGACAACAGAGATACAGAGAGAGAGAGAGAAAGGGGGAGAGATAGAGAAAGGGGGGGAGAGAGAGAGAGAGGCTGGGAAGGAGAGAGAGAGAGGCTGGGAAGGAGAGAGAGAGAGGCTGGGAAGGAGAGACGGAGATAGAGAGAGGCTGGGAAGGGGAGAGAGAGAGGCTGGGAAGGAGAGAGAGAGAGGCTGGGAAGGAGAGAGAGAGGCTGGGAAGGAGAGAGAGAGGCTGGGAAGGAGAGAGAGGCTGGGAAGGAGAGAGAGGCTGGGAAGGAGAGAGAGGCTGGGAAGGAGAGACGGAGAGAGAGAGAGGGAAGGAGGGAGGAACGGTGGATGAGTGCGATGCGTGCAGATGGACGAGTGCAACTGCAACTAAATTTACAACTGTCTGTCTGCCTCATTACCGTTATTGGTGCTGTTAATCGCTGTTGTTGGCCCTGCTGCGGCTCCGACTGCTGCTGCTGCTGGTCCAATGATGGTCCCTCCTGCTGTGCCGGCGACTGTGTTGCCAACTCTCGCTTGAAATTTTAAGCCGTTCGGAATGTTGACCGTTACACTGCGGCCACTGATGACGCCATTCATGGGCGGCGACGAAGAAATGATCGACGACGACGAGGAGACGCCGCTCGACGAGGACGGCGACGGCGACGGGGTCGACGGAGTCGGCGAGCCGCGTGTCAATGAAGTGGCCGAAATATTCCGGGCTGTCAGCGACAGAGGCATGTCGCTGCTGCCGCAGACGCCGACGCCGCCACCGACGCCGCCGCCGCCGCCGACGCCGACGCCATTAATGGTCGCTGGGCTGTGAGCTGGACTGCGGTGCGAAGCGTCGCTACCGCCGCCACCAGCAGCGCCGCCAAGTGGCGAGATGGTCGCAGGTTTGATTTGCTGCAGCAGCATGTTGGGCGAGACGGGTTGAGGCAGCGCGGCTGCAGTGACGGCGCGCGGCGAGGAATTGTTGTTGTACGAGTTGGCTGTCAGTTTCGAAGATATCACAGGTGAGAGTGCAGTCGGCAGAGCGGTTTGCAGCTGTGGTGAAGAAAAACAGGAAGAGAGAGAGAGAGAGAGAGAGAGAGAGAGAGAGAGGGGAAATGTTAACGCTACGATCGTCGTTGCGGTGCGAGTGCTGCGTGCTGCGTGCGCGAGCTGCGTTTCACTTACCCCGGCGCCGACGGGCGAGGAGAGGGTGTTGTTGCCGCCACTGGAAAGCGAGCTGGAAGAGCTGTAGAGCAAACTTCCGCGTCCAGAGGAGGACAGCGAGCCGGTGTCGTTGAGAATCTCTGAAGGAAACAAAGAATCACAAAAGTTGACCAGCTGTCGGTTGTGCCATTCAAGCCGCGGTGTTCTTCTGGTTTTCGAAGCTGCGAGATGGAGGAGTGGAATTGCAGTGTGGCAGCGCTGGCTTTCGAAGTTAAACGCTTTCGCATTCAATCCTCGGCATGCATTGCGAGACGCAGTTTGGCAGTTCGCCACCAACAAACACGCGCGCGCATATAACGGCGCATGCAAGTAGTACGAGAACTCAATACATCCACTGACTCGTCAACGGATTTCGCTCATTTTCAATGCCAAAACTGCTCCACACACACACACAATTCGTTCTCCCCTCCCGTCATCGTGATTTACTGCACGAACACAACACAAGCAGCCGACAGCGAAAATTCTCTGCTCCCTTGTTAATCTTGTGGGATTTATTTCTCTCTCCCTCTCTGCGACTGTTGCTGGCAGCAGCTGTTTCTTTCTCTATTTTGGGCCGCCGCCAGAGAGCGGCACTCAAAAACATTGCTGTCGGCTGCTTTGTCGGCTCTGCTCGTGCAGTTACGAGTGTCTCTACAACGCATTGGAAGCGATCGCACTTCCTGCGTGTGGGGAATTGCATTGGAAGCGAATGCATTTCCCCCCACAGCCACCGACTCAAAACCACTCCTAACTCACCACGATCGATTGGAATGCTTCCCATTAAATCGTCCGGCATGTTGGCGAACAATTGCTCATATTTTGGCCCCAGCTCGCGCTTCAAGGTGACGATCTTCTTCTGCGCGTAGATCTTCTCCTTGGCCAGCTGCTCCACTTGTGCCTCCAGCTCCTCGTCCTGGCGCTTCAGAGCCTGCGGCGGCGGCGGCGGCGACAGAGAGCAAATTCAACTATTACTTCCAATCTCACCACGACACACACAAAGGAACAACAACACTCACGATAACATGCTTGTAAGCTTCGCCCAGTATGGCCAGATTGGACGTCTTTTTGCGGTCCTCGTCGCGCAGGTGCAGCTGGTTCTTCAGCTGCTCGTAGCACTCCTTCAGGTGAGCGCGGCGGTTTTTCTCCAACTTGTTGTGAACTTCACGGGTGCCGGCCCTGTCAACGATCGAGAGAGAGAACGAGAACGAGAGTGAGAGTGAGTGGCGGAGTGAATGTGCTAATGAAACAAATGTGTGTGTGGGGAAAAAGTGAGATGTGAACTCTGGAAGGCACGCAGAGTCACGAGCGAGCGGGAGGCGGGAGGCGGGAGGCGAGAAGCGCCACCGAGGTGCCGCTGTTGCTCTCACCACCACCACTTACTCACCCCACCCATTACTCACCCATTACTGTTGGAACTGATGGTTCGCCTTCGTCCGCTACCGCCAATCAATGGCGTCGCCTGCGCGCTCTGAGACGCTGCGCCGCCCGTCGACGACATCATCTGCATGTAGTGGCTGCCCGCGCCGCTGAGGTGGCGGGGCGGCGACGCTCCGCTGCTGCCGCCCGACACGTAGCTCATGTGCGAGTCCTCGGAGGAGGCGTGCTGCAGCAGCATCTGTTGTTGCTGCTGCTGTTGCTGGTGGTGGTGCTGCTGCTGCTGCTGGTGGTGGTGGTGGTGCTGCTGGTGTTGCTGGTGGTGCTGCTGCTGCTGCTGGTGGTGCTGGTGCGACGAACCGGAGTTGACAGCGGCAGCGGCGGCTGCCGCGGCTGTAAATTGATTGAAAGAGAATGAGTAGCTGTCGACACGAACATTGGTCGCGGTGAATGTTTTACTCGGCATTGGCGGCGGGGTGAGGGGATTGAATGGCTTGCCGAGGGGCAGCGCGTGCGGTGCGGCGGCGCTGGTGGTGGTGGGCGTCGTGTAGACGGGGAAGAAAGCGAACGGGGCCGACAACATCTCAGCGTTTTGCTGCTGCTGCTGCTGCTGCTCTTGATTCAGCGAGAATTTATATGCTTTGTTAGCAAAGAGACAATTGTTGTTGCTGTAGCTGTAGTTGTTGTTGTTGTTGTTGTTGCCGTTGCTGGCCATTGCGGCAGCAGGCGCTGCAATATGTATGCTGCTGTCGCTGTCGCTGCCGCTGCCGCTGCCGCCACTGAGCGGCATCTGCTCGCCGGCAGAATTAACTGCAGAATTAACTGCATAATTAACAGCAGAATTAACAGCAGAATTAACAGCATAATTAACAGCAGAGTTAACAGCAGAATTAACAGCAGAGTTAACAGCATAATTAACAGCAGAGTTAACAGCAGAGTTAACGGCATAATTAACAGCAGAGTTAACAGCAGAAGTAACAGCAGCGACAGCGTTCTGGCCATCAACGAGTGGAATTGTTGTGGCGAATTCGCTTTTCGAATAGTTGTGTTGTTGCATTTGCGATTGCTGGCGGTACTGATGGTATTGCTGGTGGTATTCTTGATATTGCTGGTGTTGGTGTTGGTATTGCTGTGCTTGTGGTTGTGCTTGTGCTTGTGGGTGATAAGTTGCTGCTGCAAATGTATTTTCTTGTTGCTGTGCTTGTGGTTGCGCTTGCGCTTGTGGTTGTGGTTGCTGTTGAAGTTGTTGCAGTTGCTGTTGCTGTTGCGGTTGCAGTTGCTGACCGCTCGAAGTGTTTCCGGCGCACATGAACGGAAGGACGGCGCACTCGCTGAGAGCGCAGGGGGGGAAAATAGGGGGGCTTGAGGACAACGGATCCTCTGCAAGAAAGCAAAACAGAATAGAAAAATTGCGTGTGAAAAGGAAAAATAAGAGAGTTTCAGAGAAGTGATGAGACTGTAGAGCAGAGCAGCGCAGACAAACCCGTTGTTAGCAACACAAGAACACAAAAACACAAAATTAATGACAACACAGACAGAGGCGGTGCAAGAAATTCGTGGTGGTCAACGTGATCTCGATCGCAAACGCGACGCAACTGCGTTCGGATCTCTACATCCCGTCTACAAAATTAAGGGTTTCGCTGTGCATTTTATGAGTTAAACGGTGAATTCTACGCCGGTGCAGAGGGGAGGCATAATAAAAAAAAAATCTCATTTCAATTTGCCACACTGAAGACGCGAACGCGAGGAAGACCAGACAACCAGAGATCGCCAATCATAACTGTCGATCCTTCTCTCGCTCTCTCTCTCTCTCAACTTTCACACACTTCCAATTTCCTCAATAACTGCAAACTGATCATGGAAAACTCTTAAAATTTTGAGCAATAAGAACTGTAAACTCTTTCTCTCTCTCTCTCTCGTTCTGAACTACACGTTTGTTCTTCTTGCTCGTTGTTGTACACACACACGTAGCCAGCCTGCGCTCTGGAAATGGAATTAATTCGCTCTCGCGCAAGTGATTGTGCAACTGATTGCGCAACTGATTGCGAAGCAACTGATTGACGAACTACTGTGACATGCGCTCTCACAGAGAGAGCGAGAGAGAGAGAGAGAGAGAGAGAGAGAGCTTAGCGTAAAAATAATGCTAAGAACAACAACACCAACAATTCATTAAAACAACTGCAATAAATTTCTTTCTTCTCATAAGAAGCTCAAAAGAAACAACAAAAAACAGACGAAACGCCGAAATTGTTGTGATTTCTCTGTTGTTCTTCTCAATACACAACGCGACAGTTGTTGTTGTTGTTGTTGTTGTTGTTGTTTGCATAAAAGCATCGGAGGGAATTACAAAAAAATTGCAGGCATTTTTAGAAAAAAGATGATTTTTTTTTCTTTGCTTGCAGGCAGACACGAGAGATGGATTGTTGTTGTTGCGGTTGCTGTTGTCCGTTGTTGTTGCGGTTGCTGTTGTTGTGCCCGCCAACGCAGCCACGTGAATTGTTTGCCATCACGTTGCAGTTCGTTGGTCACCGAGCGGCCGAGCGTCGGCGCGAAGCGACCGAATGAATTTTGCTTCGTCTCGGCGAACCGAACGAAGCACTGAAGAAAATCGCTTGTTTTTGCCTCCACTCAGCGAAAACAGCGGGAATTCGTGACGAGGGCGAGTGGGAGAAACAATTGAAATTACAATACCAAACCAAATAAAATCGATTACAATAATTCAATTAGCGATAACTGAGAGAGAGCGTGACAGACCGTGAACGAGCGTGACAGACCGTGAGAAAGCGTAACACACCGTGAGCGATCGTGACACACCGTGAGGGAGCGTGACAAACCGAGAGAGAGAGAGCGTGACACACCGTGAGCGAGCGTGACACACCGTGAGCGAGTGTGAAAAACCGAGAGAGAGCGTGACACACCGTGAGCGAGCGTGACACACCGTGAGCGAGCGTGACACACCGTGAGCGAGCGTGACACACCGAGAGAGAGAGAGAGCGTGACACACCGAGAGAGAGAGAGAGCGTGACACACCGTGAGCGAGCGTGACAGAGCGTGGGGAAAAAAGGTGGAATTGGCTTGAAATACCCGTGAAATAGTTGCGAATCCATTTCTTCTTGGGCGGCGACGGCAGCGAGTCGGCGGCGGAAGCTCCCGCGACACGTTGTTGCTGCTGCTCAGCGTTGCCGTCGGCAGCGACATCTTCTGCCAGCGACCAGCGGCGGCGGCGGCGGCGGCGGCGTGTTGACGATGCACGTTCCAGGCATTCCAGCGAGCGATGCGATGCGCGTTTTCGTCCAACGCGCTTCGAGGGGCCGCGGCAGGCAGATGAGCACCGCGCAACATTCCCGACTGACGATGACGTCGAGGGTGAATTTAAAGAGCGGCCGTTGTTGTTGTTGCTGTTGCTCCCAACACTCAACCAGCAACGTGAATGCAATCGCAACAAAATATCAAAGAAGAAATCGAGCGACGCTGAATGCGTGAAGTTGGCGTTGACGTTGGCGTTGGCGTTTGCTGCTGCTGCCAGTAACTCAGAAGCGGACCAGCGGAAATAATGGCTGTCGTTGTTATCGTTGTTATTGTTGTTGTTGTTGTGGTGACCTTGCTGTCGCTCACTGCAGTCCGGTTTCTTGCTATCATTCATGTTGTTGCTGCTGTTGAAAGCCGCATTTATATTTTCTTGGGGGAAATTAATTTCTCGCTGGCCACTCTGTTCAGCTGCCTCTTAATTTTTATTGATGTTTTGCAGTTTTCAAAAAATTCACTCGATTCAACGACGAAGAACAATAGAAATCCCACGCGAGTTTAACGAAATCGCACGCAAGTTTAACGAAATCGCGCGCAAGTTTAACGAAATCGCACGCGAGTTCAACGAAATCGCGCGCAAGTTTAACGAAATCGCACGCAAGTTTAACGAAATCGCACGCGAGTAACGAATACGCACGCGTCACGCTGCCAGCAGCAACACCGACACACAACCGCGGCTGCACTCGTGCGAATGGAATGTAAAGCGAAGCGCAACAACAGCAAGCAGGCCGCCGACGACGCCATGTTAGCAGTGGCGACGACGCGCGTCGTTGTTTC
Organism: Sicus ferrugineus; assembly: GCA_922984085.1. NCBI lineage: Eukaryota > Metazoa > Arthropoda > Insecta > Diptera > Conopidae > Sicus > Sicus ferrugineus. The sequence goes on from OV277351.1 coordinate 26,559,194, forward strand.
ACGAAGCACGAATTTCAACACTTCGGCGGCTGAGCGGCACACTTATCTTCTTCTTCCTCTTCTTTTTTCCCCTCTCTTTCTGCAATTTATTGCAAGCGGCGGCAGTCTGCTGCCAACTGCAAGCAAGTCGCTGTTTTTGCCTCGCTGATCCGGATTCGTTGTTCGCTGCCGTCATCAACAAGTTGATCGATCGATTCCACGTCCGCGCTCATCGGAGTCGCGGCAAACCACTCGCACGAACGACTTTTCAGGGAATGAGTGTCGTCGTCGACTGAGTGAACGCCACGCCACGACTTGGAAATGCTGTCGCCGATTTGTCCACGACGACGACGACGACGGCGACGCACCAACAGCACAGCAACATCAATAAATGCTAAATAATTTTGCGTTGCATAAGAATTCTGAGTAGTGAAAAAAAAGGATGCAGCGACGGTAAGAAAGACGAGGAGAATTCGCTCGCCGCAAAAGTTGCCACCTACAGCGGTCATCAAACGGTGGCTGACAGGCGCGTGTCACGTCGTGCGTAACGTTTATCCTCGCGTTCTGCCCGCAGCAGCAGCAGCAGCAGCAGAGACAGCAGCAGCAGAGACAGCAGCCGCCACAGCAGCCGCCACAGCAACGTCGTCGCAGAGGCAGAGGCGACGGACAGTTGTGTTCACAGCACACGTGTGCACAGCAAGCGAAAATAAGAGGCGAGCGATGACTTCCAGCACCAGGAAAGTGGAAGTTGGCGGACAACAACAACAACAACAACAACTTCGATGTGCGAAGAGAAGCCCACAGCAGGCCTTGGGAGCGAAAGGAAAAACCCGCCCGTGGACTGATGAGCCGCTCAGCCGTGACCAACCGCCAAAATGACGGACGGGTGCGCTCGGCGCGTACAACAAGTGAATACAACAACAACTGCTGAACTCACTGCTGTCTGGCTGAGGAGAAGACGCACTGCAAAAACAACCACCAAACAAAAACAACACAACGACAACGACGCGACGACGACGACGACGACAACGACGACAACAATAGAAGAAGAAACTGCAGCAGCAGCTACCAGCGCGACAACAGCTAGGAAAATTCGTACAAAGTTCATTGACTTCCCTCTCTTCTTTCTCTCCAACGGCAATATTTTCTCATTCCAACATTTCCCTTCGCTCTCACATTATCAGTGGCTTTGCGTGTGTTCCTCGTTTCCAACTAACTTTTCTCTTCTCTTTTCTTTTCTTTTTGTTTTTGCATTAATTGCTCAACAAAACAAAACCAACTGAGCGCTGATGTGGTAAAACTGAACTGAGCTGGTGTGGTAAAAAACGAAGGCCTTCTTGAGAATAAAAACAACATTTACACACTCTCTCTCTCTCTCTTTCTCTCGCTCTCACTCCTGTGGCAGGGTTGCTGTTCGGATTTTTGAAACAAAAATTAAAGCTGCAAAATGGTAGCGAAACTAAAATATTTAGTATTGCATTAAAATTCAATATTTTATTGTTTACTAAAGTTGCCCAGTATTTATTATTTAAAGAAATAATAAGTTTTAGAAACGCACGCGTGTGCCAAGCAAATAATTTAACTAATCTTCACACAAAATACTAAAAAATAATATATTTGTAGTGTAACAAATTTGTAGTGTAAAAAATAACAAAAAGTGTGTTTTCATTTCTGAATTGTTTTTTTTTTGTTACTTAAAAAATGTATGTAAATAAAAATAAAAGAGGCCGAAATGAGCGACACGTGCGCCCGAAAAACTGCATCACAGGTGCATGCTGACGCACACAGAGAACGCAATGTAAATATGTACACAACAGCCGAACAAACTGAAGAGACAGAAGAAATTCCTGCAGTGAGAGAGTCGCAGAAAAAGCGCACCTGAATTTGTGGAAATGTATCAGCAAAAGGAGAAGAAGAAGAAGAGAAAAAAGGCAGACAGCAGAGTGACATCCGCACTTTATTTTTAACCGCGAGTACGGCAATTAAAGTCGATCCACGTAGAGTGGATTGCACGAAAATGCATCTCATGGCTTATCTTCCACGAAAAGATGCATTTATTCATTTTGATCTGAAGGAAAAGAGACTCATAAATCGAAATTAATCGTGATCCGCATCTACATCTACATGCACTCGCACTAACACACACGCATGTGTACTTGTGTTGAGTAGTCTGGAGGAGCAGGAGCAGGAATAAACAATCCGTGGCACGTTGTCGAGCTTCAGCAAATTATTCACGAATACATATTCAGTGCAAAAGAATTCACGATAATCATCCAGTCGTGTAGAAATATATAAAAATAGTTTAAGCGCGTGAGGAGCAGAGGCTTAAAAAAAAAAAAAAAAAAAAAAAAAAAAAACTGTTAACTGTAGTTTGTATTGTACTTCTGGCAATCAGCTGCTGCTTGGCTGTTGGATGATTCATTCGCGAGAAGGAGTTCATAAAAATGTCCTACAAAAATTTGAAAAATAACCATTTTCACACTTTTTTGCTACGACGGATAACGTAAAACGTGTTAAAACGTGTAAAGTGCAACCCTGCATTCCTATATAACAATAACAATAACAACAACAGCACAATCATCTCAGCTTTAATATGGCAAACTTTCGAGAGAGCAAAGAGCGAGAGAGCAAAGAGCGAAATCGGCAACGCCAGCATAGAAGAAGAGAATTTTTCTATTCTTTTACCGAGGGTTTCTATTATTTTACAGAATGTTAACGACTCTTAATTACTGGCAGGTTACTGGCAAAATGCTACAACAATTATAAATTTCTCAACTCAACTTGGCGACTAACTAACAACATTTTTTTTAAATGTGTGCAGAGAGCCACTGAGAAAGTTGTGTGAAGTTGCTTCTGCACACATTAAAACGCATGCTACACCCATCGAAAACAATTCGAATACATTGAAAAAAAAAATCAAACTCAGCAACACCTGAAAAAATGTTTTCTTGTCGAACTTAATTGAAGATCGTAAGAAGTTTGAGGAATTCTATATTGAATAAAAATGTGGAAATGTTAATTTAATCTGCTCTACTAAAATTATTATTGAGGTTTAGCCGCTTAAAATACCCACACACACACACACACACACACACACACCCACAGAGAAGGTTAAAAAATATTATATACACAACTAACTACAATCGTATCGAAGAATGCAATTGAAAGAAGTTAATGAAGGCATTTGTCAGTGAGAAAGCGAGTAAAAGAGTAGCCAATGCACGAGTACACGAGTCGCTCGAGAGGTTGGTTATCGCGTAATGATGAGACGAAGAGCGTTACTTTTTTTATCTTACAAATATTTCAAAAATACAGCTCATGTTTTACATGCTGGAAATTAAATTAAGCAGCGAATCTCTACTCCAAGAAAATTATGAAATCAATGCAATCGTCACTCACTCAGAAAATTCTATTTTCTTTATTTTTACATTTTCTTCATTTCGGTGAGTGTGTAGAGTTGACTTTTCTTTATTTTTACATTTTCTTCATTTCGGTGAGTGTGTAGAGTTGACTTAATTGAATTTCCGCATAGAATCAAAATCAAATCTCTCTCTTTATTCTCTGAAATAACGGCGCGGCGCGGTGTGGAGAAATTATTATTATTTCGTATAAATTCACCACACCCGTCGCCATCATATCGACTCACTCTGTCAATCAATGCCTTGAATCGGTGGAGTCCAGATGTAAATTCTTAAAATCAGTGAGGGAAAACCCTGACGAAGACTCACCATTGATGCGACCTTCGCTGAACCTGCAGCTGGGGGGGGCTGCCGGCTGCTCTTGCTGTTGCTCTCGCTGTTGCTGGTAATGCTGGGCTGCTGGTGGAAAGCCAACGCCAGCGCTAACATTGCGCTTGCTAAATTCATAATCGTTGCTGTGGTGATTTGCGGCTTCTGTTAATTGACTACTGTTGTTGTTGTTGCTGCCACTGCCGCCGCCGCTGCTATTTATTGGTGAGCCGTTGGCTTGATAGAGAAATGTTGCGCCGCCTGCAGGAGCCGACGATGACACTGAATTGAAATGACGCGCGCCTGGATTTCGGCTAACGATCGCAGTGCTGCTGTTGTTGTTGTTGTTATTGTTGTTGTTTAGGTGGCCAACACCAACCACTGCAGCAACGCCGTCCTCACAGTTGTTGTTGGTTGGCTGTTGCACGACGTAAGCTGGCTGCTCATCGGCGTTACTGGCGGTGGCGGCGGCGTCGGTGGCGGTGGCGGCGTCGGTGGCGGCTTCGGCGGCCGCGGCTTCTTGCAGTGCCAACAACTTGTTGTAGTTGTCCTGCTGCTCAATGTACTGAGCAGCTTCCAGAAGTGCTTCCAAGCCCACCGACATATCAAGTTAATCGAAGTTTCGCAATGAGTTCCGCTGCTGAGCCGAAATATTTGAAAATTGCTCGCGGGTTTCGAAGTTTCTTCTCTTCGATTTTGCGACGCAAGTATTCTCTCCCTCTCTCTCTCTCTCTCAATCTCTCAATCTCTGGCTCGTGGGAAGAACAGGATTTTCTCTCTCAAGGCGTTGAGTAGGTGGAGGTGGAGGTGGAGGTGGTGGATCTCTCTGGCTTCTCAACCGAACTGCAAGGAAGAAGAGAAAAATCGAGTTTTTATTTGGGTTTTCTCAATCTTTGAAGAATTTTTTTTCAACTCTTGCAGAAGGAGTTTCAGCTTCAATTTTAGCAAAATATTTTAATAAATTAGAGAATCACTGGCTTTGCATTCTTTTTCCCCCTCAAGCTATAAAAATCTAATTGATTTCTGAGAATTGTTTTACATTTTATCCACATTTAAGGGAAAATTTTCAAGATGTTAATGGAATAAAAATGCAGAGAAAAGCAGTCAACTGGAAAATTAAAAACGGTCAGACCGACCGACCGACTGACTGACTGACACTTTCGTCAACAGCAAAAATCAATTGAGTGCGCGTCGTGCAGCTGATCGACTTCCGAAAACAGCTGCTGCTGCTTCTCGCTGTTTCAATGCGGCGCCGAAGCGATCGAATTGATAGCGAGTAACCGAAATTTATAGCTCGTTATAATTACGAGGAAGAGCAGCAGCAACAACAAATCGAAAAGCAAAATGCGTCCCTTGACTGCTTCGTGTGGCGAGGAATTTCTTGTAAACGCTTGAGAAAGCATTTTCAGGCCATCGAAATCGAGTTCCCTGACAAGCAGGAGCAACAAAACTCAGGAAGCAACTATTTTCAAAACCTTCAGATCGCCCGATCAGCTGGTCGACTGGTCGGCCGGTCGGCTGGTCGGTCACAATTCGTTGGGTTTCTTTTATAGCAGGATAAATGGGATAAATTAAATAATTAGCTTGGAATTTTAAAGAAAGAAAGAAAAGCGTTGAACATTTTCGTCAAGTCAGCAGGAGAGACGCGGGAAACACGACTGAAAAATTCATTCATTCATTAAACTTAAGAAAATTAAAGAAAATTCATTCAAAACGGCTTATAAAAGTTTAACTGAGACAACAGTAGCTGTCTCACTCTTCCTTCACACACACACACACACAGAGCTGCATTACACGCTCTCTGGTTCCTCTCACTCCAGCAGATTAATCTCGCCAAACACCCACACTACTGACTCTCTCTCTCTCTCTCTCTTGCTCTCTCTCTCTCTCTCTCTCTCGCTCTCTCTCCCCCTCTCTCTCTCTCTCTCGCTCTCTCTCCCCCTCTCTCTCTCTCTCTCTCTCTCTCTCTCTCGCTCTCTGTTCATGCGTGTTAAGCCTGACTTTTGGAGGGAAGAATCCCAGATGTTTCTCTCTTTTTCGCGCGTCTTGCCCACGTTTTGCCCGGCTGGCTGGCTGTCAGTCGACCATAGCTAATGTAACGGCAAAAATATTGAAAACTTATTCGCCGGAAACAGAGTAACGGCACCGAAAAAGCACCTCGTGACATGTCATTGAGACGAGAGCGAGAAATGACACACGACAGAAAGTTCAATGAGAACGAGTGAAGCTGTGGTGGTGGTGAACGAAGGAACGAACGATGGAACGAACGAACGAACGAACGAACGAACGAACGGACGAAGGAATGAACGAACGAACGAACGAACGAAGGAACGAACGAAGGAATGAACGAACGAACGAACGAAGGAACGAACGAACGGACGAGCGAACGGACGAAGGAATGAACGAACGAATGAACGAACGAACGAACGAATGAACGAACGAACGAACGAACGGACGAGCGAACGAACGAACGAGCGAACGAACGAACGGACGAACGAACGAACGGACGAGCGAACGAACGGACGAGCAAACAACAACAAATAAACTTCCGACTAATAACAACAATTGTAATAATACAGCAACAATATGAATTATTAATTATTTATAAGAAATACAAGATGTATTTTTCCAGAAATCACCTTTATATGCCAGCGTAGCGACCGACTGAAGAAGCGATTAATTCATCTGGATTTCCTGCAGTAAACACGTCAAGTCAATCAAACGCATCAAGTGAATCAAATGGAGGAAAATCAACACAATCAAATTCTGTTCTGTTTTTCTCTCTCTCTCTCTCTCTCTCTCTCTCTCTCTGCTGTAGTCGAGTGGATTCGTGGACGAGATTCTTCTGATTTTCCTGACCTCTGCGACTTTTGCGGCGGCACTTTTTGCACTTCAGTTATAACGTTTCACCAACACACACATGCATGCCGCGAGTTCAACACTTTTTTGCTATTCAAATAAAAGGTTCGGCCGAGCGGCGACCGCTCACGCCAGAATCGGAGAGACGCAAGAGCGGGTGAAATCGCGCTCTTCAGACGGGAAGACAACAACGTGGGTTGGTTGGTTCACATCTGCGGAGACTCCACCGCCGCACACACACACACACAACTGCAGGCAGCAGGCAGGCAACAGCGAGCCGCGTGCACCGTTCATGCACACGGATGCAGAGTGAGAGAGGAGCGAGAGCGCAGACGACACGAGAAGTGCGCGCCAGAGGCGGAGAGAAGGAGAGGCTCACCACACAGATTGCACCGCAAACACTGACAGTTTCTGCGCTCGCTTATCGGTCGACGTTTAATAACAAAGCAAGCCAGCGAAATAACGCACTTGGACGTCCTGAGGTGCGTACGCGTCACGAGTCACGAATCGCGAATTGCGAACCGCTAAATAATCAGCGCGACCGCCACCACAAGCACAAGCACACGCACACGTACACGTACACGCACACGATTTGCATGCGATGCGGCGCACACACGCAGTTGCGTTCGGTTTGAGCGCGGCGTGCAAATCGTGTTGAGCGAAAAATCTTCAAAATCTTCCGGGCAAAACGGTCGCAGCAATTCAATCAACGTCAGTTGCACGGCGGCGCGTTTCGTTTTAATATCACTGCAGACTGGAGGAGAGTCGTGTGAGAGTCGAAGCGAAGGCAGCAGCGCGCAACAACTGCAAGAACGGACGGCACGCAACGCAACGCAACGCAACGCAATGCAAAACCGACAGCGAGCTCTATCTGCACGAACGCCGTCCCAGACACAACAAACACTACTAACTTCTCGAAATGGCAGGGACGCGCAATCGACGGCAGCTGCTGGCTGGCTGGCTGGCTGGCTGGCGTGTGCGTTGCAGCAACCCTCGGCGGCACCAGCAGCAGCGGCAGCAACAACAGCAGCAGCAGCAACAACAGCAGCAGCAGCACGTCGTCAGTCAGCCCGCAGAAGGAACGAAAAGGCGACGCAGTAGCAGCGGCAGCGAAATCGAGTTCAAATTCAAATTTCGCTTCATTCGCAGTTCCGATTCCACGTCGTGTCGCAGAGGTGATATGTGCGTGCGTGTGTGTGTGTGTGTTTGTGATGTATGCACGAATAAATTGGTGGCGCGCACATCTGTTCCGCGCTCTTTACATGCATTTCTTGCGTTTATGTGTGCGCACTGCGTACACTGTAAAAACTCGGTTCCGGAGAACTCGCTACACTGTTAGAAAAGCTGTACGACACACAAGAGAAAATGGAAAGAGAGAACTTCGATCAAGAGAGACCGAGTGGACCAAGTTAAGGCTGTTGAAACGACGACGGGGGAGGCGCGGGGAGACGAGACACGACAAGACACGACACGTCTTCGGAAGCCGAGCGGAGCGGAGCCTCTCTTGCAAGCGCTGCTGAAGCGGAGGAGGGAGCGGCACAGCGGGACAACAACAACAAAACAATTAATTAGAAAACCTTAGAGAAATAAAAGTGAAATGGAAGAAACTCAGCCAGCCAACAAGACGACGAACTACTAAAATCTCCGGAGGGAATTCAACACATTTTTCCACTTCGCACGGGACAAACTTGTTTACATGTTTCATTGCCAATTTGTTCCGAGCGTAGGAAATGCTTGCTGTGCGTGGACTGAAGTGGAGTCCGAATTGTTTATTATAAAATTTTCAACTGGAAAATGGAAAAAATAATTCAACTGAATAACTAAAATAAAATCAGATCAACACAAGTGACGGAGAGAGGGAGAGAGAGAGGGAGAGAGAAAGAGAGAGAGAGATAGAGGGAGAGAGAGAGAGAGGGAGAGGATAGGAAGACGAAGGGAGAGAGATAGAGAGCGAGATAGAGGGAGAGAGAGACAGGGAGGGAGAGAGAGAGAGAGAGGGAGAGAGAGAGAGAGATAGAGAGAGAGAGAGAGAGAGAGAAAGAGGGAGAGAGAGATAGAGAGAAAGAGGGAGAGAGAGACAGGGAGACGGAGCGAGGGAGAGAGAGACAGGGAGACGGAGCGAGAGAGAGAGAGGGAGATAGAGAGAGGGAGAGAGAGAGAGAGATAGAGGGAAAGGGAGAGAGAGAGAGATAGAGGGAGAGGGAGAGAGGATAGGAAGACGTGGGAGAGAGAGGAGGGAAAGAAATAGAAGGGGAGAAAGAGAGAAAGATGAGGGAGAGAGAAAGAAAAGGAGGGAGAAAGAGAGATGAGGGAGAGAGAAAGAAACGACTGGTGAGTGAGACAGGAAGACCGGGCGAGAGTTGGAGAAAGCGAGACAGTGAGAGAAACGCAGATAGAGAGAGAGATAGAGAGAGAGAGAGATGGAGAGAGAGACAACTAGGAGAAACAGAGAGAAGTGAAAAAAGCAAACAATTCCCGGGTCGGCTAAAGTTCACAGCTGGATTAATTTAAGCGGAGATAAACGCGGATACAAGGACCTTCGCGCCTCGTGTTGGTGGCGAAATCACATTCGGTCCTTCCGCTGAAGTCGCGGAAGCCACAATCGGGGGGGCGAAGGACCGAGACGTTCAATGCATTCCAAGTTGTCGCCATAAAAGTGCGAAAAGTGGCCGCAGACTGGATTGCAAACTCTGTCGAGGGTGTTGGGGGGGCGGCGTGGTGGGGTGGGGGGTGGGGGGATGAATGAAGTCTGCGGTTGATGGCGTTCTTGCCGCTCTCACCGCTCTCGTCTCTTCGCGCCGCACCGACTTTCCGAGGGTTCGCGACACACGAGGGTGCGAGGCACCGCTGAATGCACAGCAAGGATTCCAGCTGACATACACGACATAACGCGTCATTAACCCGCCGCGAAGAAGTCCTTCAAGAGGCGTAGAACGACGACGACGACGACGACAACGACGGCAACGACGACGACGGCAACGACGACGGCAACGACGACGACGACGACGACGACGACGACACGATGAATGAACGCAACGGAAGCGGCGAAGAAATCGGACAATTAAAACGATTTGCAGGAAATGCGAAGTAGGTACAGATTTCTGTATACAAAGAGAGACAGAGAGAGAGAGAGAGAGAGAGAGAGAGAGAGAGAGGGACAGAGAGAGCGGAGTAGAAGTGAAGCCGGCTGACTTGACGGACATGCAACGTCAACGACAACAACGAGGGGGGGGTCGACATTCCGCTGAATGTCAACGCATCGAAACGAAGAGAGTGCCGCGGTGTACCGTTAGGTTCTCCTAAAAAAAAGCAAAAAACTGCGGCAAGACTTGAAATCCCAGCTGGCAATTCAAAGGCGCCTCCAGACGCGATAGAAAATTTGATATATAAATCATGGGATTTCTAGCAATAAAAATGCCAAAAATAGCGCTCGCTATTCAGTCCGCGGAGAGAGAGAGAGAGAGAGAGAGAGAGAGAACATCACTCTTCAACACACGAAATGCCTCTCCAGCTCCAGCTTGAAATGGAAATCAGGGTTGCAAATCGAAGAGCGAAAAAAACAGGAGAGAAATGAGAACTTTCGTGGAGAATAAGTTGGCAATGAAACTGATATCAGGGAGAGAGCGGAAGCAGAGAGCGGAAGCAGAGAGTGGAAGCAGAGCGCGATATGTAAGTGAAAAATTAAATTTATATTGTTATTCGAAATTATTAAAAAGAAATTCGATCTCAAAAGCAACGTGGCAACGTGGCAACATTGCAACCCCGACGGCAGCAACAACACTGAGGAGCGCGTACCAGCCCACCAACACTCATGTAATTAATTTACCTGTGTAAACAGCAACAACAGCAACATGTGCGCTGTGAGGTCGTCGTGGATGAACGTGGTTCGGAAAGCAGCAGCAACAACGAGTTTTTAGCAAAACACAGCCACGGCCATGGCGACGGCGACGGCAGCGGAAAGAGCGGCTGAGCGGCAGAGAACATGGAAGGAATACAACCAACCAACAACAACAATACCTGGTAACAATAATAAAATCGAGGAGAGCACGCTGCCAGTAACCAAAATAAAGAGCATGCGCGGGCCCTGCATCTCTCGCTCCCCCGCTCGCGCTCCCATTCTCTTCCCATTCCAATCCATTCCCATTCTCTGAAGCCCTTCTCACGAACCAACAACTACAATTGTGCAGCTCAAATTAACAAGCGAATGACGACGCTCCTCCACACGTCACGCCGTCGTCGTCCCAACTCAATCGACGCGCTCGTCGCCAGCCAGCCAGCCAGCCAGCCGGTCAATCCGTGAGCCGCGAATGGTTGGTTTGATGGTCTGAATTTCGCTGGATGGTCTGGATTTCGGAACACGCCACTTGCGCTGTGCAACCCTGGGGAGGAAGAAGAAGAGGAAGAAGAGGAGGAAGAAGAAGCAGAGCAGAGCAGAGCAGAGAGCGCATGACAGCGCAAAACACGACCCGGCGGCTGAGTTCTTGTCGTTGTTTTTGTTGTTGCTGCTGCTGTTCTTGTGCGGTTGGCGTTGCCGTCGAGCCGTCGTTGGCGTCGCTTGCGTTGCTGGCGTTGCTGATGACGTTAATGCGATTTGTTGTAACAACGTGTTTGCCCGGTTATTGTTTTTGTTTTTTCTCCCAAAACGCCGCCGCCAGCCACGGTTGCTCTCGTCGTTGCCGAGTGTTGTTGTTGTTGTCGTCGTTGTTGTCGTCGTTGACGAAATCGTTCTCAACTCACTTACGTCGCAGTTGTCGTCCTCGGACAGGTTTTTCGCATGAATCAGCTTCGGTGCGGCTTGCAAGCACGTTACGTGCGTGTGGAACGCAGTGGAAATGAAAATGAAAACAAGTACGTAAACGTGCAGCAACAACAACAACCACCAATTGGCTGGTGGAGGAGGAGCAGGAGGAGGAGGAGGAGCAGGAGGAGGAGCAAGAGGAGGAGGAGGAGCAGGAGGAGGAGGAGGAAGTTGAGCGAAATTTGCGAGATGGAGGGACAAAAACTGGAATCTCAGCTGAGAAATATTTACAAGAAAGGGACGAAATGAGATTTCGAAGAAGAGGGAGAAGGAGAAGAAGAGGGAGAAGGAGAAGAAGAAGATGGAAAAGAAGGAGAAAGAAGAAGAGACATTAATTTGAAACCTGATATAAAAAGTCCGAGTTGTTGTTGCTGCTGATGCTGGCCGCACTTGAGTGCTTAAATTGAAAATTAAATCGAATTAAATTGAGAAGCCAACAACAAGCACAACAGCAGAAGTAAAAAAAACTGGAAATACGAGAATCTGAATGCGGTGGGGAACATCAAGATGTTCACGGGTACTTCAGGGGCCAATAAAAGAACAGCAACAAGAACAAGGCAACAACAACAACAACAACAACATTAAGAACTAACAAACAACAAGAACTCGAACAGCGCAGAGGAAAACAAAAAAAACGCGGCAACAACCAACAACAACCAACAACAGACAGACAGACACACACAACAACAATATTTGAAAATAATTGCAGCAACACTACGAAGATTGCCAACAGCAACAACAAGCAACAGCGAGGAGCAGCAGGGAATCGCTCGCCTGGAACGAAACGAAACTGAAACCGAAACAGCAGCAGCCCTTCGTGAGATGGTTGCCAGGTTGCCATTTATAGATTCGCGCAGAGAAAACGAGAAGAGAATCTCACCGAGTGCAACTAAATGAGGAATACAAAAATCCCATCTACCGAATTGTTGTTGTTTTTTTTTTTTTTTTTTTTTTTTTTGGTTAAATTAAAATCCCGTGTTCATCAAGGCAATAGGCAAAATCCCACAGAAAAGTGGTTCACCACCCCCACCCACACAACAACGAGATGGGTGTCGCGGCGAACGGATCGGCGAGAAAAGCGAAAACACAAACAACACAACCAAAAAATGGCCAATAAAAGAATTCAGCTCGCATTTTGGTTGTCATTTAAAACTGAGAGCGACAATGACAACGAGTAAAACATAACAACGAGCATGACAAGAGTAGCGGCAGCAACAACAATAGCAACGAAACACTTGCAGCGAGTAAACAAAAACTCTCGACTACTTGGCAGCGACTGCAACTTGGACGCGGAATCTCAGAACAACAGCAGGGACGACGACGACGACGAAGACGACGACGACGACGACGACGAAGGCGACGAAGACGACGGATTCAACAGTGACAACACAGCCAGCAACGCGGAAGAAGCAACAACAATTTATGTACGTGCAGACACACCAACATTAAAAGCAGCAAGAGAAGAAAACGACGACGACGACGACGACAACAACATCACATCAGTCACAAAACAACACGACCAATAACAATATTAACCACAACAACAGCAACAACAACAACTGCAAAGATTTTCTCATTGTTCAAGGTGTGAAGTGAGAAAACCAAAACAAATTACAATAAAAACATTCGGTGTATTTGAATTGAATTTGTCTGCACTTGTAGCTCTGAGAAAATGCAACAGATCCCAACAACACAAGAGTAAGACGAGAGAGAGAGAGAGAGAGAGTGAGAGTACGAACGGGAGAGAGTGGGGGAGCCAAGCCAGGAAGCAGGCGAGAGCTGGTGACGGGAGAAATGTGCTGCTGCTGCTGCGTGCTCTGCTCTGCTCTCCTCTCCGCTCCTCTCCGTCCCTCTCCTGGTCAAACAACCACCAACCACTCTGCCAACACATGCAAATTGCGATTCGTGGCACACCTACACGATTTTTAGGTACGTTTCCAGCTTTCTGTGTGCGGAATAATGTAGTAAAAAAAAAAGCACAAAATTCCTCCTATTTTTCGATTGTTTCAGGAGTAGCGAAAAATTCAACAACTTGCTGTCGTTAATAATTTCAACTGCTTTTTTAAATCTACAAATATTTAATGAGTAATTAAACATTCTCGGAACCGCCGAAATGCGTACTTAATTATTTCTTAATTACAACATTACAGTAACACGATGAATTACGACTTAAAAATTGAAGCGGAAAAAAATAAAAACGTATAAAATTGAAGAATAAAACGCTGAAGGATGACTAACGCAACAGTTGCGTGCAATTAAAAACAATTTCACGTGTTGTGTTTGCATGAAGGAAGGCAAAAAAAAATGTGAAAACTAAAAATACGAGTTTTGCTCATTGTTGTTGTTGTTGTAGAATATCTAATGAAAAAGTGTAGAGAGAGGGAGAGTGAAAGAGGGAGAGTGAGAGAGAGAGAGAGAGAGAGAGAACTCGTAACGAAACGCAATCGTTGTGTTGCCGGCTACACTCAACAAAAAACGTCAGAATTCTAACGTCCGCATGAAGAACGACGACGACGATGAAGACGTTCAAATTCTCCGAAATCATATGAAAAACAAGAAATTTGAATATTGTGAAACTTACGCGATTCTCATTCGATCGAGATGATTGTTTCTCGCTCTGCAGAAGTTAGACAAACTTTTCACTGTGGGTGTGTGTGTGTGTGTGTGTGTGTGTGTGTGTGTGTGTGTGTGTGCGTGTGTGTGTGTGTGTGTGTGTGTGTGGGCAATGAAAACGAAGCTACGAAGCTACCGACGACCAACGAACGAACGACCAGTTAAGAACGAACGAGTACTCGTTGCAGAGGAACGGAGTGAGAACTCGATAGACAGACGACCGAATCTAGTTATGGATGACTGAATGGTCGTGCGAGTCGTCAGTCAGACGGTTGGCTGGCCGGTTGGTTGGTTGGTTGGTTGGTTGGTTGGTTGGTTGGTTGGTTGGTTGGTTGGTTGGTTGGTTGGTTGGTTGGTTGGTTGGTTGGTTGGTTGGTTGGTTGGTTGGTTGGTTGGTTGGTTGGTTGGTTGGTTGGTTGGATGGCTGACGACTAAACGGTTCGAAGGCTCGGATGGTCGGTCGGTCGATCGGTCGGTGGGATGGTCGGTCGGTCGGTCGGTCGGTTGGCTTGGCTTGGCTTGGCTTGCCTTGGCTTGGCCTGACTTGGTTGCTGGTGGAGTCGAGTTAGTTTGACTCGGTGCTTTAAATCTGCACACACACACACACACACACACACACACACACACACACAATCAAGTGTAAGTTGGCAAGTATTCAGTATGTGTTGTTGTTGTTGTTAATGTGGCGAGGTTCAGGTTACCCAGTGCTAGTTGCAGCTTTTTTCTCTTGCCGTCGTATTAACGAACTCAAACCTCGATGACCTTTTACGCAATTCAAGCGAAACCAAGAACTGTGTAGCTGTTGTTGTTGTTGTTGTTATTTGAACCCTTTCGCCGCCTCTACTGGGATCGCATAACCGAAAGATTACACGTAATACTCGTGTAAAAAGCCAAAACTAAAGTTTAATAAGCCTTCTGGATCTCGATTATCGTATCCCACCACAAAGGTGACCTCAATGTCTCGATATCAATTATCTCGATTGCTGTCCCGTCGTAATCGCATCGACTAAAAATCCGTGTAGAACTTGGCTTTGTTGGTTGGGCCTTAAAAAGCCGTCTTAATCTCGATTACCGACTCGAATTCAATATGAGAAGAGAGGACTGCCCCTCGATCTAGAAGACGAGAGTAAGGCCGTCTCAATCTCGATTCGATTCGCCTGCACTGAAGAAGATTGTCTCGATTACGATTATTCCCGACGACTCGACTAAAGAAGCCGTCTCGACCTCCATTATCGTTCCCACTGTTTACGGGCGAATAGGCCCGAAATTTGCAACGAAACTCTTGATATCTAGACAACATTCTCGACAACAAAAGTAAGAAAGGAGAAAAGTTAGCAACGACAACGACAACGACAACTTCCTCCGGCAGCCAGCGCGGCCGGCGGCAGAGAATCTGGACGAGTCAGTTCTCGGACTCGGGTTCGGTCTCGGGCTCGGAAGCCATCGAATACAGAAACTGGCTTCAGACAGGTTTTTTTCTATGACTCGCCCGATCCCGGTACGTGAGAGCTGCAGCATGTGGGGAAGAAATAGCAGGTTTTCGTATTAAACTTTCATGCCACAGAAAATAGCGAAGACGATAATGATGGCAACGACGATGATGAGGACTGTGAGGACTGTGATGATGGTGATGATGATGATGATGATGAATCTGTTGACAGTGATGTGGACGATTGAGACGTCCGGAGCAACACACGAGAAACGACGACCGGTAGAAAACCGGTCCAGCAGCGGCACCCACTCAGTGTAATTCTTCTCTCTACTCTCATCTCTCCCCCTCTCTCACACTCTCTCTCTCTCTCTCTCTCTCTCTCTCTCCACCACTGAATGTATGTATTTCCCCTCTCTCTCTCTCCCAAATAAGACTCAATTCGCACATGATGAATACAGAGAGAGACGAAGCCGTCCATTGCACACGGAACCCCATTTCAAGCCAACCGAATTGAGAGACTCGAATGCCTCGTCGACGGCAGTATCTTCGTGTACATATACGAGCTCGCACGTGAGTGAGCAAGGATGTGTGCGTATCTGTTCGTGTTTTACCTTGTACTTCACACTTCTGCAGGGGCGACCCACAACTTCTAAGACCCAGAATAGGATTTAATTCGTTCTCCTTCTTCGCTAAGCTGTTCTTTCTCTTTCCATTTACTACAGCTTTAATACGAGAGACGCGAGAGTTCGTAAACAAGTTCCGAATGTCATTATCGAACCCGACCTCTATAAATTACATGCGGGTAATTACGATATGCATGGGCAACACACGTTCTCACACCACCGCCCCCTCGCCCCCTCATTTCGTTCAGGCAGAAGATAGCATTTCGAAACCAACCAGGCTAGCAAATATATTTCGCCAAATTGTCCACACACCACTCTTCACGAGCTCGATATTTCTAGCTTTTCGCTTCGATGATATATTTCGAGACAGTTTGAGTTTGCAACTCATCAGGTCTCTCTACTTTAGAAAGATAATTCATCTATCTCAGAAATGGCAAAGGAAAAGGGGGAAAAAAGGGTGGACGACACCGAATGGCCGATGGTAAAAGAAAAAACCGACCCTGACTCTGAAATATTCATTTAAAAAAAAACCCCCCTTGCAGACAAAGAATCCGTGCAAAATACATAAAGAAGTGGATAAATCCAAAAATATAAAATAAAGACATCGCTTGTCCATCTATAGGATGGCGGACGGCGGACTGTACAGATGTGACGGACTGGGTGGCACGAACAATAGCTGCATAAAAAGTGCAGCAGACATCCTCAGTTTTTTCTTCTTGATGTCGTATATGTTTGCTGTTGTTGCTGTTGTTGCTGCTGTTGTTGTAGTTGTAATTGTAGAGTCGTATTGTTAGCATTGAAAACGTACGCTGACATGAAGTGCTGGTGTCATGCATTTTATGGTGGTTACACACTCTATGTTCGGTCAATAGACCTCGAGATCTGTGCACTTATGGGGACATTTTGAAAAATTCACATTTTTGTTTATAAAAAGTGGGCGTGTCCTTTGTCAGACGACGTTATTGTGTAAACGGACGGACCCAAGAAGAGAACAGATGGACAGACAGACAGGCGGGCAGGCAGGCAGGCAGACGGACAGACGGACGGACGGACAGACGGACGGACGGACGGACAGAGCAACCTTTGCAAAACTACTCTGGCGGTGATCCTAATCCCGAGTATATATACAATATTTTTCTCTATGGTGTATAATTACACACAATATAATTATATTACGAGAGAGAAAGATTGGATTATCTTTGGAATAATAATAATAGAATTAATCAGAAGACACAGAAGAGTTGTTCCCCGCCTGTTCACATGACAAACTATATTGAAATATGACAAAAGCTCGCCACGTTATCACTAAAAATGCCTTACTGAACGTACTGAATTCAAAGTCATGTACAGAGAAATCAATTTATACGCCATAAAATGCGGATTCCATCCGACAGAATAGTAAAAAAACACGAAGTAGCATACGACAGATTAATAAATAACTATTTGTGAAAAAATAAATTTAACCGAAGGAGTTCGAAGAAGATCAACTCGGATGGAATAGTACTGAAAAATACTGATAACCGTGTTATGAGAGGACTTCGTACATCCATTAGATTGGCTCAATTTTAGTTTTTACGAAAGTTTCGTGCACAGTACGAATCAATATTCGTAAAGAAATACATATTGACGAAAGTTTTGGATTTTTTTTTTTGCTTTTCTTCTTACGAAACTTTCGTAATTTCTTCTCACAGATTTCGTACCCTCACGAAATTTCCGTAATTTCGTGCTTTTGCGAAACAGAGATTTCATAGCCACTTTTGTAGTTTCTAGGCGGAGATTTATAATTTCTGATGTGTCCATGTAGGACATTTCATCGAAATATCACTCCGCATTCTCAAGTTATCGTGTAAACGGATGGACGGACGGATCGGACGATGGACGGACAGACGGGCATTTGGAAGACGATATCGGAGATGACGCTGAGGGAGAGTCATCCGGATATACGATAATATTTGTAGAAATATTGTAATGTATGAACTTTCGAAGACCTTTTTAACGAACGATTTTGTGTATTTTACTTTTCTTCAGCTCAGCTGTACACAAAACTTAGCACTCGTCGTTAAATCTGCCCAGAAATCATGTAAGGATATCCCCTCCCATCCTTTTCATTCCCATCCCAATCTATGCCATTCCATTCTATCCAGTGAGCCATGTATTGCGAATAACGGTAAAATTAAAAGGGAACAAAACCTCAGCAAAAGAAATGTTGTGAAAGCGCAGGAAATATAAAACCGACATGCGATTTACTACGGAAAAAGTGTAAAAAAAAACAAAGGTTGTCTGAAGCACTTTTATAAATCCATTTCTCAAAAATTTTCGTGTTTACAGCTCTTGACATGGACGTCTGCGTACGAGTGGCAGTGATGGCATGACAGACATATAAATATTTGTTCGTGCTTATGTCGAGAAACCCTTTCACTCCAGACATTCGAGAATTTCGTCGGCAAGAGCAGCAAAAGGCAGTTTCTTCCCGTAGAACCCTGCCAGTCTACGAGTCCCAATACTACCCTCGCCTTCCTTACCTTCCTCGACGACGCCCTTGAACACTGCGCTCAGATAACTCAGGGTTACAGGAACTTCACTCACTGTACCCTCTGAACGCCACGTACGAGTGAGTATGAGCATGAGACCCCCAACTCAACCCTATCCTGTCTTATTAACGTCACGCTGTTGTTGACACCGCACATCGCGATGAGCACGAAGTCGGATATCCATACAGGACGACCCCCATCCCCCCCCCCCGTCCACCACCGGCTCTAGAGGGACGTAAACGTGGCTAAAAACAGAGAAATCCAGCAAGAAGTTGAGGAGAAAACGAAGTCGACGACAGAAATGGTGCTAAATGTGAGCATTTCGTCACATTCACAGTGACAAAGCAGAAATGACAATTAGGACAAAGGCTTATGTATGCATATACCATATATATATATATGAGACATAATTGTCTTCCTCTTCTTCTGACGGTTAGCCATTCACTGTCCCTTTCAGTTGTGTTTGCTATTTTATTTTTCACTTGATCCGACACAGGGACGCGTAAAAATGGATGTCTGTGTTAATTAGAAGATGTACGGGGAAAGTGAACTCTCAGATACAACCGCGTAAAACCCTATTTATCATCAAAGTTCTTATAGCAAATGTGACAGCGACAAAGTTTTAAAGGAAATAAGGAAAATTTAAAAGAAAAAACGAAGAAACAAAACAAAGTTTTAAAGAAAAAAAAAAGTTCTAATAGAAAATTCCATTTTAGATAAACACACGAGATACACTCTCCAACCAATCAGCAGACACACAAGTAGAGGTGCAAAGGGGCAGTTAAACAGAGCGCGACACCATCAGCTGACAACCATTTAGTAGATAAGCTAATGAGTCATAACGAGATAAAGTGGTGGACGCTATCCGTCAACTCCGGCAGTAAACTAAAACCTTGCAGAAAACAGAAGTTTGAAATTCAATTACTTAAACGTCTGTGGGTGCGATTCTGCTTGGCAGTCTAATGCTAAAACATCTGCTAATTTTTTTAAACACTTGCCGAAAAATATATACATTGCGAATTCCCCTTTCCCCTCATCGTAAACTTATCACTTCCATCATCAGTCATCGCTGACAGTCATCACGTAATCGTGTTTTGTGGATATCCTAACCATTCTAACACATACGCCCCATGTCCCTCCTGCGACAACAATCTCGAAGCTTCTGAGGGCGGCCGTTTTTTTAATGATATGACATCGCGGCAGCAAGTACTGAATTTGCTGACATCATAAGAAACTCTTATTAAATGTAGTTGTTGCTGTGGTTAGTGTTGTAGTGATTTCGGATGGGTTTCTTTAATTGCAGATGGTATCAACAACGTTGCAAGCATGCATTGCATGTCATGATTTGGAAAACGAAAAAACCAAATAGTTATCCATCAGGTACCGCTGGGTTGGTTGCAGCATACGCAGTTATTTGACTGGATAGATAGATGGATGGATGGTTGGTTGGATGGATGAATGAATGAGTGGATAGATGGATGGATGGCTGGATGGATGGCTGTATGGATAGATGGATGGTAATTGGTGACGGTTGTTATCATGTGGGCGGATGTAAAACCAATTAATATTTATATGTGCGTATTATTGCTGTGAGTGTAAAGAAACTGATGGAAGGAGGTTGGGAGACAGATGGAGGAACCGTA
Organism: Sicus ferrugineus; assembly: GCA_922984085.1. Classification (NCBI taxonomy): domain Eukaryota; kingdom Metazoa; phylum Arthropoda; class Insecta; order Diptera; family Conopidae; genus Sicus; species Sicus ferrugineus. The sequence goes on from OV277351.1 coordinate 26,579,400, forward strand.
GGACTTGAATTATGTTTTTGACTTGAAAAGTTTTTATCTACACAGTATCAAAATATATTAAGAGCAAGGCTGAGATTTCGAGCTTCGATATTGATTATCGTTCCGAATTCGCGATAGAGAAAAGCTATTTCGTAGCTATTATCACATCGACTGGCAGAAGCTGTGCAGAAAACGACTGCTATATTCACTGAGAGATTATCATCTCGGCTATACAGAACAAAAATTTCATTACCTTATTCCAATTCTTCAATGTAGATTTTATTTAAAATTCGGAAGAAATCCTTCTTCTGATGTAGCAACAACTGATTCAAGCTGGAAGTTGACCACTACTGATCGATCGTTACTTCGTATCTGAGGCTCTGATCGCGATGTTCGACACTGATTCACTGTAGCTTGAGTACTAAAGTTCTTTTCTAGTAAGCAGATCTCTTTATACAGAGCTGTAGAATGTTTTGCAACAATGTTGCCACTTGGCGTGTAGCTAAACCGTCCGTATGTTGCTGCGATCCAGCAACATGTTCCATCCGCAACATGGAAGCATCTACACTACGGACGGACGGCTGCATACGTGCGTGAACAAGGAACGGATGGATGTATGACGGCTTCAAGTATAGACTTGAATTAAGTATTTTCCTGATAATGGATATATTGGAAAAAGAGTTTTTATCTACACAGGATCAAAATATATTCAGAGCAAGACTGAGATTTCGAGCTTCTGAATTGATTATCGTTCCGAATTCGCGGTAGAGAAAAGCTATTTCGTTTCTATTATCACATCGACTAGCAGAAGCTGTCCAGAAAACGACTGCTATATTCACTGAGAGATTATCATCTCGGCTATACAGAACAAAAATTTCATTACCTTATTCCAATTCTTCAATGTAGATTTTATTTAATATTCGGAAGAAATCCTTCTTCTGATGTAGCAACAACTGATTCAAGCTGGAAGTTGATCACTACTGATCGATCGTTACTTCGTATCTGAGGCTCTGATCGCGATGTTCGACACTGATTCACTGTAGCTTGAGTACTAAAGTTCTTTTCTAGTAAGCAGATCTCTTTATACAGAGCTGTAGAATGTTTTGCAACAATGTTGCCACTTGGCGTGTAGCTAAACCGTCCGTATGTTGCTGCGATCCAGCAACATGTTCCATCCGCAACATGGAAGCATCTACACTACGGACGGACGGCTGCATACGTGCGTGAACAAGGAACGGATGGATGTATGACGGCTTCAAGTATAGACTTGAATTAAGTATTTTCCTGATAATGGATATATTGGGAAAAGAGTTTTTATCTACACAGGATCAAAATATATTCAGAGCAAGACTGAGATTTCGAGCTTCTAAATTGATTATCGTTCCTAATTCACGGTAGAGAAAAGCTATTTCGTTTCTATTATCACATCGACTGGAAGAAGCTGTCCAGAAAACGACTGCTATATTCACTGAGAGATTATCATCTCGGCTATACAGAACACAAAATTTCATTACCTTATTCCAATTCTTCAATGTAGATTTTATTTAATATTCGGAAGAAATCCTTCTTCTGATGTAGCAACAACTGATTCAAGCTGGACGTTGACCACTACTGATCGATCGTTACTTCGTATCTGAGGCTCTGATCGCGATGTTCGACACTGATTCACTGTAGCTTGAGTACTAAAGTTCTTTTCTAGTAAGCAGATCTCTTTATACAGAGCTGTAGAATGTTTTGCAACAATGTTGCCTCTTGGCGTGTAGCTACAACGTCCGTATGTTGCTGCGATCCAGCAACATGTTCCAGCCGCAACATGGAAGCATCTACACTACGGACGGACGGCTGCATACGTGCGTGAACAAGGAACGGACGGATGTATGACGGCTTCAAGTATAGACTTGAATTAAGTATTTTCCTGATAATGGATATATTGGGAAAAGAGTTTTTATCTACACAGGATCAAAATATATTCAGAGCAAGACTGAGATTTCGAGCTTCTGAATTGATTATCGTTCCGAATTCGCGGTAGAGAAAAGCTATTTCGTTGCTAATATCACATCGACTGGCAGAAGCTGTCCAGAAAACGACTGCTATATTCACTGAGAGATTATCATCTCGGCTATACAGAACAAAAATTTCATTACCTTACTATATTCCAATTCTTCAATGTAGATTTTATTTAATATTCGGAAGAAATCCTTCTTCTGATGTAGCAACAACTGATTCAAGCTGGACGTTGACCACTACTGATCGATCGTTACTTCGTATCTGAGGCTCTGATCGCGATGTTCGACACTGATTCACTGTAGCTTGAGTACTAAAGTTCTTTTCTAGTAAGCAGATCTCTTTATACAGAGCTGTAGAATGTTTTGCAACAATGTTGCCACTTGGCGTGTAGCTAAACCGTCCGTATGTTGCTGCGATCCAGCAACATGTTCCAGCCGCAACATGGAAGCATCTACACTACGGACGGACGGCTGCATACGTGCGTGAACAAGGAACGGAAGGATGTATGACGGCTTCAAGTATAGACTTGAATTAAGTATTTTCCTGATAATGGATATATTGGGAAAAGAGTTTTTATCTACACAGGATCAAAATATATTCAGAGCAAGACTGAGATTTCGAGCTTCTGAATTGATTATCGTTCCGAATTCGCGGTAGAGAAAAGCTATTTCGTTTCTATTATCACATCGACTGGAAGAAGCTGTGCAGAAAACGACTGCTATATTCACTGAGAGATTATCATCTCGGCTATACAGAACAAAAATTTCATTACCTTATTCCAATTCTTCAATGTAGATTTTATTTGAAATTCGGAAGAAATCCTTCTTCTGATGTAGCAACAACTGATTCAAGCTGGAAGTTGACCACTACTGATCGATCGTTACTTCGTATCTGAGGCTCTGATCGCGATGTTCGACACTGATTCACTGTAGCTTGAGTACTAAAGTTCTTTCCTAGTAAGCAGATCTCTTTATACAGAGCTGTAGAATGTTTTGCAACAATGTTGCCACTTGGCGTGTAGCTAAACCGTCCGTATGTTGCTGCGATCCAGCAACATGTTCCAGCCGCAACATGGAAGCATCTACACTACGGACGGACGGCTGCATACGTGCGTGAACAAGCAACGGACGGATGTATGACGGCTTCAAGTATAGACTTGAATTAAGTATTTTCCTGATAATGGATATATTGGGAAAAGAGTTTTTATCTACACAGGATCAAAATATATGCAGAGCAAGACTGAGATTTCGAGCTTCTGAATTGATTATCGTTCCGAATTCGCGGTAGAGAAAAGCTATTTCGTTTCTATTATCACATCGACTGGAAGAAGCTGTCCAGAAAACGACTGCTATATTCACTGAGAGATTATCATCTCGGCTATACAGAACAAAAATTTCATTACCTTATTCCAATTCTTCAATGTAGATTTTATTTGAAATTCGGAAGAAATCCTTCTTCTGATGTAGCAACAACTGATTCAAGCTGGAAGTTGACCACTACTGATCGATCGTTACTTCGTATCTGAGGCTCTGATCGCGATGTTCGACACTGATTTACTGTAGCTTGAGTACTAAAGTTCTTTCCTAGTAAGCAGATCTCTTTATACAGAGCTGTAGAATGTTTTGCAACAATGTTGCCACTTGGCGTGTAGCTAAACCGTCCGTATGTTGCTGCGATCCAGCAACATGTTCCAGCCGCAACATGGAAGCATCTACACTACGGACGGACGGCTGCATACGTGCGTGAACAAGCAACGGATGGATGTATGACGGCTTCAAGTATAGACTTGAATTAAGTATTTTCCTGATAATGGATATATTGGGAAAAGAGTTTTTATCCACACAGGATCAAAATATATTCAGAGCAAGACTGAGATTCCGAGCTTCTAAATTGATTATCAACCTAATTCACGGTAGAGAAAAGCTATTTCGTTTCTATTATCACATCGACTGGAAGAAGCTGTCCAGAAAACGACTGCTATATTCACTGAGAGATTATCATCACGGCTATACAGAACAAAAATTTCATTATCTTATTCCAATTCTTCAATGTAGATTTTATTTAATATTCGGAAGAAATCCTTCTTCTGATGTAGCAACAACTGATCCAAGCTGGAAGTTGACCACTACTGATCGATCGTTACTTCGTATCTGAGGCTCTGATCGCGATGTTCGACACTGATTCACTGTAGCTTGAGTACTAAAGTTCTTTTCTAGTAAGCAGATCTCTTTATACAGAGCTGTAGAATGTTTTGCAACAATGTTGCCACTTGGCGTGTAGCTACAACGTCCGTATGTTGCTGCGATCCAGCAACATGTTCCAGCCGCAACATGGAAGCATCTACACTACGGACTGACGGCTGCATACGTGCGTGAACAAGGAACGGATGGATGTATGACGGCTTCAAGTATAGACTTGAATTAAGTATTTTCCTGATAATGGATATATTGGGAAAAGAGTTTTTATCCACACAGGATCAAAATATATTCAGAGCAAGACTGAGATTCCGAGCTTCTAAATTGATTATCAACCTAATTCACGGTAGAGAAAAGCTATTTCGTTTCTATTATCACATCGACTGGCAGAAGCTGTCCAGAAAACGACTGCTATATTCACTGAGAGATTATCATCACGGCTATACAGAACAAAAATTTCATTACCTTATTCCAATTCTTCAATGTAGATTTTATTTAATATTCGGAAGAAATCCTTCTTCTGATGTAGCAACAACTGATCCAAGCTGGAAGTTGACCACTACTGATCGATCGTTACTTCGTATCTGAGGCTCTGATCGCGATGTTCGACACTGATTCACTGTAGCTTGAGTACTAAAGTTCTTTTCTAGTAAGCAGATCTCTTTATACAGAGCTGTAGAATGTTTTGCAACAATGTTGCCACTTGGCGTGTAGCTACAACGTCCGTATGTTGCTGCGATCCAGCAACATGTTCCAGCCGCAACATGGAAGCATCTACACTACGGACGGACGGCTGCATACGTGCGTGAACAAGGAACGGATGGATGTATGACGGCTTCAAGTATAGACTTGAATTAAGTATTTTCCTGATAATGGATATATTGGGAAAAGAGTTTTTATCTACACAGGATCAAAATATATTCAGAGCAAGACTGAGATTTCGAGCTTCTGAATTGATTATCGTTCCGAATTCACGGTAGAGAAAAGCTATTTCGTTGCTATTATCACATCGATTGGCAGAAGCTGTCCAGAAAACGACTGCTATATTCACTGAGAGATTATCATCACGGCTATACAGAACAAAAATGTCATTACCTTATTCCAATTCTTCAATGTAGATTTTATTTGAAATTCGGAAGAAATCCTTCTTCTGATGTAGCAACAACTGATTCAAGCTGGAAGTTGACCACTACTGATCGATCGTTACTTCGTATCTGAGGCTCTGATCGCGATGTTCGACACTGATTCACTGTAGCTTGAGTACTAAAGTTCTTTCCTAGTAAGCAGATCTCTTTATACAGAGCTGTAGAATGTTTTGCAACAATGTTGCCACTTGGCGTGTAGCTAAACCGTCCGTATGTTGCTGCGATCCAGCAACATGTTCCAGCCGCAACATGGAAGCATCTACACTACGGACGGACGGCTGCATACGTGCGTGAACAAGCAACGGATGGATGTATGACGGCTTCAAGTATAGACTTGAATTAAGTATTTTCCTGATAATGGATATATTGGGAAAAGAGTTTTTATCCACACAGGATCAAAATATATTCAGAGCAAGACTGAGATTCCGAGCTTCTAAATTGATTATCAACCTAATTCACGGTAGAGAAAAGCTATTTCGTTTCTATTATCACATCGACTGGAAGAAGCTGTCCAGAAAACGACTGCTATATTCACTGAGAGATTATCATCACGGCTATACAGAACAAAAATTTCATTATCTTATTCCAATTCTTCAATGTAGATTTTATTTAATATTCGGAAGAAATCCTTCTTCTGATGTAGCAACAACTGATCCAAGCTGGAAGTTGACCACTACTGATCGATCGTTACTTCGTATCTGAGGCTCTGATCGCGATGTTCGACACTGATTCACTGTAGCTTGAGTACTAAAGTTCTTTCCTAGTAAGCAGATCTCTTTATACAGAGCTGTAGAATGTTTTGCAACAATGTTGCCACTTGGCGTGTAGCTAAACCGTCCGTATGTTGCTGCGATCCAGCAACATGTTCCAGCCGCAACATGGAAGCATCTACACTACGGACGGACGGCTGCATACGTGCGTGAACAAGCAACGGACGGATGTATGACGGCTTCAAGTATAGACTTGAATTAAGTATTTTCCTGATAATGGATATATTGGGAAAAGAGTTTTTATCTACACAGGATCAAAATATATTCAGAGCAAGACTGAGATTTCGAGCTTCTGAATTGATTATCGTTCCGAATTCACGGTAGAGAAAAGCTATTTCGTTGCTATTATCACATCGATTGGCAGAAGCTGTCCAGAAAACGACTGCTATATTCACTGAGAGATTATCATCACGGCTATACAGAACAAAAATGTCATTACCTTATTCCAATTCTTCAATGTAGATTTTATTTAATATTCGGAAGAAATCCTTCTTCTGATGTAGCAACAACTGATTCAAGCTGGAAGTTGACCACAACTGATCGATCGTTACTTCGTATCTGAGGCTCTGATCGCGATGTTCGACACTGATTCACTGTAGCTTGAGTACTAAAGTTCTTTTCTAGTAAGCAGATCTCTTTATACAGAGCTGTAGAATGTTTTGCAACAATGTTGCCACTTGGCGTGTAGCTAAACCGTCCGTATGTTGCTGCGATCCAGCAACATGTTCCAGCCGCAACATGGAAGCATCTACACTACGGACGGACGGCTGCATACGTGCGTGAACAAGGAACGGACGGATGTATGACGGCTTCAAGTATAGACTTGAATTAAGTATTTTCCTGATAATGGATATATTGGGAAAAGAGTTTTTATCTACACAGGATCAAAATATATTCAGAGCAAGACTGAGATTTCGAGCTTCTGAATTGATTATCGTTCCGAATTCGCGGTAGAGAAAAGCTATTTCGTTTCTATTATCACATCGACTGGCAGAAGCTGTCCAGAAAACGACTGCTATATTCACTGAGAGATTATCATCACGGCTATACAGAACAAAAATTTCATTACCTTATTCCAATTCTTCAATGTAGATTTTATTAAATATTCGGAAGAAATCCTTCTTCTGATGTAGCAACAACTGATTCAAGCTGGAAGTTGACCACTACTGATCGATCGTTACTTCGTATCTGAGGCTCTGATCGCGATGTTCGACACTGATTCACTGTAGCTTGAGTACTAAAGTTCTTTTCTAGTAAGCAGATCTCTTTATACAGAGCTGTAGAATGTTTTGCAACAATGTTGCCACTTGGCGTGTAGCTAAACCGTCCGTATGTTGCTGCGATCCAGCAACATGTTCCAGCCGCAACATGGAAGCATCTACACTACGGACGGACGGCTGCATACGTGCGTGAACAAGGAACGGATGGATGTATGACGGCTTCAAGTATAGACTTGAATTAAGTATTTTCCTGATAATGGATATTTTGGGAAAAGAGTTTTTATCTACACAGGATCAAAATATATTAAGAGCAAGACTGAGATTTCAAGCTTCTAAATTGATTATCGTTCCGAATTCGCGGTAGAGAAAAGCTATTTCGTTTCTATTATCACATCGACTGGAAGAAGCTGTCCAGAAAACGACTGCTATATTCACTGAGAGATTATCATCACGGCTATACAGAACAAAAATTTCATTACCTTATTCCAATTCTTCAATGTAGATTTTATTAAATATTCGGAAGAAATCCTTCTTCTGATGTAGCAACAACTGATTCAAGCTGGAAGTTGACCACTACTGATCGATCGTTACTTCGTATCTGAGGCTCTGATCGCGATGTTCGACACTGATTCACTGTAGCTTGAGTACTAAAGTTCTTTTCTAGTAAGCAGATCTCTTTATACAGAGCTGTAGGATGTTTTGCAACAATGTTGCCACTTGGCGTGTAGCTAAACCGTCCGTATGTTGCTGCGATCCAGCAACATGTTCCAGCCGAAACATGGAAGCATCTACATTACGGACGGACGGCTGCATACGTGCGTGAACAAGGAACGGATGGATGTATGACGGCTTCAAGTATAGACTTGAATTAAGTATTTTCCTGATAATGGATATTTTGGGAAAAGAGTTTTTATCTACACAGGATCAAAATATATTAAGAGCAAGACTGAGATTTCAAGCTTCTAAATTGATTATCGTTCCGAATTCGCGGTAGAGAAAAGCTATTTCGTTTCTATTATCACATCGACTGGAAGAAGCTGTCCAGAAAACGACTGCTATATTCACTGAGAGATTATCATCACGGCTATACAGAACAAAAATTTCATTACCTAATTCCAATTCTTCAATGTAGATTTTATTTAATATTCGGAAGAAATCTTTTTTCTGATGTAGCAACAACCGATTCCAGCTGGAAGTTAATCACTACTTTGGATATTCGACTCTGATAGCGATTTTCGACATCTTTTGTTGTTGTGTGAACCGCATTCGTCATAAGACGACAAGGATTCGTATTCGCATTCGTTCGTCGTACGACGGCAACTTCTGACTCTGGCTGGCAATAACGAAGAACCGCTAAATAAATAAATAAATCTGTTCTGGCTTTCCATTGCCCTGAGATTGTTCCGTATGCTGTTTTCTTTGCGGAATTGAATATATGGAACACTCATAAGGTGTTCTGTTTTGCTCTTGGAAGTTCTTGTTGTAGCAAAACAGATTTTATTATTTGCAATACGTTTTCTGTGCAACGCAACACATTTCTACACAATTGAATGTCTCTGGTTTCGTTAGATTTCCTCACTAAGAGCGGAATACGAGTGTGTTTACTCGTCGTAAACGTAAGCAATCATCTCAGGTGGGCAGGCAAAGTGTTTCCATCATATTTCGTTGCACTGCAATTCCATTATTTATATAATAACGCATTTGTGTATACAAATAATCTCGTCCGTACCATGCAGTGGAGCGTCTGGAGAACCAAACAGCTGCTCGAGCAGTTCTGTGAATTCGATTTGTCGCACCTTCCCAGAGTTGCCATGTAATTCGAATGCTCCTCAGCGCTTCTCATAAACAGACTCATTTTAATCTGCGTTATTAAAGTGCAAAAGGTTTCCATTGCATTTGTGTTTTCCTCACTTTTGTCCGCCCTATTCGAGGCTTTTATTTTTCGCATTATTTTTATATAGAAAAAATAAATTTAGCAGGAATCTGTTTACTTTGATTTAATTATAGAGAATGAATAGCAATCGCAACGCCAACCCAGTAGGAAAAATAACAAAAGATTGGATTGGAACGGGATTTTCAGTTACTAAACGAAATCTTGCAGTTGAACTCATGCATGCAAATGACGTTGCAAATGAAAGAAAATCTTTGAATTTCACATAATTCATGGTATCGTTTTTATTGTTAAATTAATTCTTTTCTATTTTCTAAAACGATATGAAAAACAAGAACAAGCAATGAAAGTGTAGAAATCAAGAATGAATTCATCAAACCACTGAACGGACGTTCGTATGGAGTTCGCGACGCTTTTGTCTACTGGGTGCACCAGTTGAAATCAGTATCTGTGTTGGTGTAAATGGCTGTTTTTCCTCTCTCTGGAATGCGCTGGCAACACAAGCAGACGCAAGAAGCGCAACAAACTGTGAGTGAAAGGCAGCAACAAAAATATGGACTCTGCAAAACAAGTGGGATATTTCGAGAAAACACTTTTTGTTGTACTTGGCAGTGCCTTCGCTGCAGCGAAGGAAAATTAAATTGATTAAATTAGAGGCATTTCGTTGATAAGAAGAAATAAGCTGCAGCTTAAAATTCAAGTCGACTTTTCAACGAAATTCCGTCATCATCGTCCACTCGAAAAAGAGGCAACTAAAGTCGACTTTAATTTTGCAAATTTCAATTGATTTGACGTGAGGGAAATTAAGTTTAGTTTAGTTTTTTTTTTTTTTTTTTTTTTTTTTGTAAGGTTTTTTCTTCTATGTTTTACTTTGGCATTTTTAGATTATTAGTTTATCATCGAACTCATTAGAAATCTTCGTGGCTACGAAAGAAAGTCATCGACAATCAGTCTCAAAAATCGTCTCTCTTCTTTGGCTGCCGATGAGCTTTTTCCTAGCGGGAGAGTTCGTCTCTCTCTCTCTTTAATAACGAATTCCAGCCAGAAGAGTTCTATCAGTGCTGTCGTGTGTTTTTTTTTTCGATTATGATTTTGAAAACATGTATGAAAAAAAAAAATTCTTAATTACCTTTGAAAGAATTGCAGTCTTTCTATCCAGCTGTCAAAAGCTTGTTTGTTGTTAACGTTGTAGCTGCGCTGCTGCTGCACAAGTTTGTGTAGCTGAGTATTTTGTAGATTTCGTTGGTTGTGTTGACGTGTTTAAGTTTATCGTTGCTGTTCTTGTTGTTGTTGTTGTGTTGTTGTTGTTGTCAAAGATAGCAGCAACAACCTCGCAATGCTGTTGCTTTACTCGACGCTCTCGCAACTATAAATTCGTTCGTTCGTTGTAGTCGCGCTCAGCTTTTTGCTAGTTCAGTGTTGCCGAGTTGTTCGAAAATCGATTTGAAGCGACGAGTGGAGCGAGCAGCAGCAAAGTGAAAATGGGAGTATTTTTTGGTGGTTTTTTTTGTGGTGTGTTTTTGTGTTTTTTTTCTTTAATTCACTTTTTCGCTTGTAGCGTAACGAGATACGATTTTTTCATTTTTTTTTTTTGTGTGTGGCGAGCGATACTTTAGATACAATTTTGTGCCAACCAACGACGGATGGATGACGACGACGGACGATGCATGAAGTAGGTAACGTTATTGTTGTTGTTGTTGCTGTTGTTGTTGTTGTCGCTGTTGTCGCTTTGTTTTCTTTTTTCATTAAACTTCGTCAGGCACGAGTGACCATGTTTGGGGCGAACAAACAAAAGCAACAAATACTGGAATTCAAAACACAGCCGAGGTTGACGTTACTTGCGGTTAAAAGTGTGAAGCGGAAAAAGTTCGAAAATCGACCACGACGCAGTTGTTTTCCTCTCCCTCTCCTTCTTCTTCTTCTTCTTCTGCTCTCACAAACGATGTTTTCTCTTGAAAGTTTTCTTCTTCTTGGTTTTTGGCGAAAAATTGCAAACACACGAATGACGCACACGGAGGCAACAAACTGCTCTGCTCACTCAAAACAACAACAACCACCACCACATGTATTAATGGAACAACACAACACAACGCAACGCAAAAACAAAGTCAGGATTTTTGTGAATTTGTGTGCTTTAATTCGTTTGAAACAAAGTTTTCAAATCTTTATTTTCTCTTCTCTTCACCTTCTTCACCATCAACGCGTGTGAGTTTAACGAAAAAACAAACAAACAAACTCGGATTATAATAATTTCTGTAAATGCAGTCGCGCGAAAGTCTCTGCGGCGTTTTTCAAGTAGCGATGAGTTCGAGTTTCACACGACTGAATTGAATGCGATTGCAACGAAACGAACGAACGACGAGGATTTTCAGTCTGTTTGCCGTTCCTCCGAAAGCATTTCGAATGCTGGCTGGCTGACTGGCTGGCTGGCTGGCTGTTCTCCGGATATCAATGACTTTGTTTACTCAGCGTGTTGAGTGAGCGTTGAACGACTTGGCTGGGCGTGCGGAGGCGATGCGTGCGCGGTGTTCGACACTCGGCGACTGCCAAGCGGGCGAATGAGTGTCCGTCCGCTGGTCTGTCTGTCGGTCGGTCGGACGGTTCGTCCGAATCTACGCGGAAAGCGGCTGCAAAATTCGACGAGCGACGAAGGCGAACGAATTCACATGAATGCTTCGGCGTGTCGGCGAGCACGGCAATCAAACCACGTCTCGTCTAACAAAAACAACAGCAGCAGCAGCAGCAGCAACACACCAACACCAACACCAACACAACTGAAACGAGAGGCGGCAGATGATAATGACGCCGGCGCTGGCGATGATGAGTACTAAAAAAGGTAGTAAATAGGTAAGGTAGCGTGAGTACGTACGTACGTGTGTGTGTGTGTGCGGAGTTTTTATTTTCTGTTCTGCCAGCAGCACACAGTCATCCAGGCGCTGCGCTTCGCGATTGAATCACCGGTCGTCCGTCAATTCAGCGGATGCAGCAGTACAATGAACGCAGCAACAACAACAACAACAACAACCACAGCAGCAAAGGCGAAGAAAGCGAAAATGCCGCCGACTTTGATTTTCCATAAATTTCAGATGTCGATTGAGTGAAAATGAGTTGGCAACTCATTTGATAGACGAGTTCAATTTCTTATAGGGACAAAAATCGCTCAATGTGTATCTGCAAGTTACACGTACAAGCTAAAACAGCAACAAATACGCTATGCCGAGCAGCCTTAATGTGTGTGTGTGTGTGTGTGTAGTAGTTGATGATATTGGGCGCGTTAAGCGAACGCGCTGGCATGTAATTCGCAGAAAAGTGTGGATGTAGTGGAGGCTGAGCAGAGCGAATCGTGTTCAATGGTGTGGAAAGAGGCACAAAAAACTCCAATTTAACTTCTGAACGAAAAGAGTAGTAAAAGTCGTCGTACTCACTCAGGCGCCGACATCGTCGACGTGTTCAACTCGTTTCACTACTTTCCGCCGCAACGCTGAGAGAATACTAGCAAATTCGTACTCTCGCACTCGTGCTCACGTACGAAAGGGTTGGCGACGGCAGCTGAGAGCGGCGGCCGACCGAAAACGTGGCCACCGCGGCGCACAGACGCAGACGGCGTGTTTACTCGCAGGCCGCCCCGACTGATTCAGCGTTGAAAAGTGTTTCTCTTTGGTGGAAGCGTTTGATGGTGTGTACGAGTGCGAGGAGTTGCCAATCATCGTTTTTTTTCTTTTCACTACTACAATTTTAGCGATTTTTTAATAGAGCAAACAAGTGTTTCTTCATTAGGATTTCATCTTTTTTTCATTCTTTATTAATCTTTATTTACACTCTTTATTAACCTTTTATTTACACTCTTTATTAACCTTTTTTTTTTCTTACTATTTACAGTAATACTGCATAATTATTATTTTCAAGTTTTAAATGGAATTTAAGTACGAATTTTGCGACACGGCCAGGACAAAACTGCTATTTGTATTTTGCATCCATAAAATCACTAATATAAAATGGTTCACATAAAAACAACATTTCGCTGGATACAGTCAAGAACTTACCGAATAATAATTTCGTATGCAGAAATTTACCTAGAAAGAAGGAAAGACTTGATTAATTGAATTTATAAATTTCAACTGCATTCAATGAAAACGAACTAAATTAAGTTGAGTTGGCAACTCGCAATTACTTGTTGGCATCAGCGGCTGTTTTTTTCCCCCACTAACAAAACACAAACACAAATGAAAATGTGTGCACATGATTTCGTTGTTGTTGCTGCGGTGGATATCAACAAAAGCAACAAATGGGAAATGGGAGATAGAGAGAGCGAAAGAGAGAGAGCGTGTCAGTGCGCTAACGCAGAGAGCGCAATGAGAGTACTCATTGCAAAGCTCATGTGTTTGTTGGTGTCAGAGCAGCTGCAATAAAGTGCTTCAACGAAGTACTTGTTTTCGAATCCAAAAATTGCGAGTGCAAAGATTAGATGTGCCAGCAACACATTTTTTTGTTTGAGACTGTTATGAGATTTTTTTTATGATACGAAAGTCTCATGAGCAACACCGAGTATATATATTTCGACGCTGATGACTCCAAAACGTTACTCACGTGTCACATGGCTGAGAAAATCTCGCAGCCAATCAGCGAGCAAGACCCGGATCACGTGCCCACACACAAGCGGCGGCAGGCCTTTTGTTGCTTGTGTGGTGATGGAGCAGCAGCTTGTCTGGGGCAACAGCTCTCGCCAAAAGGCGAAAGATACACACGCGAGAGGGAGAGAGAGAGGAAGGAAAACATTACTGGTTTTTGTTTTTGCATGTGTACCGAGTTATACTCAATTTATTAAGTGTAAAAACACAATTTATTTTTTAACAAAATCTTAAGATGTACGAAAAAGTTTCTTGTGAAAAATTTCGGTCATGCGAAATTAATACTTGGATCAAATGATACTCTTTGTTTTTTGTAAGCTTTTGTTTTTTTCTCCCCCCCCCCCCCACTCTTACAACAAAAGCAACTGCTGAGAGCGGTTTTCAGAGTGCTGCTGCTTCACTTGTAGATTTCGTGGGGCGGATGGCACTCAAGTGAGTGAGTGACGGCGGGCAATGAACAGTTGTCGTTCCCCTCTCCACTCAAATGTGTGCGTTTTTTTTTTATAACCAAACAGCTTCCCGTTCACCGCTGACGATGTCGTTTCCCCTTCCCGCAAACCCACTCATTTTTCCACATTGCACTTCCAGTCTGTGCACTTTTTTGCTTTCCCTTTCTATTCCACGCGAAAAATTTCCCCACCGCACCGCGCACAAATGAGTCGGTGACGAGTGACGGTGTGTCAACCGCCCCACCTTACAAAAGACCTGACGTAAGTTTACGAATTGGCAACACTGTTCGCACCAACGTTGCCAGTTATTCATTTTCAGTGGTTGTGATCTTCCATGTGCTGCGGAAACCAACAACAACATCATCACGACTGACTAGAAGTTGTTGACATATTTTTGTGCAAAAAAAAGAACGACAAACAAAAATAATAATCAGAACTAAATTGGGGAAACTCGCAATTAAGTCGTTCATTTTCATCGTTTTTTTTTTTTAATTAATTTAAAAAACGCACAACTGATAACATGAAGTCATCTTTTCACGAACTTATTGTGTGTTTTTAAAACTAATTGTGAAAAAATACACAAGCCATCTTTAAGTTCGCATTAATGGACGGACTGCGGCGTTTGAAATGAGCGAACGAAGCGCAGACGACGCGCGATTCCTGATAAGAAGCGAATTTCTACCCAACAGCAACTGAGGCCGGCCATCGGCCAATAAATTACTCACCGTCCCTGCCACGATTATCGCCATAAATGAGTCAGTCAAGGAGACCCAACTGGTCTGCGAAGTTTTCAAATTACGTGCTCAGGTGGGGAAAAAAATCGAGTTATTCAATTGCAGCACAAAAACACAATTTTCGAGAATTTCTTTGAATGAGAGAACAGCATTTTAACGGCTTTTTCTTCTACTTAAAACGACTTCGTAAACCTTTTCTTCTTTTTTTTCATTTCATTAAATTCCATTCTTCCAGCTTTTCCAGTGTCTCTCTCAGAGTTGCACACTTTTTCTTCCGAGACACCAGCGCTCGAGGAAGCGGGCTCTGCAGACTCAAATGCCCCTCCTGGTGGACGCAACTGCTAGCTTATCAGCAGCCGCTTGATTCCACACTGATTACAAACCCTTACGAAGGTCATTCGTTGTTCTCCATGTGACTGATAACGGATGGATGATGATGGAGGCTTCAGTGCTCAACTGAAAGACTGGAAAATAACAGAACCCACCGCCGGCCGGAGAGACTGGAAAAATGGATGCCGCTCGCTACGCCAAAAAGCCGCTGCATTACAAATACATAGAATGCTGTGAGAGAAAGAACCACCAACAACGACGATTAAAACAACAACAACAGCTATGAATGCCTCTCTGGCTGCCTGTTTGCATACAAAGTCAATGTACGACCTTTGTGGGCTGCGTTATAGTTGTTGTTGTTGTTCAACCCCAGTGTAAAGTGGCACCGTTGCCGCCCGTTCGTGTGTGTTTAGCTGGCAGCAGCAACAGCAACAACAGCAACTCCACATCATCTAAAACAACACGTCCAACAACAAAAGCAACGCTGTGCACCAACCTGACTGCCGCGATAAAGTTTGCATGCGCAGAGTTGCACACTGCACGCTGCTCACCGCCGCCGCCGCCGCCGCCGCCGCCAACACCGCCGCCGACGCCACCACCGCCGCCAACACCGCCGCCGACGCCACCACCGCCGCAAATCCAAAAATAATGAGCACCCTCTGCACGCAGCCGAGTAGCAGCAGCGAAAAGTGAGAAAGTGAAAAAGTGAACAAAATAAAACTTGTTTTTTCCAAATGTCTAAAAATATCGCATTTTTATCGCGCAAGTTAAAATCGATAATTTACTGATGTTGGAAGTGGAAGTGGTAGGGTTGGGTTGGGTTGGGTTGGGTGGTGGCTGCATTCCAAAATGCACGAGGCGACCGAAGAAGGCGGCAAAGTGTGCGAGCGCGTGTGTGTGGGTGAGTGAGATGCAAAGAGCCAAACTGTTAGCAAACACGAGAGCGACGAGAGCAACGAGAGCAACGAGAGCAACGAGAGCGACGAGAGTCAGTGGCGGTGCACAGGATTCCTGTGTTGGGATCGATTATACATCTGCAAATTCAAATGTGTTTCTTTCCAACTGTTCAAGCAATTAAAGTTGTTAATATTTTAGCAGGCAAAATGAATGCCACAACTGCATGTGCTCAAAAATAACTGTACAAGCGCGCTCATCATCGCGCGCACACACGAAGCGAGTGAAATGCAGTGCGGTTTGCTCTCTTGCTCTCTTCGCTTCGAAAACAGATTATTAAGTTGCTTGATCAACAGATTGTTGAGAAAAAAACACTTGGCAAAAAACTACTACGTGATCAGAGTCATGCCAGCGGATGAAACTGCCAAACTCGCATCTGGTTTGTGTGATCCGTTGCACATCCAATACGTCAACGTTGGCCCGTTACATTTCCAGCAAGCCGCAATAGAAACTCTCCGAGAGGGAGAGAGAGAGGTAGCAAACACTCGAGTCATCAATCGAAGTTACGACTCTCGGCTGGAGATGTCAATCATACGCAAAACGGTAGCAAGTTCAAGTTTGTCTTTTTACAGCTCGAAATAGAAATGGGAAAAATTCTAGAATTTATTAAAAACGGCGAAAATGAAGTGAAGCGAAAAGTGAAAAGAAGAAAAAGTCGAAAATGCAAGTGAAAGAAATGCCATCAAATTGCGAAATTAAAAGAATTAATGAATATAAATTAAAGTGATTCACTGCTTAGCCAGTGTGTGACTATTTATTTGTTTTATTATTTATATTAAACGTGAAATCGAAGACAAATAATAAACTAAATAATAAACTTCTTGCTACCGTACGAATTTCCACACAAAATCTCAATTTTATACCATTTCAGTGGGCGTAAACGCGAATCGAATTGGTGCGAGTGGACGCAAACTAAAAACACAACGAGACAACAATTTTTGAGTTAATTATAATAGTTTTGCTTTCAATAAAAATTTTGTGAAAATATTCACCAAAATTGAAAATAATTCAAAATTTCAATTGAATTCAAAAGCAAAAGTTGGCAAATCTTCATGCAACTCGTGAGCACAACGAAAAAATTGCTCTCTCCAAAGATTTTATTTGAAAGAACTGACCGAACAGTGGGACGAACTGTTGATAGTGATGGTAAAAAAGGGTTGAAAATGTGTGTGTGTATAAAAATGTAGGAAAACTTTATATAAATAATTCTCATCGCTTCTGCGGTTTGTCGCTCCTGCGATTCATCGCCACTTCGCGATAACTCACGTTGAATTCCCTTGCAATGAAGTTGTGAGCGACAAACAGCCATCGCGTTCGACTGTCATCGCGATGGGTTGCAGCGCGTGTTTGGAATGTGTGTGTGTGTGTGTGTGTGTGTGAATTGAGGGAACAGCATTTTGTCGAAAAATTCACTTGCATGCTTCTACGTCTGAATGTCAAGAAAAGTCAAATTACACGCTAGAATTTGTTGTTTTGCCCGAATTATTTTAGAACACAAGACGAGAAGATTCGCAGAAATAAGAAAACAGCTTTTTGCAAAAATATATATATAGAGAAACGTTAGTGAACTTTTTCAAGGTCAATTCAAGAATGAACTAATCTACAATACATGCGCACACCACCACCACCGCCACCGCCACCGCCACCACACAACACAACACAACGTACTTGAAACACCTACATACATTTGAAAGCGGTAAATATCGCTGATAAGATGTATTTGAACGGGTGGCGTGGATGTGCAAGGAGAGAACAAAGCTTCACGACGAACACACGAAATGCAAACAAAAGCAGTGAAAAAAAACAAACGACGAAACAACTCATTTATCGAGTATGTAATGACATTGCTGATAATCAAAAGTAAAAACATTCCAGATGTGATGTGATTCGGGAGCTCTCGCAGATCATTTCACCTCGCATGTGTTGATCAACTCAACGCCAGCGATGAGAAGAGCGAGAGGGGACAACCGAGAGACTCTTTAATTCGCAAAGAGAACAACAACAACAAAAAACAGCTGACGAGAACGATTGTAAACGTTGAAAAAAAAACAAAAAACTGGCCATTATGTGGAGAGGAATTCAAGTAAAATTGTAATAATTAACAAAATTCAAAATCGAACTGAGAGAATTACTTTTAAATACTTTTTAAAAAAATTATCAAAACTCTCTTAAAATATTAAAATGTAAAAAAAAAATGCATTTTGAAGCGCATATTTTTTTCCCTTAACACGAAATTTTACATAAATTAATAACAAAAAATTGTTTTATTCAACATTTTTAGGAACAATTCAAGTTATCAAATCCCCAAAACAAGAGATGCTTCTTCTCTTCTTTTTGTTTTTCTATTCCGCTTTGAACACTTTTCAGTGCAGAAATATTGTAGCATAAAAAGTATGATTTTCTGCTGCTTATTGCTTTTAACATAATTAAAGTTCACTGAACCGCTCAGCCGGCTCCGAGTTTTGTGTTTTGGTTTGTTCGTGTCGTTTTTTTTTTTCTAGTTCTCTTCAGTTGATGGAAATCTTGTGTATAAATCAGCTGAGAGGGGAGATCATGCGATTTTTTAAGGTTAAGAATTTTTAAGAGCGTGTAGTGAACGCTTAAAATTACATTTCGAGCTAGAAAATGGAAGATTCTTAATTATAAATTCTCCAAAATAATAAAGAAAGTTATTTATAACAAAGAATTACAAAGTAAATATTCGATTTAGAAGAGTTTTGTTCTTTGTTGTGTTGAAAAATAAAATCTAAGATTGAATTAATTATAATTGAATTAAATTGTTTTGAAAAAATTCGTAAAGTGCAGCACGACCTGTAATGAGTAGTGAGTGTGTAATATAATGTAATAGAAAGAACGTATTTAAACAACAACGGCAACTCTGAAGTGGAGAGCTCATGCTTGGGTTCGCGAGAGAGAGAGCTAGGGAAACAATTGTGGAGGCGGGAGTGACGGAGCAGTTATTTTCCAATCAGAGAGAGAGAGAGACTCTGTGAAAAACGCCAGCCAGTTAAGCACGAAACGATGGCGGCGTAAAAGAAAACGGATTAAAATACTTACATGTGTCAAAACGGACCAGAAGAAATGTATTAAATGAAATAGAACAAGAAAAGAATTCATCATCAAATTGGAAATTAAGTATTGTTTGGAAAAGTTGGAAGATAAGTTAAGAATAAAAGCGTCCTAAATATTACCCAACTGTTGTATGCCAATTTATTCAACACACACACCCACATACACGCATATACGTGTGAACTTATTTATTTTTTCGCAGAGTAAAACACAAAAATATACTTAAAAATGCATCCACAATGATGTCATCAGTGCAAATTATTAGACCTCAAGTGAAATTTGAAGAAATTCTCTGCATTCTCAATCACAGTGGTCGTCTTGTGAAGGAAGCAGCGCGACTCAGAAGGGCCTGAATTTCCATTTCCTGCAGGGTGTTCAACTTACTTACATGAGCGGTGGCAGCGGCGGCGGCGGCAGCAGCACGTTACAGCAGATGGCTCTGTGACGTTGGTGAATGCGGTGGTGGTGGTAGTGGTGGTGGATTTAGGTGGGAGTGGTTATTATTGTTAATGGTGGCTCTGAGTTGGCAAAGATCGCAAGTTTTTTGCAAGTGTTCGCACACACAAAACTTTCTAGTAATCGCACGGCGCACGAAATCTTTCTAGCTCTTCAGCACTTCTGGTTCCATAAAGTGTCCTCCACATTTATGTAATTCATAAATTGAGTTCATGGGACATGATTTTCTTTTTTAGACACACCAAGGAAGCAGTAAGTCACTACGTAAACATATAACTATGCACGTACATACATTCATATGTGTGTGTGTGTGTATTGCGTATACTCTAAAAATTTTCTACACTTGCAATTTAATTAATTTCTAATGAAAATTTGAAAAGCACTTTAAAAGTTGTCGGAGATGCACAGATTTTTTGTCACAAGTTACGCAAATAAAATTTCTTCACTGCCGCCTAGTGTAAAAATATAATACACTGCACACAGAAATTCCAAAAAGCTGTGCAAATTCCACTCAGACGCTCGACTCGAACCCATGTAAGAGACTCGTCAAATCGATGAAACAGTCACAAAACAACAATAACATCCCATGCTGAGAGCACATGCAAAAATCCGGAACCTGCAGCTGTAGTTGCCAATCTGTATTTTAGTGCCAGACAACTTTTTTCCGCCGTCCAGCCTGCCAAAATTGTTCAAATATATTTTACTCTTAAAAAATATACACAGATTTTAGAGAATAATTTAAATAAACTCACCCTATCGACTAGAAAACCGCGTGTAATTAATTAATTACATCATGCGGTCGCATTTTCCTCCGCCGACTACTATTCCCACAAAGTCGACATTTGTGGCCACTGTGCCATAGCGTTGCCATTTATATTTCTTAAATTCCTTAAAAAGTGATGTTTTCTCTTTTACGCTGGATTTATTAATTGATAAAATAAAGTGAATATTGACGGTAATTAATCCATATTTTGTGGCGGTCTTAGGCTGCATATATAGATTAATTCCGCGTTTGACTGAATTTAATTCCAAGCATGGCGAAGCGTCTCACGAAGGAGCTGGCGAAGCGTCTCAACGAAGGAGCTTTAAAAATCCATGTAGTACGTGAACGCGATCTTATTTTATCCCTTTCACATTTAATTTTAATCGATTATGTGCATAACTATTCGGATATTAAATATTCAATTCAAAGTCGAAAATCAATTTTTGATTCTTAGTGTCGCGCGCGCACTATCGGACGCGTTGGCGGTTGCGATCGCCGTCATTATTATGTGTACGAATTTTTTTAGAGTGTGTTGGTTGGTGAGTGACCCGTTAATCGCAACCGCCACTGCAATCGCGTTAGTGTGCGACCCAGCAATCGCAATGCGATCGCAATCGCCACCGCATCCAGTGTGTGCGACGCTTTAATGTTTTCACTAACTGCCACGGCTGCCAGCTAGAATTTCCACCGAAAATCCCACTGCAATAACAAGAAAATTCCACAGGGAATTATTTCTTACAGCAATTAAAATATCACACAATTTTTCATATATAGTACAAATTCCAAAAGAATTCGCACCTGTAATTAAAATAATCACAGAATTCCCACACAGAGTATAGACAAGTTAAAAGTTCCACAAACATGCGTACAAATTGCAAACTGAATAATTTTTTTAAATAATTTAAAAACTATAAACAGTAGAATTTTATTTGCAAGCTATATTAAGAAAGAAATTAGTTTGCATATGAGATTTGTTGTGAAAATCTCACCATGCTCAGCCAAACTGAATTAACAGACTCATTAATGTAAAACCAAATTGAAGAGGGTACCTTACGGTAGTAAAGTTTGGTACATTACGTTAGAAATGAATTCCATCACTATCAAAAAAAATGTGGCTAATGAGAGCTTTTATTGTATATTAATGGAAATCAATGAGATATACAACCATTAGCAAATTTTCTCATAAAAAATGTATAAATAATTAAGTGGGGAAAATTCCACGAGCAAATAACATTTCTCATGTGAATTCCCATTCCGATTCACCGTTCACATGATCAGTGAATGAAAAATATTGAGATATAAGAAAAATTTCTTTGCTTCTTTTAGATAATTTCATTACCTAAATTTTTATTAACACATAGTTTTAAGACACACACTATAACAATAGAACAATAGGATTTAATTGAAAAATTTTTGATTTTAAGTATCGAGTTTTAAACTAAAAATGTCTTTATAAGCACCCTAAAGCGACCAGCTGTCATGGATAACACAACTCCACACAAGCGGCCATTTTTTCAACTGCTTCACTGTGTGTTTACATCTTTCGTCAGGCTGCACAGTTACGAGGGGCGCAGTTTATAAGTTTTTTTGAGAGTTTACTGACTCGAATAAAACTAGTTAATTGTAAATAAATAAAAAAATTGCACAAATCATTTAATAGTAATTATAAAAATGTCGCGAAGTGTGCGCGCGGAGACACGCAGTCGGGCGAAAGATGATATCAAACGTGTGATGCAGGCAGTGGACAAGGTACGACATTGGTAAGTGATGAGGTTCGTCCTCGTGCAGCCGCGGCACCAAAATCCAGGTACTGTGTATGAAATAACCCAAACGAAATTGCAGGGAGAAGAAATGGGTGACGATCGGTGACACAACAATGAAAATCTACAAGTGGGTGCCCATTTCGAATTCGGAAAAAAAGAAAATAAACATCTCGAAAAACGATAAGGAGAATTCGCAAAAGGGCACACCGACTCCACCGCAAATAACACCCAGCTATGGCGGACTCACGGCGGAGGATTCAAACACTTGTGAGTCGCGCGCGTAGAGCGTGCAGAGAAATGTTTGCATTCCCAATTTCTTTTTACTTAAGTTTAAGTAATTCATTTCGATTGAAAGTCTAGTTTTTATCGAAAAAATTAACGAAAATCGGCATCACATAATTTAAATTCCCAAAAAAAGTGTTTGGAAGGATGGACTTTAAGAAAGTACTTCATCAGAATTTAACTTAAAATAAAATATAATCGCAGAACTCGCTCATCTTAACACTCAAAAAAAAACCTTTATTTTCAGGTTTTTCCATGGTCAGCGATTCGCAGGGTGCCACTGATTTCGTCTCCAGTATGCCATTCTCCGAGGATTCCAATTCCCAGGGTAGCGATGGTCCAGTGAAACGCCTAAAAACTAGTGATTAAATCTCAAGAGCTGCTTTCTTTATTATCTGTTATTTATTTGAATTTGCTTAAACTTTATCATTGAATATTATTGTTACAATTTGACCTCCACAAAATGCTATTTTTGAAATTTAATACAACCAACTATATACGTACCAAATAAGTTAATTAATTTTATGTAAACTTTGACTTTAAGAGAAATTTAGACTACCAGAGTTAAGCTATAAACGGATTATTTTCGATTGTTGTAATTTATGGAATTTAAACATCTTATTAAATTATGAGTCGCCATTAGTGAAAACACAATTTATAATATTTATCGGAGAAAGAATTGAAGAAATAGCAAAAAAATAGATTATTTTGTAACCATATTTTATCCATTTCTGCGTTGAAGATTTGAAACATATTTAAAGAAAGTTATCGCAAATTATCATTATAGTATGTATATTATTAATAAAAACTAAGATTTACACTTAATCACAGACGATCTGCTTTCAGTTTGGAATGGATCTTCATTTTCATAGGGTACGGAATGCTTTAATTTATTTATTGTATTTTAAACTAACCATATGGTCATCACGTTCCTTCCGGTGAGGAGCGGAATCTGAGTCCTTAATAAAAAACCAGCACTCAAATGAAAAACAAACAACGATGAGCCTTATCTTCCAATAACAGACTAAAACACATTTTGCAAGGTTTACAGTTTCTTGATTGCTTTTTTGCCGCTTGTGTAGCATAAAATGGAAGTGACAGGTTTAGGCATTTTGTTTATATATGTAAGTATATTTGAGTCTACAGTCAAAGCAAAGCAACGAAAGCTGAGAACTAGTGGATTTCAAGAGCCGTCTGCTTGTATGGAAGCAGCTTTTGTGCGGACGGGCGGATTGAAGTTTAAGCGATCGATTTCGATTTGGAAATTAAGTTTGGCAAAGTGTTAGAGGGGAGATGGTATCACAGTGGATGTTGCCACCAAGAACAGTTATAGTTCCGTCATGGGTTGGCGATAGTTTGCTATCAATGATTGAAATCAATGAAAAATATCAATGATTGAGGTTAGACTCGGGAAAATCGTGGCAAAGAAAAGCTGGAGAGGTATGTTGAAGGATCTGGACAGAAGCCAAAACATCAATTGGCCAAAACATTGCGTGTAAATGATGTAAAGGTTTTTGTAAGATAAGAAAAGATCTGGAATTTAAGCAAATAAAATCCTCTATTCAACCTCGTATCGTGTCTTACAATCAAAAAAACAATGCGTAACGTAGAGTTGGAATGAAATCCGACCATTAACATGTCAACCCATGAAATTTCTTTGGCAGTTTATTAGAAGTGTTCAACGACATTTCTGGAGCCAAAATACCCTCGCCCTGGACTCAGTCTGCCCAATACGAGGTGGTGCACGGATCGGTGAAATTAGGAGAATCCCTTCTAATCGACGAAGATCTGCCCGGAAGATCACTTTAATAAAATCGCTTAATTCTTAAACTGTTCAGTTCTACAAATTTTATTTACAAATCGCGCACAGCAACTTAGTTTCGTTTTAGTATTAAGCATAAATTTAAATTAGCTTTTTTATACAATTATTAGCTTCGATGCATAATGCTAGTATTATTTTTTTCTACTCGCCCAAAGATTTACTATAATCAATAAGAAATCACAATTTCAGCATGTTCTAATGATAATTAAATACTATGCCAAATTATTGTCACATAATTTCAATTTAATCAAAACCTTCGGTAATCTAAAACAGCAGCGGTAATAAATTGTAAGCAGTGATCGATTTCATTAAATTTGGCAAATAATTCGGAACTCATAACAGAGCTGACTAAAAACTACAAACAACGTTCTTCATAAACGTCGAATAGCTTGTAGCTTACAAACGACGCTTCAAAATCAAAAGTGTTGAGATGTTCTCATTAATTTTCGTTGGCAAATTTCCTTTAGTTTAGACTAATAAAGATTTTTATACTAAATTAATTCATAATATCTACAAAGAATAACAATAGATGTATACACTTTACGAAGTGAAGAGTATCTTCTCCTCAGAGCGTGCAGCGACACCTTTACTTATATTTCTTCATGAATTCTGCGTGGAATTTTCCAAATTTCTCCATCATTATCTTTAGCTTCGGAGTCTGTGGCAGGATTGTGGTGCGGAAATGATATGTGCCCGGCTTCTGTCCGAAACCGCTGCCCGGAATAATGCAAACACCTGAAGCAAAAAGCAACGTTTGACAATATTTTCAGTGATCACCTCAAGTTGTCGCCTTACCAGTTGATTCAAGCAATTCGAATGCGTAAAATGTATCCGCAGGCATATTCTTGGCCTTGGCAGCCTCGACCGCTTTCGGTGGTATGGTAATCTGAGGAAATACGTACATGGCACCTTGGACGACGTTTACTTTGAAGCCCTCGAAGCTGTTGAGCGTCTTATAGACAAGTTCGGCGCGCTCTTTGAGCGACTGCAGTGTCTGCTGCTTTTGCGATTGGAATAGTTCGTAGGATGGCTCACCAGGTTGAGGTGGATAAACCTGATTAATGAACAAGTAAAACTCTTTATTTAATTGCAAGTTATATCAAATCGGTAGTCGTAAAAAGGGGAAAATGCTTTTTTTTAATCTTGGTTAAAGTAAACTTAAGTGCAATTATTATTTATAGGTCCCGGAATAAATAAACAATATTTAAATTTGCAATTTGTATGCCTCCCGCCTTATAGTCTCTCCGCATCCTACTCACCATCGCACTGACTGCCACCTGCCCAGCTGTAGTGCCACACAGCGACGCTGTTAGCGACTTGACCAACATGGCGCGCACCTTTGGGCACATATTAATAAGCTCCATGTAGCCTCCTCGTATTCCACACTCTCCCAGAAAGCCCTTCGATGTCGACAAAAAACTAGCCAACTCCATATCCTTGTAGGGAGCTCCCATTTCCTTCATGACTTTCTTGAAGGAATGGAATTTGGAATTCCTGTCGTAAACGTTCTCCTGGTATACCTCATCGGCGAGCAGGAACAGCTTGTTGTCGTAGGCAAACTTAATGATCTCACAAATATTTTCTCGCGTCAACACCTGGCCGGTAGGATTGCCGGGATTAATAACGACGATAGCGCGTGGTTCGCAAACTTTTTTGCTTTCGTCGAACGCACGCTTCAGCTCGGTTATGTCGAGACCCCAATTGGACTCTTCATTCAGATAGTAGTTGACCTTCTCCATGCCATACTCAGCAATGGTAGCCGAGTACAGGGGATACTGAGGCGTGGGCACCATGATACCCGTTTTCTTGCCTTTCATATTGCAGCTGTAGGCGAAGAGAGAAGATTTCAATTGAACGAGGATGTAGGCTTGTGTATTGCACGGAATAATTCAAGTGCGAAAGAGAAAAACTCACTTCATTAATGAAAGTACACTTTTGATACCGGGTGTGGCTCCTGCAGTGAGGTAGACCTCTTGCCAGTCGCACTCTTGGCAATCACGCTCGGCAATATAGTTGGCTACCTGCTGGCGAATGACCGCTATACCAGCTGAGTCCGAGTAGGAACCAATGGAACCTCCTGGACAGTTATTAAGGATGCAAGAGGCACGTTCTTTAACATCATCAGGGAAATCGGGTGACTGCAAAAGTTTCGGCTCCATGCACAGTGCAAGTAGCTGAAATTAAAACGGAATGTTGATTTGGTTGGTAAATGATAAAAAATTGCAGGAAAGGGCCATAAAAGTCCTTCCTGTTGACTGATATTTTTGTAAATTTATTGAGTGTGTTTGCAATTACGAACAATTTGAAAACACAAATAGATATGGAAGCTGCACTAATTGGATAAATGGATCATAAATTGCTATGCCAGCCTAGACAGAGTTTCTCAATGCTTATTTCCACTAAAGAATGATTATTCCGACTTTGGAATGGATTGAAACTACAATACACACGTACTTGCCAATTATGTGCAACGTTCCACCCCAATTAAGCGAGACTAGGAAAATGAACTGACACACCACGTCGTACAACTAATTACGAACGTATCAATTATATCGCCGCAGAAGTGCAAACTTACCTGTCTGACAAAAGTGATTGGCTGCTGACCCATAGCATGACTGTCACCAATATTGGCGCGTATAACCTGATCAAAAGGTTTTTTGGCACCCTGAAAAATAGAACACATTCGTTTTGGTACAATAAAAGAAGATTTCTTATTAGTATATAAGCAATAAAATTATTTTCTTTTATAAATTATAGAGGTAAGTTTAAAAAAGTCTCCTCCATCGCAACAGATTTGATTTTCGCATTTAATATACCTCAAAAAATTGACGTAGCAACGCTAATTGAACAAAATACTGTAGCTACACGAATTTCAAGCGATATATATGACTCGCGAAAAGCAAAAGTTTGAATGGGAATGCAATAACATTGAAATCACCTTTAAGTCTGCATTACATATGCATGTATGCATGAAATCGTGTAAATAAATTGTAATCTGATATCTGAACACTTGCTGTGGAAAAATCATTCAAGAAAAATAAAAAACCCGACAAATGCTGATGACTGCGTAGTTAGAAGCCTCTAACTGGTTATTTGCTTAACACGATGTGGCTGGAATTCGATATCTATACGGACGAGTTGATTAATAATATTGTTTATAAGGTTTCACTTGTTCATTTTTACAATATGTTGACATTTGTCAACATATTTATTTTCCTTATCGAAGCTTTTATCAATACGCCGAATAAACAATACTTTCGGTTATATGTAGAAGTAAATCTTACCCTAGATAGTTGTTGCTAAGGCTACAAAATTCTGATCGATTTGAATAGAAGAATAAAAATAATACTTTACCGAAGTATTATCGAAGTTAATACTTGCTAACGCTATTCACTTTAAATACTCTAAGTTTTGGAAATATTAGAATACTGCGGACATTAGCGTAGACGCTTTAAAATAATTACAGAAGCAGCAAATTTATAAAGTACTTAAAAATGCTATTTAAATTTCGATACACGAAAGAAATCCAAAGTTGGTAATGTTAGAGAATTTAATTACTTAAGAAAGTTCAAGTAAAAAAGTGGGTAATAAACTCGCTATTGTGTAAAATGTTTTGATTTCGAAAAAGACTGCAACCAAGGACATTCGCAACGTAGAGACCGCGTATAAAAACGCAACGTAGAGACCGCGTAGAGCCATACTGAAAAAATGTAAATCATTACACAAGCCGAATACAACCTCAACAGTTTGCAAAAGGAAGTGCCAAACAATACAACAGCTGGTAGTAATACAAAAAGAAACCCCTTGCATGTTAATACACGCAACGTATAATTTCAAAAAAACCTAGGGAATGGGAATGAGGATGAATACTGAGTTCCGAAACGTGAGGATGAGCGAAGAGTCCACGTTTACGTGGAATGCGCATGAACGATGAGAAGAAACTGAAAATGCCTCTGACGTTGAAACAGAGCTGCATGAAATGTGAAGACACATGTGTGTTATAAAAATATGAATTAAAATTTCTAGAAAACAAAACTGAAAAATAATAACAGTGCAGGTTTTTTGCTAAAATACGCAAAAACGATTGCTGCATCATTGAACTTTCTGCGTTTTATCACTTCGGCAACAAAAAAAAAACAAACACACTGCACTGTACTGTTGCGTTAGTAATAAATTTTAGAAGAACAAAACTAGCTGCGACTGTTA
Organism: Sicus ferrugineus; assembly: GCA_922984085.1. Taxonomy (NCBI): domain Eukaryota; kingdom Metazoa; phylum Arthropoda; class Insecta; order Diptera; family Conopidae; genus Sicus; species Sicus ferrugineus. The sequence goes on from OV277351.1 coordinate 26,608,063, forward strand.
TTATTGCGTATGAAGGAAATACAGGGGAATGTTAAATGTGATGATGAAAAGTCTCCATACTGCAACTACTACTGTTGATTTTTTCTGCGATTTGTGAGAGTTTTACTTAGGAAATCCGTAAGGAGTTTAATATGTCCCGCTCCCTTGTTTCAAGTTTTTTGTCTGGCAAAGTTACAAATCTTGTTTTGCCACGAATAAGCCAATAGCAGCCGCGGTGGCGTAATAAGGAAGAGAAACGGAGACAAGTGGACTTTCTAGCTTTACTAATCACAAGCCTGCAAGTACTGGTACGAAAGTATTATACAAATAGGTGCAAAGATATTATAAAATTTACCACAAAAATGTTGCTGTTTGTTAAGTGTTACTTAAACTTTAAATTATAAAGTTTCACAAGTGTATTCAGAAAGCGGTCGTAAAACTTTTTCAAGCTCTGGTAGAGGTCGTGTGACATTCTAAGCCTTGCCAGTCGTTGTCGAGCGCTAGACAACAACACAATAATTAGTGCGTTTTTTGGTCATTATTTCCTTGGTTGCTGCTATCCTTCTGGCAACTGTCAAGTTTTTAACTTTCACATTCTCTCTCTCTAAAATGTCCTGCGAACGCACATGAGTGCTCGCTTAATATTTCCACATAATTTACTCCGAAAAAAATGAACAAAAAACTTGTCTAATCTGTAACAAAATCTTCAAAATTCCCCTTTAACTCTTACCTCTTCCAATTCCTTTTCGATCTCGCCAGCTCTGATTACCAAGGGTCCACGTACAGCGTATTCCATGGTTATAAAGTTGGGATTTATATTTTCCAGCTGCAGACATTTTGAAGACATTTTGCGCGTTTGCTGCACAGAAATCGACGATGATTGTGACGGTGACAGTGCTGATAACCGCAACAATGACGCTGATGAAGCTGCTGCTGATGACGCTGTCGGCAAACACGAGGAGTAGGACGACAATGACGATGATGACGATAACGACGATAATGACTTTACATTGGACGCCGTATGCGAACCATACACGCTCACTGCTCTACTCTGACTGAGCAGAATTACTTCGGCTGTGTTTACTGTTTGACGTTGATTTTGGTGATTTTTTTCTAGCAGACTCTTCCAGCGACGTACTACGTGGCTTGCAGTTCGGTATTTTGCTGGTGATGTTGTTCCAGTGGCGGCTGTAGTAGCGCCCTGAATTAGCGACGAAGAGTTGCTTAGAAGAAGGCGACTCATTGTTGTTGGTTTTCTCTTGCTGTTGTTGTGGTTTTTTTGTTTTTATATCAATAAAATCAATTCGTGAGAGAATTAAATCTACAAATGAGATTATATTTAGTAGTTAGTAGAGAAGTGGAGAGAATTAGCAAAAGAGTGAGAGCGATTGGAAGTATTTGTTTTCAGATTTTGTTGGGAGAGAATGTTTACGCGAGAGCTATTCTTGAAATCTCTTGATTAATGAAGCTAATATTTGTTCTTGCTTCTTAAATCAACAACAACAAACAGGTTGTCACAAGCGATTTATATACGTAGTGATAAGTAAAGTTGTGATATTTGCACGTAGCGATATCAGATGTACTCCAGGATTGAACAGTTAATTCACTCACTTTAAGTGAAGGTGAAATTATTGGCGGCATTAGTTTCGCAGGGACAAATTGTTTTCTAACAATAACTTGCTGACAGGGTTACTAATTTTCAAAAACACTGTTCAGGCGGCAAATTCTGAGAGAGAATTAAATATGTTTTAAAAACACTTTTGATTATGTCTTCTCTTAAAATATCGGGGTTTTTCAAGAAACTACTATTATTGTTTATTAATAAATCGCAATACTACTAGAAAAAGTGACCATTTCATGTAGAATCAATTTAAATAAGAATTTTCGCTTCGTGAGCTCAACTTATTGTTAAAACAAATATTTTCCCTCTCTGTTAGGAAGCGTTATGTCTATGAATAAATAAATACCAAGCGTTAGTTTTGCTATGATGTAATCGTTTAGGGTAACAAACTGCATTCTGTGTAAATGCAATTCAGATTGACTTACAAATGGGAAAAATGTCAGTGAACCCCTTGAGGAATGCTTAAGTAATTCTAAATCAGTATGCTGGAAAATACCTATAAAAATTAAAATATACAATACTCTTCAAAACGAATCAAGTGTTGACTGAAAGCTGCTACGTAGAGCAACGTAATTTAATTTCACTTATATACAACCTATAATTGCAATTTAACATTTTATGCTAAAATCTAGAAGTTTATTGGACATTTTTTAATTTACATAAATTCAATAATTTCAAATATGTATTTAAAAATTCCAAGCACTTTTATTTTCTAATCTTTGGAAAATTATCGGTATTCCATTTAAATGCACCTCTGGTATCAGACGGGTTATCTTATATTTCAGAGAACACTTATTAGAACACAAAGACATCTTAAGTTTTATTGTACCAATGAAAGGTTTAAAAGAAATCTGTCGAATAACTGGGATTTGCAATTCTATTGTGTTTTTGCATGAGTTTCATTTATGAATCCTTTTTTCGTGTTCTATGTAGTGTAACACTTCAGATAACTTGAAAGGAGAATAGAAATGTTAAGCTTGCAAAATCAATATAAACTAATGAATTGAAACACTGGGCCAGACCGAAGTCGAAATACTTCACGCTTCCAACATTTAAAGGCTCTTGAAAGTGTTTACAAACTGATACACACTGTGATCGGCTCACACACACACACACTGTGTATTTCAGAACTTTCGAGCGTGTAATCCTCAGCCTATATTCACGTTATTCTAATGAATACCTGACCTGATTAAAACTTGGAAACCGGATCATTAGAGAAAGAATGGGCAATCAAACCCATTTCTGTTCGCCCATCCTTCAGAAAAAAGCCCCATCATCACATAAACTAACATAAACTGTAGCACCACAAAAGTCCTTCGTTCCCACAAGACTTAACTGTATCTAATGCGCTGCCTGCATCTTGATGCAGCATTGCAAAGAAACACTAGAGGGCTGCAGCCGAAGTAAACCAAAGACAACAAGACTGGAAACTCCTCTCATTTCGTGAGCGAGCTCAAAAACATGTCCGTCCGCGCACTCACGTACAGCGTATGTGAGATTTATGGTGAAATTGTCTCCTTGTTACAAGCTAAAATTAACTCTTGCAAAGGAATTTAGCTGGAAAAGTAAACCATTCCGGTTTGTTACCACACCGTCGCAAGATGATGGGGTGAGTTCATGACAGGGATACCAACGAGACATAATTATTAAATATTACTTATATATATTTTAAGTAAGCTTTAATAGAAAATCTTCATTGCATGTAAGATTCTTCGCGGTTTTGATGATTCCTTAACTGTTTGGAAATATACAACAAACAGTATGTAAACAATCAACAATATGTAAGCAGTAATGTAAACTGACTTGTTTTGTAATTTGTAAAAGAAAAATCTTTTAAACAATTATAACACAATGATTTTTAAGTTACTTTTTAACTATTTTAATAACTTTATAAAAAAGCTTTTGCTACATTTCCACACCATCTTTGAGGTGGTGTGGAAATTTACACCTCAATCTAAAGTAAAATATGTTGGCATCTCTTAGAGCTAAAAGTACGTGTGGTAGGTAAAAACAGCTGATTATATTTGCGAATCGAGCAAATTTTATTGAATTTGACTTGGTTTCCTTCGCAAAATATATGATATAATGCAGCAACATGACTTGGAAAAGATTTCTTGTGCATTTCTAAAAGCATAAGTTGGTTTAAAGCCTATCTCCTTGTCTTCTTTACGTATTTTAAAAATGATGTTTCTAGGCTAGTGCGGTGAAGAAGAACAAGAGTTGCAATTCTCTCTCAAAAAATGTAAATCCTCTCTCAAAATTTTGTAAACAATTTTGTTCCAAGTTGTCAAAATTTGTTTCAAGTTGTCAAAATTGCATGCATTTTGTTTGTGTAATTTACACACTTCAGCCTGATTTCACTAACACAGTGAAAGCGAAAAATGAGTTTCCCGTCTTGTTGTCTTTGAAGTAAACAGCACTGTAAACAACAACAAATTGCAAGCTGAACCCCGGTCATCACAGTGCGATGAGGAGACACCGGGAGGCTGGCAATTCGTTGACAGCCGCATAGCGTCCAATTACTATGAATAGAAAATGTAAACAATGGTTATCAAAAAGCTCTCGGACTTCGCATGGACGCAGCGTTCTAATCAGCTCACTCAAATCGAATGTCGAGCCAAGGATCAAGGCAACTGAATGTGCATCAAGTGTAATCTTCCGCTCGATATTCCATGGCTTGATGCGAGTTGTGTCAGTCTTATTCAATGCTGGCTGGAGATGACAGGCGCAAATGTAAATATTAAAAAATGGTAATTGAATTATGTAAAAGCGCACTTCTAACAACAAATGGATCGATGGAATTTGTACCAGTTGCCATGAAAACTTTCCTTATCATCAGCCCTGACTTACCTTGTAACGCCTGACGATTACCTAACAGTTGAAAATCCTTAGATCCGCACAGAGAATTTTCTGGCGGTGTGCACAATTTAACCTTGACACGTTTTACTTTTACGAAGAGTTATGAATTGATGAATGACAGACTTTCCGATCCTAAAATAAATGCTGGCAGAGAATCCAACGTTGAATCGCACCTCTTCCAACCAACGTCGACAGCACTCAGTACCGCAGCAGCTCCCACTCCGTTACAATCAAACTGAACAGTTTTGCACTTGAATTAACTACGTCCCTCTTCTGCCCGGGGAATGATTTATGACAAACTTACTTGCCCTGTTCGTGCAGTTTCTCCTATCAGACACGTTTTGGTTGCCAGTTAATATTATTAAGGGAAAAATATCAATTTCTGCCGCCTAAATTAAAAATGGGTCTTTTCTATTTAAAATCCCACGGTGAATAAAGATACCCGCAAGGAAAAATCTGCTTAGAATTTTCTCATAAGTAAAAAAATCTCACTAAAATCTTGCTGTAAAATGGGTTTTAGACGATTTTAAATTTCTTCATTTGCGCTTGATTTTATATAGACACACAACTATATGAAAACTGTCTAAAATAATACCAAAAATTTCTCTCCGCACCCTCACAGTTTTCATAACTTTCAAACTTTACAAAAGGCTTAGTAAAATTCAGGGCTAATTAAAAGATATTCTAAATGTTCAGACAAAATAAAAATTCTCAAAATTATTTCCAAAAAAAAAAAAAATTGACATGGCATTACTAAATGTAAAAATCTTATGCTGTAAACACATAAAAGCCGCATGGTACCGCTGATGTCGGCAGAGTTGAATCGTCGCCGTGTGCTGTCATTTGATCCAGCTGAGTTTATTTACAAAAGTATTTTGTAAACAAAAATTATCAGGAAGTATTTTGTAAGCAAACTCGGTATGAAAAATTATTTTGTAAAACAAAAATGACTTATTAAATCAGAAATCAGATTATTTTCAGTATTACTGAAAGTAAAAGTTATTTTATATGAAGTATATAAGGTCGCGATGGGGAAAAGCCGAAGGAGATGGTGGGTTCACTCAGTTAACTTGACCCGTGATAAGCTACGGTTTTACGAAACATTTGCCAAACAGCTAACTAACTAAGTTAACTAACGAAAAAGACTTTTTCCAAGCCACCCACTTTTTCCAATTTTACTTTGTTACAAATGTAAGAAAACCAAAAGAAGAATAAGAGTAGCGACACGCGCTGTCAAAATAGAAAATTTTCTATTTGTGTCGCTGACGCCAACGTCGGTAGCAACGACCGTTTATTTTTTTATGGAAAATTATATAGAGTCAGGTGACATACTCAGATTTTTTTCACTCGCGAATTTTCATTCGACCAGCGTGGAATCAAATTTCTGTATTATTAAATGCAATCAAAAACGTATGTAAACTGGTTTCAGCAACCTTGCTGGCTTTTTTTCATCAACGTTGCAGGCGTTTCAATGTTCTGAGCGGCTCTCTGTTTCAATTCCATTTTGTAGAACGTTAGCGCAGGTTAGCGACGTAATCAGGAAATGGCAAGGAACTTAATTACAAGCCGAAATAAACAAGGCGGTGGCGGAGATAATGCCGCTTTTTCGGCAGCGTCTGCTAATAGGATACATTCGTTCTACATTTTGTACTTCAGCCATCGAAATAGACATAGCTACACAGTGGGTGGTATGGCTCTTACTATTTGAATTATTCGATTAATCGGTTACTTCGAACTAAACTAATAAGTTCAATTAACCGAATAATTTCAGACTACTCGATTTCAACTAACCAAATTGTTTTATTAATTTGATTCTTCGATATGAATCGAGATTCGGATAAGTGCTTTATTTTAGCATGTAGCGAAGTTTACATTAAATGTGAAATGGTACACCATGAAATCCCACATTCAACTTGGTTTTCGTTGGGCTGTAGGTTGTAAAACATAAAATTGTTAAATTACCTCTTTCTACTAAGTTATATGCTGTTTATTCAATAAACAGTTTAATTAAACAATTCGGTTAGTTGAAATTGTTCCATTAGTTGAAATAGTTCGATAATCGCACAGTAGTCTCATCGAATAATAGCGAACCGAATAATCGCCATAAAGTTATGGATTATCTGATTAATCTTATAGAAGCTCTTATAGAAGTAAGAGTTCTAGTGTGTGGGTGACTAGCAAAAAAAAATCAATTATCTATTAATCAATGTACTCTTTCGACTACACAAAATCTATAAGACGGCGGCGAATGCTCAGCCGTCCCGCCGAAGAATGCAATCGCGGCTTAGAGCTCTTGCCAATAATTCCATATTGAGAATAGTTAATATGTGTCCGAAGTAATTAGCTGCAAATAAATAAGGAAACGCCTCATAATGCTAACAAAAAATTTTATGATCGTAAACTTCTTATTGGTGCTTTCGATCCAGCTGCAGCTTGGATGTGGCGACAGCATCGATGGCTCCACAACCACAACTGCTGCTCAACTAATTGTTACTAAAATCAACTTAACTGCAGATAAAAATGATACTCTAGCCAAAATAGAAGGACAAGCGGCGCTGTCAGCTACTGATGTACAGAATCCGAAATCTGGAAAACCACGGAGTAGACAGGTATGGCAGACTAATACCGAAAAACCTCTTGAGGTGAGCAAAATCAATCTTCTGGAAACAGCCAAAAAGGAACATATAACGAATGCAAGCAGTACCTCCACAGAGGCACCTTTAAAGGAGCATAAGGAACACCTTGTCGCTGTTGCACCGAATGTCGTTCTAAATGTTACTGATATAAAAAAGTCAAATGTCGTACAGGTTGCAAGCGGCTCTTCTAGCACTACAACAACGACAACGACACAGCCCTCCATTGCTACAGGTAACATAACGAGCGATAGTGCAGCCCCAAACCATTTGAATGCTGCACCTACGACGCAGATTCCAACGCCAACAACTGCTAACGACAGCAAATTAAAATATACGGAGCAAGCAGCAAAAAATACTAATAACACTAAAACTGCATTCATCAGCAATTCAACCACTTCTCCGAAGTCGACAACCACGTCAACAACCACTACAACAACAACCACCTCAACAACAACAAAGGCGACTACGACAACAACAACAACCCCGAAACCTAAACCCAAAAAGCCCCTCATAACTTATAGCGTCGCAGATTTTCCCGAATTGGATGCAGAAGTACTGAAGGATTCTATCAACCCTGTAAACACTCCCTCTGAACCCCCGATGATTCCGGAATTGGAAGCATTGCATGAAGCTCCCCACGCTCAGCCATCGCAGGAGCATGACTCTTCTCCTCCATATCGTAATCGCGATTATATCGTACCCATCGTATCAATTATGTTTGTGGCACCGCTTTGCATGGGTATCGTCATCACCGCTTATAGGCGTTTCCGTGATTTCTGGTCGACGCGCCACTATCGCCGCATGGATTTCCTGGTCGATGGCATTTATAACGACTGACGGTCGGCAGGAGCAAAGTCCACTGCAAAACATTATCACCGGAATGTTGATTGCATAAATGAATATCAGTTGCATTTACGTGATGATGGTGATGACCATGAGCAGTGGTTTCGGAAGGAGTAGAAGGGGTGAAGATGATTCATAGATTACTCAGCAATATAAGAGGAGAGCCCTTAAAGTGTGAATTTAATGGAAAATGTAGAGTGAGAATAGTTTTAGGTCAAAGTATGTATTTTAAATAGGTTTGGTGCATTTACGAAATGCAGCAATCTACGTCAATTTAGCAGTTAAAAACTGTTGAAAAACAACTTTATATTAAAAATGCAATGTGTAACTACGAGGTATAACAGCATAGTGCGTAATGTGCCAAAATTCAACAGAGAGGTGCTTTGTTTTCTAACTTCTTTTACTGAATCACCAAGCAGTTAGGTGTTTAGAGTTAGATAATAACATACTGAGGTATGTATGTAGTTATGTAAATGGGTGACTGAAGGAAAGTGAATTCAATCATTTACGATAAAACTAAGAATTAGTAATAGCATGTTCTTTTGTTAAAATATACCGATTGTTTTAATAGAAAAGCAGTTTTAATAAAATTGTTTCGGCCGCGGAGCTGATTTCTTATTACAAAAAATTGTTTTCCTTCCGCTGAAAAATATTCAGCGTACACTCGTGATTTACTATGTTAATTAGTACTTTATTATGTTCTCTATTTCCACTGAATTTTACATGCTAAAATCTATTAATCTTGTGCTGTTATGCCTTGTGATAAGAATTAATCTAGCTAGTAATGTAATATTGAGCTTAATATGGCAAACGATGTGGCCAAATTTTATAAGGAATTTTATTCCATTTTATACTTGCACTCAACGTACCAAATAGAAATTTCAACTTCAAAAGTATACGATATGATTTTTAATGTGTTTATGCGTGCAAAAGGTAGATCGAAAGATATACTTAACACTTCCCCTAGCTGGCACCTGCGTTGCAAGTATCTGGAAATTGTTGTATGTTTAATTTAAGTTTAAGCAAGAAATTGCTAAGTGCTAAAGAGGAATTTTCGGATAATTGAAAATCAATAAGTAAAAAACCGAAACGGTTTTTTTCACCCACATCTAGCCAAATAATGGAGGTAAAAGTAAGCAGCTAGACGTGTGAGATTTAAGGAGTTTTATTAGCTACGAAAATGTGGTTTTTTTAACTAAACTTAGTCACATCATTAACCCCAAAAGCGTTTATGAACGAAACTTACAGAGGACTCGAGCATCTCTAGTGAAATATTAACTGCAGTTTATTTCCTTTTATTCAACGGTTAATGCTCGTTTAAATTTATTTGGAGGTATTGAAATACATCTGATATCTGCAATAAAACAAACCCGAAAACACTTAGTTTTCTATTTTTCTCTATAATGTTAAGATTTTCTTGGTTTTTTCTCTATAATTTTAATATTTTTATCGTTTAATTTTCGAGCGAATACTTAATTTTATAAGGAAAACTATTCAGATATCAACATTTTCAACTCGTAGTATACTCGAAAATCAGAAAGAAATTAAATTATTAAATTAAATTTTCTTGAAGCTACGCGCAACACGATGTTGACATTGAAGAGTGTGATTACGGTGGATACGGCCATAATAAATGCCTTCTGTTGGCGGCGAGGGTCCCCAGCTAAGGTGTTTCGCAAGTTGTAAGGAAAAATTTTGTGTGAAACGTCTTCGCAGAGCTCCCAGTTAATTGGCGATTATTTATTTTTTATACCCTTCACCCGAAGGGAGAGGGTATATAAACTTTGTTCTCCGTTTCTAACGCAGAGAAGGAGACTAGATAGATATGGAAAAGTGTGTATATTCTTGCTCAACGTCACCTCCTGAATCGATTTTATAATACGTCCGTGTGTCTGTCTGTCTGTTGAAATTACAGGCAACTAGTTTTAAAAAATGTTATAAGGTGGGCGCGGTTCGCATACTTATATAAAAGTTGTCAACTGGCGAAATTATTATTTTTTTTAGTTACTCTGGTGTAGCGTACGAGTATTTTGACTTCGGCCTGGCTGAAGACAACATTTACTTGTTTGAATTTCTTATTACGTTTGCATTATTTCTTTAAACTTCCAACTGATAATAATAACTAACACTGATAGTTTTTTTTATATTATTTATTAATATTTATTTAAGAATGAAAGAGTCAGTAATTATGTATATAATTTCCCCGATTTTAGTATATAAAACAAAAGTTGAGGGTACCTTACAATGTAATTGAAAATTATACGATTGATAAATATTTATTAATTGTTGGAAAGTTTATAAATCGTTTCTTGATGTTCGTTGAGTTTTGCGGCAGGATTGGATGATGATGTGTTTTATTAATCGAAGTGTTATTTAAATGAATTTTGCTTTCACGAATCAAGTTTTACGCGAATAAATACAAACCTAATAATTTACATCGTGATAATTAACACATTAATTGTGTATTAAAACTAACAACAACATTTTGTTGTTCAATCAGTTAATCAGAAAAACGAAAACTGCATTAGATTAGAAAAATCTAAAAAAGGAAAGGAATTCTTCGCTCCATTAACTTCTTAAAAAATAATAAATCTTAACAAAATGTCATCGTTGCAACAAAACCAAATATATTTGTGGTGTCCTACTTATAGGACATCCGAACGTATGAGTTAAAATTAAATTAACGAAAATTAAGAGAAATCTTCAGAACGCAATTTAAAAAGCAAATAGGAATAAAATCTATTTTAGAGAAGTTTAATAATTTTAGAGAAGTAAAATATCTCCACCGTAAATATCTTCGTGAAGATATTTAAAAAAAATCAACCGCAGAATCTGAAAGTCGTAAAAGATTGCGTCTTTTTTTTTTTGAAATCGTTTGATCGTTACATAAACAGTTTTTACCAGTATTTTGCTAACATGACAAAATGTTTATGTTTCAATATTTAAATCAAAACAATCAACGTTTTGCTTCTTAACCCAAAATAAGAAAGTGAAAAATAAGCAACCTCAAAATCTTAACATGACTGGCAGCACCACACCGCACACGCCCCCCCGCAACCGCGTACTACTGAAGGTCTGTGCTGTGCTGCATCCAACCGACAACACTTTGCTCGGTTGGTCCATAATAGAAAATCAGGCACCAGCACGCGAGCTGGAACAACTCAATAGAAATGCCCAAAATAAATTATGTTGTATTCATTTCTTCCTCGTTCTCGGCCGCATTTGAATGTGAGATACAGATAGAGAAGAATGAAAACGAAATCCACTGGAACACAAATCATCGACACCTTCGCGCAACGCAACAACCTGAAGCTCAGCCACCCTCCAGCGAGATCAGTCTCGCTTTTCGCTTCGAACCATTTGCAACGCTACTAATTGGGGCTGCTCGCTACACTTCATTTGCGTCCCGCTATTTGTGCTCGCTTTAGATTTGCGAAATCTGTGCGATTGTGTAAATCGAAGATTTTAACGGTTACGTCCGATCGAAGTAATGAATACTGCAATGCAACCATCGCTGCCACAACAGCGCTCGCGCATCCCTCACTCGATGCCTGAGATGATGCGTTATCCAACAACGGATGTACGAACGCATACAATAACGATGCCACCTGCCGGTTCGAGGACATATCAAGGATTGAAAACATGTACGTAAACACCAGTCATGGTAGTACGCGGGAAAGGAGGGCTTAACATTTTTGGGTCCTTATTTGCATTCCATTTACTGTCGAAAAACTATCGCTAGGTATTTGACCATTTTTTTTGTATGGACACCACATCCATAGATTCTTCTTAACGTGTTTTACAACGAATTTTCGCGGTCCCTCGCTGTTTTTGGTTTGTAGACAAACCGGCTTTTGGCGGTATGCCATTTTCAGTGTCTATTTTCATTATTCTTAACGATGGTCACTGTCAAAAAAAGGTCGATACGATCGAGACTTATCAACATGCTGGGTATCTCGATCTGGACTCTCTTTTCTTAAAAAAAGGCCGACTCGCTTCAGAGTACCATTTCCACTTCGATCTCGAAATCGTGACGAGAAGAAGTTGGTCAGCTTACGATTATCGAATATTTTATGATTTATTTAAGCTACAAAACGTAGACTGTGATTTGAGATATAAACAAATAGAAAATTGTTTTGTGAATACATCGTATATACTAAAATCGTTGAACCGAGATTTTTTGACCACCCATGAAGCTTTTTCTTGAGTAAACAAAAGCCACAATGAAGCTAGTGAACGTTCTTTTCGGTCAGGTTGAAATCAAAGTACCCTATATCCAAAATATAGAACTCATTAATAAGAAGCTGAAGTAGATTTAATAATAGACATTTTTGAAACAAGGTATCAACGATATCAAATATCATATCATCTCCAAATAGAAAGGTTTCGAGAGAAAACGTTGTATCGATTATGTTTCGACTCAAACTCGGTTTCCATCTCGGTTACTGTCCCTAACTTAAAAAGCCATCTCGATTTCGATTGTGGTCACGATCGAATTCGAATCAAAAAGAAAATAAGTTCTTCAGGTTATTTTTGGTGATTTTTCCCCAGTTCGTTTTTGTTTTCAGCCGTATTCTACTAATTATACTAAATTCGGAAAGTAATACAGATATGAAAGGCCGAGTTTGGTTAAATAATTTTTCAACGGCTTTAATTTGTACATTTCCGTGGAAAAAGTACTTTAAATATTGATAGGATTTACGAATACGTTTAGATAATATTTCTGATTTCAAAAGATGGTGCTGAGTATGATTGCAAATTTTTCTTCCAATATCTCGCTTCTATCTTCATGCTGCAAACCCAAGAACAAGTTTAGTATATCTCTTCCATTGAGCGTAGGGTGCAAGAGTTCAGTAGATCCACAGCTTCCTTTATTAAGCTATAAAATCGAGTAATCTAAACAAATGCATTAATAAAAGTGCAGCATCGTTCGTGCAATTCAGCAAAATTTAATTGCATTTCTATTAGCTTCACACATGAATGCGCACGAGTTTAATATAGATTTCATGCGGAAAGTAATAATTCATAAGTTATTACAATTTAATGAGAAATCGTTTAAATCACTTTGTTTAATTACCAATAAAAATTGGCGAATTTAGAATTTTGCACTCACCTTCAATTCGTTGCAGTTTAGAATACCCAGAAATGTAAATGGAATTGGAATGCAATAGAATTCAATGCAATAAATCTATAAATTACTACCCAGCTCAGTCTTTGAGTTTATTGAGCTGAAATTTATTTAGTAGCGAATTATTTCATTATATTCGTTATTAATGTGGTGCGAATTTAGCATATCAGCATATCATCACAATCTTCGCACTGCGTTAATAACAGAAAATCAATATATAACAATTTCATTTGTTTTCTCACTATCAATTATTTGTTTATATTTTTTCATTTCACTGAGTATTTGAGTGTAGGAAGAAAATTTTTCTTATGGTTCAGTAGTTTGATTACTTGGCTGGATTATTTGTAATCGTAATGTGTATGTAATCCTTTCCGATATAATCAATTTTAAAAGTTCTACCTAACCCATTAAAACCAAGGATCTAAAAAATTTTCTTTTTAATTTTTTTCCAGATTTTTTTTTATTAATTGAAACACAAAGAATATAATAAAATGCAAAAAAGATAATTAAAATATTTAATTGTAGTATTTCAAAGCAAAAACTTACATTTTGAATAAGTTTTAAGAAAAATGGTAGGAAATGAGTTAAACCAAGATTGTTATTTACTTGATGTAATTCTCGTTATCGCCTTGATCTCGGCTCGAATTCAATAGCGTCTTCAACCGAGACGGTAGCCGAAATCGGTGTAGCTTTTTAATATACAAATTCTGAAGGTCCGCAATGTGTGTCGAGAGGGTAGCCGAGATTAAGACGGCTTCTCGAGTCGACACGAAAATCGAGATCGAGATGCCCCGAAATGGATATTTGTCTTGAATTTCTTAACACACCTAATGATTCCCTTCTCTGCAGCTGAAAATGAAGACATGGGGTTCGTCGAAATTCTGGCCACAGTTGTTTCGGTCATCATCATGGTGCTGACGTTTCCTATTTCAGTGTTCATCTGCTTTAAAGTGGTTTCCGAATACGAGCGCGCGGTTATCTTTCGCATGGGCAGGCTTCGTAGTGGTGGCGCACGTGGGCCGGGTGTCTTCTTCGTGCTGCCCTGTGTGGATGAATACTGCAAAGTGGATCTGCGAACGGTGTCATTCGATGTGCCGCCTCAGGAAGTTCTCTCCAAGGATTCGGTCACTGTAACCGTGGACGCTGTCGTCTACTATCGCATCAGTGATCCGCTGAAGGCGGTCATTCAAGTGTCCAACTATAGTCACTCTACGCGTTTGCTAGCAGCGACTACTCTGCGCAACGTGCTCGGCACTCGTAATCTTTCCGAACTGCTGACGGAGCGCGAAACGATTTCGCATACCATGCAAGTGTCCTTGGACGAAGCCACCGATCCGTGGGGCGTCAAGGTGGAGCGCGTGGAGATGTAAGTCAGAATTTGGTGTTAATTTAAATCCGTCCATTCTCACTGATCTCTCTTTAACGCAGTAAAGATGTTTCTCTGCCGACGGCATTGCAGCGCGCCATGGCTGCAGAAGCGGAAGCAGCACGTGAGGCGCGCGCCAAAGTTATCGCCGCCGAGGGTGAGATGAAATCGTCACGAGCTCTGAAAGAAGCTTCTGAAATCATATCCGCCAGTCCATCGGCTTTACAGGTGTGTGTATGTAATGAGTAATAAAAATGTTGTTTTTCATGGCTTTTTTCTCTTATAGCTCCGCTACCTGCAAACTCTCAATAGCATTTCCGGCGAAAAGAACTCTACAATAATCTTTCCTCTCCCTATGGAATTACTTACGCCCTTCCTGTCAAAGTGCTCGCAGTGCAGCAACAGACACAACTGACGGTTTACACTGCAAGAGTACCTGGAGGCACTCGGCTCATATGATATTTCGTACACCAAAAGTGCTTGAGGATTTCTGGTCAAAGAAAAAAGTCTTCCATATAAATGGGCCTCGTTCTGGTTTCCGTTCCGCAGTTTTACCGTAACGGAGAATGTTTAGAAAGAATATAGAGATATCCCTCTGCAAATAAATGCTGAAAACTTGAACAGATAAATTAATTTTACTTTATTTTATTTATTTATTTGTCATTGCGTAATGCAATAATTTATTTAAGGTTATGTTAATAGCCTCCTATGCAATTAAATTCGCTGTAATGTCATGTACTTATGTAACCTATATAATATATCTGAATGTGTGTTGTTTGTTCAAAATATAACTTCTAAAATACTCCAGTGCTTTTTTAATATTTTATAATTGCTTCCTTACGGCGGGTTGGTCGGTTTTGATTAAAATGCGGAATATGTCGTTTAAAAACGAATATCTGAAAGGTAAATATGAGATGAAAACTTTTAAAGAATAATAATAAAAGGAAATAATGCGCATTTGACTGTTAAATTGCCATTGTTTATTAGACAAACAAACAACTTAATTTAAATCATTCAAGAAATCCAAACTATCTTTCCAAAAAGTCCACCTGTTTGAATTGTTTTAAGCAGTAATAATTGTTAACAATTTTCTTGATCTCACGCATTATTAAAATTTGTATGTTTTAACATGATCAACATCAATTATGTCCAGTGTTTTAATTAAATCGGCAAAATGATCTTGAAATTGTCTAGAGCCACATAAAAGAAATACTTTATTTTTCCTCGTGAGGTTCCTGCAGTGGTCTTCTAGGTCTTTAACATCCAATCTTCGAGGATACACTGATTCTTTGTACCGCAATCTTTTTTGGAACTCTTCGCATTGTTCCGTGCAACCTTCCTCATCACATGCAGCTGAACCACATTTCTGATGCGACAGGTAGATTCGGCTTTTGAAATTCCAAAATCTACTGAACTCCTGTAGGCGATCGCGAAACAAAATATGATCCATATTTTGAAAGCAAGCGAATAGAAAAATTCGACTCTCATCTTCGTCGTCAGCGAGTACTTCCTCAATCACTCTCACCGACGGAGCAATTGCAACACCCTGTGTCAGTATATAGTATATGGTTTGTGCATCGGCAACATGTTTAAAACTTCCCAAAGGACCACGACACTCCACCTCGTCACCCTGCCGCAATTCGGCAAGGAAGTTTGACATCGGCCCGTTAGGTTTTAAGTTCACCAGAATTTTGAACTCCAGCGTTTCAGCGTTCACCCAGTATGGTGAATAAGGTCGCAATACTGATTTAGTTTCTTGTTTTTCCGCATTGCAAGGTACTGGCGCTCGCATCATTATGTGGTGACCAGCTGGAATGTAGAGGACATGATCAGCTGTTTTTGACACATCCGCGCATACAAAGTGCATTTCCAAAACCTGCAGCAGGTGGGGTTGGTGTGTGTTACGGTTAATTAATTTGTATTTGCTGTAATTCAGAATTAAGTTTCGCTTGCCAATCTCGTGAATTTCGATAACGTCCCTTGGTTTCACATTCAAAATGCAATTTACACATCCATTTCCACAGCAATCGCTTTCGTTTATTTCTGACACCAATTGCACGTCACGGGGTGAAACCATTTTTTAGCACCAGGGCTGCATTACATCGATTTTGTAGATAATGGTGAAATATAAAATTAAATACCCAGCTTGTCTTGTAAATAAACAATGTTGTATATTTTAAATAATGTTGTAAATTGTATATATTAAAATAGCCCTTTGTTACAAAAAGGCCTTTGTTACAAAATGGCCTTAGAACACCACAAAATTTTTGTTTTGTTTTGATTCTACAAGTTGGTTTTTACTCTGAAGTAAATAGAACAAAAATCCAGAGCGAGGTGTTAAACTTGCTTCACCTTATTAACCATGGTTATATATTTTTAAAATGAGGTTTCCAAAGGTATTCAGTATTGAGCTTAGTAGTACGAGGTAAATTTTTAGGCTTCACAGAATGAGGTCTTGAACGAGAAACTTGTGTGTGCTTGTGTGAAGAGATAAATGTAAAAAATTCGTCTATGTTTACTATTGTATTTTTCAGTATTTCTACTTTCTTGCTTAAGACTAGACGATCACAACTTGTGTAAACCCAACTGAAACATTCATGAATGCCGCTAGAGTGTGCTGGGATAACTAAGAAGCTATTAACTACGAATGCAACAGTGGAGTTTCATTATTTTCACGCACTTTGTAAAATGCATGAGTGCATTTAAAGAAAGCAAGTAGATTTTTTTAATGATTTCTAAAATGTGTGTGATATTTGAATAGCACTAGCGCAGGTGAACACAATTTGCTACCTAATTTGTGAGTCGAGTGAGAAGGGTGACGGATATGAACCTGCAATCGCTGTTTAGGGATTTTAATCCCAGGTGGGTGCCTTCATTGCAATCGTTCATGGAATGCATTTCTGGCTTCTTGCAGCAAATTTATCGTTCATTGTAGCCTTTTTACATTTGTGGCTTTATTCGCCTTACGTCTGGATGGGTATATTGGTAATTATTTGTGGTCTTCTGATATTTATGTAAAGGAAGCTCTCTTTAAATACATAAATTCCTTGAAAGTATCTGCTAAATATTGTTATCCTTGCAGACTGGCCATACTGGGCGATTTTTACACCGCTTTGGATATGGAAAGCTATTGCCGCATTAGGCGCCACAGTGGGCGCATTTGTCTGGTGTCGTTACCCACACTACAGGTAGATTGATATTAGAGATCGTTTATGCAATCAGTAACAACAACAATTCCAACAGACTTGAGGGTGATTCCTACACACAGTTTAAAGCCATGCTGATATCTTTGTCGCTCCATTTGATTCTGTTGATGTTTGAACTGCTTGCTTGCGACAACCTCACCTCACAACGTCACTTGTGGGTGTTGGTATTCATTCCACTCATCTTCGGTTCGGTGGCCAGCGTGGGCGCCTGCGTATGGGCCGTCAAGCACGACCGCTCCTTCGAACTGGAACTTTTCCTAGCTGTGAACGCCCTGCAGTTCGTTTCACTGCCCTTGAAGTTGGATAAATTTGTTATGTGGAGCTGGGAAGTGGTATTCGTACCTATGTGGATAGTTATATGCTTAAGTTTAGTTAGTAAGTTGAAGAGTTTATGACCGGTAGCATGAAATCTTGTGCTGTTTTTTACAGAATCTTAAAATTTTAGTAAAATTGCGCTTACAAATGCCAGGTATTTATAAATAAGTATAACTAGTAAGGAGGTTGTCGTTGGTCAGGCCAAAGTCTGAATACCCTACACTCTACAAAGTTGAAAAATATGTCTTAGAAAGCATTTAGAGGCTTTAAAATCCTTTATAACCGTTAAAGTGGAGAAAACACCCACTTTGGGAAAATTAATATTGCTGTATAAAAAATCTGCTCGTACTATAAGAAAAGAGTTACAGTACTCGAAATATTCAGAGATATTTAAATATTTGAGTATTTAAAAATACTAATTATATATAATAGAGATTTCTTAAGGTATTTGTAGATATCAGTGATTATATTTTCTGATGTCTGTTACTTAAATATATTCATAACTTATGTATATAAATGTTTGGTATTTGCAACGGGCAGTGCAATACAGAAATTTATCAATAATTTATAACCCTACTTTGTTTTTCCAGGTGTTCTTTATAATATCATTTTCTGTGGCATGATGATGCGCACTCCGGAAATATCGCTGCAACAAAAAAAAGCTGCACTCAACGCTGCAGTTGGCAATGTGTGCACAGTTCTGCCTTTGTTATGCTTTCAGGTAAAAGAATTCAAAGTGAATGTTTACTTGACTTACAAAAACATTGTGTCGTATCTGCAGGTCGTTATTTGTGATAAGTTGGAAGGCGAGTTAAAGTTTCCGTTCATAATGGTTTTTAGCCCGCTGTTGGTTTCTATATTCGCTCTGATTGTGCTGAGTTTTAGTGCAAAGGGAGGCAACAAATGGTGGTTCGGCATACGCAAGAGCTTCAGTCAATTTCTGCTCTCTGTCATGCCGTTTCTGCAGGAATACGGCAACATATCCTACCATGCAGATCACACTATTGCTGCACAAACTGTTCCTCTGGATTCGTCATCCACCGTAGTGAGCGGCTTCGATAAGCATGAAAAAAAGAATAAGAAGGGTGTTAAGAACGATAGCATGAAGCCGGTGGTACCAATCATTAGCATTGATTTGCCAGATTAATTACGCACTATTATGTAAATGATTGAACAATGTAGATATTTAAAAAAAATTTAAATCCTAAGTATAACTTTTTGTATATTTTCATAAGTTTTATCAATTATAACATAATATACATTTAATATCACGTTTCATTTATGAGAAATTATAAAATTTTTTATAGAATTTCATTTTTCTTTAAATCTAATTTTTATCACAGTTTCGGCAATTTCATTTACATGAAAAATGATTGTATTGTTTAAATAAAGCAATAATATCTGTATCTCACCTTTGTTTTTATGGAAGTTGATTGAGTGTTCCGCATGATACGTACGCAAAAAATTTTGCTTTTTGTCGGAACAAGTGCGAAAATATTCTAAATTGCAGCTTCTGTTTTTACACAAGTTCACTGCGGTCTCGAATGTGTTAAAGACGAGAACAAGAGACTATATTAAGTTCAAATACCGCTCTTGTAATCGATTCAAAGTGTCGATTTTCTTTTGTGATCGATTCAAAGATGCAGCGTTTCGAATCGATGCACCGTTACGATCTTTTGCTACCCCTTCATATAGTTTCGTAAACGAATTTGCCATTTTTTACGAATTTGGAAGTTTTATCCAACTCGTAACAGGAAACCAAAAGCACAACGGAATCGAACATTACCTTCCGTAACAGAATTGGAAATTACCTTTTGACTCAACGACTAAAGTCTACGGAGAACAAGGTCCGCCATCGCTCTTTTAGAGCCACATCACAAACGCTTGGTGTCTGTGCATTCCTATGCACTCAGTACAAATAAACACAACTGCCTTCTGCATTTAATATGAATCATGTTCTCATAGAAAAACAAACAACTGGAAGAATGCAACTATTTAAAGAGCTTTCGTGATACGAAGCGTTGTCATTTAGTTAGCGTCTCATGAACATGAAACATCCGAAGACACTTTATGTTTATTTTATTGTTGCTGTAGGAATAAGCATCGCCAAAAATGATAACCTCTGCGGATTAAAAACCTGCCAATGTAAGCGACACATCCACTGCGACATGCCGAACGGGGTAAGCTAATAACATTTCAAAGAAAAATCAAAATTTTGCCCACGAAGTATGAACTGCTCTTCAGTTTAGACTTTTTAATTTTCAATAAATTCAAATTTTTCATTTCAAAATGTCCCTAAAAGATAGAATCTTATTTAGGATTTAGCAAGGATTTGCCCAAAAGATACATTAGCGTACACATTCAATCAGGACAAGAAAATGAAGAATATCATTCTAGACGCTCACAATGTATTTCGCAATAGAATCGCTGGTGGCAAGATTGCTCCCTTTCCCATTGCAAAAAGGATGAGAGTTTTAAAATGGAGCGATGAACTTGGAAACTTGGCGGCAAGAAACGTCAGACAGTGTAAACTGAAGCGCGACGAATGCAGCAATACGAGGGATTACGATAACGTCGGCCAAAACTTGGGAATGTACACCTATTCAAGGAAACTGCAGTACGATAACAATAATCTTATGTCGGATCTTATCGGTTACTGGATACTTGAACATAAATACTGTAAAAAAGAATACCTTGAGAAATGGACTAACATTACAGAGTAAGTTTATACCTTTAACTACAAATCTTCGCATTTATAGTTCTAGTGTGGAGGATTGCCTTAAAATGTAAGTATCGAAGGGTTTCTGCTGTTTTCTGAAAAAACTCAGATTTGCCTATTATGCTGAAAAAAGGGTGTACAGAGAACTACTTTTACTCTTTTCACAGTTTAAGTTTAAACTTAACGTAATTCTAAATAGCGTTTAAAGCATTTATTCAATGGTGCGATTCACTGTAATTTACTTAATAAAAATTTCAGCTGTGGAGAGATATTGTTAATGAAAACAAAAGTACTTGTTAAGAAGAAAATTTTAAATTATACATTTACGGTTCCTTTTATAGCAAAATCGTACGTCACTTCGCGCTGATTGTTAACGACCGGGTCAGTGTAATAGGATGCAATGCTGTAAAAATGTCGCATAAAGAAAGTATGACTTATCTTGCGGCTTGCTACTATAATTATGATAACGTTGTTGGAGAAGCCATCTACAAACAATCTACCACGCCAGCGAATGGATGTGAAAGGAGTAGTGTATACAAAAACTTATGCCTATGAAATTACTTCAGTCGATAAAGATGTATGTAGGGTTATATTTAGTTTTGATTTATTTCAACTTTCTAATTTGAATTTATAAGGAATGTACATACTTCAAAATGTTGGAAAAATTATGTAATTTCAATTACTGATTCGTCAGTAATCCTTTGTTTATAAATTATAAAAAAAAACGTGTAACCAAAAACTTCAAGTTTTTCCAAACTGTGGATGTATTATATTTTCATATCAACAATTGTTCAACACTTTATGAATTTTTTCTATATTAGAGTGTATTAAAATTACTTCAATCTAATTTATTTACCAAGAGAGGATTATTTTTTAATTTATTTATTATAGGATTTTTAAATTTTACAAGATTTATAAGTTTTTTAAATATTTTAAGATTTAGGATATTAAATTTTAAAAAATTTTATTTATATTTTATATTAAAAAATTTCACTTCGATATCTACTAGACTCTACGAATTATTTAATCGGTGTTGGTGTCGTTCAAATGGATTTTTCATCGCCTTTAATTTTTAATATGCAATTTATAAAAAATTAATAGTTTTCGAGATAATGACTTGTTGTTTTTTTTTATAAAAGTTTGCAAACAAAAGAATTTTTTTTTAACAAATTCATAATAAGCGTATGAAACTATCATTGAAGGCATCAATAGATAGCCTGATTTCTTAGCTCTTATTTGATATATAACACATAATATCTTAACATGGTAGTCGTCCTTAAACGGTATTTAATGCTACGAAGTAAGCAATCCTTTTTTAGCCAATTTCTTTCCGTATGAGCTGCCTTCGGTCGCAATTGGGGATTACATTCCTTAGTATGTCCAACACCGGCTTGGCAGTACAGTATTTTTGTGTAAATTTATTTCCACATAAGAGCATGGGGGACTAAAATAGGCATTATAATATATTAAAAGAGAGCTAAAGTCAGGCTTTCCATTAAACTGGACAATTAATTTCTTACACTAATACTGTATTTTTTGAGAAAAAAATCAATCAGTAAAATTCTAAAAAAATTGAAATATATAACGAAAACTTGAGTTTTCCCTACGGTTTAGGAGATATCAGCCAAAAAGTTTCAAACTAACGGCCTGTAACACTTAAACTAATCGAGAGCGACATTTTATTTTAACGTTATTGAAATTAGGGGACGAAGGTTTATTAAGTAAGGGGCTTAAATCTAGTTTGATTTACATTCAAGCCGGAAAATTTACTGTCCCTACTGCCTATTTTAAAATTATATCAATTTTTTAATTCCTTTTTTTCGGACTTGCAAATTTATTTCAGGCGCATTATCAATTGAAAATGAATTTCCCTCGTTAAGTTTACTGCATTTGGTCAGGAAGCAAAATTACCCCATATATAGTCAAAACACTGTTCGGTAATATGTATCCCACGCCACTCAAGGAGGTCACACCCCACTTAAATAAGTGCCGTGCAATAAACAGTTATTGTTATTGCAATAAACAGTTATGTTCCCCTTTTATTTTAGCCCGTTTCATCATATCCACTCATTTGAAGCGGTGAGAAGTGTTTCCGAGCACCATTTAAGGGTAGGTAGTACTGCGTAAAAAGCAGTAAAAAAGTATAACCATTGCAAAATTTGCTGAAATTATTGACATACTGCAAAAAATTACGTGGTACATCGAATTAACTCAAATTATAAACAAAAAGAAAAAATAGAGTAAGCATTCTACTCCACTGACATGAATCTTAACGCGTAGTAAGAACAGTAGTAAATTTGGTACTAAACGGATTGTACATGTATTCAGTTTGATAAAGAATTCGCGAGTATAATTTTTTATGGCATACAATATAACGCAAAATTGTTCTGGTGTCCTTTTTTAAAGTAACCTTTTTTCAAACTAATGTTTTTTCACTTTTTAGACGATATATTAAGTACATTCTGCGAACTACGTTGAGTTCTGAAAACAGTACCTTTTTAAAGCAAATGATACCTATTTATGAAATTGATAGTATCTTTCTACAATCGTCTTTGCAACCGACCATGGTGAGATTCCGCCGGATCATTTTTAGTCTATCTCCTTTTTACTTCTTTGCTTTTCCTTTTGCTCTTTCGCTAAAATTTCCCTTGCGTGGGTGAAATGAGTGGCGTGTGACTACCGTCAGACCGAACTATGAGTGGTTTTACACAGAGTCAAAGACTCGTCTCGAAATTCCATGGAAATATGACCCGATATTCCAAGGAATTGAGACCCAAACAAAGTTCGCCACATCAGCCCACAATTTGGATAATTTGCAATATTGCCAAGACGATAATTTATTCAAACTGAAAGGTTTTTTTGAGGGTTTCTCTTGAGGAAATAAATTCACGTTAGGAAGTACTATTTGCGAAGTTTATCTTATTTGATGTCAAGAATCTCAATTGGCAATACCATTTCAGTGTATACTAGGCCAAAAATAATTTTTTTAAACAAATTGGGATTAGAAGAATATTGCAACAACTATAGTGGAATTGCTAAAATTTTTAGATACCGATAGTTTCTAGCATTATTATATTTATGTTGATTGCAGTATCGAATTGCGTATGCTTCAAGTTTTTATAAGTTCGTTTCTTCTAGAAACATTTGTGAGGAAAAAAAATCTTGATTTCTTCAACGTTTTTGCTTTTATTGCGAGGAAAATCTTTTTCAGATACGTGAAAAGTTGCTAGTTTATTTCTCGTAAAGAAAAACGATTTAGAAAAATCCATTCATAGGAAAATTAAAAATAATATATTTTCTATATTTTACCATATGACATTTGTCTCTAATTCTGAGTTCATAAGGAAGCGCATGTCGGTACTGCGTAATGATTTTGTTGTATTTATTTGCTAATAAGTTTTCTAATAAGTTTTCTGGCAACATTATTTTTCAACTTTATACATATTTTCTTCTCATTTTTTCCTTGGCCTGAGCGACAGCAATTCAACGTATATATTTCTGATATATTCACTCTACGGCAGCGGAAAAAATTGCGTGGTGAATTCAAATTCACTATCTCTATATTCAACAAATCCTGAAAATTCGGCATTCTCTTGTTGGGGAGGGTTGTTTCGTATCACGTTGATCTCTGGTTTTAAATCTAGTGAAGAAGATTTGTACAAGAAAAACCTGCAGTTCAGTGGTGGGATTTTAATCTCAAATGGTATAAATTTTTGTTTTCTGTCTGGACGAGCAAATTTGTTTCAGTCCAAACAAAATATCCACATACTTATTTAGATTTAAGAAACCACATTAGAAAAACGAGGGAACGCTTCGAGCTGATTACGTATAGTATATATAGTGAATTGTGTTTTCAGTATATACGTATAGAGACGAAGTGAAATAGGAACGCAGAATGAACATTCTACCGGGGGAACCTGTGCCACCAGGCTTCGAAGATGAGGTCAATCGGGTAGCTGAAATACAGCAAGCAATTGATCAGTACAAGGGCAACGCATTGGTTGGTCTCGAGTACACCGTTGAGCTGTACGAGGATGACCGTGAACCTGGTTACATATGCTTGCTTTGCGACAAGCGCGGCGATCCGCGTACCATCATGCAGCACTGGACGTCTTTTAACCATCGTATCAAATATCTGGAGAAACACTTTCCATCCGCAGTGCGCGAGTTCAATCCGGTAAAATACAAACCGAATTCGCACAGCATCATGATCATGATTGTGCAGAGCTTGGCAGAGGCCATTGAAGATCATCACGGACGCTTAACCCTGTCTGTTTGCAACAGTGACGAATTCAGACGTGATCGCAATAAAATTCAAAAAGAAATCAATGAGAAGTTCCACATTGACGAACGTAATGGTCCGAACTTCCTGAATGTAATCGACCGCACCCTCTGGGAAACTAACAAGCCGCCGATGGATCAGACCCTACAGATTACGCTGAAAGCACCCAAGCGCACAGTGGAAGAGCGTCCTGCAAATCGCGATGAACTGGATGAAATTTCTAGTGATGATGATGACGATGGCGGGCACGCCCACGATTCGGCCAAGAAGTCGAAGTTGCGCGCTCAGTCGCCAGCATATCGTGTTCTTCCCAGAGTACGGCGCTCACCACCATTCGAAGAGGAACGCGAAAACGGTAACGATAAGAAGCTACCAACGCCGAAAGAGCTGTCGCTACAGGCTTCTCATATTGCACAAGAGCGTTACAAATGGGAGAAGTATCGCTGCATGCTAGAAATACATCTAAAGCAAATGGAGAAAGTGCAACAGGACTACGAAAAGAACCCTGAGAAGCATCCACTTTACCCGGAGGAGTGGAAGAAGTTTTGGAACCGTCGCTATAAGGAACTGCAATCGGAAAAGAAGGTCGATCCTAACAAGTACGATTACAAGCCGGAGTGGATACAGTTCTGGACCAAGCGCATGCAAGACCTCTTCAATAGCGAAGTTGAACAAAAAAAGAGGGATATAAAAAGGAAGTTGGGATTGCCGGAGAATGCCGAGGAGAAAGTGGATCAGCTGAAGGAGAAGTACAAGGTTCAAGTCTCGCGAAATGCTTCGTCCGGTTCAACAGGGCATTCCGAGCGCCCTAAACATTATGCCTCGCCTAATAATGCAAAGACGCCCAGTATGGCAGTTATCGACATCAGCGATGATAGCAACGACGGCCACCGCGGTAGGCTGAGCCCTCGTCATCGTCCACGGCGTTCACGTTCGATTTCGCCGCGCTCACGACGTCACGAGGTGAAACGTACTCGACAACGTTCTGCGAGCCGTTCACGAAGTCCGCGTTCTGACGGCTACGACGCGGAAAGACGCCATTACAAACAACGCGAAGCCTACGAACGCCATATGCACGCTGCTCCACCAGTACGAACGTACGCGGGAGGTGAATACTACGGGTCACCGGCATCATTCGGTCGTTCTCGCTATCCGGTGCCGTCGCATTATGGCCCTCCGGTATCCACCTACCGAGTTCTGGATCCACATCAGTATCCTAAATACGAGCGCACCCCATCTCCAACATCCAATGCAAAAGAAGAAGCTGCCAAAGCTGAACCCGAGCCGGAAGACAACAGCCCACTAACGGTAGTGGCTGTATTGCGTTTGTTGACTGCTCTCGAGGAGCATTTGGGTAGCTTAGGACCGAAAGTGGTAGACATGTTAGGCAAAGCTTTGGCCTTGGAGAAGGTCAAAGCTAATTCGGCAGATGATATGTTGATAAACGAGGACAATTGTGTGTTCTTTGAAACAATCAAGGAAAAGTTAAAAGGTTTACTTATTGCCGACGTGCTCGATGAGGCACAAAAAGTGAAAGCTGTGAAGAGAGCAGTTAAAAATATCGCCGCAATTGTACATCAAGTGAGCGAAAGAGGTAAGCATATTATTCCTTTTGGCGTAAGTATCAAAATTATTTTAGTTCTGTACGTATGTATGCATCTAGTTATACTAGTTTTTAAACATGGGTACCTGTGTATATTAAGTTCTAGTATTCTATAGTTTATAAACATACTTAACTATACCTGTGTTTCGTTGCGCGATAGTACTTTCGGTTATTTTTTCAAGTGCATTGTGGTGAATCAGAAGTGAACAAAGGAAATAAAAACAGTTTGCGCTTCGACGCTGAGGTTTTACTATTTTAGTGTAAACTTTACGTCATGAAGGTGTATAAGCAAACGCACTAAAGGCATTGGAAAGCCAAAAAATTTCCTGCAGTAAGGGTTCTGAGTTTTTTAATACGTTTATTTTTATCAAAACTACACGTATGTTATATATTTTGAAACGCACCGTTTGTCAGTACAACACAACTTCATTCCACATATTTTATCCATCACAAGCCCCAGTGGAGCTTCTGTCTTATTGTGAGTCAGAATGAAATTAATTTTAAATATCTTTATTGCGCTTTGTGTCTTGAAAACTGTATTAAAATCCATGGTAGTTTAAGTATCAGAATATTTATTCTAACGATTGAAAGTGAAATGATTGATGTTAGGAGTCTGCGAAAAATTCGCAACTCGTGTTCAAAAGTTTCTATATTTTTATCGCTAAATGCAGAAAATTATTTCTAATTTATTGAAATAACAAAAAATCCCATATGTAGGGAGATTTTCACCATCTCCAGTTTCAATTGGAATCAACAGTTTTTCACAGAAAAAATTAAAATTAACTATCCTTGTGTGCTTAACTGGAGGTCGCAAAAGCCGCTTTCAGTAACATTCGCATTGCACGCCGTTTTAACTATTTTACCACCTAGTTTCTAACATCATCCCTGATTTCCCTCCGACTTTAATTAGAAGAATAATCGTCATTGGAGATTACAAATAACCATTAGTAATCGGAAAATTGCTGAAAGATAGAATATGTTAAGTTCCGAGAATTGGCCAGGAGGTGGCAAAAGGACATATAATTCTGTGCGCATGTATACTCCGCGTAATAAACTTTTTTTATATACATAAGTTTCAGTAATCTGTGGTACGGCAAAAGCTTGACCTCTGATGGAAAGGGTCGCTTTACGCACTGATAAACTTTATATTGTCGGCATTCATATGCCCCCCTGTAATCTTAAAGAAGAAAGTTGAAAATTAAGTGCATCAGAGGCATGAAGAACGAAACCTTCAATATTAATTAAAGGCTTAAATGAAAGTTAAAACCCTACTCTGATCAAATCTTTGTTATAATTTTTCTAAGGCGACGAAATACGATATTCATCAGAACTGATATGCACCGTAACTGTACGTATTTTATTTATTTAAATATAAGGCCAAAAATATATCTACAATTTTGTCAACAATTTCGAATCTTTATGTGGGTGGGAGAAACCATGTAATTTTTTTGGACTCGGTGGATTTTTCTTTAGCGAAATAATATTAAGGATTCGAAATAATACCGTTAATTATGTCGCTAATGAATATTTTCTCGTCTTCCACAATTCGAGATAAAATGTGTTAATGAATCCGATAGCGAATGTTCTTTTGGCTGGATAAATAATTCGAAAGGGTTTTGTCTCTTTTGCATCTTTTTTACTAGTAGTAAAGGTCAATTTGTCCTACCTGTTAACTATTACTGTGAAGAGATCTGCCGTATAATGGCGCAACACTAATTTTGGAAAAACTGTTGTCTCCCAGAACTAACAATAATCCACCAACATATTCGCAAAAAAAACTTTAAAAGTTATCGAAGTTTTAACTTTGTAAGCTTTTGTTTCTTTCATTTCGGTCATCTTAAAATACGATAAGCCAAGAATTATTACTGAACTGGTCTCATGCAAGTATGAAACTTTTGGTAAAAACTTCTGTAATTATAACTGTATACTTACTTTTCATCAAGGTCCAAATTACGTTGTTTTGTGTATTTTACCAAACGCGTGCAATGTTCAAACGTACTTTTTGATCAGTCAGTGTCAACGAGTTGTGTGAAAATAATAATATGTTTAACTATGGTGATGATGGGGTAAAAAACGTTCAACGATTCTAATAAGTAAACTTTACGAAATTAAGAAATTTGATTTCAAGAATATTCGCAAATCGTTCTGTTTTTCTATTAATCTCTCTTTTGTTCGCGTTTGTAGGAAAAGCTGCATTGAACTCTGCTAATAAGGACGATGGCACCACCGAAAAGGACAAGTCAAATAAAAAAGATCAGAACCAAACACCGATGGTTAAGGATCTGCCCTTCGATCGACAAGTAGTCGCTACCAAATTGGCTGCTGCGCTGGTCATGCAAGGTCGTGAGGATGTCTCGACCGAAGATATGGATAAACTTATATTTATGTTTGTACTAATGGCAAAACTGACTAAAGAGAAGTCTGGAAACGATAATACACCGATCTACACAAAAGACATTTTGCACGAATTGGGCATCGTTGCGCCCAAACCACCAGTACCCAATCCAGTTGTTCCAACTTTTGTCGATGAATTCATAGAGAGTGAAGTTAATGCCTTGGTACAAGAAGTTGAGGACGAATTATCGAATGAAGCAAATGATAAGAACGCCAAGAGCGATCCCACAAACTCAAGCATGTTGGAATCCCTCACAGACTCCGACTTGCAGACACTTTTGCAGAACTTTAAGCACTTGTCTACAGAGGAGCAGCATCACTTGATAGCACACTTGAAGAAGCTTGAGGTGGCTGATCCTGCTCGCGTGGAGAAGCTGCGCAAGTTTGTTAATCTGGCTGATGTGTCAGATGGCACACCTTCAGCTTCCGCTGCTACCGATTCCAAAAAGGCCGACGATTCCTCTGGTTTAAGTAAGCGTCGCTCGCCGTCGAAGGTCTACGACGATTCACCATCACGCGATAAGGATCGTTTGAAGTATTCCTCTGACGAAGTAGGCGAGCGTCGTCGTATAACCAACCCTAATAAGTTTAGTCTGGATGATGAAGATGAAGACGACGATTACAACT
The DNA here is from genome assembly GCA_922984085.1 of Sicus ferrugineus. Classification (NCBI taxonomy): domain Eukaryota; kingdom Metazoa; phylum Arthropoda; class Insecta; order Diptera; family Conopidae; genus Sicus; species Sicus ferrugineus. The sequence goes on from OV277351.1 coordinate 26,637,641, forward strand.
TCGAAGACGTATTCAAGGCTGCATCCGCCAACGTTAAAAATCTGTCGGAGGAGCGTATGCCATCCAAAAATGATCCTAAGCCAATGGATTCTAATGGTGAAGCGCACGCCATACCTACAATCTCCTCAGCATCAAAGTCAAGCGCATTAACTTTTAATCCAGCCGGTCTAAAGATGTCGCTCAGTGAAACGCAAAATTTAATCGCCAATCTAATGGGTTCGCTACAACAGAGCAACTCGAATATGCCTAAGAACAATGCTGCTAAAAATATTCCAGCTAAAATTCAGCAACAGCAGCAGCAGCAGGTACTGCCAACAAGTAGCATGCCTTTCTTCCAGCAACAACAGCCGCAGCAAGGCTACGGCGATTACAATCAAATTGGCAACGTGAATTCTCAAGCAGGTTACTACAACAACGGCGGCGGTGGTAGCGGCTTCAACAACGTGGGCGCTGGTGGCGGCTTCAATAATATGGGCGGCGGTAGCTTCAGCAATGCGACCGGTGTTGGCTTCGCAGGCTATTCACCGTGGGCGAACCCACAGGCATTACAGCAGCAGCCATTCGGCGTGCAGAACTTCATGACACCGCAGCAGCAGCAGCAGCAGCAGCATCATTTGGGGTACAATATGTACGGACGTGGAAACTAATGTGTCGCGCGGAAACCAGCAGCTTTCAATTCCGCTAAAAATTTGCAGTGTATTTTACTTAAGCATATGAACTTTTATTATTACATCATACTATATAATTTCACCATATGACTGCAGTCACTTTATGAACTAATTTAAAGGCAAATAAATGAAACGCAAGCCACGTGAATTGACATACATAAAGTATTAGACAGACCGATGTGATTAGAACTAAACCTTCGAAGTAAAAAATTTAAAAATTCTGACCACAGGAATCGGATCTGTCACACTCGTAATTTGTAAGCAGCCGACATTTAAAAATGAGGTCGTTTTTCGAACATTTGGAAATTTCCAAAGAATGCAGCTTCCTACTCTTGCATTAAAATTCTAAAATAACGAATTTCAACGTTCATTAAATTACCACTAAATGACTCAAAATTGCAGAGTCAGCTAGTGTCAAAGTAGTAGATATGATCATTATATGGCGATCCGTTTAAAAAGAAAATTGAGAATTAAGTAGTGATTTTTTTATTCCACTTACAGTCGTTCGAGTCTTCGATTTTCGTAAAGTTGTAAATATATTACACACTAACTAATAAACAGTAAGTTAATTTATTTTTGGTCAGCACAAATTAGAAGTCGATGTATAATCGTTATAACTTATCAAAAAATGAAAGAAATGAAATGGGATACTTTGGTTTTTAATCATTACGACTTATAATTCCTTTCCAATATTTTAAAAAGATACTTTTTTTAAGCCTACCTTCCCTTTCAAATTTAAAAGAACATTTATAACAGCATTGAATAAGAATTTGGAAAAAAACTACTTAGAAATTCAGGCTGCAGTCTTTATTAAGTTTGCTTGATACCTTAAACTAGGGTTAAGGTAGGTATTTAAGTTACTTAGTGGTTTTTTGAAGATAGAAATCATATAAACCATGAGGATAGAAATCAATAAATCCACCAATTGGCTCAATGTTACCGTAAATCGATCAGAGAATAAATGCAAAAATACCAAATATAAAATATTGCTAATCAGGAAGCTTGAAATAGAAGATGGGGAATGTCGGTAAGTATTGTAAAGATTTTGTTTTTATTCTTAAACAGGAATAATAAAACTGCCCTTTACAAATTAATTTTCCCGGGCAGAGTTACGAAGAAGCCGAGCGTCTTGTTAAGGTTTGTTTAAACGTATTCATAGTCAAATTGAACTTTGATTATTATCAAGGAATCAGTTTCTATAAACCAGTTAAAATCGTATTTTCTGTTAGTTATAAGATTTGCAAAAAGATGAAATTGGGGAATAAAGATATGAAAAAGGTATATGGGTTTGGTTTTGTATCCTCGTACATCATCGTAAACCACAAATCGAATTCAACCAAGTTTGGGACGATTATTACTTACTAACTGAAATAACACTGACAAGGTGGGACCGGGTTTGGTGAAGAGGGCGTGACATCTTCCGTACTAGCAAAATTTTAAATGTTATCTGAGGAAGCATGTGTCGTAGAGTATTGATATTTAGTACGACTCTTAGCCAATGTGCGCACTAAGAATGGATTTTTGTATACTGGTATCCTTCGAGCTACGCGAAAAAAATGTGACAATGTTTGAGTTACGCGGTTTTGGATCAATTTTTATTTAGAAAAAAAAATATATAATTATAGCTTGCACTAATCCTAAGTCACGATTTACGCGGAACCAATTAACCGCGTTACTCGAGGGATACGTGTATTCCTCCTATAAGGGCAACGAAATGGGCGCGATCATTTCAAATTCAAGGGGCTATTGTTAAAAAACTATGTTGGGAACAACTAGGAAATTTTGTGCAAGGGCATACTAGAAATTTTCTTACAAGTTATAAACGGTATTGGTCAAGGTGGCGTGATATCTCCCACACACGAAATCCTAAAATAGTCATATCTGGGAAACGATGCGTCGTAGAGTTTTGATGTTTGGTACGACTCTTATTCAATCCCTATACGCAAAAAATGGGCGTGGCAAGAATCTGCAGAATTATTGTTCCAAGCTGTGTTCGATATTTTGTTCATATACGTGGTTGGTCAAGAGAACTTTGGCACCTCCCATACAAGCGAAATTTTTAATTTTATTTAGTATAATAGGCCTAAGCGGGCCAATCAGATACAAGTTTGTAAAATAACATTTTAGGGAAACGAGACATAGGTAAGGTATAACTATTGCATTCGTATCAATAAACAGCATAGTAAAATAGTCTTCAATTATAATCACAATATTAACGAAAGAGAATATAATGTTCTGGTAGTATTCCATTAAAGACATGGGTTAAGTTCAAAGAATGCAGGACTAAAAATGTGTATTTAAACCTACCAAACAAACCCAACCAGACTGTTGATCAAGTTATTAGTACAACTCAAACTCGTGCATGTTCAGAATGTATTTGAAATTACCTTCAAAGAACCATGTGAGTCTCAATAATTGGTACGACTCTTTCTTCAGCATATGTGAATGAATTTCACCTTTAAGAGCAAGAGATTGCCGTGGCAAGAATTAGAAACTGTATCTTTCAAACTACGTTAGATTGCCACTAGAGATTTTCTGACACAGTGGGGTTAGGAATGATCAAGGCATCTCCCATAAAAGGTATGCTTATGATTGATCAAGAAGGAATCTCTCAAAGAATTCAAAAATTCTCCATGGTAGGGAGGGACTTCTGGATCTTGGCGCAATTTAAATTAACGCGCATTCCCGGTCTGGACCGGGGAGTGTGTATATTCTAAATTTAATAAGTACATATTTTATATTTTATAAATTTAATAAGTACATATTTTAATTTAATAAGTACATATTCATTCATTCATTAGCGTGATATTGAAAGTATTGGCTTGTATTACCTGACTTAACACAATCATAACATTTAAAAAAAGAGCTTCAAATACTGATAAAAAAGGGACAGTTGGTACAACACTTAAACGCTCTTAATCAGAGTCAATGTCTGTCAAAACAATTCGAATTTTTGGCTAGGGTAATTTGTTAATTTTATCCATTATGAGTGTTAAGATGAATATACATTATGAGTGTAAAGGATGTCGTGTTGTATAAAAAGTATATTTAAATGACACTATAAATATAAAGGTTATAAAAAAATAGCCGCATATAAGTACAAAGGCAAATTAAGTAATACGAGGCCAAAAAATAGATAAGGGTTTGCTTAGAACTTATTTTCCTTATTTCTTTGAGATGCTGCCGTTCCCCCGAAGGAAGTGCGTGTACTTAAACGTGTTGACTAAAAAGTGGGTAAGAAAAATAGAAAATTAAGATTTGCTTGAAGCGCCTTCGCTCTCCACTTACGGTTCTTCCGTTAATCGTTGACGCTATCTTATTAATTGTCCTGGAAGAAATTGACGGCGTCTTAAGAGAATTTCTACTGGTTCCCGTTCCTGCCTTTACATTTGCTGTAGCCGCGGCAATGACTGCACCTCCAGCACCATTAATGCGTGGTATAGTTGGAGATTTTGCCTTAAACTCACTTATAGTTCGCCTTCGTGGACTACCAGCAGGTGCAGGCATAAGATGCTGCTTAGCGCTGGGTGTTGCTGCAAGATACGAATAACGTGACTTCGTCGAACCGAACGCAGAGCGTTTCATAGGCGAAGTGCGAACAGTGGGTGTGGAACAGGCATTTGGAAAGCCGGTGGAGACATCAAGACCACCGGCTAAATGTGGCAGGGTCAGTGGTGTGCTGGTGCAGAGCATTTTACTTGACTTGGCTATTAGTTCCATCGAGGTGTCGACGGGAGCGGAATGAGCTTTCGTTTTACCTTGTGCTGTATCGGTATTTTGTGATGTTTTCATAATTGGAGCCACCTTCTTCACTGGTACCGTAGCCTTCATCGGAACCGACGATTTAAGTATCGAGTCGACCGTACTTGTTCTAGTTTTCTTCCTGATTGTATATTGAGATTTTAATGAACTGAGATTTAAATGCTGCATTGAGACGTTAGACGCTGAATTCGTAAATTCCTGCCGCTCAGGATGCGTCGCCAAAACTGTAGATTCTCTTTGTGACGTTAGATTAGAAATCCTACAATAGATTGTTAACACCATCGTTAATCGCGCTTGGTAGTATATATATATATATATATATATATATATATATATATATATATATATATATATATATATATATATATATTTTACCACCCAAATCACCCATGGTTTGGGAAAGAGTGTGGTAGGGGAATTAATTTGAATTCTTCGTTAAATGCAGTAACGTTTTACGCATTTTGTAGACAAAAGATTTAAGCAGAAACATAGAAACATTAAAGATTAGAAAATTATCAGTGAGCGAATCGAATTCACATCATTGTACTTGTGCAGTCTGAGTAAGTTTCAAAGGTGAAACTAAAAATTAAAGAGTGCACAAACTCGAATATCTTACCCATTCACTCGTCTCTGGGCGTTTAACATATAACTGGAATATTTGGCAGTACAAGGAGTGACATTCGAAAATGAATTTCGGCGCAACGTGCGTGATGGTGTGAACTCATTCCTCGTCGGATCTAGATTGGGTGTTGCTGCGGACGAAACGTTCGAAAGTGTGGCTCGCAGTGCTTCTGCAGACAACTGAGCATCATTTGATTGCCTGATGGGCAGCTGCACCACCCTGATCTTGTCATGAATAGAAAGAGATTGAGAACGTCGCCGCATTGTTGGATCGGCGATATTTTCTACGGCAATATCCAAAGGAGATGCATCTTCAAACTCCTTTTCCAAACAGGATCTTCGCCGATGAGCGTTCGGTATCGGCGGTGTTGTCAAAGGTGTTTGCGGCATGACTACAATAAAGGTTGGATTTACAGCGGTAGTCTGTGAGGAACCGACGACTGATCCCGCCTCCGACGTATGCATGCTATTTAACTGATGTTGCTCCAAAATTTTCCCCAGTTGCTCAACTATTTCGTTCACGTCCAACGGCAGTGGCGTTGGGCTGTGTTGTACTTGTATTTTGGGCAAAATGAAATCTTTATCTTCTGCGGTTTCACCGTCGTATGTTGCTGACGACTTAACCATTTCCTCTGGCACATCTTTCAGCCCAGAAGGAATATTTGTTGAAGCGGACGGAATGTAATGTGATGTGTAGGTGTTCTCGACGAGAACTCTATCGGCTTGATTTTCGTTTTCCTAAAATACGATGCGTATTAGTATCAAGTATATGTAGATGTAAAGCAGTGATGACTTTAAAAACTTGTAAATTATGCCTTCCAGGAGTCCAAGTATCTAAAAATAAGTGTTAATTTACTTTCAAATTCTTCGGATACTATAAAACACATTTTCAAATATAGTAAATAATTTAAAATGCTTCACTCTGAAGCTGTTGTTGAGCTTGTAAGCTTTCCAACATACAAATTAAACTTTGATACTATAAATAGTTTTAAATACTGGGGAAAATTAAAATATTGTAAATACTTTCAAATTCTAAAACTCCAATTACTACCAATAGATCTATATATTGTAAATAGGTACGAATACAATAAGTCACACATTTAAAACGCTAAATATCTCTCTATTTTCTTAGTTTTTAAATTAATTTTCCTAGGAGGCTTCTATGTTACGAATAATAAATAAGTAAAATAACTACTTTCACATACTGTAAGTATCAGTACTATAAATACACTCAAATACTGTAAATACTTTAAAATTCTTATAGTTATTAATATAAAATATTCGTGTTTTGTTTCCTTGTTTAAAAAAATTTAATGTACTGTTTTAAATCAATCTTATTTATGCACCGTATTAAGCACAGCATTTCAAGTGCTTCTTAACAAACATTGCGTTACCTACCTCTAGCTCGACATCAAACGTTCTCTGACGCAGAATAGGCTGCGGCGGTTGCGGTGACACAAGCTCCTCTTCCTCGTTTTGTATTTTGTCCGCAGACTTTCGTTCACTAATCGCAGAACTTAACGTATCCAGCAGATTTGTTGCCTCTTTCCTTTTATTTGCATCGTCTACATTTATGTCAGCAATTAAGGACCTTAGACTTTTTATCAACATAGTTACGTCCTGATTGTTGTAGCACAACTCACGGCGAGCTTTTAGCTTCGCTCGTATGGCAGCCAAATCCATCAAGGGCTCTGTTTTCTTAATTTCGGCCTTATCATCTTGATGAGCGGACTTCGCTGCTAATGTCTGCGGAAGTTGCTCTTCAATGACCGGTGAAGGCAGTTTTTTGAGTATAGGGATTTTCATCATCTCTAAATCGTGATCAAAGTCCTTCTGAGAGTCAGTCCAATTTGTCTCGATCAAGTCGTCGTCGTCAGTCACAAGTTTAAGCGGCGACTCTTGTGCTATCGACTGCTCTCCCACCTGAGCCGCTTCAGACAGGATCATCGAGATGGTACTGTTGTCAGCGAGGCCTGTGTGTCGACTCGCAGGCGAGTTAAGAGTTGTGTTGGAGAGACTTAACTTCAGCAAGCGTTTGCGATGCTCCATGGTCTTTTTAGTCTTTGTGGAAATTGGAGATTCTGTGCTGCTTGCAGAATCAACACAGTTTACCGAGCCCGGTGTTGACTCTGGTGTACTTTCGCCCTCCAAGATGTTTTGTGTTTCAACCTTGGTCCCTTGAGATGTGGGCTTTATAAAATCGTCCACACTCTCATTGGGAAAACTGTCGGTGCTGAGTGAGAGCAGTTGGCCCTCCTTCACCTCCACGGGCGTCAACATTAACCGGGCCTAAATTGAATTGCTAAACGCACTCTTCAGTAAAAATACCTCTATAATACCTTCTGGCACGCCTCCTTTTCGACGATATCGAAAGGGTCAGGTGGTCTGCAGGCCATTTTCTGCACGACGTCAAACGGATTATTATCCAGACTATCTTGTTTAAGCATTTGCGAGGGGGAATCTAAAGTGCGATTTGGGGCAAGCGTCGATGTGGCTCCTTCTGCGATAAAGCTGGACGGTGAGACTTTCGATGCTGTTGGTTGCTGACTTTGCGGAGGAGTTTGTATTTGTATCAAGTCTTCGGCGCTGAAGTCGATGAGATTCGGCGATTCGAGGTCTCCCATGATGGAGGTGTAATAATTATACTGTATTTATCAAAAATGTTCTTTACACCTGATGTCCTTCGACTGGCGCAAATAAAATAACCAGTTTCGAATTCAAATGTCTACTTTCGAAAGCAACTGTTCCAGCCGTCAAAATTTAAGCAAGGTGAAATAAAAAAATACGACTTCTTAAGGTGAAAATTGGTTCAGGGATGCTTGCTATACAGGTGAGTGGAAAAATGGCCTCTTTATTTTACCTGACTTTTGTAATCATTTTCGAGTTTTTTTTGGCAGTAGGCACTGCATTATAACTCTTAGAGCAAACGAACGATTCGCTCAAGTGATTTTACAAAGTGAAAGCTTTTTGACAATAGGCATTCGATCGAGCGAAGGAACGATTCGATCGAGCGTTTCTTTAATACCATGGCAACAGTCAAGACAATGTACCCGAAAAACTTGCTTCATGATTAAGGAGCTGTTTAAATGTGGATACTCTCTACATATTATATCATTGTTCTTGTATTATCATTTTCGAATCAGATTCTAATTAGATTCTAGTTAGGAGCAATTTACTTCTTACCTATTATAAGTTTTATAACGGAAGAAACGTGTAGTTGTTTTTGATTTAAGAAACCAACGAGAAACTGTGTTTTGACTTCGAAGTTTTCTGGTGAGTCTAGAAATTCAGCGAGTCACAGGCAGTATGATAAAAAGTAAATGATGCAGAGTTAAAAAAATCTGAATTGTGAATACAAAAATATATTCAAAGTTAAAACTATAGAAACTCCAGTTAAATACGTTATTTTGACAAAAATGTAAATACAGTGCAAAATATATGATTTTTACTCGTAGCTGTGCTCACATCTCTAGAAGCCTACTTTGCTAATTTTCGGGTACTTTTGCCAAGGTAGAAATTGCCTGGTATTTGGTTTTCGTTTGGTTATTTGCAGTCCAATTAGATTGCATTTTTAGGTCGGTGGAGCACCGATTACGGCGGAAATATGGCACCATTCATGAGGGAAGTTCCGGTAAAATATGCCTGTTCCTGCGGCATCCTGAACCCCATAACCAAGCTGTTCTTCTGTCGCCACTGTTTGAAGCTGAGGTGTGGCTTCTGTGTATGCCACGAAGTGAGTAATCGTCATTTTTCAAAGTCGATGGTGACTAATTAAAACATCATCGCATTTTGCTTAGGTTGATTCCCATTTCTGCTCGAATTGCCTGGAGAACATACCTTCATCCGAAGCGCGCCACAAGAAGAATTGCTGTGCGAATTGCTTCGACTGTCCATGTTGTGGACACACGCTATCGGCACGAGCCACCATGGAAGTAGTGCCAAAGTAAACTTTGAATTAGTCTAGTATCAAGATTTCTACACCTTTTATTTACAGACGACATGATCCAAAGGATGGCGAGGGCGACCTATCCAAGACTATGAGCAGGAAGATGTACCATCTGTCCTGCATGGTATGTCGCTGGACAACCCGCGATGTCGGCATTCCGGATCAGACTGTTGGTAAGATCGAGAGGGTCAAAGTTGCCTTGAAATTTAACTTTCGACCCGTGAACGCCGAAGTTGTCGTAAAGTTTAACTTTCAAGTCGTCTATTTCAGCAACTGGTTCTTGGCCGGAGAAGGAGTGCATGTACCAGACACGCTTCGACTCCTTGCTGGAATACTACCAGGCTGTTGTCTTACAAGACAAACAAGAGAAACAAGAGTTCATGCGGCGCAAGGCTACAAAAGTGCATAAGCTCCCTAACTTAACTGTAAGTTTTTTTGCCGTTTCGGTTCGCTTAATGTGAATGTTATTAACTTTACACAGGATCGCACTGGTTTAACCGTTTCCATGATACGCCGACAAATTGGCTGGCCGGACAAAACTCCGCAAAGAGCAAAGCCATCAAGCATTATGCCAGCTGTAGCTACCGAAGACGTTGGCGAACTCCCTGATAATATATTCAAGCAGAAAATTGTCTTAACAAATGGTTAGTTCAGGGTCCGGAAAAAGATCGGGCGAAGGACTACGGCGCATCTTTCTACATCCTTACAGTTGATTTAAACTTCTAAATTTTCAGTTACAACTATTAATCAACGTCACGGTCAACCGGCGGAACAACCGTTCAGCGTTAACAAACTGCATCCGCAACGTCGTTTGCTATGGATAAAACGCTCCTTGCGTTGCCGTCATTGCGAGCACAACGTCATTAAGCCCGAATATCATCCTACTTCAATCAAGTATCGCATTCAGTTATTCGCCAGCTATCACATGCCCGTGGTTAGTTTTGTTCGCTGTGAACAACCGCTAAAAGCAGGCCTTTTATCGACGGTTGTATTGAAGTTAATCAATCCTACTATGCATGACATGAAAATAACCATCATAGAGCTGCCCACACTTCACGAAGAGTTGCAAATGATTGAAGAATTCAAAAATGCTGTCACCATTCGCGACGCCTCAATCTCGTTCGTGGCTAACGATTCACTAAAATCATTAACCGGTGCATCGTCCTTGAACACATCATCCCTTTCGCGCCATGTTTCGCTGTCTGAGGACCCACGTATAGTGAATCAAAGAACTAACGCCACACTGGAAATGTTGGATTCGTCCTTTATTCTAAATCTACGTGATGACGCTGCGGAATTTGATGACGACGTACAAGTACAGCGTGAGGAACCAAAGTATTGAAATCTCCTTTTGAACAAGTGGCTTTGTTTGATGCTGTATCTTTCTGCAGGTTCATTATATGGCGCAAAGCCAATAAGGTCTCCATAAAGCTGAACTTTACACCAGATGCTGCTCTTCAGCCAGGTGATGATGTTATGCTTGGACTAAGCATGCAGTACACGTATGTTAATACGGTTACTAATACGTCCGAGAGGAAGGAGCCAACACCACATGCGTTAACCTCGCGGGTGTACATTAACGTTGGTACCATTTCCCATAACTAGCTTCGATTCTGTACATTTAACATTAAGGCGAAATATACTCACTAATATAATGATTGGAGATCACTCATGTAGAATTGAAAATAATTTGATGAAGATGGGGAAGTAATAAGTAATATTTTAATGGAAACTAATAATTTATCATTATGAGGAATAATCAATAAACTACGGTAAATTATGGAAACGCGTGTGAGATTACGAGATTATGGAAAGAATAAAATGGTTAGGAACTTAAATTAGTTGTATTTCTCCACTTCTGCAATCACTTGCACTGAGAAACCTGCAGGCCATTTTTAGGTACATCCCAATCCTAAACATTTGGAGCGATTGAAAACTTCAGCTTTATGAGTTTAATTTGAAAAATTTATTTCAATACTACTGAAATTTAAAATTGGATCTATTTTTCATTTAAAATTATTTTATTGCTTCGTTTGTTAACATCGCTAAATATATTCAAAGTAATTACTGCAAACAAATAAAATAATTAGATATACTTCAATCGAATTATTTTTTAACTAGATGCACCAGAGAACTTGTACGTTTTTAAGGGTTTAACTGAGATATTAGGCCCTCTTTTGTTTGCCGTGTATAGCTTAGAGAGCCATATTTCTACCCTCGATTGATATTTGAACAGCTCGTCGTGATTCTTTCATCCGCTTTGCCTCCAGGAATTTTTTTACATGTTTTTCATAGCGATTTGGTTTTCGTTTTGTACTCTACAATGGATGAAAGTACAAAATATAATAATTGTTGTAATTTCTCTCTTAAAAAGCTTTTTAAGCCTACCACTAAAACCTCCCCCTCCACTGTTGACTTAGGGCGCACCACGTAATCTTTATTGGAAGGCATGGGTACACGGGCACGCGCTACCCAACCGGGATCACCGGGTCGGACGGGATTTTCTTCGGTCGAACCAAATGTCGATTGGAGGCTCTTCTTCTTCTGGCTGGTGGATGGTGTCGGCTCGGGTGATTTACGCCGCGTGCGTGGCATTTGCGCCAAATCACGTTCTTGCCGCTCCTCCTTCGACAAGGCTTTGAAATCACAACTCAAGTTGAAAATGGGGCGGGCCCATTCGGATATTAAACGACCAGCACGATCGCGATTTGGCTTGGTTTCTTTGGGGTGCTTGTACAGATACATAACAGCCTTCCCGATGCCGGACTGTTTGAGGTAACTTTTGTCGATGGTGGGAAACTAAGAGGGATGGATATTTAAGTTAACACTGAGAAATAACAGGAATGGTATTTGCACCTACATCAGCGAGTAAGCGCAATATGCTGTCGCGTATCTGCAGACAAGGTAGGCTCTTGTTGGGCAAAGGCGCCAGCCAATCAGTCAAAACATTGAGTATATTGTGTTCCAAAAAGGCCAACTGCAAGTCCTTCTTGATCAACTGCGACATGACTTGCCTCAGCATGGATATTTTCTTCGTAGCCGGCTTGCCCTCCAGATTCAATTGGCGGTCTTCGTCGGCGGCACTCTTCATGTTCATTATCAACTGATCGATGAGATCATCGTTGTCGTTGATGAGGTCTATGTCGCGCTTGCGTCGTCGAACTTTCTTTTCCTCTTTCTTGCGAAGCATCATAGCATCGAAGTCCGAAATGAAATTATCATGACTGCAAGGGAATGTGAAGTTTTCATGTTCATTTTCAACCTCAAATTCTTACAACAGGGAGGCGAGATATTTTCATATAAGAAATTAGGATCGTAGGCGATTATTTCTATCAAACATGATTTTTTAGTAAAATGCCGAAAGTTATATATAAATCTGTACTAAAACCAGTATACTCTTAATTTAAAAAGGAATGTTGGTTCTGTTCAACCCTCGTACTCCTCCCACACAACATGACGAGACTATGCAAACTTACTCGCGATTCCTGGTTATGGGAATATTTTCATCTTCGGAACTGTCAGCTGCTTTGTTTTCACTGGCCGCATCACCTGGCGTTTCTTCAGTTGCGTTAGCTTCTTCCTTGTCATCATCCTCATTGTCAGTGTCAGTAATTTTTGGACGCTTCTTGCCTGAGACTGAACGTCCCTCCTCTGTAAAAACACATTCTTTATTACTCTCAATTTAAAACATCGTATTATTTTGTTAACCTTCTGAATCACTGAGAACTTTCCGTTTTTTAAAGGTCTTTTCCGCAGATCTAGAACCAGATCGAGATCTAGAACCAGATCGTGATCTAGAACCAGATTTGGATCTTGAGCGATTTCTGGAACTACTGCGAGAGCGGCGCGAATTGCTCCTTGAGCGTATGGAGCCGCTGCGTGATCTTTTCGAACTACCACTGCGGCTACGTGGACTGCCCGATTTGCTACGACTGCGTCTGGATCCCGAATGGCTACGAAGCGAATCGGAACGGCTGCTATACGATCCTGAGCGACTGCGTCCCGAACCAGAGCGGCTCCGCCGAGATCCAGAACGGCTACGATGCGATCCTGAACGGCTACGATGCGATCCTGAACGGCTACGATGCGATCCTGAACGGCTACGATGCGATCCTGAACGGCTACGATGCGATCCTGAACGGCTACGATGCGATCCAGAACGGCTACGATTCGATCCTGAACGGCTGCGATGCGATCCTGAACGGCTACGATGCGATCCAGAAGGGCTACGATGCGATCCAGAACGGCTACGACGTGATTCTGAACGACTGCGACGTGATCCTGCATGACTGCGTGGTGACCCAGAATGGCTGCGTGGCGATCCAGAACGGCTGCGCGGTGATCCAGAACGGCTGCGCGGAGATCCAGAACGGCTGCGTTGTGATCCAGAATGGCTGCGTTTTGATCCAGAGCGGCTGCGACGCGATCCAGATCGACTGCGATTCGATCCGGAACGGTTGCGATGCGATCCTGATCGACTACTACGCGATGCTGATCGACGACTACGGTTTTCGACAGAATGACTACGACGTGAGCCAGACGGACTGCCACGAGATCCACTTCTTGACTTTCTGGAGCCGCTGTGGGATCGACGTCCTGAACTGGCAAGTGAGCCAGAACGAGATCTAGGTTTGGAACCCAATGAAATACTCGAATGTTGGGATCCGTCACGAGTATGACGAGAACCACTTCTAGAATGTCGAGAACCAGAATGACGAGAGCCACTCTTTGAGTGGCGGGAACCACTCGTCGAACGGCTTCTGGAGGGCGCTGAGCCACTTAACCGTCGAGAAGCATTTACTTCACGTCGGGATCTACTTCTGGATCGTCGTGTTTCACTTTCACATTGCCTGCCCACGCTTTCGGGCGATCTCGAGGGACTGCGCTTGGTCCTAATATCTGACTCGCTTCGAGAACGATCACCCTTTGTATCAACTGGGGAGACATGTTTAGTTGGCAGTTGTACATCTGTAGTTGCGTTTGCGATTATCATAGGGCTTCTGCTGCGACTTTTTCTTTCTGGACTTCCACGAGGACTTTCCTGTGAATCGTTACTTACAGACCGTGCTGATCTCTTAGAATGTTCCGAGACACGATCTTCACTACTACTGCTGCTATTAGATTGGTCTTTATTTTGCAGATCCTCTTCCTCCTCAATCGAAGTTTCGGCTGGTGCAAGTGATGCTGGACTGGAATTTCCCACAGGGGATCGTGAATTTGATCGAGACTTAACTGAACGCACCTCTTCGTTTCTCTCAGAAATTTCATCAGTATTAGAAGGGCTGCCGGAATGGTTGGAAGATTGATACATGTCTTTTCCATCTTCTTGAGCGGCCTCCTTACAATCGTTGTTTTGGATATCACTGTATCCTATACCTTTGGCGTTACATGCGTTTCCCAGAAATTCCGAATTTACTTCGGGAAGCGAGTCGGCTTCAATATAAAAAATTTTTTAGGTGGTGATCCAACCTACAAACAATTGGGGGACCTTACCCATAGTATCGGTTTCCATTTATCTCGACCGAGTCACTTAGAACTCACCAGGTTTACTAAAAGTCAATAAACCTTTTATTCTTTATTTGTGACTTCCAAATAGAAACGAAACTGATTAAATAATCTAGAAAATTCCTCCGCAAACTGAAACCTGAAATACTCTATTGTTTTTCTCTCCTCAATCGGCTTGGCTACACGATGGCCACATTAAGGCTTTATTCTTGTTTCTTCAAAAGTTTCTTTGAAAGAGAGGGGATGCGAGGAGAGAAAGGTCTCCACACATTCTTCAAGTGGCGAGATTTTTTGGAGCCCAAATTCTTTTGAATTCTCGGTTCTTCTTACGCACACCATTAAACAGATGCGCGCACGAACCGGTTTTTCAACGCAATTTGCCGAACGCAAATTTCCCTCACACACATCATTACACGTATACGACTTTTAATATCAAAGAGGAAAATACGTGTATCAACGCATTCTTCAAGATGCCAGCTTCAAGAAGCCGCGTGAAAAAGAATCATATAGCCAGGGCCATAATGTCTACAGTAATCATTTTTGCCCAGTTTACATCGTTAAAATTAAATGACTCCTCATGATTGAGGATCCTGAAATGATTGAATGGTCTTGATTCAATCATATGATTGAATGGTCTTGATTCAATCATATGATTGAATGGTCTTCAATCATACACTGTCTCATTATTTCGATTCACCTTTGCTTAGTAATTCGAAACTCTTTAATTTTAGTGTACCTAAAGTTTCAGTTTAGGGGAATACAAACAAATTTCCCATATAAATGTATCATATGCAATTAATAAATAAATAATTAAACAAATAAATTAATTAATACCTAAAAATTAACGTATATACGAATAAATTCATCAGAAAATAAATAAATAAATGAATCGAAATAATGAGACAGTGTATGATTGAAGACCATTCAATCATATCATGATTGAATCAAGACCATTCAATCATTTCAGGATCCTCAGTCATGAGGAGTCATTTATATATATATATATATATATATATATATATATATATATATATATATATATATATATATATATATATATATATATATATATATATATATATATATATATATATATATATATATATATATATATATATATATATATATATATATATATATATATATATATATATATATATATATATATATATATATATATATATATATATATATATATATATATATATATATATATATATATATATATATATATATGAGATAAATTAAAATAAATTCATTATTATGTAATATCATATTATTGTATTTCTTTGATTAAATAAAAAAAATAAAAATAAATAAATAAACAATTAAATAAGTAAAAAAGCGAATAATTAAAATCGTAAATAAATTAAATTTATATACAAATTCCATAAGGTTGTGATAATTTGTCTAAATAATATGAATAATTATGCCATAAATTTATAATGCCATAAATTTGTTTGCGTTAGGTGTGGTACATAGCAATAAATAAAGAGCTGGCTTTGGTAACAAGGCAAGAAGTTCTTTTCGGCGTTTTCGCACAGCGTATCACAGCTTTAATAAAATACCAGCGCCGCGTTTGAAAGAAATCCGTAGGATCGGATAATTGTTAATTATTATTTACTTTTAAGAATTTACAAAGTATTGAATACAAGTATTCTGATAAACCTTGCTAAAGAGTGGGTATCGTTGATTGGAAAATATTAAAGGTATATTACGGCTGATTTTACGGAAGACGGATTATAATTATATAAGCGCCTAAACAACAAAGAAGTGTGTTAAAAATCAGCAGTGTAGTCCGCGAGAGCCGTTTAAAATAGCGTCGTTCATATTCTGGCGGCGAATTTCTTTTGTGTTTGGTTTAGGTTTATGTTCGATTTTATTTCAAAATTAGTCGGAGCCAAACAAACGAATTTGAAGCCGTTCATTTGATTTAACAGAAATTCTGGTGAATATGAGTAGGAAATACTATGGAATTCCAGCCGGGTACGAAGACGAGCTTATCGAAGAGTATGAAATGGATATGCTGGGTCCCATCTCACGCACCGCGCAGAACCTTAAAATCACCATCGTGCCAGACATCAATACTGGGGCCGGAATCAATGGGCAGGACTTCGACTGCAGCATGAATTCTGAGATGGACATATGGTTTGATAATTTCCGGCTGATGTGGAACTCATGTTGGTTAAATTATTACTTCCTTAAACCTAAATACCAATACATAAAATCCCACAGACAAGAAAACGCCCAGCGCACAACAGATGCTGAAAACTGTCCTAATGAAGGATCCGCAACCAACGCTTCTGGCACTGAAATTTTTCGCAAATTGTCCAGAATGCAACAACTTGAAGAACAAAAACTTGGCGTTCTTTGGTGAGTAGATGTTTAACTTTGTATTCTTGAGTTGTAGAAACATTGACATTTCCAGTTCTGGACACTGTGTGTGAGCTTCATGATCAACATCCCAACATTGCTAACAGCTGCGATGATAACACACGTATGGTGGCTTTCAACTTTATTAAGACTTGTGGAATCGTTTCCCTGTATAAATCCGTATTCCGAACCTACAGTTTACATAAGATACGAGATTTGCTCGCACCTAAGGTGAAGGAGATGATTGCACGGCAGGAGTACAAGGATGTAAGTTTAGTAGTAATTAGTATAATTAGCTCTCGCATAATAATCAGGTACATGCGTTTATCATAATTTTATCACAGGCTGCCTACTGGGCCATGTTGCTGAAGATCACGCATTTATTTGGATTGTACGAAATTATACTTCCGTTAATATTGCAAGATAAGGTGTTTCTTGCAGAGGAGTACTTAAGCGCAGAGAAGGGCTTGCAGCTGTCGACTGTGCAGTTCCTGGACACTCTGTTAGACAAACGAAAGTCCGTTCTGGAACATTGCGAGCCTATAATTGCGTAAGTGTGTAACTAACTAAAAAGCCAAAATCTTCCGAAGTATCCTAGTTACCCAGTTGGCAATGCAGTGCCAAAAAAGAACTATACTTTTATGTATTTACACAAGAATTATTTATAAAAGAATTACTTTGTTATCATCTTGCTGAATGATTTGTTTACAGTTTTATATAACACTCACTCAGTAGAATCAGCTCTGAGTTATTTTGTGATTTTTATTATTTTTTTAAACGCAGTTTAATAGCTTTTTTCTATATATTCTAAAATTTTGACCATTATTCCTATGCCTACTTTCAAACAATATTGAAAGAATTTAATTTTTATATCTAAATATTTTTCTACTAGCGAACACCACTATGAGGATATAAGACACAACGTTCTTAGCTTCAGACCAATATCCAAATTGGTAACGCGTCTTGCCAAGAAGTACACAATTGACTCGCGCTGGACACCCAACCTTAACTTCTCGAAAGCCTGTTCGTATATGCACTATTTACACCACAAATATCAAGACGGTGGCATGAGTTTGGAGTCCTGGAGAGAATTGATACGCGATGCAGCCAATACGAAAGCACTGAAGATCGATCTCGTTGATAATGTGGCCACGTATGGAGATATGCATGAGGCTATTTACTGGGCCAAATACTTCAAGTTAAGCCCAAACGAGTGCCCCAGTTATATGCGTGGGAAATTAGAGGAAAGCTACAAGTCTTCGCTTGCTGGTGCATCAAAAGTAGTCGCTGCTGTAAGCGATGGTAATGGTGCTAATCCTAGTCGCAATGGTATAATCAGCCACAAGAATCCCATCAAAACATATCCAGATTATTTAGAGTTGAACCTCCCGGAAGAATGTATTATCTTGGTCGACAAGCAGAAAAAGTTCCTACGGATGATTTCATACCTGGAAAGGCAAACGCTCATCGCCTTCGATTCGGAGTGGAAGCCTTCGGTGTGCAGTGACAATGCAGTCAGTCTGCTACAGCTGGCTACATCTGAGCGCGTCTACCTTTTGGATTGCTTAGAAACGACACTGGGCTATGACTTGTGGCAATTGTTGGGTCGCAAAGTTTTCAACAATGTCGAAATCTTGAAACTTGGTTTCTCCTTGAAGCAGGATCTAAATATGCTATGCAAATCTTTGCCCGCACTGAACATCGACCTGCAGGACTCTAGCGGCTACTTGGACTTACGCGATTTGTGGCGTCGGTTGAAATATATGCAGGTCATTAATATTAACTTCGGATACACTGCCCACTCCGGAGAGAGTCTTTGCGCCTTGTGTGAAGTGTGCTTTGGCAAAAAATTGGACAAATCTAATCAGTGCTCGAATTGGGCCAATAGGCCTCTGCGCCAGGATCAAATTATCTACGCCGGTCAGTTTTGTAATTATGAATTGATTATTAACGAAGTTAGAAGTGTACTTGAATTTTTACAGCACTGGATGCTCATTGCTTGCTGCAGATATACCAGGTGTTGGCAGACCTGCTTGCGGGTAAAGGGATTGACATCAACCAAGTGATAGATGAGGTGACAATGCCAAAGGGTGTAAATTCTAGGCATACAAAACGCTCAAGTGCACGTCCTGTTGCGGCACAAACAACGAAGCCTAACGAAGAATTGACGCACGGAGCCGTAGGCGGTGGAGACGACACAGTTCAAAGACGGTAACAAATATAAATTAACATCCTTCTTAGTAATTTAAATATATATTTAATCCCCTTTAGCTGCAAAGAAATTAAATTCATATGTGATATCATGCTACTGAGTTTATCTAAGCAGTTGCGAAAACTTGGAATTGATTGTATTGATATAACAAAGTATGACATTAAAGAATTCATAGACATTATTAAAAATGAGGGTCGCTACTTACTCACGAGGGATTCTCGATACATAATGTTCTGCAAGGAGCTGCCTCCCACACAGTGTATACAGATACCAGCTGACTCCACTGTAGAGCAAGTTTTGAACGTGGTAAAACTATTCAAAATTAGTGTACAAGAGCGTGATATATTTACGCGTTGTACGATCTGCAATTGCGATGAGTTTATTTTGGTACACAATGATGAGTTCGAGCTGCTACTTTACGGACAGAGTGTTACTTCAGGGACAAAAGTACGTTCTGAGCATTGTAATATAAATCCATTCGAGAAAACATTTAAAATACGTAAGTGTCTTCATCAGCAAGCTTAAATATTTATTGACATCAGAGATAAGAGCGAACTGTATCATTTGAAGTCTTTAGCTAGCTGCTTCCAGTTGAAGGTTTTGAAGATATACTATAGTTAAACTTCAGCTTGCAAACTGGGGTGCCGGGCATTTCTTTTACAGATTTGTTCAAGTTTTTCGTACTCGGATAAGTTCATAAGACATCTGATAAGTTCAGTGACTTATAATTTTGAACTTAGCAGCCCAAATTTGCATTATATCGTGAATAATTTCCATAAACATGGTAAAAAAATCTTCACTGGGACTTCAAAGAAGTTGAAGTGACTCCAGGGAAGTTGAGTTCAAATTAGTTTTTTTGAAGTCAAAGTAGTTATATTGGTATTATTCAGAGCTCAAATTTAAATGATTAAAATAAACTGTTCTCTTAAATGTCTCATTTATAGTGAAATGCACTACAGAAATTCTACGCACGAAACGTACCCATCGCGGAACTGTGATCAAATTAAATCGCGTTTCATATTATATGATTCGTACAAAGGAATATGTTTACATATGTGATGTAAGAATGTGAAAGAAGTTACATTTAGTGTCAGTTTTGTAATTAATTTCTCTTCTTCTTTTTCAGAATTGTGGAACATGTACTTGGGATGGTGACCAGACTATACCCAGCAGTATATCCAAATATATATTTAAAACACAGCAGTGTGGGAAGTAAATCACAGTTCTGAGGAGTCCATTGCAGTCGTTTAATTTTGTAGTAGTTTAAGTTTAAGTTTCAATGAGAATTTGAACACATTTCTAGTTTATCCTACTATGTTAATGGACACCATTTTTTTATGGCCTCTTGATTCCTGTTTTTAATTTTAGGATGGAGTACAAACACCACGCTGGACAAAGCGTGTTTTAGTTTCGTGCTATATAAGTACGATTTGTATTTTAAAACACCTCAAATCCAGACATACAAATACGAATTTGTATTGAAATCCCAACTGAAATGATAGGTTGGAGGTTTTGTACGTATATAAGTATTCGTAAGTGTGAATTTAATGTATAGTTATTTAATGATTACTGTACAAATACGAATATAAATTATATCTGAAAATAAAAGCCGCACTTATCAACAGAGTTTTGTATACGGTAACATAATGTAAAGCACGCTCTGCTTAGCATCTGCGACTATCAGTGGCAGCAATCGTGTTCATTACCGAAGCACGTGACCCGTGGAAGATTTTGTTTATCTGTTGACCAACGCTGATCACGGAAACTAAATAAAGTCGAAAAGATTAGGCAAACTTTTGAATTACAACTAGAGCTCATTTTACATAAAAAGGGATAGTTGACGAGGCGCTTTATTAGTTTAAATCGTTTATTGACGGACTTGTGGAGTGGAAATAACTGTGGAGGAGGAAATATCTGTAAAAATACATTTCGAAAATACATCTACTAGTTTAAAGTATGTTCAAATATCTACTTACTTCGTATGTCTTTTTTGGAGTTAATATGTTGCTAGCCAAAGTTGAGGATGGTTCGGAAATGGATGAAGACCAAATTGTGATACGCTTGCCATATCCAATAAATGTGGATAAAGCTCCTGCGATGGGTTCTCAAACTATCAACATTTTCTACCCTGCCAAAACATACCAACCAAAGGCATTGAAATCAAAATCAGCGAGCAATAAACTCCGCAGGAAAGCCAGACAAGGAATTGTACCTAAGAAAGTGGGATATAATAAGCACATGATGTCGCATTCTGCAAACGGACATGCATCACGCGGTGGAAAGGTTTCCGAGAGAGAAATTTAGATGTGATACCATAGCAAATGCAGCAGATGATTGTTTTATGTATTGCATTTTAAAAACGAAATGTAAAACGTGCTCAATTTGAGAAGAAAATAAAACTTATTAGTTCTTTAAGCAAGCCTTTAGATCTCAGTATTTCTAAGGATTCTAATATGAATAAGGACTTGGTTTTAATATACATTCTATTTAGAAATAATTCTGTGATAATATACCTTACTTGCGTCATTGCGCGATTATATATTGCGTTGGTCTTAAGTGCTACCGTCTGACAAGACGTTTAATGCAATTATGCACTGTTTGTAATAAACGAAATTGATTCAAGCAAACCAAGCAATCCAAGCAAAAGTATTTGTGACGTCTATTAAGCTATTTTGAATAAAACACGAAGAATATTTGTATCATTATAACAATTTAAAAAGCGCCGTTTTTGCTTTAGGCATTTAGATTGATACCACAGCAACTGCAGCATGATTGTTTTATGTATTGCATTTTAAAAACAAAATGTGCAACGTGCTCAATTCGAGAAGAAAATAAAACTTATTAGTTCTTTCAATTTCTATTTATAGTATTTATAATTACCTTACTTACTGACAAGACGTTTAATTCAATTATGCACTTTTCGTAATTAACGAAATTCAATCAAGCCAACCAAACAATCCAAGCAAAAGTTGTTGTGACGTACGTTGTATTATAGCACGCCATTTTGAATAAAACACGAAGAAAATATATATCAATATAACAATTTAAAAGGCGCCGTTTTTGCTTTGGGCATCAAATTCCTTTTGTGTTTTCGGGGTCAAAGAAACGAATTAAGAAGCCGTCCATTTGATTTAACAGAAATTCTCTTGAATATGAGTGGGAAATACTATGGAATTAGTATACTTCCAGCCGGGTACGAGGGCGATCTTCAAGATGAGTATGGAGAGGATATGGTGGACTTCCTCTTATGCACAACCCAGCAGGAGTACGAACGTGGAGATGAGTATGGAGTGGATGTGCCGGACATCATCTCATGCACCGCACAGAACCATAAAATCCCCATCGTGCCAGACATCAACACTGGGGCCGGAATCAACGGGCAGGACTTCGACTGCACCATGAATGCTGAGATGTACACATGGCTTGATACACTCCGGCTGATCTGGAGTCCACGTTGGTTAAACTATTCTTCATCCACATATCAACAAACATAAATACCAATCCATAAAACCCCACAGGCGAGAAAACGTGCAATGCAAAGCAAATGCTGAAAACTGTCCTAATGAAGGATCCGCAACCAACGCTTCTGGCACTGAAATTTTTCGCAAATTGTCCAGAATGCAACAACTTGAAGAACAAAAACTTGGCGTTCTTTGGTGAGTAGATGTTTAACTTTGTATTCTTGAGTTGTAGAAACATTGACATTTCCAGTTCTGGACACTGTGTGTGAGCTTCATGATCAACATCCCAACATTGCTAACAGCTGCGATGATAACACACGTATGGTGGCTTTCAACTTTATTAAGACTTGTGGAATCGTTTCCCTGTATAAATCCGTATTCCGAACCTACAGTTTACATAAGATACGAGATTTGCTCGCACCTAAGGTGAAGGAGATGATTGCACGGCAGGAGTACAAGGATGTAAGTTTAGTAGTAATTAGTATAAGTAGCCCTCGCATCATAATCAGGTACATGCGTTTATCATAATTTTATCACAGGCTGCCTACTGGGCCATGTTGCTGAAGATCACGCATTTATTTGGATTGTACGAAATTATATTTCCGTTAATATTGCAAGATGAGATGTTTCTTGTAGAGGAGTACTTAAGCGCAGAGAAGGGCTTGCAGCTGAGGACTGCGCGGCTCCTGGACTCTCTATTAGACAAACGAAAGTCTATTCTGGAACATTGCGAGCCTATAATTGCGTAAGTGTGTCACAGACTAAAAGATCAAAATCTTCCGAACTATCCTAATTCTAATACATCGTGACTAAGAAAAACTATATTTATACCCCACAACCGAAGGGAGAGGCTATATTCACTTTTACTTCCGTTTGTAGCGCAGGGGAGACGAGGGAGATATAGACATGTATATATATTCTTGCTCAGCGACAACTCCTGAATAGATTTACCTGTCCATCCGTCCGTTTGTCTGTCTGTCTTTCCGTTGAAATTACGATTGCGGGAGAACTAATAGAGATATCGCGATGAAATTTGGCATAAATATTCTTTGTTATGTAGGACAGTTTGGGATTGAAAATGGGCGAAATCGCTCAACAGCCACGCCTACTTTGCATACGGAATGTAAAGGAACCTCGTTTTAAAAATTTTATAATGTGCATATCTTATAAACCGTGTGAGACATTGAGGCATAATTCTATTCCGGAATATATAACACCATATAATATATAACACCATTATTCGCAATGGGCGTGGTCCGCTCACTCGTACAAAACTTGGCAATATCTCAGGAACGGTATACAATTATTTATTCAACGCTGGTTTTTAATAAAGCATATTGATATAATTTAATTTTTCCTTATTATTTATGGTATATCTAAATATTTGTCTACTAGCGAACACCACTATGAGGGTATAAAACGCCAAGTACTTTGCTACGAACTAATATCCAAATTGGTATCGCGTCTTTCCAAAAAGTACGCAATTAATTCGTGGTGGACACCCAACTTTAACTTCTCGAAAGCCTGTTCGCGTATGCACTATTTGCACCGCATATATCAAGACGGTGCCATAAGTTTGGAGTTCTGGAGAAATATGATACGCTATGAAGCCAATACGAAAGCACTGAAGATCGATCTCGTTGATAATGTGGCCACGTATGGAGATATGCATGAGGCTATTTACTGGGCCAAATACTTCAAGTTAAGCCCAAACGAGTGCCCCAGTTATATGCGTGGGAAATTGGAGGAAAACTATAAGTATTCGCTTGCTGGTGCATCAAAAGTAGTCGCTGCTGTACGCGACGGTAATGGTGCAAATCCTAGTCGCAATGGTATAATTAGCCACAAGAATCCCATCAAAGCATATCCATACTATTTGGAGTTGGACCTCCCGGAAAACTGTATTACCTTGGTCGACAATCAGAAAAAGTTCCTACGGATGATGTCATACCTGGAAAGGCAAACGCTCATCGCCTTCGATTTGAAGTGGAAGCTTCCGGTGCGCAGTGGCAATGCAGTCAGTGTGCTACAGCTGTCCACATCTGAGCGCGTCTACCTTTTGGATTACTTAAAAACGACACTGAGCTATGACTTGTGGCAATTGTTGGGTCGCAAAGTTTTCAACAATGTCGAAATCTTGAAATTTGGTTTCTCCTTGAAGCAGGATCTAGATATGCTATGCAAATCTTTGCCCGCACTGAACATCGACCTGCAGGACTCTAGGAGCCACTTGGACTTACGCGATTTGTGGCGTCGGTTAAAATTTATACAGGTCGTTAACATTAACTTCAGGTACAATGCCCACTCCGGAGAGAGTCTTTGCGCCTTGTGTAAAGTGTGCTTTGACAATCAATTGGAGAAATCAAATCAGTGGTCGAACTGGGTCAATGGGCCTCTACGTCAAGATCCTATCTACGCCGGTCAGTTTTGTAATTATGAATTGATTATGAACGAAGTTAGAAGTGACCTTGAATTTTTACAGGACTGGATGGTCATTGCTTGGTGCAAATATACCAGGTGTTGGCAGACATGTTTCTTCGTAAGGGGATTGACATCAACCCAGTGATAGATGAGGTGACAATGGCAAATGGTGGCTATTCAGGGCTTAGAAAGCGCGCAAATGTGCCGCAAAAAAATGTTGCCACACAGACATCGGAGGCTGACTAAGAAATGTCGCGTGGTGCCGGGCGGCGGAGACGACAGAGTTGCTAAGCAGTATCAAATTCCAGTTACCAGCCTCCTTCCTAAGTGCGAGGAGCTTACTTTATTTAGCCTCCTTTGAGCATTCTAATATAAATCCATTCGAGAAAACATTTAAAATATGTAAGTGTCTTCATCAGCAAGCCCAAATATTTATTGACATCAGAGATAAGAGCGAACTTTGTCATTTGAAGTCTTCAGCAGGCTACATCTAGTTGAAGATTTTGAAGACGTAGTTCAACTTCAGATTGGAAACTGGGGTCTTTGAAGTATCAGAATCAGATCTTTTACATATTTATATGAGTTTAACGTACTCTGATAAGTTCGGAAGACTTAAGTGACTTGTAATTTTCAAATACAAATAAAATAATAAATACAAATAAAATAATGAAGTGATAACTAAAGTTATTAAAGTGCGAATGCGATATTTAAATGAGAATTTGAAACTAAAGTATAGTTTATAATATAGCAAAGAAATAGTCGGGAATAAATTTTATAATAAAGCGGGTGTTGCAGTAATCGGAATCTTTATTAACCATACGAGTCATACTACGTTTATTTATTCTTAAAGTTTTATATTCACAAAACACAAGATTGTTCTTGAATGAAAACGCTTTAATTGGTGTACTTTGCGCTCCATCGTGTACACTATCCGAGAACAGGTACAGCAACAGACTCTCACATTGACTAATCCTAGTTAGCTAAGGCGGGTCATTAGTTCCACATTAGAGATTACTTTCGGCCGCCTTGATAGTCGTCGCATCGCAGAGTGCGGGGAACTTCTTGCTGCTCTTGTACGGTGCACACTTAGATGCTGGGGACCCTATTCGGTACACGGGTTCGCCGAGCAGGTTGTTGAAGTCGTAGTTGCAAGTCATCAGAAGCTTAAAAATGCTGACTTCAACGGGATCACGATGACGCACTGCAGCGCAGCCAACGAAACGAGCGCGATCAGAAACCATCATCGTAAAATGTTCGATTAGTTTGCTGCGAATACAAAACGTTTGAGTACGAATCGAATACTGAAAGAAGTACGAAACCCAACGACCAATTTTTGCGCCGCTTACCCCTCAGGATGTCGAGAAAATCGTTTAATGAAAGTTTCATTTGCATTCTTGTATTCTTGGAACCAATGCGAGATGAATGACTTCATGCGCTTCGAGTGCGACATAAATTGTCGGTCAATCCAAAAGTAACCGATATTTTGACCACTATAACGAAAGCGCGCTGTGTTGTGGCACTCGTCGTGGTCGAAACGGCACGCCTTGACGTGCAGCTCGGCCAAATATTCAAGTTCGGTGTTCCACTGCAGAAGCGGCATCTGCGAGGCAGACGGGTAGCCGGCTATCTGACCCGCTGCAATGCGGGAACGGGCCAGATTGTGCATATCCAGAATAAGGCTGCGACGTCGCTCGCCCATCTGCACTAAATGCGGCTGTGAGCCGCACTCAGGACCGAAATGGCCCTCGTTCCGACAGCCTATATGGGGTCTCTGAACCATGTGCGTGCCATTGAAGCGGAGACATAGAGATCGGTCGCAATACAAACGATCAGCTACCAGTTTGGTGTGATCGGAATTCCGCACCAACTTCAAGTGGCACAGTAATGTCAACGCGATGTAGGCGATCAATTTGTTCGATGTTCTTAATAACCGTAACATGTTGCCGAATCTAAATGATATCACTGAACATCACTCACAGAAACTGTGGATTTTCTATATACTTGCATATATTATTTTCCGGTAAACAGATTAGATGGTCGCGTACAATTTGCTGCCACTCAGAACGAAACGTTTAAGCCGACTGACCGCACTATAATGAGCCAACATTTTCTATTTAACATTTAGTTCGTCGGCTGGTCAACCAAAGTGGGCAACATAACATGTTGCTGACGCGCGAGCGTGCGTATCGCGTCGCGCTCATCTCAACGCTGAGAAATGGTCTCCGTCAGGAAGATAATCAATCATCTATGAAAATCTACTAAAATGGATAATAGTGGAATACCTAGAATTTCATTCTGAATGACTTTAATGTGTTTGCGTGAGATTTTGGGTTCTCAAGCATATTAGATCGGGCTTCGATCTGTAGCAGATAAAGAATGGAATGAAATGGTAATAATGGACGAATGTTCGATCTTTTGAAAGCATTTTCGGTTATTTGATACTTCACTGCTACTTTTCTGAAGACAAATCCGCTTTCCCCCGGTGGCTCAGATTATCTAAGAATCTTTGGAAATCATAAAACCAAGACGAAATTAAAGTGTGTCTCCGGGAGATTCATAAAAATGAATCATGCAACCAAGCATACATCTTGTTGCTTGATTCCTTTAGGATTCTGGCATGAAATCCGAAAACTGTTCAGACCTCCTTTATTCAAATTTGAACTCAAGTTTTTCTCTTAGTTTTCTAATCAAATTTCCAATCAAACGTGAATGCGAAATAGGAAAGAGCGGACTGGTGGAAGGGTTCGCCTCAGATGCTAGAGTTCTACTCGTAGTATGAAAAATGCAGTAATGTTTTGACGTAAGATAACTACGTCTTTTTCAGGACCGGTGTGAAGTTAGCCCCAAATTTGCAGAACCCGGCGAAAAACGGTTTAACAGAGCTGCTGTTAATTAGTATTACCTTTTTACATTTACAACAATTACTTTTTACAACAATTTCATTGCACTGTTTTAGGCAACTGTGTTAGCCACAAAATTATGGATGATAATGAGCGAAATGACAGAATAAAATATTTAAGAATGTCCCCTTCAGCTCTTGTAATATGTTTCTTTTTACCAAATGAGGCGCTGTACATTTTACGGAATCTGTAATTTATATAGAAAAGTGCAATAAGGTATTTAAAAAAAAATTTAATTCAAAAGTAATTTAAACTGAGAAAGATATGGAAAACGGGGTATGTGGTCTTGTAGAGGAGACTTAGGACTACACCCTGTATAAATTTGGTGAAATGGTGTTTTCTTGTTTTGAAGAAAATCTCGTTATAGTTCTGACTTTCGTACTGAAGTCCGGCTTCTAATAGAATTTCAGGAATGAATTATTGATCGCAAGCGAACATTCTCAATTTTCTCAACTATAATTAAATAAACGGGTGCCGAGGGAACTTGCGATATTCTCTACATAACCGCTCTCTGATTTCGACCACGATTATCGTCTCGAATTACAAACTACCATTTCCGATAACAAGACAAGCACATCCAGTCTCCAGATGCACACAGCAATTCTTTAGCATTCGTTTGCTTTACTTGTAAATTGATACGAGTATTCAGTGATTAAGCAGTTATTAATAATTAAACGATTTCGTTGCTACACCCTCGACAACACTTAATTAAGCAATTAAACGAAATTATTTAGCAAAAAAAGAAAAAAACGTGAAGTGCCGCC
The DNA here is from genome assembly GCA_922984085.1 of Sicus ferrugineus. Classification (NCBI taxonomy): domain Eukaryota; kingdom Metazoa; phylum Arthropoda; class Insecta; order Diptera; family Conopidae; genus Sicus; species Sicus ferrugineus. The sequence goes on from OV277351.1 coordinate 26,666,274, forward strand.
AATAAAACAGTTGTAATTTAATTGCTACAGCACGGAAAACGACACAATTACATGAGAATATTTAAATTCTGAGTCGTTAAGCAGCAGCTAAATTTCACTTCGCGGTCCAGCAAACTGTTTTGATAACTTGATATGGGGAAATAAAGTCGAATTCTCTCACAAACTGGGAATATCTGTAGAAAATAACAGAGATTTTGCATGTTGTTTTTGCACGTATTACATTCAGCATGCAACAGCTTTCAAATAATTTAGAACACAATCCGGTTGAAATCAAAATACTGTACGTACTCGTAGTTTTTGCATTTGCAGAATTGACGACGTCCGAGGTTCGCTATTGCGATACATTGAGTTTGTAGATATTTGTTATTTTTATTACAATCGTAAAGGTTTCATGTTGCTGATTTCATCATTAACAAATCGGAAGGTAAAGAAGCATAATTTTTAATTAATAATTTATATTTATTTATCTCTCAATGGCTGTTAATCATTTCATGCCATTAAGTATTCGTCAGTATTTTTAGCTACATTTTAATTGTTATGGAGTTAATCAATTGCTTAATAATTGTTCAGTTGCTTAATAAACGGCTACTATTTTCACCAGCTGCTATTATATTCGTGACTCATAAAACTGCAAGAACTCACGAACAACCAACAAACAGCAAACATTCGCTGAGCGCTTCTTCCACAGACCTGCTTAGTTGTCAATGGATGCGCGCCAACGTGCTCGTTTAAGCCACGTTTTGTGTTTACACGCGTTTAGCTGGCTTGGATGTCGAGGAAATGGGGAAGAAATGTTAGACACACTTGCCAACCCACCTACACGCACTCACACAAGCACATTACAGATGTGTATGTGTGCATTATAAATGGGTGGCGTAGGATGCTCACGCACAGAAGAGTTGCACGTCCCCTCTCAGGATCTACTCGTGTGGCCCCATGAAGATGCATTCCCTCTCATTCTGCGGTTGAACGCCTCTCTCAAACTACAGGCGCTCCTCTCAATCTACAGACGCTCCTCTCAAACTACAGGCGCTCCTCTCAATCTACAGGCGCTCCTCTCAAACTACAGGCGCTCCCCTCAAAACACACGTTCCACTCACATTAACAATTTTATTTTATTAACATTGCTGTAATAAGTTTCATTTGTTGTTTCTTTAGCTTGGCTAAAATTGTATTCGGAATTGTATTCGAAAGCTGGGATTCCGGCGGTGTTAGTTGTGATTTAATCGAATTCATGCTTGGGTTACAGCGAGGGCCGGTGGCTTGGTCACCTCTGGTTTACAATGGGCTTGATTCTACCAGTATGCTGAACATTTTTGTGTAAATAAAGAGATTAAGAAATTGTAAGAACTTATGTGTATTTTACAGATTTTACGGAGGGACTGTGTATTCGAGGGACGTTCTAATAATCTGTGTGTCAGAGTTGGTTGATCATAGCAAATTCGTGTTTTACTTAAATTTAAATTTAAAATTTCTCCATTAATGTGCTCTAATATTTATGATATTCTGGTCTATTTCACATTCGATTCATCGATGAAATCTGAAATCACTTAATCGAGCTTGAAATCACTTGAAATACCCAACAGAAGCGCAATCGTCCCTAATAAAAGCGGGCCAACCAGAAACCAGCTACTCGAATTTGGAAAAGAATTGTATGCAGTATATTTTCGTATTACGGCTTCCGTGCGTCAAGGGTGCACATTCGTTCCTTTGTCACGTCCTTTCGTCACATACGGACATCGGATCGGCACAATGACTTGGAAATCCTGTCTGTTGTTGCATGTCCTTGGTTTTGGATGGACCGCAACTCGACGGCTGGTGCACATCGCGTGGCCGATGCTGGAAATGACATCTAACAAACCGAATTCCTTGTTTATTTCTCAAGTGCAATAATGTTCTGGAATCCTTAAAGCTGAGATATTGCTTGCAGGACTTCAGATGGAGGTAGTATTCAGTCAGTAATGTCGGCGAAACGTACTTAAATATGCCGCACAATTAGACACATATAAGTTTTTCTTATCAGATTTGAAGAAAAACAACGTACAAAGTTGTTTTTATCTTAGAAAATTTAAGAATTCGGTTTCAATTTTATGCAAAACCTCTCATTCTATGAGATCAAATCGAAAATTATTTTCCTATTTTAATAAAATATTCTCCAGATACAATAACTTCATTACATCGAATCCAAAATGCCATCCAGTTTGTTGTGTTTTTTCCGGCGTGTGTTTTTTTTTTTCTTATCAAAACTTTGAGAGTCTAATTCGTCTCAACTCAACAACCAAGATCATCATCAACTTCGTCATCGTTAAATGTGAACAACAATGGAATTTTCTGCTTTTCCGCTTCCGTTCCCTTTCGCAAAAGCGAGCCAAACAAGAGAGAGAAAAAAGAGAAATCAGGATGAAATACTACGCTTCCGACAACAGACGGAATTAAGTTGCTCCACTGAACAATCTCGTTGTCTGCATGGTGAATAATTGCTGACGAGAATTTTGAGTTTCGTCAACTAATGGCAGTTTCGAGTTCAAATTCTGGTTGTTGAACTGCCGGATAGACAGAGTGGACAGGGCGGAGCAGAAGGTAGCAGCAACTTGGGTAGAAGTGGGGCAGCAACTCGGGTAGAAGTGGGACAGCAACTCGGGGGTGGTAGAAGTGGGGCAGCAACTCGGGTAGTAGAAGTGGCAGCATGAGGAATGCAAGGAAGCCGGATGTTGGCGCTGAAATGATGCAGCTGATGACCCGAGAAAAGCTGTATTTTTAATATTGTATTACTTACGACGAGAGAAGGGTGAGGATAATAAAATAAACACAAATTAGATGCCGGAAGAATCGATTCCGCGCTCACGATTCGATCGATTCATTTTGGATTTCAGAGTCAGAGACTCGGACTCGAGAGTTACATTTAAATAGTGACTGAGTTACTATTCGAGTTCGAAGTTACATTTAAATGGTAACTGAATTGATTGTGGTTTTTTGCCCACTGTGCTGTGCTGTGTGTCACTATTTTGCCACTTCAAAATTTGTTTGATGATTTCTTCGTCGTTGTGGTTATAAAGCAGGAAACTGTGCAAAAATAATGATTCTTGTTTTTGCATTCGTTACGTGTCCATCGTAAGCGATGTTCTGCTCTCTTTCTCTTCTATACCTGCTCGTTACTGTACTCTACTGTTGTTGCTGCTGTTGTTGTTTGTTTGCTTTTAAGTTGTTGCTCTTGTCCAAGTTGTTCCTGCGTCATTCAACGACTGGCCAGCTGCTCCATCTTCATTATCAGCAGCAATTGTTTTAGTCGTTCTTCACCGCAACGCAAGTCTGTCCTCAAATTTACCCGAATGTCTTTCCCCTCCAGTTGCCGCTGAAAGCATTAAACATTGAGCTCCATTATAGGAGTCTCTCCCTCTCGCTCTCCCTCTCGCTCTCCCTCTCGCTCTCCCTCTCTCTCTCACTCTCCGTCCCAAGCTTTAATGAGTGCCAGTGTGTCGGTTCCCACAAACTCTTTCGTTTTTTCCTTCCTTCTTTTGGCAACAATGTGTGTTTCCGGCTTTTTGAAATCCCGTCTCTTTTGCATGGAGGCCAAAGTGGTTTCTGTTGTTAATGGTTGCCAGATGGTATCAAGAATTCATGGCGACACCTTAGTGACCACTTCCGGTGACTGATATTGAGAATTTCACCTTCGTTACAGAGGACAACAAAGCGAGCTCCTACTTATGTGTGTACGAGAATGAGTGTGTGTGTGTGTGTGTGTGTGTGTGTGTGTATGTGTGTGCAAGGAGTGTACAACAACCCAGTGGAAAAAACAGACATTTAATCATAAGAATTTACAAGGGATTAATTTCTACGAACTTTGTAAGCCTTTTGTAAGCCACTGTGCTGAAAGTGGCGTTCAAATCCGGTGGAATGTGTCGATTATTAGGCAGAAAGTAACCATAGAACGCGTCACTCACACGGAACTTGTTGAAGTTGCAGACCATTAGGAAACTACGGAAGCAACAGAGCAGCAACATCGAGTTTTCCGCATTGCCCGCTGCGAGATGACCGAACTTCATCAACTAATCAAAGTCCTCAGTGCGACAAAAAGGCGTGGGGAGCAGACGTGGTAGCATGTGGTCAGTGAGAGTAGCATGGTGGCCCGATAGTGTGTGGTAAGTAATTACAGCCCTCCGTACAGCTGCCACCGAATCCTGCAGGAGCGAGTGAATCTGGAGTGAAAACAACTGCAACAAGCACCGCTCACCGCTCACCGCTCACCGGCAACAGAAACAGCAGCTCCTGCAGAAGTCTTTAAAAATCGGTACACAGTGTCATTTTGTGGGTCATGTTTTGTGGCGTTATCGGGACCTTGCAACCTGCTACGGCTACGTAAGAATGAACACTTCAGAAGTCGGCGGCGTGGGTGGGTGGGTGTTCAGTTGGTGCGGTTGTGGTGCTGGTTGTTCGCATAAAAATCAACTCGAAAGTATGTCATGCCTGTGCTACGAGTACTTCCTCGGTCATATCGGCCTCCCTCCCCCTCCCCCCCCACCCCCGGGTGAGTCTGACGCACGCACAACAGTCAGATTGGAACCGAAGAACATCTGACTGACTGGCAGGAGCACGCAGCACACAGCAGGCTCAGGGGCTTGAAGCCGGATTCACCTGCTGCACCGTGCAGATTTCATAACAACCGTCTACTTGATACTCCTCTCTATGCATAGCTGAACATCCTCGTACATATATATGCACGTAGGTGTGGGTGCGCAACTGTGTACACTGGGAGAAAAGTTGTTTGCCTCGTTGATAGCCGACGGTCGTTGAATGAAATTCGTGGTATTGACGAAAAGATTGCAATGTAACGTATTTAATTGTATTTAAGAGCAACGACGACTTGTCAAAATAAAGGATTCGCATTCTTAGTTCTGTGTATTCAATACGATGAACATTGACAACGTGACGAACGAATGTAATTGAAAACCATGTTGTTCGAATTGAATATCGCGATTCTCAATATGAAGACCATGTTTTCCAATTTGAATATGAGAATTGAATATCATAGAATTTTCAATAGTTTCTCTGTATTCAATATAATGAACAATGTTTGTCAATGTGACGCATGAAATGAAAACCGTAATGAATGTAATTGAAAACTGTGTTGTTCGAATTGAATATCGCGATTTTCAAAACGATATCTGTGTTGAATATGAAAACTTCTTCCTCCACACTGATGGAATTCAATGCTTCCAAGACCCCGAATGAGAATTTCAGTTCCAGATAATGGTATCACGACCATCTCTGATATATGTGACATTTTGTTTCAGTGCATGTGTGAGCCAGCGTTTCTTTGTGTGCGTCTGCATTTTGCAAATTCATGCAAGGATTTGTATTTCACTCAGAGCCGAGTTCGTTTCGAAAAATACTTGTTTGCAGATTTATTGTGAATTTAGCATAAATCAAAAATAATTTCTTTGGAATGCCACCTCCAGAGGTGAGGATGGAAGCGTGCTGGGATTAATGGGTGGGGGGGGGGGGTGCGGATGGGAGGGGGAGGGAACAATACTCCGTGTGAATGCATGTCAAGGAACAAACAAAACAACCCGCTATAAAGTGATAAGAGAGGACTATGAGTCAGAATTTATTTATTGTTATTGACTTTAAAAATTTTTCGGAAGGAAAGTGAAGAATTTCGAGCCGAATTCCTCGATTCCTTTTCATTCGTATTGGATTCAGAGGTTTTGTCCATCTTGTACGCTTATATAAAACTATTAAGTTTACGAACTCAATGAATTTTGAACTTTTAGAGAGAGAAAATAGAGTAGAAACTTTTGTGAATATATGTGAGGTTTAAAAATTGTTCAATATTGGATTTTCAATCAATGATTTCATTATTTCAACGTCAGATTTTACGCATTGTTGTATGTTTCAACTATTTGCATTTTAATTATGAAATTTGCATATAAATTTTCTGTTTTTTTTTTACTCCTCTAAAGTGTTTTCAAATTTAAATTGGTGCTAATTTTTACTGTTCACTTTTGCTAGTGAATTACCGTAACTGAAGTAAATATTTACCGTATTTGAAATTTGCGTTAATTTATTAGTTGAACTTTCAATCTGTGTTTACGGAAACAAATATGAAGTCGCTCTGCAAAAATAGTTAGTATTTGTTTAGATCTGGCTACACATAAAAAATACTTATAGATGAAAAAAATGATCAAAATTTGAACGTGATTTAAAGCCGTTTTTTAAAGATTATGATTAAAAACATCTGCTAAATATATTTTAGCTGAAAAACATACCAATTGCAATATTTTTTCAAGTCATTTCAGAATTGGAATGAATGGATTTTTGGAAATAAATTGAAGTGTAACTTCTGATATATTGAAAAGAGTGCCAGGATTTAATTATTTACACAGCAAATAGACGAAAAACTTCTTCGTATTGACAATATTGCTGGCTGGCTAACAACTAATAAACTTCTTAAATACGTATTATAGTTTTCTAAACGTGTAGAAGTTGGTGGAGTTTGCTATAAACAGCAGAATGCTTCACATTTACATTTGTTAACTAAAAACAATTCAAATGCTAACTGCTATAATTTATTTGCATTATAAAACCTTTTAATAATCAATAATTTCATCGGAGATAAACCGAAACAAAGCCTTAATGTAACATAAGAATTAACTAAACCCACCCCCACGTTCGTAATTAAAAGGTTGGCAATTCTTCAATCTTTTTGACGTTGGATGTCAATAATTGTTGTTGCTTGTGTTTAAGAGTGGCTGGTGGATTTAAAATCATAGGTTTGCAAATTTTAACATCGAAGAAGTGCTTAGAAATTAAGAAAAAGTATTTATTATTGAGAAAAATATATTCTACCTGGTGGAAGGGTTAATATTTCGTGAATACAATTGAAATTTCCAGGCGAGTTTTGCATTCTTTGGTTGAATATATTTTGTGGCTTAACGAAATAAACTTTTTTTCATGTGAAACGAGCGTGGCAAAGAAGCGAGCATCTTTCGCCCAACAACAACAACAACAACCAACAACAACCAACAACAACAACAACAACAACAGCACCAACCAACAACAACAACAACAACAACATCAACCAACAACAATTCTAGAGCCGATCACGTTTGCATCGTCACAGCAACGAATAAACGAATTTAACTAACGAGTTGTACAGACTGCACAAACTTGGGCTCTATTGGACCTCCAGCTGGGTGAAGAGGAGATGGAGCTTTGGAATTGGATTTGGAATTGGAATCATCTGAATTGCATGCTAAGTGCTGTTGATTGCTTGCGAATTCGCGCACCAAATCGAAGATGAACACAGCAAAAGCAAAGAAGCGAGCATCACAGCAAGCAGGAGTGAGCCCAGTGGAAGCATCAGCGTTAGTCGAAGCCACCGCCTGCAGCCCAATTAACTGTGTGGTGAAGCATCCATCTGGCTGCCAAGTTGAAGGACACAAAAATTGCAGCGGCAACTTGTCTGCTATTTATGCAAACTCGTTAATTTTCTTGGCACTCGGTAAATATGATGAACTGCAAGCCACCTGTTCGGTTGAGACGGAATGCTGCTTTACAACAAGCGCCTGAATGTATGCTACGAATTTTCTGGTGCTGCACTAATTGCTCGTTATAATGTGGGGCCATTTGACGAAGGAGCGGACAAAATGATTGAAAGTTAAGTGCTCTTCCAAGAATGAGTTTCTACCGCAATTGTTTACTAAAGTTTTGTTCCCAGTTTTTCAGGAAATGGACCCATGGTGCTGGAATTAATGAAAGAGTGCCGCAGAAATGGATGATCGCACCAGCAGGACGGAATAGATATCGCTGATTAAACGTACGACTGAATCACGAGGAATCGGTACTGAACATTTGCGTAGATTGAAGATGTGCAACAGCTGCAAATATTGATGACAATCACCGGTTCGAATTCAAAAATATTCATTCCACTCCGTTCGTCGAAATTTTATCAGCCAAATCTACAGAATCAATCAAGCGATGCAGGTGCGCAGGTATGTATGAAATGCATGCATGAGAGTCTGATATATACGTGTGTGTGTTTGGTAAATCTGCGATTACATTTCCACGATTTATCGCGAATCAATAAAAATCACTCAGTCATGAGTTTTCGCAATGTTAGCTCGCATCCTACCAGGAAATGCTGTCCTGTCGCTTACCTTGTGCTTCGTCGGTGCATCCACATTCACTGTGTGATTTCTGCGGGCTGAATGCCGCAGCACAGGCCGTGTTGACACTACCGCAATCACAACAACAACAACAACAACAACAGCAACCAACAACAACTACAAGACGGGCAACATTTGAATATTGTTGCCCTCGTTGCAAGGGACGCCGTTCAGAACGCCGCTGTAATCGCGGTTTGTGTTGATGGTATTCATGAATCCAACGTTATGCAGGAGTTACAATGGGACAAAAGCTTTTGCAATTGAACACTGGGATTTGTAAAAGTTGATACGTAAAACTAACAGTCGAGCTGATCAAGACAGTCACTTTCTCTCGTCTCAGATTCGAGACGATAATCGAATTTGAGTTCGAATTCGGTTCGTTTCTTATTTCGGAGACAATAATGGATGTCGCCTGATCCTGTTCAAGACGGTAATGGCAATCGAGGCAGTCTTTTTTTCGAGACAAGACAAGAATGGAGATTGAGACACTCAAAGGGTTTTCTACACGACAATCGGTTCTGATTTACATTTAAGACGGACGTTGTTGGTGCAGTCCAATGTTCAGTAACATTCTAAATCAATTGCGCAAGTTGTCCCTGCAATTGTCCCTGCAGTTGTCCCTGCAATTCATGTTTAAACATGCACCGTTTACATGCACAGCGTTTTAATTCGTTAGCAACTTGCCGATAATTGAATCCACGGGATGCCTCGATCAATGCACACCGTTTGTGGCACAACAGGGTCGCTGCAACTTTGCGCTCGCTTCGCTGCACGGTGTTCCACCCACTTCTGACCCTAATTTGTGTGATGCGATGGCTGTTGCTAGCGATAAAGTGTCAATAGTAGCCGTTAATGTGGCGGCGACCCTTCGGAAAAGCATTCCACAGAGGGTGGGGGCGGCAGGAAGGGGGGGAGGTAGGGTCCGCGTGAGTTGTGTGCACGGCTGAATGTGACAGTTTGGTGGTCCGCATCGTTGTTACTTGAAATAGCGCGCGCGTGGTTTTCAATACACGAGTTGTAGCTCTTCGTGGGGATGTTTTTGGTGGGAGAAAAGTAATTTTTGTTAGATGAGAAAAGGACGGATGCAAATACAAATAGATAAATATCAACATTTGTTTTTAATTTTTTAATAATCTACTTCATTGCTTTATTGTAGAAAAGTAAACTAAAATAATGATAAAATCATCCATTTTAACTCATCCACTTTCAAATGTGAAATCGCTGAAGTCCTTGAGTTGAAAGTACGCTCATCCATCACCCATCAATCTCGCCGAAAAGGCTTTCCACGACAATCGCTCGATGTTCTGCTCCGTTTACACGTACTGGTGGGGTGGGCGTGTTGCGAAATTACGAGTGTATTGCCCGGATTGGCAGCAACACGGCCAGTTTGCGAAGTTGTGTTTACGGCTTCTGGTGCGCTCAAGGCACTGATTATGTTTCAATTTAGCGTGGTTTAGCTAGGTGTTCCTTTCAATTTAGTCCGTCGTTGCAGCGGCTGCCTGCCCGCGCTCGATTCACCCGTACTTTCCGAACGCACGTGGAACGTATGTGGAGTTCATCACGGAGAGTTGCAGATGGGGCGGATGGTGGCTGGGTTTGGTGTGTTTGTTCGCTTCGGAATTTCAATTGCAATGCTAACGTTAGCTTACAAGTTGTTTCAACAAATCAACACAGCTGCAGATGGAGTCCGGTGTGGGAATTTCGGGAATTTCGAACTGAAAATTGTTGAAAGCCGTGCGATTTGTGTAGATTAAAAATAAGTCGTGCAATTAGATGACGTAATTCTTAAGATTTTTAAGCTTTTAACTAGAAGTTTTATATTAATAATATTTAATCGATTTATATACAACATGTCACACCAACTTACTTCACTGAGGTTTGTGAGATTTTGCGGTTGGTTCAGTTAAACTTTGGAGTCCGATTAAATGTTGGTTTTATTTTGCAAGCGAGTTGTTGCATTCGCCGCGTACCGCGAATCTCGCCAATGAAGTCCTTGCTTAAAACACAAGCAACAACAATATTTATTCTTGTACTCTGCCAGTTAGCTGAGTAGTGAGTGTAACGATATCGCGTTGCTTGGCCTAGACAAATAGAACAACAAGCAACACCGGCACCACCACCACCACCACCACCACCACCACAACAACAACAATACCACCAGAGAATACTACAAAAGGACAGCAGAAGGACGCATAACGCAAGTCATATCCGTACAATAACAACCGGAAGTCTATTAAACGAGCGCTTAACAACGGCTGCCGCAAGTTTCTGTTGTTCTTGCTGGTTGTTTGTTGCTTGCGCTGCGAATGGCTTAGAATTTCATTTGAGTTTTGCTATCTTTGTTGCTCCCTTCGCTGTGTCTCTGTTAAACATTGTTAACTAGTTAGATGCTGCCTTGTAGTTGTTGTTGGTGTCGTAGCTTCTGTAGTCCTCGTTGATGATTCTGTTGTTGCAGTCCACCGTAAGGATTTAAAGGAAAACGATTATCTTAAAGATAAAAAGAACAGAGAGGAATTATGATGTTAGTTAGTGTTTTTCCGGGTTTCCCTTCAGTTTTAAAATCATTTTGAGAGCGTGTGTGAGGGAGAGAGAGTAGGAGAGAGGGAGAGAGGGAGAGAGGGAGAAGGAGAAATAGAGACTGATTATCCGATTCCAGAAAATTCGAGGTAATTAGAAAAAAGAGAAGAGTAATTAAAATTACTTTCGCTCAGGTTATTTTGGTTTGAAATCTAAACAGAAAAAGGCAACTGAATTGAACTCTCCGAATGGCACGGATGATGAGGAGGGACCTTCGGACTTCGTCGGATGTCGATGGTACAGCTGACACCACTGACCCTTCAGTGCCTTCCATCTCGCTCTGGCTTTTGCGCCGTTGAAATCAGCAGAGTGACAGCGATAAAAATAAAAATCGCTCATAACTAAGCGAAAACACGTTCTCACATTTAAAAATTAGTGAACTGAAGAGGCGGGAGAAGAAGAAGAAGCTCTCCAAAAGGATCTCCTAAGAGGAGTGGAACACGCAAACGTACAATAAAGTGGTGGAGCAGCTTTTTAGGCGCATAGAAACCCAGTTACGAAGCGAAGTGGAACACGGAACACGGCACAGGAACTTTCATTCATAAAAGTAGCAATGAAATGTCAGTTCGCCGCAGGAGCTTCGAAAGCTCGCAGACACTTTCTAATTCGCCACGATGCTGCGAGAGAACAAGTTGCTCACATGCGCGGAAGGAGGGACGCAAGCGTAGCTCACACAATCCATCTGCATTTGTAGACTGAACGTTGCAATTCCGAATTTCATGCGAACGCTCGCCCAAGTCACGCAAGTCGCTCTAATTTTGCTTCTGCAGCTAGCTCGCGGAGAGAGAGAGAGAGAGAGAGAGAGAGAGAGATAATTCCGAACTCTCGCAGCCACTGACAGCAGCTGTCAAAGGAGTATCTGTCACATTTCGTGCAACGTCGTGCGCGACTCGCGTTAAGCTCTCTGAAGGCTCGCTAAAAGCTCCGAATGTAGCATTCCAAGCGATTGCCAATTGTGCTCGTTCAGTTTCGTTAAGGATATCAAGTGTTACGGTTTACTTAACGGTAACTTAGCGCTGGAAGCCGTACGAAGGTAGATAACGAGCTCGGCGGCGCTGCTTTGGTGTTTTCTGTGTGCGCGCGAGTGTGTTTCGTTCGCATGCGAAGCATTCGCGTCCGTCTGTTGGCTGCAATCAAAGCAATTTTTACGGATGAAGCGAAATAAAATTGCATAAGATTTTCGCTGACATACATTTCAGGCGGCGCCCGTCAGCATCTGCAACAAGCGTGCGAATTGATTTACATATTGAATGTGATTTGGAAGAATTGAGAAGCGAAGACGACGCACTGAGGAGATACGAATTTTTGAATTGAGTGCCGTAAACACGCACGAAATCAAGTGTTTTTTGAGTGAGTGTCTGAAGCGAACGCATTTACGCTTTCAGCTTCAGTACGTTTCAAGTTCCTGAACTGTCATTAAAAAAATTGAACCACAAGCCGAAGTTCAACACGTAATTAATGAGTTTAAGACGCTCTTCACACAAATGTGTGCATGTGAAGTGAAAGATTGGAATCTCAGTGTGCAGTCTCAGGCGCAAAAGTCACGTACATAAGAAGAAAACACGCGAACGACGTGTTATTTAAGTAAATAAATAGTGTCGAGCAGTAAAATTTGGCAATAAAATCCGGCAATTTGAAGTCCCCACGAAGAAAAAGTAAAACTCGCATAAATAAGTGGGAGCGCGGAAACAAAAAAAAAAAGCATCGGATACTTTTAGGCAGACCGTAAAATTTAAGAATCCCTGCATAAACCGTAAAACCAAATAAAAAACTCGCTTCTTCTCGAGCCTCTTAACTTCCAAACGAGTCCGCGTGTGAAATTCGATTGCCTACTTTTAGGCATCACAAAACGGCGTTGATACAGTAGATCTTTTTGCCACTTCGGTGAGTAAAATCTATACACAGCAACGCCAACTTTTATGTGAAATCATAAAAAGGATTCTCAACCAAATATTAAGCATAAAAAAGTTCCAAATAATATTTGACCGTATTTTTGAGTGCTAAAGAATGTTGAAAAGTTAAAAATGGAAATGAAAAAAGAAAAGTAAAAATATTTTATAATTATTGAAGTGGCCCTTTTTCGGTTAGCTGCAAAAATACGTTGAATACGCTGGCTCAAAACAGAAAATTGAACTCCACAGCAAATTGAAAACATTCGGTGTGGCAATAAATGAAATAAAATGAGAAACGAAGGGAGTGAAAAGAATTAATTGCAGCAAAAAATCGGCGAGGGGGCGTTTAAAGTGCGAACGAAATGATACGATCAAATTGAGTAAGGAAAACAAAAGGAAAACTTATAAAATATATAGAAGTGAATGAGATTGGTAAAAAGTTGTAAATGCTGTAATAAAAATGCTGTGTGCACAGCGGCAATAACGGCCACACAGAGAAGGAAATCGAAAATGAGAATAAAAACATTTTCTGACAGCAGCTTGTTTCGTATTACATGCTGTGAAACAGCAACAACGACAACAACAGCATCGGTGTAAAGCAGTCGCGGATGCGATTTATTTTGCATTGAAGTTGACGCTGAAGTCATTTTTTGCTGTAGATTGTCGAAAGCTGACTTATTTAGTAGCCAACATTAAGCAGGTAAATTTACAGTTAATACCAATTTATGTTAAAATAAAAATTAGCATTAATTAACATAAAAAGTGGCAACCAGAAGCTATTCGGTTTGGCAAAAAATGTTTCGGTTTTGGCAGATGACAAGAAAACCGATCAGTGTTGAGCAAGAAGACCGATCTACGTTTTCAGATGACTACGATACTTATTGATTTTCAACTATCTACAAGACAACAAATATTCATAATAGATAGATAATAGACAAGTAGAACAGATAGAATAGATAGATCAATAGTGATCACGGCAGTCGTCGACTTCTACCAGGGAAAATGCGTCTAATGGTTTTCCATTCCTCCCATACCAAGAATGTAATCATCATTGTTAGATATCGATATTCCCAATCCTTCAATTGAAAAGGTGTCAGTGATCTCTCGGCGGTCGTTGTTACCACGTTTACCTTCTAACAATGAAAACCGTCAAATGGTTCTCCATTTTACCCATACCACTCATAACTTCGAAGATGTCACACTCAGAATTCTTTAGATCTCATCTAATGAAGAGAAAGAGAAATGTTACAGGAAGAGAAATGTTTGCAGAAAGTATAAAAAGTCCCTGTACTCCAAAGAGATAAACTCGACAGTCCTCGACACACATCAATCAAATGTCAGATGTTTGTAGTCAGAAGACGACTAGCTCTCCACAGACGTCGACTAAATTCACGAGAAATAAAGACGTCTAGACCAGTATTTTTAAATGGCAATCGATACAGTATTTAACGGTTGACTAATCGTAATCGATAGAGAAGTTAATTGTTGATCAGCTTGTGAGTCATTCCATCCTCTATAGACATCCATAAGCCTTCGAGTCGAGACACTACCAATAATCGAATAAATTGCTTGCAATGAAAATTACAATTACAATAAATCTCAACTTGTTTTGCCTTATATTGGTTAATGTTTGGGAAATAATGAATATTTGGGCGATATCGATACGTTTTTACTATTATTTTGAAGATTGTTACAATTATTTTGAAGATTTTTCAGTATATTTTTTAAGGGTAACGTTGACTTATATTATTTGCTATATTGACATATGCGGTTTGTCATATTGAAGTATATTTTTTCGCTATACTGGACACATAAAATTAATGAACGCAATTAAATACTTCAACTTGTATTGAATTGTATTAATTAAGTATTTGGAAATCTGAGTCCTTCAATAGGCTAAATAGATTAACTCATCTTTTATTCGATTTTCGCGTGTCATAACGAAAGCTTAATTATGCAAATATTTTAATTCATGACTTTAATTAAATCGTCAGTTAAGCAACTCGTGTTTAATTTTCTTTTTTTTTTTGATTATTCAGCGCAATTGTATGAAATACGAAATTTCATCGGCAGGCAGTAAAAAGCGCGCGTATTTTTTCTCATCGGGTTAATATTTTTAAATCCACATTTTGACGGTTTTATAATGACGGCTTTTTAATAACAGCCTTCATCTACTTTTGTAGCTTTTGTTTTGTTTTTAATATTCATAATAATCGCGTACCGTCACATATGAAATTCAAATATTAAAATGCAGACATTAAACAGAAATTGAAATTTTCATTTATATTCTTATTGCAGAAATTCAATTCTGTTTGAAGAAGAATTACTTTACTCTCTTCCTCCTTCTCACTCTCCCTCCCTCTCCCTCTCTTAATTTTAGCACTTTACTTAATAAATAAATAAATAAAATATGGCTTGAAATTGATAAGTTCGGGTAGTTTAAAACTGTAACTGAAAGTTTGTTGCCGCTGTTAGTTTACTCGACGTCACGTTGTTGGCAATAAATTTCAACTTGGCTTTATTGAGGGCGAAATGTGAAGTCTATAAACCGAGTGCTCTGCAGACCGTCAACTGTGCACACTAAAAAAGTTACTAAAAAGCACAATTTTAAATCCCTTAAAGAGGATTTCAGCAAAACTTCAACTTAAACTAAAAAAAGTTTCGCCTCTTTTTGCTTGCCTGCTGTGTTGTGTTTTTTCTGTGGAAGGCCACGATGGCCAGAGAGGGGACAGAAAAGACTTTTACTCATCTATTTTCCAGAGTTTTAAGCAGAGTTTTCCAGAATTTTTACGCACAAACTTCTATTTTTATTAATTTAAAAGTGTTTACGAATTTAGCTTTATAATTTTCGAAGTACATATAATATTGGAATAGAAGGGTTAATAGTATGCTCAGGAACCAAGTTGCCATTCTAAGTAACGGAAAAACTATTAGTTGGAACTTAGTTGTCACCCAAATGGTCCCTTGGGGTTGGCGGAGGGGGGAGGGTGTGCGTCTATTTTTCACCAGTTTGGAATACGATAACATGTTCCAAATCGTATTTGCCAGCTTTTAGAGCTTTTAGACTGCTAGTAAACATTTATAACAGAATTGTTGTGATCATATGTATGTGAAAAAGTATCTAAATACAAGTATCTGCGTGATTGCCTATTAGATTTTGTTGCCACAAAAGTTGTGCGTATCTGTATCTTGGTCTTCGAATGATGCATGAATACGGATTTTGTGTATTTTAGCTTTTGGGTAAAAATTTTCTTTTCCCCGCAAGCAGCAATATTGTCGAGTTGTTTTGGAGTGTGTGTGTGTGCGTGCGCGTGTGTGTGTGTGCGTGTGTGTGTGTGTGTGTGCGTGTGTGTGTGTGGTGTCTTCGGACTTCTGTGCTTTTGTTTATCTCTTCGCAAGGGAGACTCAAATGGCTTTCGATTTGTTTACTTGTTCCTGTTGTGATTGATAGTCTCCGTCTCGTTATCGAGATGTTGTTTCACATGTATTTTGCTTTAAAAAAAAGGAATATTTTAGATGATATAATTTTATTTAGAAAACTTTTTCAACAATTAAAATTGTACTCGTCCTACTCGGAACGAACAACAAACTGAAATAAATATTTAAATAAAACATAATGGAAGCTCGTTATCTTTTCGTTTCGTTGCCTTGTTATTTTTATTGCTTAATTTAGAATTCAAACATTTCTATTTCTTTAACGTTATATTATTTAATTTCATCGCTTTTATCGTTAAAAGCCAAAATTCTGCCTGATATCCAAGTATTCAGCGGTGACTTGATAACTTAAGCAAATGCCATCAACATCTTTGTAGGCGTGTTTGTGTTTACACAGAACAACGGTAAATATGGTATTGGTATGTGTTTCGTTGAAATGCCTAAATATTCGTTGACAAGTGAGCGGAAAAGTTAATGGCGAACCTTCAAGGAACACGAAGTGAGTGAGGGAGTGTGTGTGTGTGTGTGTGTGTGTGTGTGTGCCTGCGTGAGGGAGGGTGAGTGTGTGTATGTTTGTGGGAGTGTGTGTGTGTGTGTGTATGTGTGAGTTTGTGCGTGAGTATGTGTGTTTTTGAGTGTGTTTTATTTTTCCATTCTGCGCGCTTCTTGATGCTTGCAAGTGTGAAGAGTTAGCAACGACAATAACAACAGTAACAATAACAACAATAACAATAACAATAGCAACAATAAAAATAACAACAATGCCAATAACAACAAAACCAATAACAAGAATAATAAAAACAACATTAAGGGCGGAAGCAATCGCAAACACAAGCACTACAATAATTCGTTTATTTTGAATTAACATGTTTTTAATGCGGTTTTTTAACGATGTAAGCGTATTTTTGTGTGTGCGTATATGTAAATGCGTGTGTGTGTGTGTGTGTGTGTGTGTGTGTGTGTGTGTGTGTGTGTGTGTGGTGTGTTAGTGAGGATTGTTTCTGGTCGACTCAATTCGATGTTTGCTATTATTATCTTGTTTTCCACAAATACTCATATAAACACAAGCGTAACGGTTCGCTATCGGATCTCTTCCGCTGCGTGTGTATTTCCCCTCACACAAAAACAAACAAAAAACAGCTTTAGATTTTGTCTACGTGGCGAGTGCAAACATAATGCAATTATAGAATCTCATGTAATCACGTAATTCAATTCAATACGCGCTATTATACGAATTCAATAAAAGAATTCACTTGGTTGATTTGTTTGTTTTCACAGACAGAATTTCCAGGCATTTTTTTTGCCAATCCAATTTCTTGATTGTTATCCGTTGTAAACAAAATAATCGAGAAGTTTATTACAGCATATTCGCATATAATAACAAGGAGAAATAGAACTGAAATCGCATGCAAGCGGTGAAGTTTCAAGTTTCACATAACTCGAGATTACCGACGTCGTTGAATGTTATCATCGAATCAGACGATATTTCGAACCAGTCGTCTTTATATTTTGCCAACAAGCATAATAATTGGATCCGATATATATATAGTTGTCGCGTTTGCATTTCATTTTGCCCTTCATGCGGAGGTTTAAATTCTCCACACAAAAAGTTGGCGGTGTGTGCAGGACTTCGTCAAGCTCTGGCCTACTTTGGCTCGAAACTTTCGGTTTTTCTTTTCTCCTTCACGCCCTCCACTCTTTCGCCCGCTCTTTCTCCTGCTCCCCCTCTCATTCGCTTTCTCCTTCTTCCTCCCTCCTCCTAACCCTCCCTCCCTTTCTCCCGCCCGCTTCGCCGGAGTGTAAATGCAAATGTCAGCAAGCGAAGTGTGCAAATTGCTGTTGCACATAAAAAATGCCTCAATTTTTTCACAAGTCCACATTTTTCATGCCCTCATCTGCATGTTCACGGAAATGCAAAGCGAAATTCTTACATAAATACATAATTACAAGAATGTCAGAAAAAACGTAGCATTTTTTCCAAAAAGACTTCAATGCAGTAGCCAACGTATGTGAAGAACTTTCATTATATCTGTGACTTCAAAGTGTTTGGTTTTGTTTTAGTTTCTTTGCAAAAAATCATTTTCTAAGGGCGAATTTTAATGAAAAAATCTCGAAATAACCTTGCTTTTCATTTTGAGTTGAAAGTATGATAACTCGAAATTATAGTTTTTGTTTTAAACTGTTTTTGTTCATTCAACTTCTCGTATTAGATTTTGAACTTCAGTTTGGTGCTTCCATTTCAAAGCAAAAGTCTTGCCTATAAAAAGCTTGAAAACTTGACCTAACGACCCGAAAGTTAAGTTGACTGCTATGAATTCAACACACCGAAGTCGGTAAAAACCGTTTAGCGATTTCCAAATAACTTCAATATGACAAAAAACTCCATTTTTTCTAGATTTTCACATCAAACATCACTTTTAATGTCGAATTCCAAAGCAACAGGTTCGGCTTTGACCTTCACACATTACATTTTCAGGGTCATTGAAATTGAAAATGCCACTAGAAGGCAGGTGGGTTTGTACCATCCATCCGCTCCCTTAAACCGCTTGACCGACTTCACTCAAACTTGGCCGACTTCACTCAAACTTGGCACGATTATTTGGGGGAAAAATGAACTGGCCAGAACTGTGTGCGGGATTGGCCAAGAGGGCGTGACGTTTCCCATGTAAACGACTTTCTATAAGCGTCATATCAGGAGAACCATTTGTCGTATAGCCCTGATATTTGGTGCGCCTCCTCCCGTAGTCTGGGGCGAGGTCTCCTTCCACGCCTACGCAAGCATAATGCAAGTGAAGCCAATGTAGTCGCAATTATCAATTAGTGATTTACGTACTTAATTTGGTGCTCAGTAGGGCTTTCTTAACGATGGAGCTTTTTTAGTCACGATTTACATGATGAAATACTTGTATTTTCGAGAGCCTGGAAGACCGAGAAATGAAATTTAGAAATTTAAAAAAGATAGCATGGAAAATATTAGACGAAAGGGTGAAAATAAAAAGAATGTTAAGCTGAAGGTAGGAAAGTAAGAAAAAATGATGGCAGGAAGGAAGGAAGGAAGGAAGGAAGGAAGGAAGGAAGGAATTAAGGCGGGTTGTTTGTTGCATGCAAGCATCAAAAAACCGAAGCGATCTAAAAATGGAGAGACAGGAAGCCAACTGGGGATTTCGTGGCTACCAGTAACAGGTTACCTGGAACGTATGTCGCATGCATGCCACGCTCGAAAGAGATGAACAAGCTCAGCTTCTCGCAAAGGAGGGAAAACTAAACAAGACTGTCAATTAAGGGAATAAATAAAATATAGAATTCTCCCGTCGATTGTCGACTTTCCACACCGATTTCATACTTCATACTAACGTTTCTCATCTCAGCACATCAATGGTTTCCTCTGTCAGCGCTTTTAAGTAGAGTTACCGCGATATAACACGTTGAAGAGGTTTCTAAATTGAAATTTAACAGCAAGGTTTTTCCTAGTCGCGCATGCTTCGCAAATCTCATCTCGCGAATACTCATCTCATCTCATTTCGCACCCACGTTGTTGCCTTCTGAACTCATGTGGTTGGAAAATATTTGTGGTTGAGTGGAGTGCTGTTGCTGGATAGTGAGTTCGGTAAGTGAGTGCGGTGGGTGCAACCGCGTGGTTATTTCCGAAAAAACAAACAACTTTTTGTGTGGTTCCTGTGTTTCGGTTGTTTGGTTGCTTTCGGTGCTTATGAACCGCACATCGTTAAAATGAAATGTATTTGTTGTTTCAGTTGTGTTGCAAAAAAAGAACGCCGAAGTAAAGCAAGCTTTCGAAAAAGTTCTCTGAGTCTGCAAGGAGAACCAACAAATTCGAATTCTTTGTTTGCCGTTTCAGTCCGCGAGTGATTTTCGCTTTGAATTGAATGTATTTTGGCTTGCCTTTGATTTGCTCGGAATACCTTTTTATTGTTGATTTTTAAATGCTTGCATTTTGTGTTGAAACAGAACGGAAAAACGTTCGGATTTCAATTAACAAATGTATGATTTCTAGTTTATGCAACTTTTAGATCTGAAAAGTTTTCAAAGCACTCAGCAAGCTGTGTGGACGCAAATAGTGGACATGAATAGTTGCGAGAAGCTATGCAAACTTTTCTACTCTCTCTCTCTGTAAACCTCCTGCAGTTATTGCAGTTCCGGCTGGGCGATTCCGCACTCTGGCCACAAATTATATCTAGTTGTAGCCTAGTGCCGTCATGAGTCGTTATTATTTCTGGTCCTTAAATGTTATTGATATAAATTTACTGCCCACAGGCAGACGCGATACTTCTGGCCGATGCGCGCGTATCTGTTTGTAAAATTCCTCTACTCTATAAATTTTCCATTTACACGCAAATTTTTCAGTATTTATTCATGAGAGAAGCTGTACATTTTTCAAATATAGATTCTTCTCATATTTCTGCTAACGTAAATGAAAGTCTAGTGGGGAAAATATACTTTTAGAATGTGGCAAACGGCTTGCAATAGTTGGCCACACAAGTGTGAGGGATTATTTGTTGCGGGAGTGAGTAGATATTCACACGTAGCTGCCTATATATATTCTAACGCAAACAAGTTTATTCATGACCTCAGTTGGACTCAATTTTCCACCATTCATAGAGCCATTTCCACTCGGTGCTCCAAAAAGTGCTTATAATTCTCGTTAACTTCATTGTATTTCGAGACTTAGACTCTTAAAGAAGAGAAAGTTTAAGTAGATATAAGCTCTTATTTTTTTCTAGGATTATAACAGAATTCTATATATATATACTCGTAGATAGAATAACGTCTTCTTAAGTCTATACATAGAATACAATCAGAGGTCTCATTTGAGGTTGTTAAAATTTCGCTGGAAAACATCAAAGCAGCTACAAAGTTAGCCGACTTGACAACAAAACAGTGGGTTGGAGATGAATAACAACGTCAACCAATCCGTCCGTCCGTCCGTCCGTCCGTCCGCTCACTAATCAGCCCATTTATTATTTGAAGCTTCTTCATATTCAAACGTTGTTTCACGGTTTCTTTGAAGTTTGATATGCTGAATAGCTGGGTGGGAGTGCTGATGGTCGTGAGAGTCCTGGTGGTTGTGTGAGTCCTGTGGGTTGACATCATCCATTTTTCAGATGATGTCATATGTCATCTGCTTTGGGCGTTTTGAGCTCATTAAAAGGATTCGTTCGAGTTGGTTAATTATTCAAAAACTAACCCAGATTCATAAATTTATCCTTGTCGAGTTTAATTTTACCTTGGAAATGTTGTTTTAATAAAAATCAGCATTTTATTAATGGAATTTCAACACTCAACAGCAGCGTAAGAATTCACCGCAACAAAATCCAACCAACCAACCAACCTCCTGGAGAAACCAACCCTTCGAAATGAGAGCAAAAACAGAACAAACCGAAAGCCGAACAGAACACACCGCCGCACGGCCAAGGGCGTCAAATTCACAAACAAACGCCAGCGCACACAAATCATTCGAGTTCCACTTGGCAGCCACCAAGTAAAACAGCAACAAGCGAAAAACAAACATTTTATGTGATGTCTGCATACAACATAAAATTAGCAACAGCTGAGCTTTTGTCACAGAAGATTCCTGTGGCAGAACGGTACAGTTTCAGCGCAGAAACTAAGTCTTCATCTCAGACCGAAAATAAACAGCGACATCAGCGACGAACCCCTTCAGCAGGAAGACGGATACGCTTTTGTAATCAATTTCCGTGAATTGTAAGCGCCAGAAAAGACGGGGTGGAAGGAAAAATAAAATAAAAGCGTAGGATTCACAGAAATGAGCTGAAATTAAGGCTGTCGTCCCCCGCTTAATGAGTCCCTGTCACCATGATGATGAATGAGACAATGAAAACGGCGGAAACGACGTGCGAAACGCGGTGCGTCTTTGAGGGTGAAAAGGTGGTGTTTTTCGGCACCCCCAATTGCTTGTCTGCTTCTCTGGTTGCTACAGGTGTTGAGGTTTCTGTTTCCTTGAGCCTTCGTGTCTCTTTGTCGACACCTTGTCGATGGGGTTTTCTTCTTCTGCTGCGTTGTTCACTCTGCGAACGAAATACCAAGAACTTCACCTCACAAAGCCAACTATTAAGCAGCTTGATAACTTTCTCACTGTCAATCTAAACAATGGCGAGTCGGAGTCATCACGACAACAACTTTTCATAAATATTGAATTTCGAAACTTCGTTCGTTCTTCTGTTTTTTGCGTGCAAAGTCTAACGAACACCAGATGGCTCTTGCGATATTGTATATCAAAAGATAGCAAACAGTGGAAATCTACTAGCAGTCCGTGTATTTAAAGCCGTTCGAAGATGCCTCGAAGTCATTTGCTTCGTTCTGCTACAGTTCAGTTTGTCGCCAGAGCTCCATCCACATGAAGGTGTCGCTAATACTCCTCACACATGTCTGCATCTCGTTGATAGGGTCCTTCGCAGGCCTGCAGGAGAGGGATCTGTGTGGTCTACCGAGCTGTAACTGCAAGCGTCACATCCACTGCGACCTTCCACATCCAAACGTAAGCGACTTTACACACCACAGCGGTGACTCGTAGTGATTGTGTAGCGGTGACTCGTAGTGATTGTGTATCTGATCTGCTTCCACAGGATCTTTCGCCAGCATGTCCGGCCAACGTGGTCATCCACAAGCTGTACGAGGACCGCAATGCGACGGAAGCCATTGTCGAGATGCACAACAGGTTCCGCGACAAGATCGCCAGCGGCCAGTGCGCACCCTTCCCGGCGGCCAGCAAGATGAACGCCATCGGCTGGAGCAACAGCCTGGCCAAGGTGGCGGAGCGGAACGTGCGGCAGTGCCAGATGAAGCGCGACGAGTGCTGCAACACGCGCATGTACGCCAACGTTGGCCAGAACTTGGGTGGCTTCAGCTACCGGGAGCAGTTGTACTTCGAGACGGGCCAGATCATGGGGAGTGTCATAGGCTCCTGGTTCGACGAACACCGAACATGCCCGGCGGAATATATCGACTGCTATCCCCGGAAGTCGAAGTAGGTCTCGATTTCGAATACATTGTATTGTGCGACATTGTAGTCGACGTTTTCTTCCCCTACCAGCGAAACTATACATCATTTCACGTTGACAGTGCAGGACGACTTAAATGAAGTCGGCTGTGCTGCCGCTTCATTTGCGAAAGCCAACATAACCACTTTTCTCTTCACATGCAACTACAGTTGCAACAACACCGTGGGCAGACCCGTCTATGTCAAAAGCAAGACGCCAGGATCAGGCTGCAGGAGCAGGAGCAAGAGATACAAGCATCTGTGCAATTCAGAAATCACTAGACTTGGAAAAAGGAGGAAACATTTATAAATTGCAATAAAACGTGTGTGTAGCACTCGGAAATATACGAAATATATATACATAATATATCGGAAATATACGTAAATATACGAAAGGATCCCTTATCTCTTCTTGGAATTATGATTCTGGAGCAACGAACTCCTCAGAACTCTCTGCTATCTGGGAGAACGTAGATAGCAAAGAGATAGTTTTTTTTTTAAACAGGATTCAGCAGCTACTAAATGACTCTTAGAACTTGACATCCATGCGCAGGCGAGACTTGAAGTCGGAATTCGTAGGGGGAACGAACTGCGCTATCGAGGACCGCAGCAATTTCGGGGAATATCGGCGACCCATCGTCATGAGTTCGTATAGAGTTCGGTAACGCAAGGGCTATTTTCACCTTATTCTTCGATTCGATCCAATAGCCAAGGCCAACGTAATCGGCTCTAGCGAATCCAATTAAAATCATTTCAATTTCAATGACGATGCGAGCGGGAGTGGCAACGAAACAACAACGAAACATGCCCGCGAGTTACCAGCAAATGTTGCTTGTATGACATCCAACAATCGCTGTAACCTGGTGCAGCCTGGTTTTGGCACTTGCGGCAGCTGTGACTGCGCCACAATCACGCGCGGCAACATTTCAGTTTGCCGGTTTGCCGGTTTGCCAGTCACCACATTCAGGCTTTCCGATGAATTCCTGTGATTTTATCACACTGTAAATATTTTCATTTCTGCAGTATTGTAATTGATAATTACAAGTCGGGCAGTCGTTGCAAGTTATTTTTGCCGCCTGATGGGTTCAAATGATGGCGAATTTATGCGTGTTTGTGATTCAAGCTTCGCTTTCATGAGTTCTACAACACAATCTATAGACAAATATTAGTTTTGCCTTTCAAAGTTCAATTAAATTCTAACAGAAATGAAGTTGAACAACCAGTTAATTGGAAAATCGAATATTCTCCTTAATATTTAATTAATATTTACTGATTGTAGAATTAAAGTTGAGTCGCGACTAACACTAGATTTTCGATCTGCCAGATTTTAGAGAAAAAGTTTATTCTTAAAGAGAGTTTTTTGCTGAAATTACAGGCCGGTCTTATCTAATTTTGCTCCCCTTTTTTTGCTATTCCTCGACACACACCCACCGACTTTCTTTTTCGCCTCGCTGCCCCGCATTTTACGCATACTTGAATTATGACATTTCTTAACTGGGCTTTAAATTGAGGCTTTTAAATTAAGTGGCTAACGTCGTTGTTGCTGTTGCTGTTGCTGTTGGTTGTTGTTGTCTGCTGTCGTTGCTGCTGTTGTTGCTGCTGTTGTTGCTGCTGTTGTTGCTGCTGTTGTTGTGTTGTTACTACTGCTGCTGCTGCTGCCACTACTGTTCTTGTTGTTGCTTGTTTGTTTTGCACTTTTAGCAGTTCGCAGTTGTGCTCGTATTCTGCGTAACAAGCATAAAAAACATTTCATGTTTTATGCCTCTCATTTATTGTTTTAGGCCATCATGAGAGGATCGCTGCAGAGAGGCCGTGAGGGTCGTGAGGGGCGTGAGGGTCGTGAGGGGCGTGGGGCGCCGGAAAGAAGCGAAAGTGCGTGGCGAACTTTCGAATGGGGTTGCACAAGTAGTGCGTAGCGCGCTGCGTGGCCTCATTTGCCCCCCAGGTAACCGTGCGAAGTTATTTATGAGACGATAAAGTGTTCAGCTTGTGTTTTATATTTATTTGCGCTGGTACGGCCTACCGAGCATTTCATGTTGCTGCTGACATGGCGTACGATGAAGACACGGAAGGGAGGGAGAGAGAGTTGGACAGATAGGGGATCACTTCCCCCCCCTCCCCTCTTTTATTATAATATAAGTTATTAATCGTGAGTTTTTCTTCGCTTTTCCCCTCCTGTGAAAAATCTGTTTAATATGACGCGAAGTGAGTGAATCGCTGTTGTTTTCCCTAGTTGTTTGTCTAACTTGGGCTAAAAATTTACTGACTGCCGCCTCTTCACTCGGTTGAAAGTGTTTGAGAGGTGAAGAAAGGGACAGAGGGGACCTTTCTCTCTCTCTTCCCCTTTGACAAATCGGCACGAATTAAATTTCAAGCATTTGATTTATAGCGGCAAGCAGACTTTTTAGGTTCTACTAACTAACTTTTCCGAACTTCTCTCTCTCTCTCTCTCTCTCTCTCTCTGCGCTTCCTTTTCGTAGCTGTCCGCTCTTCTTCGCCCCGAAGTACTGCTGCTGTTGTTGTTGTTTAAATGCCGTCTATTCAAATCGTGGAGTTGTTTTCCCACCCCACACAATCTTGGAACGAAATCTTGAAGCCAAAGTAAACCCATCATGCTTCTGACATCCTTCACAAAGTTTATAAAACTGAATCGTTTCTTTTATGAAGCTCATGAAAATAATGCCTCTGATGGACTGTAAAATTTGTCCACCGTAATAAATTTGCAGGCTGTTGTTTTTGCTTTGTCTTTTGTTGCCTGTGGAGGAGTAGGAAGTAGGACGGCATTTGCTTCAGGCATATTTTCGTCACTGCTTTCCCCCCCCCCTGAAATCACAGCATAAATTTGTGACAGCGGCGGAGAAAGTAACCGTTATAAACATAGCAGCAGAAATCTCTTCCCTCAGTGGAATTTGTTGTTTTTAAATTAAATTAAAAAGTTCCAATTCAGTCGAAGACTTGAAAGACATCAAATCGAACCTAATCAAATATTTATAATATTTTCGCGTATAATCGAGTTTATATATTTCTCAAAGTGGAGAAAAGTCCCTTTTCGTTTATGTTTACATGCACTTTTCAAGGTTTCTTTTTCCTATAATTCCAAAAACTGCCTTCAAGCCATTTTGTCCAGCTCGTTTTTCTTGTGATCATTGAAGATTCTCGTTATAAAGAGAGAGAGAGAGAGAGAGAGAGAGAGAGAGAGAAAATCACCGCAAAAGAATGATTTCTTTTTCCAGAAAATCCTCTAGACAACCCGTTATTGAGCTTTCAGTCACGCATTTTATGAGGCTATTTTTTCGCATTTACTCAGCTTCACAGAGAATTCTTATCGCTATCTGCGTTGTTGCCTCGTTTTTATTATCGCCCTCGGTTGCCTGCTTCAATTTATCTGTCGTCTTCTTTTCTGCTGCTGGTCAGTATGTCTTTGCTGTTTGTTTTCCTTGTTTTATTAAAGCTGTCCGTCCGTCCGTCCACTGTGGGTGTATAAATTTTTCTGAAATCAAAGATATCCCAACTATTTGCTTATACAGCAGTTGCTCCCTCTCCTTCTTCATCAACTATTTAAGTCGTTGCGAGAGAGAACACTATAAAATACCGAGCAGTGAGAGCAAATACTGCAGTGTTTTCTTATTTCACATAAGATGTGAATATTCGGGCAGATCTTTTATCCGGTATTACATATTAATATAATAAATTAACTATTATATAAATATTAATATAATAAATTAAAGTATTTAAAAGTTTTCTTCTTTTCAGGTAAGAAAAACCGTGTGTCATCCAGAGAAAAACGAACTTAAGAGCAAACTACGAGTAGTAAGAAGGCCGACTTTGGCCAGGCCGAAGTCTCAATAACTTACGCCCGCAAAGTTAAAAACTATCTTAGAAATCTCTTAAAGGCTCTGAAATCCTTTATAACCATTTAAATGGGAGAGCCACATTTTAGAGCCATTTTAGGGGAAATTGTGCTAATTTCGGAATAAAATTTCGTCTTAATATTATCGTATACAAAATGCACTCGTCGAAGATGAAGAGGAAGGAGAGCAATGTGAGTATTATCTTCACAATGTAGGAAATAATAGTGGGTAGAACAAGCCTATTTTATTAAAAGGTTTTTATTAAGTCGCTTTCTTGTCTGTCTGTTGGGGCAAAAATTCCCCAATGGGATTTCTTAATTACAAGTGTGATTTTTTAAATGATGGTCACATTTTGTGCGAGATTCGTTAATCACGGTGAGATTTTTGATAACTAGTAAATGTTGTGTGAGATTTCTTAATTGTTGTGGGATTTTGTGTGAGATTTATCGATTACTGGATAGATAGATTTTGAGTGAGACTTTTTAATAATGATGAGATTATATGACATTTTGTGATTCCTATGATGTTGTGTGAGATTCAACATCCATGTTGTGTGAGAGTTTTTAATTGCTGTGAGAATTTGTGTGAGATTTTTTGATTACTGGGAAATTTTGTGTGAGATTTCTTTAATTCCTTGTGTGAGATTTTTAATTACTGTATTATTTGGCTGAATTTTATGGGAGATTTTCTAATTGCTGTGGGATTTTGTGTGATAGTTTTTAATTACTCTAAATTTTATGTGCGACTTTTCATTTACTGTGAGATTTCTAAACTTAAGAAATCCTACGTGAAATTTCTCTAGGATTTTTTAATTACTGTGAGGTCGTTTAATATGAAAGTTCTGTGTGAAAAATTTTTAATTTGCAGTTGTGGGGAAAAAAGTTTCCCGTGAGAATTCAAACTGGTCGAGATGTCGCATGTAGTTTAGTTTTATTTATTTCTACTAAAAAAAGAACAATATTAAATAAAATATAAACTCTGGAATGTTAAAGAGGTTAAATAAATGTTTACTAATTCAAATATTTACTGAAAAATTTAAATTTGAGTTGATTTAGCAGAAAAAAACACACAGAAATTGATTAAATAATTAAACGCTATAAATTTGCTGAAAGCTGTTTGTAGAAAGAAGCAAATAACGACAAAAACGTGTAATTAAAAAATATTAAAACGTAATAAATTAAAAAATATCACACGTGAGGCAGTAAATCGAAAAAAATCAAATGCGAAGAGGTGATTAAAAACGCTGATCTTTTGACATTTCAATCAAACGTGTCACAGCAAAATGCAGTGACCTCCGCAATTCGAAAGGTTGTGTAAAATAAAAACGTTAAATCAGGATTTAACATTGCGAAAACCTTCTGGAAGCTGAAGGTTGGCGGTTGACGGTTCCTAGTGGGTGGAAATGATGCGGATGATGGTGTGGTTCGTACTCACTCCTGCACGGAGGAAAATGAGTTGTTGGGCGGGCGATTGAATTGGTAGCCACAAAAACCGACTCACTTACTTATTTTTGGCCTTATTTATGGCCTTCATTTCGTTGCCGAAGGGGGCCGAAGAGGAGGGGACTCGGCTGGATTTCAGTCATTCTGGTAGTTAACTTCAATTTACTTAATTAGATTACATAATTCATTGACGTGTGCCTGACGTATGCGGATGTTTAAAGAGGTTAAGATTTAATGATGTAAGTGGATGGAAGTAATTCAGTTACAGACGACAAGTGTTGAACTGAGAGCCAGGTGTCAAGGGGTCACTTTTCCCCACTCTCCCTGTGGCCGCTATATTAAAATATTGTGAATTGAGAATAAATTCATTTGCTTCACTTATCAACCGATTGAGTGGGGAGGGATTTCTTCTCACTTGCATTCAATTAGTGGCAGCTAAAAGTCAATTAAGAGTTCACAGCACGAGTGCTATTTTGCGCGGAACACAGAACAGGTGGGGACTGCATACATAAACACGATTTCCCTACAAAGTTCGGCTCCATTTTAGTTTGCCGGCGCATTATTTTCGCATAAATAATTCAATTCGTAATGTGTTGTCATCAAGTAACCGATGTCGTTACAGCGCTACAAAGAAGCCATAAACCGCCTTACCATCATCACCGTCATCGTCACCACCACCATCACCATCATCACCGTCACCATCACCATCACCACCGCCGTAGTAGGTCACATTAGAAAATATTAAACCACAGCAGGATACATCAAGGCATAGCGACTCACAGGAAAGTAGGGGAAGGCTAGGGAAGGCGGAGGAAGTCAGTTGCGGGCATGTTAGGCAACTGGGAGCAGCAACGAGTCACTTAGAGTCACACCGAACTACATTGAGATACATTAAGTCATCGCATGAAGCACACAAGACCATCACCGCGGTAAATTCAACGCACACACACACATGCAAGCGCCATGTTTTTAATTCCCTAAGCTCCGATATTCACACGGAATACTCGGCGGCGCCTTGAAAGTCATTAGTTTGCTATTAAATAAAATTTCCCGGGATGATAAAGAGAGAGAGAGAGAGAGAGAGAGAGAGAGAGAGAGAGAGAGAGAGAGAGGGAGCGTGAGAAGAGTGAGAAGAGTGAGAGAGCCGGAGCCAGGGAGATAGAGAGGGCGAGGGACATAAAGAGAGAGAGAAAGAGAGAAAGATAGAGAGAGAGAGAAAGAGAGAGATCGATCGAGAGAAAGAGAGAGAGAGAGAGAGAGAGCGGGAGGGAGTGAGCGAGATAGAGAGAAAGAAGAGAGAGAGAGAGAGAGAGAGAGAGAGGACGGTAGAGAGGACGAGCGGCAAGAAAGAGAGGGTAAAAGAGAGGGCGAGAAAGAGAGAGGAAATAATAGCGCGTGAGGGCGTGAGAAAGAGAGGGAGAGTGCGTGAGAAAGAGAGGGAGCGTGCGTGAGGGGAGAGAGAGAGATAGTGAGGAAGAGAGGAAGGGTGAGTTATTGCTGTTGCTATTTTGTTGACAACTCTATACTAGGAAGAATTATCTTTAAAAATACACACAAGCACACACACACACACACACACACATAGTTGTATACAGTACATAATGGACGCACACATCTGCAGATGAGGCGACTAAATAAGGGCGTGTTCACTCAACGATGCGGTTTATGCGGTGCCAGTTGATGGAAGGCTGGCATTTCCAGGTGGAGCTGTTAAATATTTATAACACGTTGACAGCATAAATTGATGAGGTCGTCTGTGAGGTGGCGAGGGGTGAGAAAGGGGGCGGGGTGCGCGCTGTCTCTGTGTAGGCGGAATTAGATGTGTGCGTTTGTGACACAAACAAATTCCTCCGTTTACTGAGTATACGCGGAGTATTCGGTGTGGTGTGAGATGAGGTGAGGTGAGGTGAGGTGAGGTGATACATCCTGGGAATCCTTATCTGCTTCCGCAACATGTCAAGCTTTATTAAAACGAATTAAAACGACAGGCAAGAAACAACAACGAAATCCATGGACACGCAAAGAAATACTTAGAAGATAAGAAAGGCAAGAGAGAGAGAGAGAGAGAGAGAGACAAAATTTAAAAGTGAAAATAAAGCAAAAGTTCCGTCCAAAGCATTCGCGGCGCTGGTGTTGCCGTTGAAATGATTATCAGTCCGCAAGTCAAATTGAACGGAACGAATGAAAGTGGAGGGAATGAATTACTAGAAAAAATTAATTACTAGAAAAAATGAATTACTAGAAGAAATTCCGTTGCCTACTTCCAGGCTTGAAGTCACAAATTTCGCTTGGATTTTTTCTGCAGTCCAAAATTTATCATGTTTTTGGTGAGCTTTTCTATTTCAATTTTGTTTCCTTAATTCCGCTTCGCAGTAATTTCAACTTTTTTTTCTCTATTGTCTGCTAATCTTTCTTCGCATTTTTTTTTCTTTTCTTTGCAACAGTAATTTATTTACTCAATATTTTTTTTTAATCGCTTTACTTGTGAATCTCAATTGATGTGGTTTTCTTTGCTGAATTGCGTACCAAATTGAATGAATTTCGGTGGTTGTTATTGTGTGGGCAATCCACGCAAAATACCGTGATAATCGCTGCGTTTAAGGGAAGCTTTGTGTTTGATGGCCTGGATTTTATTCTCCGGATTTAGCAGGGATAAGCAAATCGCAAGATTTCATTGTAGTTACCAATTACAAATTAAATTAGGCAGGTTTTTGCTGCTAAAACTGCAGGTTTTTTAAGTGGTAAACCAACATCGTAGCTCACTGGCACGACAAAGTTCCAGGATTTTCTCGTAATCTCATTTCTAGCAGGGAATTTTTGTGATTTTGGTTTTTATCTTTAAAAATATCCCATTAGTTTCTGGAATAGCGCTATAAATCCTTGTATTCCACTTAAATATGAAGGCATCGAAGAAAAGGCAACTTCATTCTCTTCCAGAGCCTCGAAAACTCAACACTGAACTTTAAAATCGATAGCAATCTTGGCCTTTCGTATTCATCAGCTCATCAGTTCATCAAATTCCTTATTGAAGAATAAAGAAAGCGAAGTAAGAAATTTGCTACGCAATTCTTCTCTGCTTTGCATATTTTCCTTGCCATCAAAACTTTTCATTTACATTCGCACTGTAGAAATTTCGCCGAGTTGCGCTGACGTCGCCCTCGACTTTGCAAGAACTTTTTCAACTAAAAATTATTGCATACCATGTTAAAAGAAAAACTTTTCATAGACTTCACGGTATGAATAACGGTAGAGTGCCGAGTTGGCTGAGGCGACTGTTGTTTAGCATTCTTTATCAATTTAACTACTGGCAAAGCAAAACGTTGTTGTTGGTTTCATTTGCAGGCGCTTCGTGAAATGCGGCAACACGAGAGAAGAACATTTGAAATGAATTTTTGTCGTAAAACTAAAGCGAATTTTGATATTTAAAGAATTTTCACTTGCGTTTCCATGAAATTACATTAAATTGAAATAGGAAATTTTTCTGAAGAGGGTGGGGGGGAGTGCACTGACTGCATTAAGTGCTGCTCTTAACTTAAAAGCAAACCAATCAATTATTAATCAACCGCAGTTGCGAAACTAAAGGCGCGGATCTTTGCGAGAAGACAGCAGCTCGGTACGCCGGTCGTGCGAGCTCGAGCGTGCTTAAGTGTTCTTGCAGTCGCAATTAATGCGCTTTCAGTTTTATTATTTTTTCCTTTTGCCAGGATATTGCCAGGATATTAATAGGGAAAAGTTTTGGCTTTTTTAAATTTTTCGCGTTTTCTTGGAATTTTCAACTGTTCATTGAAATAGCTGAAAAGTTGAGAAACGAAAGAAAATTTTAATTATATTTTTATTTTTTCCTTGCTCGCACTCATTGGCAGTTTTAGAATTTCAAGAGTTTTTTTGATTGCCTTACCTTTTTATGATATTATTATTTCAAAATATGGTTTTCTTTTACTTTTTTTTTAATAAATAAATAAATAAAAGCAGTTTCTTTTAAACTCAACGCATCCCGAGATCTAGAGATCCGTCATGTAACGCACGTCTTGTCGGGCTAGAGAAGTCCATCGTTACGAAGGCGTAAATTATGCATTAAAAAGCGGAAAAATTGCTGGTAATTTATTGATTTCTTTTCCAGTATTATTTCACTTTTAATTTTTTGCATTCAATTTGGTTTATGATTCGTTTCCCCCCCCCCCCTCACCACCCCCCGCACTTTGTTTTGTCAGTTCTTCTCGCTCCCAGCAGCCATTTTTAATTACATTCAGTTGCTCGCTCATCTCGCCAGCAGCAGCAGCAGCAGCAGCAGCAGCAGCAGCAGTTTTGCGTAGCGGTATTTAATGACTGCGATGCCATTATATGCCACAGTAAACTGATGTTTTTGCAGTTAAATATTCACGAACCGGTTGGACGGACGGACGGACGGACGGACGGACGGCCGGGCGGATGGATGGATGGACGAACGAATGAACGAATGAAAGAAAGATGACGATATTAGGAACGGGGATGATCGTTAGGGGAAGAAACTTCCGTGACAAAAAAATTTCTTTATTTTCTTTTTAAAATTCTCTAATTTGAATATCCAATGAACTCAGTAAACAATATTTTCACTTAAGAAATTTAAGATTGAAAAGGAAAGACAAAATTAAATTGCAACTTTTTAAAATCACATTTTTTTTAATGAAAGTTTTCACTACAAAAAGTTTATTAAAATACAGCTTCGGTTGTTCCTCGCCTCCTTCTTCTTCTTTTTCCTCTTCTTCTTCTTCTTCTTTACATCAGCAATCAGCTGTTTTTCACCATCATCATCATCGTCAGCTGTTCAGTGCTGCAGCTGTTTTTAAAGTTGCGCTTTTGCTTGGTTTTGCTTTGCTGTAGCAGCGAGTTCGTTGTTATCGTTATCGTTGGTGTTGTTGGTGTTGTTGTTGTGATTGCTGTGGTTTTTGCCCATAATTTTCACTCGTTTGTTCAACAAGTATTTCATCTTGTTCTTCTTCTTCTTCTTATTAAGTCATCAGCTGCATGGCGGCGTGTGCGAGCCATAAATTTCGCTCGAGTTCATTAATATTCTTTTGTCTGATGCATGAATTCGGCATCCACTGGCGGCGTTATTTACGACGGCGACGCGGTTTTCCGACTACAGATGGCGTGATTCAAGTGTTCGAACGTAAGAATTCACGAAAACTACCAACGTTGCCATTAAAAATCAGCGAGTAAATACTCGCGGCTGATTGTGGAAAAGCGAAGAAAAAGAAAAAAAAAAAAAAACAAACTCTTCTTTTTTTTCTGAGATTCTTGCTTGTTTTAAAGAGATTCGATTTAAAATTTCCTCTTTACTTCGAATAAAAACTGTCGTTCCTTCGATTAACAAATGCAACTGAATGTTTTTTTCATTTTCTTTGTTGCCTACTTTCATTAACGTGAAGCGCAATTTTTGAAATATCATTAAACTTTATTTTGTTCGCAAACTCTTCGAATTCATAGATGTTATTTTAATTTTCTTTAATTTAATATTTCAGTTTTCTTAACTTAATTCTCTTTTTTATAAGAAATATTAGCTTCTACTCGTTGATTTTCTACTCGTTCTTTTTCTTTTCTTCGTTTGAAGCTTTAATATAAAGAAAATTTGATTTATAATGAAATTTACTATTATTTTTATTGTTTTTTCTGCATTATTTTTTATAATAAAAAAACCAACAACGATCTCAGTGACACGCTCGCTGGTCTTTATTTTCGGTTCGCAAGACTTTGCTTTATCTATATTTCTCACTTACTTTTTTTTTTTTTTTTTTTTTTTTTTTTTTTTTTGTTGTCTATATCAGAGTTCAGGAGATGCTAAGCTTCAAAGATTTTTTGTGATAGCACGAGCTCCTGTTAATAGGGTTGATAGAGGGAGGGGAGTGGAAAGTTTTTTTTTTTTTTTTTTTTTTTTTTTTTTGTAACTTGTAGAACTATTTTTTATTTTTTACTTATGCTCGTTCTTCTTCCTATTCTTCTTCTTCTTCTTCGCCTGATCGGCTCCTTTCTTTGTTCCTTCGACAGCCTTCGCGAGCGAGTTTATTTTTTCGTTTAAAATTCTATTAAGAGCGAGTTGATGTGAGTTCGCCAGTCAGGCGGCGACGCGGCGGAAGTGACAACCTACACAAAACTCTACACCGCAGAGACCCACTCCTTCCCCCGTCCCCTTCCCCCCTCCCTCTTCCTCGCACGGTGGATGGTCGTATTTAGCAGCCCCCCCCCCACCTGAAACGCAAACCCAGCCGGAAAATGTAGCGTGTAGGAAGTTGGAAGGTTGGAGTGTCGCTTGCATTTTCCTGCCGGGCATTTAATCACACACGAGGGGCGCGTGTCGTCGTCGTGCTGATAGTTCGGCTGCAGGAGCTCCTCGGGCGGCGGTGCTGGTGATGGCCAAGCGCCACTTTGTGGCAGCTCAGCGATGTTGACTCGATGCTTCAAGTAGCTTAAACTGATTTTCTTTGTTTAGCTTTTCACCCCCCCTTCCCCGGTAGTTGCAGTTGTTGTTGTTGTTGTTGGTGATGGTGGCGGCGTTGTTGTTCTTGTTGTTGTTGTTGTTGTTGTTACTTTTCTTCTTCGGTTTTCCCGTGCGGTTGGTCGAAGCGAGTCGAGTTTTCGCTGCTACTTTCGTGTCATAATTTCACTCGCAATACAAGTAGTTTTCGCTCTTTGTTGTTGTTGTTGTTTTAATAGTTGTTGTTGTTGTTGTTGTTGTTGTTGTTGTTTTGTTCTTTTGATTTCTATTGTAAATGTTGTCGTTGCTTTTATTCGTTGCTTTTATTCGTCGAATTGCTTCTCCTAGTTTTTGCGCGAATCTGTCGTCCTTCAAGTTGCTGGTTTTGTTTTAACTGCTCGTCATTATTTGTCATTTTTTTTTGTTAATGTATTTCTGTCATTAAGAAAGACATTTTTGCGGATTTCAACATTATAACGATTCTAACGATTCATTGCTTCGTTTATCCAACTAGAATCCTTGTCTGCGTGGCTGTCTGTCGGTCTGTCTGTCTGTCTGTCCGTCCTGTTGCTGATATTCAGCTTCAACACATTCGCCGCTTGTCATTATTATTTTATAATCTTATTTTCGTCATTTTTTTTGTTGATCATCAACTTTGTTGAAGAGCAAGAAAACTGCAGGACACACGGAATTTACAACCTCAGCCGCCCCTCGTTGCGCTCGCTTAATGAAATCGTAAAGAGGGCGGACGCGATCATCATCATCAACGCGTCCCGTACTCGTATTTCGTAATTTTTATTATGACTTCAAGTCTGCGATGCCATTAAAGCGTTTGGATGTCATTGAAATTAAAAAGTTTTCGCTTTTTTTTGGCTTTTCTACTCCACCACAGAAAAAAACTTAATTTTTCGCCGGTGTCGCTGTTGTTGCAACACCACAAAAATCATCCCGCTGTTCCTCTCGCCGCACGCGGCTATAAATCGCGAATGATGCGATTTCGTCGCTGTCGCGACAGTCGCGACTTCACTTTCAGTAGCTCGTGGTAGTCATAAAATCCGTTATTAAACGTTTCTGTGTGTTTGCGTCGTTTAAATTAAATTTGAAATCAAGTATTTTGCAAACTGCTGCCTCAGTTTCGACGCGATTGTGTGCGTTGCGTTGCCGAGGCGCGTAAATGTGTGTGTGTGTGTGTGTGTGTGTAGGACGTCCGTGCATGTGTGTGCATGCGTGTGCTTGAGTGCATTAAAAACAACGCTTCTTATTTTGGCCATAACGGTTATTTTTATGGGCCACTTAAGTTTAACTACTTTATAACTCGGTGGAAAAAACACAAACATGCGCACGCACACGCTCACGCACACGCACACAGCCACATGCACACACGCACATGCATCAGCTGTCACTCGAACGTGGCACTCAAAGTTGTGTGCATTTTTACACCGAGCAACAATCGTTTGTTGATTATCAGCTGGTCCATCGTAAAAATTCAGCACATTTTTTATTAATGGAGAGAAAAAAAAAACAATTTCTAATTTCTACAAATATAAATGAGAAGACTTTCACACTTCAAAGTTTTCTCCCTAGAAGAGCGAAGTATTTCTCTTCGTGTAGCGAAAATTCCTTCCCTCAGAGCAATCGAACATTTAAACGTTTAACGTAAACGTAAACGCAGTCAAACCACCGGCGGCCGGACGAGTGAAGGCGGCGCCCGGACTAGTGAAGGCGACGGCGGAACGAGTAACGGCGGCGGCGGGACGAGTGAAGGCGGCGGCTGTTTTTACTTTCATGCTGGCGGAAAGGTGAGAATTTATGTGTTTTCGGTGGATTTTTTATCGCGAGAGAGTTTTTCCTGTGGTTTCTGTGTTTTGTGGTCGTTGCCACAGAAAACAAAACCAGCGGCATCAACTTTCGAAGTGGTTATTTGCACCCACCATCCTCCCCCCCGCCGCCGGCCCGTCCTTCGGTGCATCAGCGAGATTTTCATCGGCCAAGGACATCGCAAGGACTTGAAGGAGGAAAGGAAAAGCAGAAAAACGAAAACTTTCGCATGCTTTGAAGCGGTTTTGAATAGAAGTGCGCAACAATTAAGTTGAGTGTTGAAAATTTATTGTTTCTTGTTGAGTGAGAAGCCGAAGAAAGCTCGCAAGACGCGGTAATGGGAATGCGGCGGCGTTGCTCTTGGTTGTTGTTGTTGTTGTTGGTGGAGTGGTTGTTGGTGGAGTTGGTGTTGTTGTTGCTGTATATTTGAAAAATATTTAAATTTGTAGCTAAATTTCATTCAAAATTTACTTAACTTTGTTTTCAAAGTTGTAAGTAAAGAAATTTCGTTGAAAACACACAAATTTCAGTAAAAATTTATAAAAATACCTTGAATGAAAAATGTTTCAAATTAAAAATGTCACACTCAGGACGATATTTTCCCATTAAATTAAATTTTCAATATTTTGTGTTCCAATTACGATAGAAAATTCCGAATTTGTTTTATAATAAATAAAAAATTACGATGAATTTTCTCTATTCATATTTATTTCCACCGCCCACCGACGCTGGCTTGTCTTGATTTCTCGAGGAACTTTTTAATTGCAGCAATTATTTCTGAAAATTGCATTTTCCTCGGCAGCAAATTACAACCGAAAACGCGAAAACTCGCACATGAACAGAAGGCAGTCGAACGCGGCAGTTGCAGCAGTTAAATGGCTGCGAATTAATACTGAAAATGCATGCGATGTTGCGAAGTTGCAGCGTGGCAGTGGCGCCGCGCGCGGACGCGGAGGTGGTTGCGATCACGGTCGCGGTTAATCGCAACGCGATGGCGATCGCGGTCATTCATATCACGGTTGTTCCATAACCGCACTGCTATGCCGACTCGTCTCTACCCGCTAAATTCCAACATCCGAACAGAAGACTCTCTGGTAAGAAAGAAACTTTCATCGCTTTATAATTTTAATATTTTAAAATACATCAGCAGGTGAAGGAGAAACCGAATGCATTGCATGAAACCCAGCGGAGGGAGAACATTGAGCTCGCTCACCGCGTGATTACCGTAGAGTGCAGTGCGGTGCAGCAGTAGCAAAACGCGCTTGACAACATTTCAGGCAGCCGGTGTTAATCTGCTTCCTTCCGCACATTTTGGAGCCACGATAAGGATTTCAAACGCATCCTGTGCACAGTTTTCCCCTGTAACAGAAAGAGAGAGAGTGGAGTACAGAGGGAGAGTGAGTGAGTGGAGTACAGAGGGAGAGAGAGAGAGTGAGGAGGAGGATGAGGAGTGAGAGAAATGTGTAGACGAGAAGAGGATACAAAGTCTTGCAACAACAGCAACCACATCGGTTGCATATTAAAAAATGTCAATATTGCGAATTCATAAAACCGTCATGGAACTGAAAAAGTTATACGTGTATTTCAGAGGGTAGAATTGGTGCACCTTTGTCGCCGCACCTTCCTGAGTCTCGCAGAAACTCTCATGAAGTGGACGCACCACCACCACACAAAGTTACTCTTTCGTATTTACTCACAGTAATCAGGAGTCTCACGAAGCCATTCGCTCTCCTAAACTGGACAGAGGGCTGTTTTTGGCCAGCGCGAAGTCTAAATATCCTGCGCTACACTCGCAAAGTTAGACAAGATGACTTAGAAAGCTCGCAATCTTCTACAGAGGCTCTGAAACCTTTTATAAAGGCTATGAAATCGTCTATAAAGGCTCTGAAATCTCTATGGATGATTTGAAAACCCTCTCTACTCGTTTTCTCAGCGTCTCGGAGTCACTCAAACCCGATCCGTAAAGACAAACAGCGCGTAAAGGCCACTCACACTCATTACTCTGTACGCAGAGTAATGTACAGTCCCGTCAAAAGGTGGCCACTGGAGCGTCCTAAAGCTACCCAGCCACGCAGTTTCACCTGCAGCCACTCACAGTCACCGATAATGGTATCAAGATTCAAGTTTATTTTCAATCACTCAAATTAATACCAGAGGAGGGCAGTACCGCTCGTAGAGGCATCATAGAGCCTCTCTGAATCTACTCAGAGTCACGCAGAAGCACTCAGCTGCAACCTACATTTCAACAGCATTTCTTAAACAAAATAAAAACGAAGATAAATGAATTAATTGAAATTCCTCCGCAGCATCGTTCATCGTCCTGACTTGGTTGCGTTTGCAATTAATTCTTTTTTATATGCGATATTGAAATTGTTGTTGTTGCTGTTCCATTTAATTCGTCCCCTCGATTCCTCGAATATTTTTCCAGTATTTTTCGCAGCATACTCAGCATTTTTGCACGAATGCACTTCTTTAAGCCTGGTTAAGCGTGAAAAGCGTACGAAAAACGGGTACAAAAAGGAAAACCAACAAAATGGCAGGAGGAGGCAAGAGAGCGCGTAACGGTGTTGGCGAGGGGGCGTGGGGAAGGAGGAGTTTGAGACCAGCAGATGCTAGAATGAGATACCATTCATTCATAATTTCTTGCATTCAAATAAATAATTTAAGTTTGCTTATTCAAATTAAGCTTTAGTTTCGACTTCCTTGATTTTTTAACGTGAAATAATATTTAAAGAGGGAACTGCACGTAATTTTTTTAAGCAAATTCATACAAAACAAAGCAGAGAAAGGCAACAAATTTGAAGTTGTAAAGCAAGAGAACGAATTAAGAACAGTCATTTGTGAGAGACGTGAAAGGAAGCGGAAAAAAGTAGAAAACAACATGAGAAACGCGAGCGAAAGGATTTCGTTGCCAGCTGGAAAAGCAAGGATATCATAAATGCAGACAACAGCGCAACAGCGACCAGTGCCAGAGCAAACTGCAAACAAAGGAGCGAAAAAAGAACGAAATCAATGATGTTAACACCAGGCAGCAGGCATTTTTTACCCTCAACTTCATTCCGAGTAGAGTTTGGAGACACAGAAGGATGAATCTGGTCAAAGGATCGCGCAGACGGTAATCTCACTTTATCTGTGTCGCTATGAAGGTATAAAAAAGCGGCGGAAACTTGGGGAAAAGGAAGTTCCAGGAGTTCCAATACCTCGAATCCAAATATCTAAATTACAAGCGTTACGATTGCGATACGGTAACGATACCGCCTGGTTTTCGTTATTGAAGTGAGAAATGAGTTTTCATCCTTTGAAACAACTTGTTAATGAAGCTGAAATGCTTGTTGCATTGTGTAAAAATTTGTGAAGAACCACAAAAATCGCACGCGAGGACGGACATGGACTCCCCGCAACCCGACGGGAACTTTCTGGAAAAGTTCGAAGAACTGAAATGAAGCGAAAACGTAAAAACGCAGCAACAAAGTGAAGCGCAAATAAGCTAAACAATTGCAGTGAAGACAAGAGAACAAAAACTGACTGACTGTTGCCGTGAAGGGGAGAAGGAGCGACGAGTAAAGAAGAGCAGCGTTAGAAAACGCAGGCAGCAGCAGGTGGAGAGAAGACGAAGAGAAGGCGAAGAGAAGATAGAAGAGAAGATAGAAGAGAAGACGAAGAGAAGGCGAAGAGGAGGCGAAGAGAAGCCGAATGATGGGATGAAAGCTGAAATCGTGTGAATGCTTCGAACAACTTGATTAGTTTTAGCAGAAAAGTAAAGCAGCAGAACAGCACACACACGCAAGCACACGAAAATACACACACACACACACACACATGTGCACTCACACACTTACAGGCGCTTACATGACTCTACATACGTAGAAGAAAAACCACCGTCATCATGAATCATGCAAGCAAACGATTCTGGAAAGCTCGTGTGTGGGTAAAACAGCAACAGAAACAACAACAACAACAACAAACAACAACAAACAACAACGACGACGGCGAGTACTTAACTTTCAATTAAGTAACGAAAAACAAGTAACGAAAAACAAGTAACGAAAACTACACGGAATTTCCTTGGCTGCCGTTTGAAGACGTGTGGATTTCATTGATTTAGTGTTGATTTTTCAGCGATTGTGGCTGGAATCACTTGAAATAATCACTGGATTGCCTTGACACACACATAAATCTCACTTACTCAGCACAATGTTAATTAATTGTCTGTTGTTTTTCTCATTTTGTTTACTCGTATTTGTAGAAATGGCGATTTTTTGTGATGTTTTACTATCTCTGGTGGTCATCGTGTCGAATGAGTGATTTTTTATTATTTTACTTAAGATTTTCCAGCTTGAAATTTACGATGGAATTAATGTACTTGGCGGTTCAAAAGTAATGAAGGAATTACATTTTATTGTAGTTGCGATGCTGTGATCTGAGATTTCGTTTGATTTGTGGAAATAATTTTTGTCATATTTGGCATGCAGGGAAGCGTGTTTGCGGTTTGCAAATAAAGTGCATCGACGAGCTTTCATATTCAACACATTCAACTGTGGAAAGTGAATATGAACACACACACACACACACACACACACACACACACACACACACACACATACACACACACACACTTGTATATCTGACGCATACACTACTACATTCACAGCTTACAATTATCTGCTTTGCGTGCGCTATTCGGTGTTTTCGCCGGCTTCGCTGTAATGTTGTTGCTGTTGTCGCCGCCGCTGTTCTTTTTACGGCTTAATGTGGCATTAAATGTCGGCCGTTTTAATTGTGATTTTAATAAAAATCATCCGCACGCAGTAGCTTGACGCTGCACGCTGCGCGAAATTAAAATGTTTGCATGCTTAATGAGTGCGGTCAGCAGCGAATCGTGGACGATGAAGACGTCATCAGCGACGATTCAGTTGTCATTAAAATTGTATAAGTTTTTTGTTTTTTTATTTTCTTTATATTTGTTTTCTCACCGTTATAGTTTTTCCTACTTTAATTAAAGTATTTCAAATCAAATGTTTTCATTAACAATTAACTTCGGTGTTCAAGAAAACAATAAAATCATTAAATCAGATAAAGATTTGCAAATAAATACGATGGTGGTGTTGAAGATGATGATGATGATGTCGATTGTGATGGTGGTGGTGATGATGATGGTGGTGGTGATGATGATGATGATGATGTCGATTGTGATGGTGGTGGTGATGATGATGGTGGTGGTGATGATGATGACGATGATTGTGATGGAGCGGACAGAAACGCTGCTGAAAACTCCTCCACGAGGATTCATTCAACCAGCGTCGTTGGTTGTATGAGTGCCGCCGGTCCTCGGTGTGCGTGTGTGTGTGTATGTGTGTGTGCGTGTGTGTGTGTGCTTACGTACGTGCGTGTTACATGTTTTGAATTTTTATTTACGCTTCACCAACACTGAATTCAAGCCATTGAATGCCTTGGAAATTTCGAAAGCCAGCTTGAAAACTGGAAGCCGAGTGGCGACGATGAGGTTCGGCGACGACCTTCGCACCCCCAAAATGGGGCACCGAGTAACCCGAGCCGTCTGCCAGGAAGGGAAGGCTAATGAGTGCATATCAAGCTCAATTTGGCATTGAAGGTGAAATTCGTACCCGA
Organism: Sicus ferrugineus; assembly: GCA_922984085.1. Lineage (NCBI taxonomy): Eukaryota > Metazoa > Arthropoda > Insecta > Diptera > Conopidae > Sicus > Sicus ferrugineus. The sequence goes on from OV277351.1 coordinate 26,708,548, forward strand.
AAAATTGGCTTCTTCGGCTGAAGGACGGACAGACGGATTGAAAGCCAAGGGCGAGGATGTGCTTCGGTCTCTTGCAGCTGGAGAAAAAGCTGAGTACGGAGAGCGATGGAGTTGCTGGAAGTCATTTGTTGGCTATTCAGTGGAATAATAAAACGCCCGTTTTTTGGCCATTTTCATTAAATTGGGTTGTTTTTTTTTTATAAATTACTGTCACACCATTTCTATTCCGTTTTTTATTGTCCTTTTTATGGGCCGCAAAAGTACGTGCTGATTGCGGATTTCTGCGGTTTATTCGATGCCTACTCAGTGCTCAAAATTAGAATTGGATTCTCTATACGTGTTCGTCGCTTTATTTCGAAATGAAATTGTCACGTTCTTGCTAATTAATTGATGTCTGAGAGGTTTTTTACGCAGTTTTTTGACCTTCAAACAACTTCTTACCTATTTTCTACCTTTTTTTCAAATTAACGTTTCTCGATTTTCACTAATAAGTAAAAATCGTAAATGCAAATTGTAAATGAAGAAAATTTCACGTGGTAAACACGAGAAGAGCTAAGAAAGAAAAATCCACAAATTCCTGTGACAACCAGCATTTCTGCCAGTGTAGCGACACCGAGCCCTGAGGTGTCCTGAGGGCGTCGCAGTGACACGACACAGGACGCTACTGCTGCTGCCGCCTCATCCTCGCCTGCCAGGCATCGTTGAAACACGCTGTTGATAAGCAGAAAAAAGAGGGATTCTATCATTGTCACCTTTTCGCTGTTAAGTCATTTAAAGTTAAAAACTCGAGCGCTGCAGGAGTTCGTTTCAATCTGTGCGAAGTCATTCCGGCTTCAGCCAGCGTTTCAGCTTCAGTCCTCCCCACTCAGCGTCTCTCTCTCCGCTTTTATCGCCGCCGACCTGCTTAGCTTAATGCTGGCATTTATGCGATATTAAATTTCATCAATCAGAACGAGTCGCAGCGGAGCCACCGCCACGTTATCGTCACCACGAGCCAACCCAACTGAGACGGCTCGGGCAGGAGTGGTGAAGCGGCAAGGAAGGATGCTGAGGGAAGGAGGGAAGCGGAGCGAAGGATGCTGAGGATGAGACTGGATTTCAATAAGCAGCAGGATTCCACAGAGATTTCGCGGGGGAAGCAGACGAGAAGGAGGCTGTGTTGCGAGCGCAAATGAATTCAAATGAAGTCTAGAAAAAAAAAAACGAAAAAAAAACGGAAAAATAAATGGCGGGATTTTTCGAAAAAGGATCCTTTTTTGGGTCGTGAACTGAAAACAAATTGTTGCATTAAAAATGGGTCTAACGCACACCCACACAAACACACACACACACACACACTCGCACACACACACACACCCACACAGAGAGTTTTTGTAACCACGTAAAAGCTTGATGAATGGGATCGACATTCCTTTAAATTGAAATAAATGCAGATGCAAGTGATTTGGTGAATGACTCTTTCAGCGGGGGGAGGGGGACGAGAAGGAAGAAATGGATGATGGCTGCGCGAAATCGCGACGCACGGAGCAAAAACTCGAAAGTAATCCATCAAAAGCTAATCAATTTCTATAAAAAGTGCAAAAATGTCGAGGGGAAAGCAATGAAATCACATTTTCTAAAGCTGACTTCAGCCCAAAATAGAGTGATAGAGGGTGACAGATGGAGAGGGGGAGAGGGGGAGAGAGGGAGATAGGGGGAGAGTGAAAGAGAGATGAATGATTAAGAGGCAAATTAATAAGCAATAAACTTTTAATAGAAGATTTTATTGAAGAATGTGACTGCAATGAATAAATAATGATGAGAAATGTTGCTCGAGGTGAAAGAGATGAGTTATGAATAGAGGTTTGCAAATTGAAAATCCGAAGTCACAATAGCATTCGCAAAGGTAAAGAAGGACAATTTCAGAGATTGAAGGACAAATAGAATGATTTTTGTCTATTTAGTGGTATTTATTGAATATCAGATGATTGACCGTTCAAATTTCCACAAGGATTATAATGCTGTTGCTAGTGAAGATAGAGAAAAATAGATATTCGATGATGATTGATTGAAAGCAATTGATTGCCGTGGTAGACTGTCTCGGTTTCGATAATCATGCCAATTCAGAACAGCTATCGTGGTTCTTGTTTCGCTTGCGAAGAAATTGATTGTCGTCACAACGTCCAGTGTGAAAAATAGCTCTACGCTCCGATGACCATTCCAGTATTCGCTCTATGAAGCTACGAGTATTTCGCGCTCGGTTCTGCTCTCATATAATCTCGATCCATTTCTTATATAAAAATGCTATTCCCACATCCGTTACTGTTATCGAAGAAAGGAAAAACCGATAAAAAGTAGCCACTGAAGTCCACTTAGCTTTTCTATCAACTCGGCTATTTGAACAGAGGAAAAAAATACACTCGGCTAATTTTACCGTAATGTGGCAGTTAAGATGTAAGATGGCAGCATGCTGAAGAGAAAAACGGAGCGCAGAGCGGGAGAGGAGAGAAGTAACGTGAAAGCAAATAACATGCTTTTCCTCACGTCGATAATGTTGTAAATGCGGTGAAACTAATACACTAACAACTTAAATACACACACAAGCAAGTGTAGGAAACACACACACACACACACACACACAAGCACACGATTACAGGAGACAGTTAAGTTACACGAACACGCGAGCAGTTATCGTGAACACATACGGAATCTTCACGCACAGATATTAGAAAAACTTTCTAAAGTAACAAAAACAACTACAACAACAACCACAGCAAAAACAACAACTGCAGCAGCAACCACCACAGGAGAAACAACAACGACAACGAACCAACAACAACTGCAATGTTAAGACAACAAAAACGTTGCAGCTTTAGATGTCGTGTTGTAGTGAATCGAGATGTTTTAGTAACCCACAAACGTAGACATTAAAGCACACAAACGCACGCACACACACACAGACACACACACAGACACACACACAGCCACACACACAAATATACATCAAGGGTTTGAGATCATTTCAGTACGAACTGGATATTGTCAACTCAGCACGAAATGGAGTTTCCTTCTGGAACTGAATAAATCTGTTCGAAGCTCTGTGCACGTGTATATGTTACTTAATGTGTAAGGGTGTATGTGTGTGTGTGAGTGTGTGTATGTATGTTTGTGTGTGTTTAAGTGTGCCTCTGTGTCTATGATGGAAAATCATTAACTGAGACGCGGATGTTAAGAGGCGGTTCTCGATTCTTACCTCACAGAATGAGTCGCAGCGTGTACGAATATACTGATGTGAGTGTGTTATATATGGCTTCAGTGTATGTGTGAGTTTGTTGCACATCCGCATCTATTCTAAGCAGTAATTTAAACGTTAATGAGGCACAAGTTTAAAGCCAAATCCGTGCTCATTGAAGAAGTTGAATGTGGACTCGAATTTTGAGTGAGAAAATTTGGGGCGAGATATATAGGCGTCTGCACACGGGAGAAAGAGAGAGAGAGAGAGAGAGAGAGAGAGAGGAGTGTGAGACAGAGTAAGGAGAGAGGGGTAAAGAGCACAGAGAGGAGAAGGTGGAGTGATATAGGAAGTTAGAGAGAAAGAGAAGAAAGGAGGGAGAAGAGAGAAACAGAGGAAGAGACAGAGAGAGAGAAGCAGAGGAAGAGAGAGAGGGACAGAGAGAGAGAGAGAGGGACAGAGAGAGAGAGAGAGAGAGAGAAGGAGAGAGAGAGAGAGAGAAGGATAGAGAGAGAGAGGGAGAGAAAGAGAGCGCGACCTAGAGAAAGATAGTGGAGACGGATAGAGACGAGAAGAGAGGTTGAGAGAGAGAAAGAGAGAGAGAGAGAAAGAGAGAGAGAGAGAGGGAAGAGAGAGGGAAGAAAGAGAGAGAGAGAGAGAGGGAAGAGAGAGAGAGATAGGGGAGAGATCGAGGTTTTTAGCTGCAAACACTTGAAATTTTAAAGAGATCCGTTTAATTCATCTTAATAATTAAATAGATTTGAACTTCAATGAAAGCACTTTTCGCTGCATCGCAATTTAAAATTTATTGAATTCAATCGCAAACTACCGCCGCCAGCAGCAACATCTGACTTGTCAGCTGTGAATAATCATGAATGCATTTAATCAATTAAATGGAAGTTGACATTTTAACGAGAGTGAAATTATGAATTCAGATTTTCAGATCTTTTAGTTTAATTTCATTTCTAATTGAATATGCATTGCAATTTCATAACATTTCCGCAGGTTTAGATTGATTTATTTTCTGGTGAAAGTAGTTTATATTGATAAATTTCGGTTTTCAATAGATTATTTGATACATTAACTCGGACACACTGAAAGGACTGTAAGTGAAAATCCGTACGAGTTCAGATAACAGAGACTAACAACGTGGCAAAAATGAAAATAGAAGGAAAATGTCAGCATTTTCTATTCGTCTCATTTCGTGAAACTGTTGTTCTGTCTGTCGTTGTTAAGTAATGCGTAGCAAAGCTCTTTCCTCAAGTCCGAAATACGTATAAAATCAGGAGGCACGTATCAAATGAGGACTTCGTTCTGTTTTGCTGGCGATAACTTATTTCGGTTTGCTTTATGATAAAATGTTGTGTGCAGCAGTAATGCGGCGCACATGAGACGTTTTACCAATGATGTTTGCAGTACTCTAGGCGCCCACTTAGCCCCACCCAACCCAATCCGATTCAATCTGACTCGAGAGCTTCATTTGAAAACGTATTTCATTCATTCCTCGTAACTAGAAACGAAGGAAAATCTGCCGAAAGCATGTTTTCCTCCTTCCACTTCATTTCCTTTCGATGCTTGTCTTGATTAAGCGAAGATTTCTGTATTGCTAACTTATGTAGGCTCGATTGAATTTAAGCTCGAATCGAATTTAGTCCAAACGATATTGAAGGAGAGATTTTGCGGCAAGAAATTGACGAGGGATGACGGGCAGATGTTGGGGTGACGGGCAATCAGGGTTTTCTCCGATTCTCGATAAGTTCAAAATAAACTTTTTGTCTAGACAATTTTGCAGTCATAAATTCAAAAGTAAATGTGGTGCCCCTCCTCCGTTCACAATTTTCCAACAAATTCAATTTATTACGAAAATTTGTAACCGAAAAACACAAACACACACACAAACACTTAGAGACCTCGTGTCAACACCATGAAACTCTACGACGACACCTAATAACTTTTCCTCCTCCACTAACGTGGCCCACATCAAACGCTGCGTTGCGTCTCATGTGCTGAAGGCCGCACATGACTTCATCAAAAGACTTCCTTCCTTCCCTACTTTTCTGTTTTAGCCAAAGTGAAAGTTCGCTGCAGCGAAGTGAAGGTGGTAAAGATTATGTCAAACTTCAAAGTGACACCAAATAATGCGACGTCAAACCTACGACGTAAAAAAGCCGAGCGGTTATTTAAAGTAATTTTGTGTGGCGCGCGACATGCGTTTGTTTCTCCGACCGAAATTTTCATTAAAATAAATTTTAAAAGTCGCTTAAAATTATCCAAATAGCTTGTGTTGATTACTGTAGATGATTACTGGGTATAAAGACGATTACAAATGATTGAATTACTAAGGAAACCTTCCGAGAGAGTTTCAAAATCAAATGATTGTATCTATCAAGATTATTTGCCGATGATTGTCCGAACATAGTCCGACAATTATAAGGAAACTTTATAATAGGTCTACCTATCTATAATAAAATAGGTCTATCTGTATCGTTTATATGTTCGGAATCGTTTATATGTCCTACTTTCTCCCCTCTACCGTTGCGTTTTCTCCACGCCATCGACAACTTCTCTCTTTTATATATAGTTATATATAACCTCTAGCGTATATAAATAAGCATTCTCACATCGAATTCATTACGTAACAGCTGCACTTGTATCCCATTCATTAATAGGGATAACCTATGGCAACAATCTGTTAAGCCTGCTCCCTCATTCTCACCATCTCTAATCTCGCCATCATACCTGGTTTACTTCCCCCAACCGCCTTTTGTTCCTCAGCTACTTGGCCGACTTGGTCCGGCCACCTCGCTCACGGTCCATCTCACCCCAAATGCACGAGAAAAAAGAAGGGAGGCACTTAAAAGCTTAGGAACGAGAGTTAGGATGAGATGAGTCCGGCCGGAGGTTTTATTGTAGGAGAAAAATATTCATCTAAGCTTAAAGCAACCACACCGAATTGTTGGTTTCCTAACTGTCAATTCTATTAGGGCGATTGACGTAATCCCTGGTTATTATTGAGCCATTACTGAGTAATGAATTGTGTATATTATACGACATGTATTTCGCTTTTTACCACAAATTTCGTAGAGTAAGTTGCTTCTAAAAAAGAGAAAATCTTATTTTGAGAGGTTGAGATGGAATACTGTGCAGGGTGAGTGAGATAGAGAGAGGGGGTGGGGGGGGGGGGGGTTGGAGAGAGAGAGGCAGTTTAGAGAAGAATTGAGGGAGAGGTGGTGAGGGTGTGTGTGTTTGGCGTGGGGGGAGAGGAGAGGAGAGAAGAGGGTTTCTGCAGAGAAATAGAGAGCAATGTAATCAATTTAATTAAGGATAATCCAATTGAATATCGTCGAATTTGAGCGCATTTTGGTAGGGAAACCCAATTTATCTTCATTTGAAAGGTTTTACTTCTACTCGATGCGATAGAGAAGAGAAGCACAGAAGGAACGTGGAAAAATACAACTCGAAAAAGCTTCGGTCTCAGCTGTAAGGGAGAAATAAGCAGGTTTTTTTTTATAGGAGTAGCGACGATGCAGCTTGTAATGGTCTCGCTATACGAATGTGAATTAAAACCTCAGTTATAGCGAAAAAGTTGCAGATTCTAAAGACTTGCGCACCAAAGTTTAATTAATTAAATGGCGACGAGTTTCTATAAATGAAGAAGTGAGTAACACCAATGAGTTATATATTATAAAAAAAGGGTGTGCATGAGTTCACACGCATATAATTTAAATGCGTATTTGTAAAAGTTGGCTAATTAGCGTTGAATCCTTTGCAAGAACGGGATGGACGGCTATGATTTGTCAACAGGGCGTTGAGGCTGTTGATGTCCTTCACTTTGTATTTAATGGTGTCCTTTTGTGAGTTCATGCGTAGGCGTTACAGGCGACAAAATCGTGTGCGCGATATAGCGCAAAATCGCTATTCCAAAAATGATTGCGGTCATAAATTTTGCGTGATTGCTGATTTTTCTCTAATTACAATAGTTGAGCTTTTATTACAGCTACGGTTTCCTTCGAAAGATATTTGTAGTTAACTTTTGTTACTCCTTCCTGGTTTTATTTCTTTATTTGGACAAAATTAAACGAAGAGAAACTTCCTCTCTTTCTTCTCTCCTCCCCCTTAACACTTCAAGTTTGCCCTTCAAATGGCAAAGAAGACCCAACGGCCTGTTATAGTTGACTATATAAAAAAAATATTTCCTAACTTGAGTAATCTTCCTCTCTGAAAACTTCTTCTGAAGTTCTCTTTGTAAGCTCTTAAGTACCGTGTTTGCTTGTCTCCTCTTATCTTTTATTTGAGATGAATGAGTTGCGTGGTATTTCGCAGCTGTTATAAGTGTGGTAAACAAACTGTTTTGGTTCTACGTATGGTGGGGGTGGAGGAAACGTCTAATCGGAAAGGAGTTTTAAATGAGAAATAAGCCAAAATATCTTCATACGATTTTTCAAGGCGAGCATCGTCCGAGACGAAGAAGAAACGTTTCAGACATTTGAAGACGCTTCTTTAAATGCTAAAAATGGCTCGTTTTTATCAATTGGTTTACTTGTTATATAGAAAAAAGCAGAAACCGTAACTAATACAATATAAAGTAAAAGCTATCTAAAATTAGGATCACAATAGTTCAAAAAGGTTATTTCTAACAAAAAGCGGCCCAAAATCACTCTAAATCCCACATGGAAGTGAAGATGAGCTGTTTTCTCTCATATAAAAACAGTTTGGCTGATATTTCATTACTCAACATCGTCCTTCTTGTTTTAACTTTCCCATTCTGAGATGTTTTTTTAAGATGAACTTTCTTGTTAGACATGCGATATGAAAAGGTTTCAATTCTTGTTAAGGACTCAATGAAACTGAAGTTAAGGGTTAAACATCCCCTGAGAGGATGGACTACCCATTACGTACGTAAAATATTTAGAAAGCTCTGTTCCTGTTCTCGTATCTTCCAACAAATCTCGAGATCTGCAGAAGAAGGAAAAAAACACTGGAGGCAAATTTTAATTTCACAACCTGTTAATGGCATCCTTACAGCCGAGTTGGAAGTTAACTTTCCACACCGAGAACGACTTGTTAAAATGTCTCTGGCAATTCTGGTGGCACTCCAATACAGATCCAATCCAAAATAGAGCGTGTAAGATGCGTGAAGAGACGTGGAGTGGATGAGTCATAAAGGATAATTGCTTGGCTTGCGGTCATGTGGAAAATTGTCCTCAGGATTTAATCAAGTCCGCTGGCTTTGGCACGGAGTAGAAGGAAAAATGCATGAAAAGAAAGACAAATTTGTGGAAATCACCAGCGATAGAGAGAGAGAGAGAGAGAGAGAGAGAGAGACAGAGGCAGAGACAGAACTATGTAATGTATTGAGAATCGACACGAAGTCACCGTAACGCGAAAATGACCTAAAAATGCTGTTTTCCACTTAAGTCTTAATAGCTTCTCTGCGGTTGCTTTCCCCGCAATTCTCCGCCCTGCTGATGGGACATTTCGTAAAATGCATCCGTCGAATTAAATGATACCAAATGATGTGGTTGCGGCAGCCCGTCACCAGTGCTAAAAAGCAAAACTCTTAATTACGTGACAATCCAAAGTTTTGTGTTGAAAACAAAGTCGAGTGAGAACTGATACGTGGCATCAAACGGAACGCGTTGCAAACATACAAATGGCTTCATTATACACGACACAACTTTTGTTTGTACATTCTGCAAATATTATAAATCAACAGCAACTAGAGAGATACAATTTAAAACAAAAATTGTGCTGTGAATAATAACGCTATCAATAACAGGCATCCCGGCGAATTCCAGCAATAAAAATTCCACCATTTTAAAAACTTTCATCCTCATATTTCATCACATAAAACATTAAAAATGTTTAATGGAAAAAAGAAGGAAGAGAAAAAGGTGAAAAACATTTTTAAGGATGCATAAAAACACACAATCGCGCTACAAACTGATGGCGAAAATACGAGTACATAAAATGAAAGTCTGTCCCGTTTTAAGTGTCCAAAACTTTTTACAACTTTTAAATGACAAAACAGGACGCACGGCATTCAAAAAAGAAAGGAAAACTAGGCAAACATTAAAGAAGTGATTTGAATTTTGCACACCTCGCTTCAAAAGCTCTGTCAATCCTGCGGCTACGCAGTCACACAGTTTTCAGAGAATATTACAGTGTACAGTGAAAATGTGTGGTAACTACAACCAAATCGATATATGTGGCAACACATTTCAAAGTGGAATGAATTTCACGGGCTCGATTGAATTTATTCAGTTTTAACTAGTAGCGACTTAACTTCAAGTCGGCCACGGTTGGAAAGCACGCAATTTAACAACAACAAGCACAACAACAACAACAACAACAACAACAACAACAACAAGAACAACAACAATAGCAACAACAACAACAATAACAACAATAACAATAGTAGCAACAACCACAACAGCAGCACATTAGCACATTCAATACTAAAATTAACATCGAATTTTTTGGCAAAAGTGTTGGATGAAATTTCCCCATCACCACTACCACCAAAAACTACACCACCACTAACACCATCGCCACGGTTGCCACTACACCACCACATCCGCCAGAACCATCACCACCACCACTGCTACCACCGCTGTCACTACCACCTACACCACCGCTACCACAAACAGTACGGATACCAGCACCGCTTCCACGACTGCTACCGCCACCACCGCCATCACCACCGCCATCACCACCACCAGCGATTCCACCTCCGTTACTACCACAACCGTCATCACCGCCACCATCATTTCTACCACCACCGCTACCACAAACAGCACGGATACCAGCACCGCTACCACTGCGTCCGCTACCGTTACCGCTACCAACAACACCATCGCCACCACCATCGCCAGAACCACCACCACTTCCACCACAACCACTGTCAACGCCAGCACCGCTACATCTGCCATCACCGCTACCGCCACCGCCACAGCCACCGCCACCGCCACCGCCATCACCGCCATCACCACCACCGCAACCACCTTCATCAGCACCACCACCGCTAAGCCCACCGCCACCATCACCACCAACAACCACGACGAATGTCTAGAGTTTTTCACTTTTTCACTTACCACCACAACTCCAGCAACAACAGGCACACAAACACGTGGAGTGGAGGTGTGTAAGTGCAGAAAACGTTATAAATTCATTGCAGGCGCCATTTCGGGTTCCGCTGAAGCCGATTTGATTTCGATTTGACTTCTCCGCATTTATTACTCCATGACACGCGATTCATATCAATTTTCCAAGCATACAAAATCAGAATTTGCTACGCTCTGCACTCACCTCCCCCCACCCCCCACACCCCCGCGCATTACAGGCGTAGCGGTTGGTGGGACTGTCAGAAGTTTCCAAAATGGCGGCGGCCGCTGCCCGTTAACAACTGTTGTTCGAAGTACTTAGCAATCGTTTGCCGCTGCTGTGCCAAGCGATGCGAGCGATTGGCCTCTCCAACTAGTTGTTGGTGCGGAAATAATTGCTCGGTCGGAAGGGCTTTGATAAGCGTGAATGAGTGAGTCGATTGACACGTTACGTAATTATGTGTTGCACGCCACGAGTGGCGCAGATGAAATCAGTTATTGGCGAAAATGGCGCCGCTAAGTGGTGTCGCGGACGCTAGTTTTGCTTTAGATTAATAATGGTGTACGATTACCGTTATTAAGGTCATGAAGTCCAGGCGAGAACTCCATACTCTCGCTCGAATCTGTTAATGGAGTTCCATGTCGGTACAGTTTCACGGCACGTCAAAAGGTCTTCGAGCGGTTTTGCTCTGTTCTTTGAATCCCTGGATACTCAGGGTGATGGGATTCCTGCTTTCTTTGACGCAGGAATCCCATCTGTCGATGGGTGTTCTGTCACAGTATTTCGATACTCGAATGACGCCAGTTTCCAGTGCATCGATACTGACAGCGCGAACGTCTTGAAAATACGTTGCGAAAGTAAATCCTTAATGAATACAACGCACCCAACCAAATATCAACTAGGAATTCGAAATCCTGCACGCATTCGTAATCCTGCAGACAATTTAAAATTTAGATTGTCACAGCTTATTAAAATCGGTGGGATTTCATCGATTATCGCATCGCCTGTGGAAATACGAACGCTGAATGGAGCGATTGCGTGCAAGAGATTACGAGTGAAAAGCTTCTGAAAATCTATTGCGGTTTTCAATTTAAATTAACAGCTTCCAGCAAAATAATGGCAATAAAACGCCGAATGCTGAGCGGAATGACTGTTGTTTGGAAGGATAAAAGGGGCGCGCAGAGGCGGAGGAGTGGGGAAATACAATACAAGAGGGGAGTGCGGAGTTCACTGGATTTCCATTCATAGGATGGCAGAAGAGGAGGAAATTAATATCGCATGGGGAGGAAACTGCTTAGAATCGAGCATGTGAATCGAGCTTGCAATTTAATAATTAAGCAGTAGGATGCGACGTCCTCAAATTCGATAAGATTGGCTGTGAAATTCCCATACGTATTTCCGTACGAATGCCGTTCGCTCGAAGTCCGTAACGCAGAGTTGTGTGGCTCCTCGACAGTCTAGTTCAGTTGAACTACTCCGGAAAGAGAACGATGTGAACCACTTGATCTACCTTCAGTTCACTCTTTCTTTAGTTCAATAGGTCAGTCGTCTCGTTCGTTGGTGCGGTGCAGGCTGGTCCTTCAACTGGACTTTTGATTTGGTGTTTTTTTATGTGAATCTTCAATCTTTGACGTCTTCAAATTCGATAAGATTGGCTGTGAAATTCCCATACGTATTTCCGTACGAATGCCGTTCGCTCGAAGTCCGTAACGCAGAGTTGTGTGGCTCCTCGACAGTCTAGTTCAGTTGAACTACTCCGGAAAGAGAACGATGTGAACTACTTGATCGGCCTTCAGTTCACTCTTCAGTTCACTCTTCAGTTCACTTTAGTTCACTTTAGTTCACTTTAGTTCAATAGGTCAGTCATCTCGTTCATTGCTCTCTCTCAGAGCTGACTTCAGCTAACGGAGTGTTTAAAAGAGATCCGCGTTGGCTCGCTTTGTTGGCGGCAGCCTCTCGTTTATACTCGGCAATCAAAATGGTTGCAAAATTGAGAGAAATTCTATTCTTATTTGCTAGAGAATTTAATAAAAACTTAAGTGTGCAATTTGATGTTGTGTCGGCATTTCAGTTTAGTCTCTCTCCCTCTCTCTCTCACGCTTCGCTTGTTTGGTTTACATGGAGTGCATGCCACGCCCCTCCTGCTCTGCACGGATCCACGCTTCCGTGGCGTGCGGTGGTGTTGGTATTGTTTCCGGTCGCCATTGTGGAGGCCACGTGGCGCCTCCACACACACACACGCTGCGCCTTCGTTTCGGTTGCATTTAACAATTATTTGGGAAATTTTCGGCTGCTGCGGTTGATTTGCTGCTGCTGGTGTGCGTTTTCTAATTTTCGTGTCCTGCGTGATGTTTGTGCTGCGGTTCGGTTGGCTGCGGCCGGCCAGCGTGGCGGGGAGCGGAAACGTCGCACAACCCCGTTGGTTGATTTATTTTAATATGTTTTTAATTTGCTTGCCATTTAGTAGGAATTCGGACTTTTTTCCGCGGTATTTTCAATATAAATTGCGAGAAAGGAAGCACAGATTTCGAGAGTGACTTTCACTGACATTTTCTTCACGCAAACGAGGAGAAATGTTTTCCCCAAACGGAGAGAAAAATTATTTGCGTGTGAAGGCGTTTTCGGAAAAACTGAAAACCTGTAAAAGTGAAACACAGCAGCCGAAAATAGATTCAAAGAAAGAAATGCAAACACGAAAATGCCGGCTACACTTTGCGGCAAAACAAATCAAATACACAACGCAAACACAAATTTCAATTCAAATGGAAGTGCAAACACAGCGACTTTCCATTTCAGTCGCATTCGCCGAGCGCAAATCGAAAAGAGAGCAAGAGAGCAACAACAACAACTACTTTCGCTTCTCTGTGACACAAACAAACAATGCAAACGCGACCCGTTAGAAGGCTGAAACTGAGAGAGAGATGAGAGGGAGGGAGAGTAAGTGAGTGAGCGAGTGAGTGAGTGAGTGAGTGAGTGAGTGAGTGAGTGAGTGAGTGAGTGAGTGAGTGAGTGAGGGAGTGAGTGAGTGAGTGAGTGAGTGAGTGAGTGAGTGAGTGAGTGAGTGAGTGAGTGAGTGAGTGAGTGAGTGAGTGAGCGCTGGTAGCGAGTGATGGATGGAGCGAGAGAGGGGATAAACGTGAGTTGCCACCTCGCATCTCCATGAAGTTTCTTCCATTTTCCAATTAATTCAAAGCGAGAGCGACTTTCCAGGACGTGATAACTGATATTTAGATTTCCGATTTATTTGAATTTCGGAAAGTTTTTACGAGATTCTGTAAATGTTATCAATGGCGAAAATTCGCGAAATTCTTCGACACGACCGAGTGTCACATTCACACAGTGGCTTCTGAGAGGCACAGGTGTGTGTGTGTGTGTGTGTGTGTGTGTGTGTGTGTGTAGGCCAGCAGCGAGCTGCATGTGTTTCTCCGAGTTCTCGTACTCGTTTCACTCACTGCACATCCAGCAGATGCAGCGGAAGCGCGGAAGGAAGCGAGGAAGGAAGCGAAGAAGGAAGCGAGGAAGGAAGGAAGGAAGGAAACAAACAGCAGGCGGAAATGCTCATCAAGAGCCAACGCACAAGTGTGAGTGTGTGTGTGTGGAGAGTGGAGAGCGTGTAGCAGTAATCGATGCCGTTGCAGACCAGCAGCGAAACCATCTCGCACGTCATCGCTTATTTGTCATCTTGTCGCTCAGCCACTCACGACGGACGTCCTCGTTGCAGGCTTCACCTCACTAACATTACGACGTCCGCTGTGTCGTTGACGACGTCGACTTCTCTGGCCGAATTCGAGTCGCGCTCTGCTTGGAAGATGCGATGAGTTCGCACCTCTGCTCGCGCGCTTCACACACCCGAATTAAACTCGTTACTCGCTCCCGCACACACACACACGAGGAATTGAGAGCGCTGCAGTTTCGAGCATCGGCTGGAAAGTTGCTGAGAGCTTGTTCACCTCACTTCACTCACTCTCACACTTCAGTAGTTCCGATTTCAAGAGCGCCAACTTGAGAAGAACACACCAGCGCGTGAGTGGCGTGAGTGGCGTGAGTGGGTGGTTGGCTCTTCTCTTCTCTTTGTTGCGCGGCTCACTTTTGATGGCCGGCACGCTTCGACGCTCGCCATCATCATTCAAAGTCCGCTGGGAAGTTTTAATTAACTCAGCGCTCGAAATGTTGCTGCTGCGGCTGCGGCTGCTGCTGCTGCTTCGAAGCTAAAAAGCTGTCGCCATTCGTCGACAGTTGCTGCCACCGGAGCTGCTGTTGATTGCAACAACGAGCTTCTAATTTATTGGCGCGCATTAAGCAGCAGAAGCAGCAGAAGCAGCGGCCGGAGACAAGCTGCTGCGGCGCAAAATGCTGGCTGCCGCGTGATGGCAACAAATGGATTCGCAAATGCAAGCTGACCGGCGAGTTGGCAACACTTTCGCGCACACCAGCGCCACCGCCACCATCGCCACACCACAGCACACCACACCACAATCACACCACACCACACCACGCCACACCACACCACACCACACCTCACCACACCACACCACACCACAGCACACACAATCACACGGACACGGCGCTCATTTTTATTTATTTATATGAGAGTCGAGCGAAACTTACGCGATGCAAGAGAGGAGCGAAAGTTCGGCCGACGAAAGCCGAAGTGGCAGGCAGGTCTTGCGAGGGGAATACCAACAACTTGCGAATTCAAACCGACGACAGAAAGATTAGCGACGACTTTGGGGGGCGCTCGTCCCCAACGAACCCTCCGCTGGGTGCACCACTGCAGCGAGAGCAGGTTGTGACCAAGTCGTGGCCTGTGAATCTCGTGCGAGTGTGTGCGTGCGTGCGAGCGAGCGAGCTTTTGTGGCCTTTTAACCGCCTGCTAAGTGTGAAGCTGCTGAATAATTAAAAACTTGAGGCGTTAGTCGTGCTTTTAATGGCGTTTCATGGCGCGCCGTGAGTTCTAATGAAAGCGGCGCGCGAGCCGCAGCCGGCGCATCATTAAATTCAATTTCGAGCTTAAGTTTGCCGCCGCAGCCGCCGCCGCCCGCTACGTGCGTCGCCGGCCGGCATTCTAATGGCGGTCGTAAAAAACAATTAAGCGCCGCTTTTACGAGTCGCTCGCAGTAAGACTTCAATAATGAATGGCTGTCGTATCTGGCGCTGCCTTGCTGGCGCTAACAAGCTGCTGAGCAGATCCGTCTCGATCTTTTCCAGTTTCGAAAATCTCATTCGATAAAAGATTTCTGGAGCGCAGATCTGCGACGAACTGCTAAACTGCAATCAATCGTGACTCTGATTTCCTTCCGCTTTTACTTCATATTTTCATATTTTTACTTCATATTGTATTTCACTGTTTTAGTTTTGTTCTTTTTTAAATTCTCCATTCGACTATAAAATCGGAATAATAAACCGAACGAGTTCTGCGAATTAAAAAATTAACCGGACTTCTGCAGCAGCAGGAGCAGCAGCCGGAGGTCAAAGAGAGGCGAAGCCAGCTTTCGCTGCATTTCGGTACGGTAACGGATATTTCTTCGCTCTCTGCTTCCCTCGCGCCGCCAGCTAATGAATTCATTTTCACTCCCGCAGCGAAGCAGCTGCCTGCGATTAAGAAATTAAACAATGAGAAAAAACAAGCTGGAGATTTCGCTTTCCAAAAATAGTGAACTTCATGTTGAAGCGAGCGCGTGGAGCAATCTAAGCGCCGAAAGGCGAAACGCATAAAAGAAGCCGTTAATTTTAACGGCAGCTTCATTTGTGCAACTCTGGCGCTCTCGCTCTCCGAGCAGAAATCAACAAACTTACGATGGTAAATGGAAATAATTTCCCACTAACAGCAAATGTGACGCGGAGAGGAGAGCCGAGCGGAGAGGAGTGCCGAGCGGAGAGGAGAGACGAGCGGAGAGGAGAGACGAGCGGAGAGGAGTGACGAGCGGAGCGCGCACTTGAGGAGAAGCACTTGAGCAGCGTAACCTCGATGACGAACAAGTGAGAGAGAGAGAACGAGAGAGCGCACTGGCAGTCAGTTACAGCAAGCAGGATTTGCTTCTGCTTTTCTTGCTCTTGTTGCAACTCGTCTTCATTAAAGAGAGAAGTTGTTGCTGTTGTCTCTACAATCGCAAATAAAATTATTTAACACTAAAATTCCAGAAAAGACTTCATGACGCTGTTGTTAACAAGTGGGTGGATTTTAGCGCTGCCATTCAAGGACGAATATATCGAAATACGTAATGCCAACAGCAGCAGCAGCAGCAGCAGCAGCAACTGAAACACAGTCAGCGAGCGGCATCATGTTGTCAAGAAGCGGAAGGAACGAAAAACGAGAACGTGGATTGGACTTCGGAATACCAGCGGCGCGCCGAACATCATCTCGCCGACTGTTGTTGTCCCCCTCGCTGTGTTTGGTGGCGGCGGCTCTTGAAAGCCGTTCTTCTTCTTCTTCTTTTCCCTCTTCTCCTCTTGCTGCTGCTTGAGCTTCTCCCGCCGCTGGACTGACAACATTGTGCGAGTTGCTTCTCTTTGTTCGTCGTTCTCAGTTTGATTTTGCACTTTTATTTGATAACCGAATGCGTGGATTTCGTCATATTTTTGCTATAAAGTCAGTTAACGTTCGTAACATTTTGCTGCCGCTCGAGTTGCGCGTTGAGTTCGGTGAGTTGAATTGAGTTTGGCTTCCTTTTCGCCATCAATTTCGGTCGTAAATTAATTTGTATTTAATTTTTATGTGAAAAGTGAACACAGTGTAGTCGTCGCACTCGCTCAATCTTGAATGAAGTCTTGCTTTTGTTCACAACAAATTAATTAAAACATTTTGCTAGCATTTCACCAAGCTTTCGTTGTTGTTGTTGTTGGTGTTGTTGTTGTTGTTTTCGTTGTTGTTGTCCTTTCCTCTTCAGTGTATTTAAGATTCTGGCCACATTTTCCGCCCGCACTCCGGTCTGCGTTGCTGCTGCTGCTGCTGCTTCTGCTGCTTCGGCTGCTTCGGCTGCTGCTGCTGCTTCGCCTGCTGCTTCTGCTGCTTCTGCTGCTTCTGCTGCTGCTTCTGCTGCTTCGGCTCTCAAAGTGTTTCGGTGTTTGCTGGTTGCCACACTTAAATGTTCAGCCGTCCGTCCATTTCGGGCGATGAAAATGAAAATGTTTCTCCTCCGTCCTCATTTTATTTTGCTCTAATTGGCTCGGCTGCTGGCGGATTTCGTAGTTTTGATGCTTTTCTTCTTCTTCGCATTTCTTCGCTTGGTTTCGACGCATTCGCGCTACACAAGGGAAATTTCTAGCGTTGTTGTTGTTGTTGCTGTTGCTGTTGTTGTTGCTGTTGTTGTTGTTCTTGTGGCTGTTGCGGGTTTTTGTGAAAAGTGTTTTCTCCCGATTTAGTTTATTTTTGGTGGGTGCTTTGATTGCCTTTATAAACAGCGAAGGAATTCACGATATTTGCGTTTAAAATGAGTTTTTCTACAATTCAAACGTTCAAAACGACAGGCTAGTTAATTCCATTTCTTGATGTCCTTTCGAAGTTGAATGAATTTTTGGCAGATCAACTCACTTATATGAAATTTCTTGTAATTTTTCTTGATCTTTGAGAGATTTTCGTGTTATAATTTCCTCGAAGGGAGTGACAGTTCTGAGAAATAAAGCGAAAATATGAAAAAATTGGATGTCCAAGCACGAAAGAAGAAGGAAATTTGTGACGTGATTCGAAAATACTCTCAAATTTCAAAGACGACATCATCATCTTACCTCGCTACGAATTACGTTTCAAGCTTGGAATTCTGTTTAGTTACTGCAATTGCATCTCGTTGTCGAATATCTATCATTGGCGGCAAATAGTTTCCCCGAAATGAACCTCTGCATCGATGGAATTCCACGCCTGCCTCACTCACTCCCACTCGCAGCGGCGGCGTTATTATTCGATTTTGCGCTAACAATGGCCAAATAATTATGCTGCCCGAATCGATGCCAAATTTCGGAATGCTGCTCGCAATCCTCCAACCAGTCGACCAACACACACAAAGCACGACCACACAATTTTAATTGAAAATCAGCGCATGCAAGAGCACGCAAAGTGCAGCAATTAAAGGGGCAGAAATGCGATTTATTCGGCTAATAATTTCAAAATATAAAATTAATAGATCGACATTCCACATGCACACACACACACACATAAACACATAGAAAAAACACACACAGGAAAAGCATTTAAGTCACAAAAGTTTTACAACTCGAAATATTTGAATTTTTCGACAAAAATTGAGAAATATTGTAATTTTCAAAACTAAAAATAAAATTCGTGCAGGAATTTCGATTCCGGAATCCGAGTTGAAATTGTATTTGTATTTGTATTTGTATTTGTATTTATTTACTTATTTATTTACTTATTTATTTATTTATTTATTTATTTATTTATTTACATATTTATTTATTTATTTATTTATTTATTTATTTACATATTTATTTATTTATTTATTTATTTATTTATTTACATATTTATTTATTTATTTATTTATTTATTTATTTATTTATTTATTTACATACTTATTTAGTTATTTATTTATTTACATACTTATTTAGTTATTTATTTATTTATTTACATATTTATTTATTTATTTATTTATTCATTTATTTATTTATTTACATATTTATTTATTTATTTATTTATTTAGTTTATGAAACAATGTTCTCACATTGGTTTTAAAAGAATTAGACTAGCGTTAAAAATACATTTCTAGTCATACAGAAATCAATGCAATAATTTTTGTGAATATTTATATTAAGTGTAACTGAAGCTCCATTAATAGATTCATTGATGGCATAGTTGGAACTGGAATGGCTGAAACGAAGACGTCTAAATGGAATATTAAATGCAATGGACTCGAGTAAATAGTTACAATCTGTAAATCCATTAATTAAATCATAAATAAACAGTACAGCCTGATGCACTCTTCGCAATTCAAGATGTTTAACAGCAGACAACGAGTTCTGTATGGAGGTGAAGAATTGCAGAATTGAATACGTAAAGCAAATTTCAAAAATCTACATTAATTTTGCTCGCAACGCTTTTTGTGTGAATTGCTTAAAAAGGATTCCAAATATAATAAAAGAAGCCTATTCGAGATGTGATCTAACAAAAATGTATATAAACGCTTCAGGGAACATGGAACGTTTTCGTATCTCAACTAAGTAAAACAAGTGAAACACAGATGAACAGAATTAGCAGCGATTACAACTAATTACCGCAATTACTTATTAAAGATGAGAAGTAATTTCTTCCTTCAAATATTCAGTATGAAAGCTAGAAATACACAGCCAGAATATTAATTAAATTCTCAAATTTAATTCAGGAATTCTTGCAATATCTCGGTTCTTCTTCCTCTTCTTTTATTCTTCTTCTTCTTCCATTCTTATTTGCATTTAATTCTCGAG
Source organism: Sicus ferrugineus (assembly GCA_922984085.1). Classification (NCBI taxonomy): domain Eukaryota; kingdom Metazoa; phylum Arthropoda; class Insecta; order Diptera; family Conopidae; genus Sicus; species Sicus ferrugineus. The sequence goes on from OV277351.1 coordinate 26,728,271, forward strand.
CAACCTCAGCAAACTCTCTAACTTTCGTTACATTTGGAAGCTCGACTTCTTTACTTTTCGTATTCTTAACTCCAGAGTGAAGTTTTTACTTGAGTTGAAAATGGAAGAGATATTTTAAGATTTCAGGACACGCCACTCCACCCCCTCCACCCCCTCCACCGCACTCGCTCGACACTGCGGCTTTGGAAGGACTTGTTTAATGTTGTCCTTTTGGTATCCTAGATCCTGGCGGCTGTCACCCTGAATAAGTGCCAAGGGATGGGCGAAATGCGGCCAGCCAGCCCTTCTTTGTTCACTTTCAGTTGCCGACTTCGGCGCGAGGACGAGGGACTCCAGGCCATCCCGACTTCAAAGGGAAACAAAGCATTCGGCCATAAATTTGTGGGGCGCATTTAATTTGAAGGATTTGTTGCGAGAATTTTGAGTTCCTCCGAAAGTTGGGAAAGTTAACTAATTTCTTGTGTTGCTTAGTGCCAAAAAAGGAAGAAAGGGATGGAGAGGAGGAGGGGAGGAAGTGCGGATGGGAAAGAGGAAGTGGGGATGCGCAAGGAAAGCTGGAGGTGTAATCAAGATGTGATTTTGGGAATTTCATAATATTGTTATTGGCAGTTGAATTGGGAGCAATTAAACTTTCATGTTCTTCTTTTACATGTATCTGCTTTTTGTATTTTTCTATACAAAATTCCATTATTTTCTTGTAGTTCTCTCAGCTTCTCAGCTTTCAGCTTCTCTCAGACTTTCTAACTTAATCAACGCCAACAACAGGCTTGCTTGCTTCCGTCCGGACAACGTGGCGTATGAGTTTGAATTGAATGTGTTTAAATGGTTCTGCATTTATGCGGTCCTTGAACACTCGGCCACCCTGCCACGCCGCCCCCCCCGCACGTGCCTTCACCGCCGCACCTGCCTTCGCCCCTCAAGCCAACAATTATTAAATTCAAATCAAACTTCTGCGAAAGTATTTAAAACCACAGAATATATGAAACGAGTGCAGAGAGGTTGCTGCCGAGAATGCCAAAAAATAACTCTATTCATTCAGCGAAGAAATAAATATGAGAAGAAAAAAGCCAACAGAAACGACGAATGCAAACCTGCAAAGTTTTGCAAAGAAACCCAACTTTAGTCAAATTGTGGCAAGTTTTTGTGTGCGCCGGCATTTATAGTTTGCGGAGAGCAGTTTGAGCAGCGAACTCCGTCGTGCATACTCGCATAGCTGTGTAACTGTGTGTGTGTGTGTGTGTGTGTGTGTGTGTGTGTGTGTGTGTGTGTGTGTGTGTGCATGTGGTTGCATCTGCCCGTCCAGCAGAGGGCGCTAACAAATGGCCACCCAGAACGTGAGAGTTTAGGTTTGATTGCCTCCATTGAGATAGAACTCGAAAAGCAGAGGATACAATTCGTCTCAAGTAATATGAGAAGAAAGAAATTGCTAAATTTTGCCCATTCAAAGACTGCTTGGATTTTCTATCTTTTCTATGGTTGGTGCTGGAAAAAGTGAGGGAAGCGAATACACTTATAAATAAATACATTTAATAAATATAGAAATAAATAGATTTGCCATTCTATCACACTCCCTTCCGCATCCCCCACCCCTCGCCGCCACTACCTCTGTGCCACCAACTGCTGACAGTCGGTGGCAAAGCCGAACGCGATATCCTCACGAGGCCAAAACGGAACCAACTCATCTCATTACTATCATCACCGTCATCACCGTGAAGAAGTTCTTATTTCAGATGGCATCAAAGAGCTGTGCACCGCTAAAGCTTGCCTTTCATTGCATCCGTCCCTCCACGCTGCCCCCACCGCCGCTTTGTTGAATGTTGCCACAAAGCTGCGACGGTACACACCGGTGGTGACATCAACGTGCAACTCATGCAGTGCTTGGGGACGAGAAAGTCGAAACAACGGGGAACGGAGCGAATAAACAGAGCGAATTCCATGCAGCAAAGTTGCAGTCAAAGACAGACTTTTTATTTGTTTTTAGTAGCAGTTTTTTCTTCATTATTTTTGCTGTTGTTTCCGTTTGAAGGTCCTCGCGTCTCCCTCCGTCACGTAGATATCCGCTTTCGTTCGCGTTACGTGTGTCTGTCTACCTGCAAAAAGCGCAACGTCTCGAAGGGACTTTCATTGAAGATGACAGGATAGCCACCACTCGGTAACATTGAGTTAAAACGGAGAACAAAAATAGGCGAAGTATTTACCTCAGCCACGTAGAATCTTGACAGAAGTTAGTTAGCGAGAGTGTGTGTGTGAGAGAGAGAGAGTGGGAGAGAGAGAGTGGGAGAGAGAGAGAATGCGAGAGATGGGGCAAAGCCTTAAAAAATCCCCAACGAGATTCAAAGGTTCCTTCGAAGATTTTCGCCTATTTGATGTTTCTTTGTGAGAAAAATTCAGGGCATTCATGTCTCACCTGCTCCTGATGTTCATGCCACCGAGTGTGATATCGTAATCAGTGCACCGTTCACCGTTCAACAGCTCCCCCCCCAACATTGTCAACATTTCCACCCCACGACAATGATTCCCACTCCACACTCTGCTGCTCATGCACTGGAAATTCATACGATTCTGGAAAATCATGTGTAAAATTCATCAACTCATCATTACATGTCTGTCTTATTTAATTTATTTTCCTCTCGTGATTCAAGCGTGAGAGCTTTTAAGCTCTCATTTAAACGATGGTCCCCCCAAACGTTTTAATTTATCCTGTCGTCATTCAATGGCTCTTCGCTAAACTATACGTTGCGCACTCAGTCATTGCGGCGGCATCAACTACTTCTCTCGCTGCCACAGTGTTTGCTCTTCCTTCATCTGACCTAAATAAAATGTAATTTTTAAGCCCACACACGAAATACTTGCAAAGCTTTCCGACTGCAGTGGAAATATTGCGCTGCCTTTAAAAATACTGCTAAATCCGCATTCGTGGTTTCAGGCAGCCCAGCGAGCGAGTGAGAGGCTTTCATCGGTGTAATTCCGTTTATTCTTGTTGCGGAAAAAAAGGACATTTAATAAAAGCGTAAAAACGTAAATAAGGATGACCATTTGAAAGAGCAAAAAATGAAGCGGCAGAATCGTAAAAAAGATGCAGAAAAACCGCGCAGTTATTAAAGGATATCGCAGATTTCCTCTCGCAATAAATTATTATATTCTCATGTGCGAAAAATTTCAGTTTTTTTCGCTTTTTAACGCTACCGAGGGGCACCGAGGGGCAGACGTCGTGCGTGTGTTAAGTAATTATTTTCTTCTCTTCCAACTTGACATACTGACAGTAGTTGTTTGTTTTTTTTTTTAATTTTAACAGTTGTGTCCTTCGTGGAGGCTGAAAATTCGCGCCATTTGAAACATTTCAATTTTTCATATTTTTATTTTCAAATTTTAATACGAATGAGTGAGTAAAAGCGAATCCTCGCCTTAGAAAAGCTGTTCTGAATGGCCTTTTCAAAGTATTTCGTATTTCGGGGCTTTAAATATCTACGAGTATTTAAAAACGTAGACGTTCAAATCTCAGACACTCACGAATATCAGTTATAAACCACCGTTCTGGCGGAGGCGGCTTACTTAAATGTCAACGTCGATAGTGAAAAATCCGACCTCACTTGGGTACGGTGAGGGATTTCGGCAGTTGATGGACAGCATGATTGTGAGAGTTCATATTTAGTAGATTAATGCTGCCGAATGCTCAAAATATGTGCGAAGCCAATCCTCAAAATATGTGCGAAGCCTCGGTTCTCTTAACTCACCCCACAGTCGAGACTTTCTTCGAAATCAGTCTATATTTTACTCAGGATTTGGCATCCACAACGAAAGAAGCCTCATTCGATTATTCTTGAGGCTTCAGATTGAATTATCCCTCATACGCACTGTTGCACGAGTTCTCCTGGAATGCTCTGAAATTCTGCCGAATTCCAACGAATTACAGCGCACGTTCCTCCTTTTGTGCCGATTTCATGCCGCGGCATGCACGCCTATAAATTCGCTCCTATAATGAGCAGTATTTACACGAACCATGGTCGTGATGATGACGATGTTGATGCCGATGCCGATGCCGATGCCGATGCCGATGCCGATGCCGATGCCGATGACAGTAACGATAGCGTCGGTGACAACGAGGACGTGATAGCTTTTCCCATTTAATGCAAGCGCAGCTCTAGCGTAAATGAAAATTACATCGCCCTCTTTGCGCGTTGCGATCTAGGGGCGGGGAGCCCCCAACCCGCTCCCCACGGCCACAGTCAACCGCAGAGTCTCGAATGCCATCCGTGATGGCTTGCATCTCATGCGGCTACGGGAACCAACATTCCGCACTGACTGATGCGACTGCCTGCCTGCCTGCCCGGCAATGCTGTCGGTTTCGCTTTTTTCGTTGCAATTTCAGTTTCCATTTTTAGGTTTTCGTTGCAAGATTCGCTTGCTTGCTCGCTCGCTGGCTGGCTGGCTGGCTTATGTGGCGCGCATAAGTAGGACATCGCATTTAATTGAAAAACTTTTATGAGGTGGTGGCTGACGTTCACGGTGGCTGGGGCAACGCATGTGCGAGTGTGTGAGTGAATGAGGTGCCTGTGAGTGTGTGTGTATGTGTGTGTGAGTGTGTGTGAGTGTGTGTCAGTGTGTACGTGTTGAGGCGCTGGCTACCGATAAGAGGGTCATCGCAGTTTTTGCTTTTAATATATTTTATTGTTTTCTGTGACTCTGGGGTGCGAGTCCCTCCGCTACTCACTGACACCGCTACCCACCCCCTTCCTTCATCGTGTACCCTTTTGCCACTTTTGCTTTGTCCTTTTTATGCGCGTGTGTTGAGGTTGCATTTAAAGTAGATTTTTCCCCGCTGACACTGCAAGGATGGCGCTTGGCTTTGGCTCGAGATCCTTTCTGCGCCACAGAAGAGGCGCTCTGTTGTCCGGAGCGCTTTAGTGGTGCTGTGGAGTGGCGAGAGAGCGCAGGCCTCCTACTTTAATTAAATTTATTTCGTGCAGGTGCGTTTCAGCATGTGTCAGGGATGACTACGCGTACGTGCTCGTGCAGGAAGGGGAGACTCTTGCAGATTTTGAAGGCCGTTCATAATTTAGAGTGCGCACTTTGAGAATACGAGCGCCCGATATATTTAAAGTGGCAGCAAAGGGCTGCAAACTGTGTGCGAGTGCGTCGGGGTGTGCGACGCGTTTGTGTCCTTTCTGCAACATGCCGCACTGCAGTCAAAGTGGATCTGTACAGAAGACTGAAACACACAGTGTTTGACATTGGAAGCCCTCTGAACTCTCGGCTTTCCTATCTTCCGTCCGTTTTTTGCTTCTTAGCTCTTCGTTAGAAAGCTGTTTGCAGCTCCCTTGCATCCTTTCTCAGGCTCCTGGAAACAGTGTCGTAGTGCGTTTGATCAAAGCGTAGAGGACGAATAGCAGCAGGTTTTGCAATATTCTGTCCTTTCCTCCCCCAACCCCTCCATTCCTCGTTATATCTCTTCTAATTAGGGTGTTATTTTTTCAGAATTTAGGAAAACCCATCTTAAGAAGAGAGCAAATGACTCCGTTTTTGAAAAAATGAGGGAGAGATAGACTATATTTTCTTTATTCGAACAGTTAGCACACGCTAGAGTGCAAACTAGAAACTAAAACTGTAAATAAATTAAAAGAAACTAAAACTGGAGGTAACGAAATTAAGAATCAATCATTGAATTATATTTGAGTACGAAGTTTCTTAAATAAAACCAACAACTACAACACTAGGAAACATTAAGGTAATCAAACCTTCAATTTTCTAATACAAACCGAGGAAATAAGTTAAGAAATCACAAGAAAGCCACAAGAAAACCATAAGAAAACCACAAGAAAACCATAAGAAAACCACAAGAAAACCGCAAGAAGGACACGAAAGTCAATCCATAAACGATTTACAACGAACAACGGAAAAACAAAACATTACCACAATTTTCTTTGTTCTTTATTTTGATTCTTTTTTCTTTATTTTATGATTTCTTTTTTTTTTTTTTTTGATTTGTGATGCTGTTTTGTTCAGTTTTGTTTAATACATTTCGAGCAATCACTCGACAAAAAAAGAAAAAGAAAAAATGCTGGTATTTTATTCGAAGGATAAAGACATCCATAGAATTCGCCAAAATCGTTTTTAAATGTTGCTGACCATAAATAAACTTGGTTTCGAAAACAGTTTAGCCATCAGTTAACACACTCACAAGCAAAACGACGCGCACACCCCTCAGTGGAACCAGTTACTCAGTCGCCCCTAACTACTGCACCGTCACCACCAGTAACCAGGTCAGCAGCTACCAGCTCGCCCACCCTCTGCGCCGAATAGCAACCCACCGCATCGCCACCCGCAGAGATGTTTAAACAGACGAAATACGAAATCAACCAGTAAACGAAGGAATGGAGTGCGCAACCAGTTAACTCTCGCTAGTCTAAGCAATCAATCCGTCCACCCACCTACGCACGCACACACTCCCCACACACGCACACACACACACACCCACACACACACACACACACACACGCTTACGTTTCCTACACTAAATGAACATGTTAGCCAGCTTTTTTCTTTTTTTTTTTTATTCGTTTTAAAAAGGTTTTTTCTTGATCGGTTTTTTCTTACTCTGCTTGGTTTAGGTTTCATGTGGAAAGAGCACGATTGCAATCAAAAGAATCACAACAACAAGCGCTGGAACAACAACAACAACTGGAACAACAACAACAACAACTGAAAAAACAAGTGAAGACCACCGGCTGGGATTTCTGGATTGTTGATTAGATTGTATTTTTGTGGGTTCCTATTTTCATCACATTTATTCCTATTCATCCAGAGGGGTAGAAAGAGAGGGAAAGACAGAGAGAGAGAGAGAGAGAGAGAAATAGACAGGGGAGATAGAGAGATAGAGAGGGCGGGGGAGAGAGAGAGAGAGAGAGACATAAAAAGGAAGAGATATAAAACAGAGAGATATAGAACGAGAGAGATATAAACAGAGAAAGAATTAACGAGGGAGAGAAAGGGGTAGATAGACCGAAAGATGCGGAGAGAGATAGAGTCGAGGGGAGAGACATAGAAAAAGAAGAGATGGGAGGGATGGAAAGTAATGGAGGGTGATAGAAAAGGTGGAGGGGGAGGAAGGATTTCGAAAGTGCCACTTCTGGAAATAATCAACACAGCATTACACACACACACACACACACACATCTACAAAGATATAGTGGCTGGTTATATATTTCGATGTGCTTAATACTCGTACACATCTGTCTCGTTGTAGCTCATTCGATTTTCGATATATTCGAGGATGAATGAAAATGGACAAAAATTACCTATTTCGATATATTGTACTCGCATATCTCGAAAACCTGAAGAGATATGGAAATTCTAATAACAGTTCTGGATTCAGCACACTAAAGTGCAGAAGGTATCCCCCTCCCCACACACTCCCCCTCCCTCACCCTAGCTGTGGTAGGTAGATTTATATATTATCATTACCTGAATATTTTGTCCAGCGAATTCTCATCCGAGTTGTTTCTCTTGTTGCTGATGCTTTTATTGTTGTTGTCTTTTTGTTGTAGGTTTATTTTTTCAAAACAATGTGTACTCTTCTCTGCGTTTGTGTTGTTGTGTTGCTTGGTGTTTTTTGTGCTCACAAATGACAGCACGTCTCAGCTGTTTCATTAAATGTCACTCGGTATGCTGCTCACGTTGCTGCCATTGTACCTGTCAGTGTACTGAGAGAGAGAGAGAAAGAGGGAGGGAGAGAGAGAGAGAGGGAGGGACAGAGAGAGAGAGAGAGAGAGAGAGAGAGTCCAGAAACAAAAAAAGGAAACAAAAGAGAGGAAAACAAAGAAGTGCAAGTGTAAATTGCTTTGCTGAAAGATGCATTTGATGTTGATGTCAATTTTGTAGCTGCTGAGCTTTTGTTTTTGCTCGGCTTCCAGTAGCGTGTGCTGACGATAGTTTTGTTGTTGGTTTTTCGCTCCTGTTCTGCTCCGCTCCTGTTCCGCTCCTGCTGGTATGCATGCAACTGTGCTACGTGTGAAGTCCCTGCTGCGGCAAGTACGAATTTAATTGGCTTGTCAGGAAACTCGTTTAATTTCCGCCTAAATTTTAACACATGAGCGCTGTTGCGGAAGTAACGGTACACCGTGAAGTGCTTGTTGGTCATTTATCAAGATACTCTCTCTCGGTTTAGCTCTCACTCCCGCTCTCATTCCCAGTTAGTCAGCCCTTTGTCACTTCTGACATTTTAATTCTAAAACACACTCAATCACTCAATCATTACCTCACTCATTCACTCACTCATTCACTCAATCAGTCACTCACTCACTCACTCACTCACGCACTCACTTATTCCCTCACTCACTCATTGCCTCACTCACTCGCTCACTAATCACTTCTATGTTTGCTCTGTCGTGTCGCTTGTCATGACGTGATCTGAATATTTGCGGAAAGGATTCGTGCCGCCTGCTGTAAAATATTAGCTGCAGTTGCTACATTTTTTCAGCTTTCACTGTTAGATGCTGAATTATGAGTGTGAATATGAGTGAAAACACTGCAAAAACCGTTTCGCATTCAAAGTCTGCTCATATAAATTTCAAAACCCATTCGTTTGACGTGCTTGAAGCGTCGTTTTTTCCTCAGTGTACAACGCAACAAAGTGTGGTTTTCAGCTGAATCTCACAAAATGCCTTTTTGCTTTTTTATTTTCGCCATTTTCGACTCGCTAGATGAGATTGTCGTTGTTTTCTTGCTTATTTCTATTGGAGTTTTTGTTGTTTCGTGCTTTCAATCAACAACGAACAGGACGCACACTCGAGCGCATCACATGACATGCGATTTAAACAATTTAATGCGCTTTTTCGCGTACTTTTTTTGGCTTGTTTCTGAGCAACACTGGCTTGACCCAGACATTTTTCAACTCGACCAGGATTTATTATTGTTGCTGTGCTTGCTGCTGCTGCTGCTGCTGCTTAATAGTTGTTGTTGTTATTGTTTTTGTTTCTGGTATCATGACTTCTTGTTTTGTGTTATTGTTGTTCACGTTTTCTACAACACCATTTGGTTTAAATGGTATCTGGATTAGTAGTGAAAAAAGTAGTGAGGAAAGTAGTAGAAAATAAGTAAAAAGGGTCTTACGTACTTTTCGTACAAGAGAAAAAAATAACGGTTTGACATTAGAAAACTTTAGTCTTCTCTTTATTCTCACACAAATTCTTGACTCTCATTTAAGCCGATTGACTGTGTAAGCTCAGCTGTGACGAAAGAAGGACGATTTCTGATGACACCCTTCTATGTTTTTAAGATAAAGATCTGTGTGAGTGAGGACGAAAAATTCTCTATCATGCAGGACTCGCGTTACTCGCAATTTAAGGATAATTAAATTTGCAATCATTGTGTAGTTAATGGCAATATAATACTGAGATTGCCTACTTTTAGGCGCAGTTTACTGAATAACAGAACTCAGTTAATAATAAATCTAATGATTTTGTTACGTAATTAATCATTCCTGTTGTCCTCGAAAAATCGACAACTTCAACATCCTTAAATTGGGTGCGATTTAGCAGTAGTTCGGTCTTTCGCCTCTTCTGCTCTCTCCTCACCTCTACTCTCCTCTGTTCTCCTCTCCTCTACTCTCCTGTCCTATCCTCTCCTCCCTCCACTCCTCTCCACTCCTCTCCGCTCCTCTCCGCTCCTCTCCACTCCTCTCCGCTCCTCTCCGCTCCTCTCCGCTCCTCTACGCTCCTCGCCGCTCCTCGCCGCTCCTCGCCGCTCCTCACCGCTCCTCTCCGCTCCTCACCGCTCCTCACCGCTCCTCACCGCTCCTCACCGCTCCTCTCCTCTGCGCTCCTTTTCTCCTTCCCTCACCTCTCCTCTCCACCCACTCCTTTCCACCCCTCTCTACACCATTCCTCCCCTCTCCACCCTTTCCCCTCCTCAACACTCTTTTCCTGGTAGACTTGTAGAAGCTCACTGAAGTAGGTTGGCAGGTGTAAAAGCAGTTGGTTTCGAGGGTTTTCAGGAGGGTGGCGGAGGTGTGAGCAGCATTAAAATCTCATTTTTATTAGATTAGCTGCAGGTGGTTACGGCTGCTTCACGGCAACTCCTCGGGAAACTACAGTCGCCGATTAAGGAGGAGCACGTAACTGCTCGTGGTTGCGGCGTCGAATAATTTATTTGGAACTGATATATTGGAATGCGGGTTACGGGATGCAGTGAGCTCGCTTTTGTCAGAAATCGATTGTGAGTGGATTTTGCGCTGAATGAATAAAATTAGGCAGCTGCAGAGAGCCAACACTAACTTATCTGTTATCTTCACTTATCTGTTCTCTTAATTAGGTCAGCTAGCAACTTCTCTGCGCCGACAACCAATGCAATCTACATAAATTTCCGGCTTCCATTGTTACAAGTCTGCCAAACTTAACTCTTGCCAATTCTTTCCATATAAATTTAGTTGCACACAAATGCCAGCACACACACACACACACACACACACACACACACACACACACACACACACACACACACTCAACAATGAGGGAACTCTACCTTTTCACTTGTTTTCAGTGTCCTTGTGTTAGTTTGAGTAGCTTGGCTGCTCGTCCTTCTTTCGCTTCGTCGTTCTTTTGTTTTCCTGCTATCTTTCCGGTTGACTGGCACGTGAAGCATCGAATAACGTTGTCTAAACGTGTTAAAAAATACTTTTGGAAGAACAACAACTACAACAACAGCCGCAACAACAACAGCAACAGCAAGTACACTTCAAGCCTTCGTACAACGTAAGCATCCTTCTGTATCTCGTACACAGCTGAGGCATCTTTGGTAGAAAAGAAAGAAGGAAAAAAACGAAACGGAAAAACTATTCAGGATGTGGAAAAAATTGTTTCCTGTTGGCTGGACAACAACATGCACAACAACCTCACAAGTAGTGACAGGCAAGGTTGTTTTTTATTTATGCCCACGCGAGTCTCCGCTGTCGGAAGGGGCAGCAGGAGGCAAGAGGGAGCCGCAAAAGGGTGAGAAAGGCTGGAAAGGGGAGGAAAATTAGCCGCTGAGAAGCCCTACATTTCACTGCTGACGAATACTCGCGGTGATTGTTGAGAATCAAAGTTTAAATTCCATAAAAAGCCGAATGAAGAACTCGAAGCGGATGAGAACTAAATTAAGAAAGCCAACTGAAACGGATTGGTAAAGGAATTTTTGATCCTCGAAGCTGAAGAGAAACGTGTGCGTGTAGCTGAAAAATTGGACTCAGCTTAATTATCAGCAACCGGTCGGCGGTGGTGGCAGCAGCAGCACCGCCAGAAGGCCGAAGCAATAAAAACCAACTCAATCAGAAGTTAAATGAAATCATTGTTGCTCTCGGTTTGTTGCTTGCGCTGAAAATCAATTTGCTGACAGCGATTTGTATGCAGACCACTTGCATGCGTACACACAAACACATACACACACAAAAAACACACACACACACACACACTCACACACTCACACACACACACACACACACATCATTACTTATACACACGGAAAACGAAGGAAAAATAAAAAAAGGAATGACAACAAAGTTTTCCTCTTGTTCGTGATATTTTGTCACACAATACGATTGAAGTACGACCACCACTTCCGTTTCCGGTTACCTGTTTGCTTTACTATTGCAGGCTTCAATTGAAAATCGCACATTTTTCACTCGTATTTAATGCAGTTTAATAAAAAACGTATAAGTAAAAAATAAGAGTAAAATTTAATTAAAGCTGTACTACAATAACGGTAACAACAGCAACAGCAACAACAACAGAAACAACAATAGCGACAACAACAGCGACAGCAACAGCAACAACACCAGCAACAACACCAGCAACAACAACAACAGCAACGAAATGTCGACTGAAAACATTTTCATTAAATACGCTTTTGCACTTCCGGTTGTTGGATGCGCGCTCATGTGTGCCGTTGTAACGGTACTCGCGGCAGCGTTGATCCGGTTTCCATGTGTTTTCAAGTTCGCGCTATTGTGTGCGTGTGTGTTTTTCTTAATTTCAAAAGCTCTGCTATGTGATGAAATGAGAGTTGAGATTTTCCAGCAAAGGCCGCGAGTGCTTGAAATAATGAAGTTTTTCGATTCTTCACACACGAATAATTGTTGCACCTCATTTTCAAGTACATCCAAGTACATCCTTTCGAATCCTTTGCGCTTAAACTTTAAATAGGGTTGATTTTCAAGCGTGGCAACAACGGTTTACTGCTCCGCGGGGAACTTGAAAGGAATGTCTGTCCGTAGTGACCGCAATTAATATTGCTTACGTTGAGGAGCAGTGAAAAACACGATACTCGCAAGTGTTCCACGTCGCCAGTAGAAACGCGTGGCCGCTATCACTGCGAGTTCATTGAGCCGAAACGCCCCCCACCGCCCACCCCCACCCTTGCGCTATCATCCGCCCTTTAAAACTGCCAACTGGGATTTGAAGAGAGTTCGTGTCTACAAAAAAAAAATTTAAAGTGGGTGTGTATGAAGGTATTTTAGAGTAACACGTGTCAAAGTTCACACACACACACACATACATTCTCACCTCCAGAAAACACAGCAATATTTTTACTTGACAAATTGCAGTAACAAACCGCTCACAGATGGCAACACCAGGGAGCCCAACACACAAACAGAAACATTGCGGAACACACGACAAATAAATAAAAAAGCGAAAACTGCCAGCAGCAACAGGAAGCAGATGAAACGCAAGATTATTAAAGAGCATATGTAAGACCAAACCGACAACAACAACAACAACAACAACGATAACAACAACGACGATAACAACAACGATGGCAACACCAATGGCAACAACAATGGCAACACCGATGGCAACAACACAAGCCCAACCATCCACAGCCCAACCATCCCCAGCCCAACCATCCCCAGCTGAAGTACAGCGTAAACGTATTAAAATTAATGTTTCTGAGGCGGATCATAACTCAGAGCCATGTGACCGACCGCACAGTGCGTTGCAGCGGGGCTCGTGGTGAGGGGGGGGGCAGGTGAGTGGATAAGGCTCGACTTGTGGTTTTCACGGGCGATAAGGACGATAACAGGCCACTTCAGGCGACAGCAACACAGTGGCGCCGAACACATGCGGCAACGATTACTTTCCGGTTTTTGGTCGTCCCGTTGTTGGTGTTGTTGGTGTTTGCTAGTGTTGTAGGTGTTGTTGTTGTTGTTGGTGATCTGGTTGTTGTTGTTTCTGTTTTGATTGTGAATGAAAAGTGTTGTTATTGTTGCTGTGACGCATACTTTTCAAGTGTGACAAGAACAAGAGCGAAGACAAGGATAGAAAAGGTGGGTGGAGGGGTAGAGGGGGAGTTGAAAAGTTAAAAATGAAACAACTTACGGAATTTCAGGAATCGTTAGGGAATTTCAGCCGCGGCGTAGGTGTGGATTCTCCCTGAAAGGCTTCTCGGTCACCTATAATTCGCTCGTATATAAAATTCGCCCGCGAGAGAGATTCCAGAAACTTCTTAAATTAGTGAGCATGAAGGGGGCGGTGGAAGAAGGGGGTCTGAAACCCCGAATACCTCGATTAGGCACCTCTCTGCATGTCCCTCCTAAAAGGCTACAAAAGCGGGACTGTGAAGGTCACTCATTATAAGAGAAAAAAGACGTTTTTCTTAAATTTTCAATCGCATTTCAAACTGTTTGCTGTTCACTAATTGTTCTCTGTTCTAATTGTCTCTCTCTCTCTCTCTCTCTCTCTCTCTCGCCGTTTGTTTGTCGTTTCAGCTCTCTTTAGCGAGGACCAACGAAGCGAAGTGAGAAAACACTGTGGAAATCGAGAGCAGAGAGAAGCCACGACAACAACATTGAAAGCGCCAATAACCGACAACCTCAACAGACATGAGCAGCAGTAGCAGCCGCAGCAGCACGACCCGACAACGGTGTCGAGCAGAACCTCTGTAACGTCCGTCACCCATGACGCGGCGCCTCCAGTCAGTCGTAGCGCTCAAGCGGCCAGGAGTCGCCGGCTGTCCCGACGGACCACCAGCAGCGGCTGCGATAGCGACAGCGACAGCGAGAGTTTGAAGCTGCACTTGCGGTGTTCGGCGTGTGGAGTTGCTAACGTGTCGCATAAGAAATCCTGGGGAAAAAGCGCAGCGACAAGAGGAATTCGGTGGTGGACAAGAAGCGAGAAGAGAGGAAGGAAGGCGTGCAGAGGGAACAGCACGACGTGATGATGAGAAGAACTCTCTTTTGAACGCGTTTTTATTAGCATTCCAACATTCAAGTCAGCAACACGCACTGGCCGAATAACCACACGGTTACACTTACGGTTATGCTGAGCTGAGGCGGTCAATTGCCGATATAAACTCCAATAAACAATTACAGCAATTCGGAGAATAACTACAACTACAACTACAACGCAATCACAACAGTCGAGTCGTCATAAACACAACGAGTGAAAGCGAGTCTTGAAGCGACAAATGCAACGAGAAACAACGTTGTTAAAGAGAGTGTAACGAGTAGCTGGGGCTGGTGTTTTTTTTCTATTTAATTTTTTACTGTTATTTCATGTGAGTCGGTGAATTTAAGAACAAACAAGAACAGCGAACCTTAAAAAATACGTAAATGAAATTAACGAGTATAAAGCAAACGCGATACAACAACAACAAAAGACAACAACATCATGCACAACAGCAACGAGAATTACATACGACGCGTATAACAACGTAAACAAGGCAACAAGGCTACAAAAAACACCCAGCAGCAGCACCAACAACCACAACGCAGTCTTTTGCAACAATTGAGCAACATTTTGCGTGCGGCTGGCAACTCTGCTAAAGTGTCAACAACATGGCGCAACAATGGCTGCTAATTTTATGGGTCCTGCTTTTGTACGCCGGTGAGTATTACCGTTAGCTCTGTAAAAAAGGATTTGGGAATGAGAACGATTTTTCATGATTTTGTTTACCCAAGAATTTCCCCAAAAAACGTCCTCGCTATTAAGAAAGGATAAAGAGAGGATTTTCTCCCTACGGGGAAAAATAGAGGATCTTACTTTACCACTGACTTCTTCGCTGTCCCAACTGACCTTCTGACTTGGCTGTTGGTCAGTCTGACTGACTTGGTTGGTCAGTTTGACTGACTTAGCTGTTGGTCAGTCTGACTGACTTGGCTGTTGGTCAGTCTGACTGACTTGGCTGTTGGTTGGTCAGTCTGACTGACTTGGCTGTTGGTTGGTCAGTCTGACTGACTTGGCTGTTGGTCAGTATGACTGACTTGGCTGTTAGTCAGTCTGACTGACTTGGCTGTTGCTCAATCTGACTGACTTGGGTGTTGGTCAGTCTGACTGACTTGGCTGTTGGTCAGTCTGACTGACTTGGCTGTTGGTCAGTCTGACTGACTTGGCTGTTGGTCAGTCTGACTGACTTGGCTGTTGGTCAGTCTGATGACTTGGCTGTTGGTCAGTCTGACTGACCTGGCTGATGGTCAGTCTGATTGACCTGGCTGATGGTCAGTCTGACTGACTTGGCTATTGGTTAGTCTGACTGACTTGGCTGTTGGTCAGTCTGACTGACTTGGCTTTTGGTCAGTCTGACTGACTTGGCTGTTGGTCAGTCTGACTGACTTGGCTGTTGGTCAGTCTGATTGACTTGGCTGTTGGTCAGTCTGATTGACTTGGCTGTTGGTTAGTCTGACTGACTTGGCTGATGGTCAGTCTGTTTGACTTGGCTGTTGGTCAGTCTGACTGACTTGGCTGTTGGTCAGTCTGACTGACTTGGCTGTTGGTCAGTCTGACTGACTTGCCTGTTGCTCAGTCTGACTGACTTGGCTGTTGGTCGGTCTGACTCACTTGGCTGTTGGTCAGTCTGACTGACTTGGCTGTTAGTCAGTCTGACTGACTTGGCTGTTAGTCAGTCTGACTGACTTGGCTGTTGGTCGGTCTGACTGACTTGGCTGTTGGTCGGTCTGACTGACTTGGCTGTTGGTCAGTCTGACTGACTTGGCTGTTGGTCAGTCTGACTGACTTGGCTGTTAGTCAGTCTGATTGACTTGGCTGTTGGTCAGTCTGACTGACTTGGCTGTTGGTCAGTCTGACTGACTTGGCTGTTAGTCAGACTGACTGACTTGGCTGTTAGTCAGTCTGACTGACTTGGCTGTTGCTCAGTCTGACTGACTTGGCTGTTGGTCGGTCTGACTGACTCGGCTGCTGGTCAGTCTGACTGACTTGGCTGTTGCTCAATCTGACTGACTTGGCTGTTGCTCAGTCTGACTGACTTGGCTGTTGGTCAGTCTGACTGACTTGGCTGTTGGTCAGTCTGACTGACTTGGCTGTTGGTCAGTCTGACTGACTCGGCTGTTGGTCAGTCTGACTGACTCGGCTGTTGGTCAGTCTGACTAACTCGGCTGTTGGTCAGTCTGACTGACTTGGCTGTTGGTCAGTCTGACTGACTTGGCTGTTGGTCAGTCTGACTGACTTGGCTGTTGGTCAGTCTGACTGACTTGGCTGTTGGTCAGTTTGACTGACTTGGCTGTTGGTCAGTCTGATGGACTTGGCTGTTGGTTGGTCAGTCTGACTGACTTGGCTGTTGGTTGGTCAGTCTGACTGACTTGGCTGTTGGTTGGTCACTCTGACTGACTTGGCTGTTGGTTGGTCAGTCTGACTGACTTGGCTGTTGGTTGGTCACTCTGACTGACTTGGCTGTTGGTCAGTCTGACTGACTTGGCTGTTGGTCAGTCTGACTGACTTGGGTGTTGGTCAGTTTGACTGACTTGGCTGTTGGTCAGTCTGACTGACTTGGCTGTTGGTCAGTATGACTGACTTGGCTGTTGGTCAGTCTGACTGGCTTGCTGTTGCTCAGTCTGACTGACTTGGCTGTTGGTCAGTCTCGGCTGTTGGTCAGTCTGACTGACTCGACTGTTGGTTTGTCTGACTGACTTGGCTGTTGGTCAGTCTGACTGACTTGGCTGTTGGTCAGTCTGATTGACTTGGCTGTTGGTCCGTCTGACTGACTTGGCTGTTGGTCAGTCTGACTGACTTGGCTGTTGGTCAGTCTGACTGACTTGGCTGTTAGTCAGTCTGACTGACTTGGCTGTTGGTCAGTCTGACTGACTTGGCTATTGGTCAGTCTGACTGACTTAGCTGTTGGTCAGTCTGACTGACTTGGCTGTTGGTCAGTCTGACTGACTTAGCTGTTGGTCAGTCTGACTGACTTGGCTGTTGGTCAGTCTGACTGACTTGGCTGTTGGTCAGTCTGACTGACTTGGCTGTTGGTCAGTTTGACTGACTTGGCTGTTGGTCAGTCTGACTGACTTCGCTGTTGGTCAGTATGACTGACTTGGCTGTTGGTCAGTCTGACTGGCTTGCTGTTGCTCAGTCTGACTGACTTGGCTGTTGGTCAGTCTCGGCTGTTGGTCAGTCTGACTGACTCGACTGTTGGTTTGTCTGACTG
This sequence comes from Sicus ferrugineus, assembly GCA_922984085.1. Classification (NCBI taxonomy): domain Eukaryota; kingdom Metazoa; phylum Arthropoda; class Insecta; order Diptera; family Conopidae; genus Sicus; species Sicus ferrugineus. The sequence goes on from OV277351.1 coordinate 26,745,677, forward strand.
ACTTGGCTGTTGGTCAGTCTGACTGACTTGGCTGTTGGTCAGTCTGATTGACTTGGCTGTTGGTCAGTCTGACTGACTTGGCTGTTGGTCAGTCTGACTGACTTGGCTGTTGGTCAGTCTGACTGACTTGGCTGTTGGTCAGTATGACTGACTTGGCTGTTAGTCAGTCTGACTGACTTGGCTGTTAGTCAGTCTGACTGACTTGGCTGTTGGTCGGTCTGACTGACTTGGTTGTTGGTCAGTCTGACTGACTTGGCTGTTGCTCAGTCTGACTGACTTGGCTGTTGCTCAGTCTGACTGACTTGGCTGTTGGTCAGTCTGATTGACTTGGCTGTTGGTCAGTCTGACTGACTTGGCTGTTGGTCAGTCTGACTGACTTGCCTGTTGCTCAGTCTGACTGACTTGGCTGTTGGTCGGTCTAACTCACTTGGCTGTTGGTCAGTTTGACTGACTTGGCTGTTGGTCAGTCTGATGGACTTGGCTGTTGGTTGGTCAGTCTGACTGACTTGGCTGTTGGTTGGTCACTCTGACTGACTTGGCTGTTGGTCAGTCTGACTGACTTGGCTGTTGGTCAGTCTGACTGACTTGGCTGTTGGTCAGTCTGACTGGCTTGCTGTTGCTCAGTCTGACTGACTTGGCTGTTGGTCAGTCTCGGCTGTTGGTCAGTCTGACTGACTCGACTGTTGGTTTGTCTGACTGACTTGGCTGTTGGTCAGTCTGACTGACTTGGCTGTTGGTCAGTCTGATTGACTTGGCTGTTGGTCAGTCTGACTGACTTGGCTGTTGGTCAGTCTGACTGACTTGGCTGTTGGTCAGTCTGACTGACTTGCCTGTTGCTCAGTCTGACTGACTTGGCTGTTGGTCGGTCTGACTCACTTGGCTGTTGGTCAGTCTGACTGACTTGGCTGTTAGTCAGTCTGACTGACTTGGCTGTTAGTCAGTCTGACTGACTTGGCTGTTAGTCAGTCTGACTGACTTGGCTGTTGGTCAGTCTGACTGACTTGGCTGTTGGTCTGTCTGACTGACTTGGCTGTTAGTCAGTCTGATTGACTTGGCTGTTGGTCAGTCTGACTGACTTGGCTGTTAGTCAGACTGACTGACTTGGCTGTTAGTCAGTCTGACTGACTTGGCTGTTAGTCAGTCTGATTGACTTGGCTGTTGGTCAGTCTGACTGACTTGGCTGTTGGTCAGTCTGACTGACTTGGCTGTTAGTCAGTCTGATTGACTTGGCTGTTGGTCAGTCTGACTGACTTGGCTGTTAGTCAGTCTGTTTGACTTGGCTGTTGGTCAGTCTGACTGACTTGGCTGTTGGTCAGTCTGACTGACTTGCCTGTTGCTCAGTCTGACTGACTTGGCTGTTGGTCGGTCTGACTGACTCGGCTGCTGGTCAGTCTGACTGACTCGGCTGCTGGTCAGTCTGATTGACTTGGCTGTTGGTTGGTCAGTCTGACTGACTTGGCTGTTGGTTGGTCAGTCTGACTGACTTGGCTGTTGGTTGGTCACTCTGACTGACTTGGCTGTTGGTTGGTCAGTCTGACTGACTTGGCTGTTGGTTGGTCACTCTGACTGACTTGGCTGTTGGTCAGTCTGACTGACTTGGCTGTTGGTCAGTCTGACTGACTTGCCTGTTGCTCAGTCTGACTGACTTGGCTGTTGGTCGGTCTGACTCACTTGGCTGTTGGTCAGTCTGATTGACTTGGCTGTTGGTCAGTCTGACTGACTTGGCTGTTGGTCAGTCTGACTGACTTGGCTGTTGGTCGGTCTGACTGACTTGGCTGTTGGTCAGTCTGACTGACTTGGCTGTTGGTCAGTCTGACTGACTTGGCTGTTAGTCAGTCTGATTGACTTGGCTGTTGGTCAGTCTGACTGACTTGGCTGTTGGTCAGTCTGACTGACTTGGCTGTTAGTCAGTCTGATTGACTTGGCTGTTGGTCAGTCTGACTGACTTGGCTGTTAGTCAGTCTGACTGACTTGGCTGTTAGTCAGTCTGACTGACTTGGCTGTTGGTCGGTCTGACTGACTTGGCTGTTGGTCAGTCTGACTGACTTGGCTGTTGGTCAGTCTGACTGACTTGGCTGTTGGTCAGTCTGACTGACTTGGCTGTTGGTCAGTCTGACTGACTTGGCTGTTAGTCAGTCTGATTGACTTGGCTGTTAGTCAGTCTGATTGACTTGGCTGTTGGTCAGTCTGACTGACTTGGCTGTTGGTCAGTCTGACTGACTTGGCTGTTAGTCAGACTGACTGACTTGACTGTTAGTCAGTCTGACTGACTTGGCTGTTGCTCAGTCTGACTGACTTGGCTGTTGCTCAGTCTGACTGACTTGGCTGTTGGTCGGTCTGACTGACTCGGCTGCTGGTCAGTCTGATTGACTTGGCTGTTGGTTGGTCAATCTGACTGACTTGGCTGTTGGTTGGTCAGTCTGACTGACTTGGCTGTTGGTTGGTCACTCTGACTGACTTGGTTGTTGGTTGGTCAGTCTGACTGACTTGGCTGTTGGTTGGTCACTCTGACTGACTTGGCTGTTGGTCAGTCTGACTGACTTGGCTGTTGGTCAGTCTGACTGACTTGGCTGTTGGTCAGTTTGACTGACTTGGCTGTTGGTCAGTCTGACTGACTTGGCTGTTGGTCAGTATGACTGACTTGGCTGTTGGTCAGTCTGACTGGCTTGCTGTTGCTCAGTCTGACTGACTTGGCTGTTGGTCAGTCTGACTGACTTGGCTGTTGGTTGGTCAGTCTGACTGACTTGGCTGTTGGTCAGTCTGACTGACTTGGCTGTTGGTCAGTCTGACTGACTTGGCTGTTGCTCAGTCTGACTGACTTGGCTGTTGGTCAGTCTGACTGACTTGGCTGTTGGTCAGTCTGACTGACTTGGCTGTTGGTCAGTCTGACTGACTTGGCTGTTGGTCAGTCTGACTGACTTGGCTGTTGGCCAGTCTGACTGACTTGGCTATTGGTCAGTCTGACTGACTTGGCTGTTGGTCAGTCTGACTGACTTGGCTGTTGGTCAGTCTGACTGACTTGGCTGTTGCTCAGTTTGACTGACTTGGCTGTTGGTCAGTCTGACTGACTTGGCTGTTGGTCAGTCTGATTGACTGGGCTGTTGGTCAGTCTGACTGATTTGGCTGTTGGTCAGTCTGACTGACTTGGCTGTTGCTCAGTCTGACTGACTTGGCTGTTGGTCAGTCTGACTGACTCGGCTGTTGGCCAGCCTGACTGACTCGACTGTTGGTCAGTCTGACTGACTTGGCTGTTGGTCAGTCTGACTGACTTGGCTGTTGGTCAGTCTGACTGACTTGGCTGTTGCTCAGTCTGACTGACTTGGTTGTTGGTCAGTCTGACTGACTTGGCTGTTGGTCAGTCTGACTGACTTGGCTGTTGGTCAGTCTGACTGACTTGGCTGTTGGTCAGTCTGACTGACTTGGCTGTTGGCCAGTCTGACTGACTTGGCTATTGGTCAGTCTGACTGACTTGGCTGTTGGTCAGTCTGACTGACTTGGCTGTTGGTCAGTCTGACTGACTTGGCTGTTAGTAAGTCTGACTAACTTGGCTGTTGGTCAGTCTGACTGACTTGGCTGTTAGTAAGTCTGATTGACTTGGCTGTTGGTCAGTCTGACTGACTTGGCTGTTGGTCAGTATGACTGACTTGGCTGTTGGTCAGTCTGACTGACTTGGCTGTTGCTCAGTCTGACTGACTTGGCTGTTGGTCGGTCTGACTGACTTGGCTGTTGCTCAGTCTGACTGACTCGGCTGTTGGTCAGTCTGACTGACTTGGCTGTTGGTCAGTCTGACTGACTTGGCTGTTGGTCAGTCTGATGACTTGGCTGTTGGTCAGTCTGATTGACTTGGCTGTTGGTCAGTCTGACTGACCTGGCTGATGGTCAGTCTGATTGACCTGGCTGATGGTCAGTCTGACTGACTTGGCTATTGGTCAGTCTGACTGACTTGGCTGTTGGTCAGTCTGACTGACTTGGCTGTTGGTCAGTATGACTGACTTGGCTGTTGGTCAGTCTGACTGGCTTGCTGTTGCTCAGTCTGACTGACTTGGCTGTTGGTCAGTCTCGGCTGTTGGTCAGTCTGACTGACTCGACTGTTGGTTTGTCTGACTGACTTGGCTGTTGGTCAGTCTGATTGACTTGGCTGTTGGTCAGTCTGACTGACTTGGCTGTTGGTCAGTCTGACTGACTTGGCTGTTGGTCAGTCTGACTGACTTGGCTGTTAGTCAGTCTGACTGACTTGGCTGTTAGTCAGTCTGACTGACTTGGCTGTTAGTCAGTCTGACTGACTTGGCTTTTGGTCAGTCTGACTGACTTGGCTGTTGCTCAGTCTGACTGACTCGGCTGTTGGTCAGTCTGACTGACTTGGCTGTTGGTCAGTCTGACTGACTTGGCTGTTGGTCAGTCTGATTGACTTGGCTGTTGGTCAGTCTGACTGACTTGGCTGTTGGTCAGTCTGACTGACTTGGCTGTTGGTCAGTCTGACTGACTTGGCTGTTAGTCAGTCTGACTGACTTGGCTGTTAGTCAGTCTGACTGACTTGGCTTTTGGTCAGTCTGACTGACTTGGCTATTGGTCAGTCTGACTGACTTAGCTGTTGGTCAGTCTGACTGACTTAGCTGTTGGTCAGTCTGACTGACTTGGCTGTTGGTCAGTCTGACTGACTTGGCTGTTGGTCAGTCTGACTGACTTGGCTGTTGGTTGGTCAGTCTGACTGACTTCGCTGTTGGTCAGTATGACTGACTTGGCTGTTAGTCAGTCTGACTGACTTGGCTGTTGCTCAATCTGACTGACTTGGCTGCTGGTCAGTCTGACTGACTTGGCTGTTGGTCAGTCTGACTGACTTGGCTGTTGGTCAGTCTGATGACTTGGCTGTTGGTCAGTCTGATTGACTTGGCTGTTGGTCAGTCTGACTGACTTGGCTGATGGTCAGTCTGATTGACTTGGCTGTTGGTCAGTCTGACTGACTTGGCTATTGGACAGTCTGACTGACTTGGCTGTTGGTCAGTCTGACTGACTTGGTTGTTGGTCAGTCTGACTGACTTGGCTTTTGGTCAGTCTGACTGACTTGGCTGTTGGTCAGTCTGACTGACTTGGCTGTTAGTCAGTCTGATTGACTTGGCTGTTGGTCAGTTTGACTGACTTGGCTGTTGGTCAGTCTGATGGACTTGGCTGTTGGTTGGTCAGTCTGACTGACTTGGCTGTTGGTTGGTCAGTCTGACTGACTTGGCTGTTGGTTGGTCACTCTGACTGACTTGGCTGTTGGTTGGTCAGTCTGACTGACTTGGCTGTTGGTTGGTCACTCTGACTGACTTGGCTGTTGGTCAGTCTGATTTACTTGGCTGTTGGTCAGTCGGACTGACTTGGCTGTTGGTCAGTCTGACTGACTTGGCTGATGGTCAGTCTGACTGACTTGGCTGATGGTCAGTCTGTTTGACTTGGCTGTTGGTCAGTCTATCTGACTTGGCTGTTGGTCAGTCTGACTGACTTTGCTGTTAGTCAGTCTGACTGACTTGGCTGTTGCTCAGTCTGACTGACTTGGCTGTTGGTCGGTCTGACTGACTTGGCTGTTGGTCTGTCTGACTGACTTGGCTGTTAGTTAGTCTGACTGACTTGGCTGTTAGTCAGTCTGACTGACTTGGCTGTTGGTCGGTCTGACTGACTTGGCTGTTGGTCAGTATGACTGACTTGGCTGTTGGTCAGTCTGACTGACTTGGCTGTTGGTCAGTCTGACTGACTTGGCTGTTGGTCAGTCTGACTGACTTGGCTGTTGCTCAGTCTGACTGACTCGGCTGTTGGCCAGTCTGACTGACTCGGCTGTTGGCCAGTCTGACTGACTCGACTGTTGGTCAGTCTGACTGACTTGGCTGTTGGTCAGTCTGACTGTCTTGGCTGTTGGTCAGTCTGACTGACTTGGCTGTTGCTCAGTCTGACTGACTTGGCTGTTGGTCAGTCTGACTGACTTGGCTGTTGGTCAGTCTGACTGACTTGGCTGTTGGTCAGTCTGACTGACTTGGCTGTTGGTCAGTCTGACTGACTTGGCTGTTAATCAGTATGACTGACTTGGCTGTTGGTCAGTCTGACTGACTTGGCTGTTGCTCAGTCTGACTGACTTGGCTGTTGGTCAGTCTGACTGACTCGGCTGTTGGTCAGTCTGATTGAATTGGCTGTTGGTCAGTCTGACTGACTTGGCTGTTGGTCAGTCTGACTGACTTGGCTGTTGGTCAGTCTGACTGACTTGGCTGTTGGCCAGTCTGACTGACTTGGCTATTGGTCAGTCTGACTGACTTGGCTGTTGGTCAGTCTGACTGACTTGGCTGTTGGTCAGTCTGACTGACTTGGCTGCTAGTAAGTCTAACTGACTTGGCTGTTGGTCAGTCTGACTGACTTGGCTGTTAGTAAGTCTGACTGACTTGGCTGTTGGTCAGTCTGACTGACTTGGCTGTTGCTCAGTCTGACTGACTTGGCTGTTGGTCGGTCTGACTGACTTGGCTGTTGCTCAGTCTGACTGACTCGGCTGTTGGTCAGTCTGACTGACTTGGCTGTTGGTCAGTCTGACTGACTTGGCTGTTGGTCAGTCTGACTGACTTGGCTGTTGGTCAGTCTGATGACTTGGCTGTTGGTCAGTCTGATTGACTTGGCTGTTGGTCAGTCTGACTGGCCTGGCTGATGGTCAGTCTGATTGACCTGGCTGATGGTCAGTCTGACTGACTTGGCTGTTGGTCAGTCTGACTGACTTGGCTTTTGGTCAGTCTGACTGACTTGGCTGTTGGTCAGTCTGACTGTCTTGGCTGTTGGTCAGTCTGACTGACTTGGCTGTTGGTCAGTCTGACTGACTCGGCTGTTGGTCAGTCTGACTGACTTGGCTGTTGGTCAGTCTAACTGACTCTGCTGTTGGTCAGTCTGACTGAATTGGCTGTTGGTCAGTCTGACTGACTTGGCTGTTGGTCAGTCTGACTGACTTGGTTGTTGGTCAGTCTGACTGACTTGGCTGTTAGTCAGTCTGACCGACTAAGCTATTAGTCAGTCTGACTGACTTGGCTATTAGTCAGTCTGACTGACTTGGCTGTTGATCAGTCTGACTGACTTGGCTGTTGGTCAGTATGACTGACTTGGCTGTTGGTCAGTCTGACTGACTCGGCTGTTGATCAGTCTGACTGACTTGGCTGTTGGTCAGTCTAACTGACTCTGCTGTTGGTCAGTCTGACTGACTTGGCTGTTGGTCAGTCTGACTGACTTGGCTGTTGGTCAGTCTGACTGACTTGGCTGTTGCTCAGTCTGACTGACTTGGCTGTTGGTCAGTCTGACTGACTTGGCTGTTGGACAGTCTGACTGACTTGGCTGTTGGTCAGTCTGACTGATTTGGCTGTTGGTCAGTCTGACTGATTCGGTTGTTGGTCAGTCTGACTGACTTGGCTGTTGGTCAGTCTGACTGACTTGGCTGTTGCTCAGTCTGACTGACTTGGCTGTTGCTCAGTCTGACTGACTTGGCTGTTGCTCAGTCTGACAGACTTGGCTGTTGCTCAGTCTGACTGACTTGGCTGTTGGTCAGTCTGACTGACTTGGCTGTTAGTCAGTCTGACTGACTCGGCTGTTGGTCAGTCTGACTGACTCGGCTGTTGGTCAATCTGACTGACTCGGCTGTTGGTCAATCTGACTGACTTGGCTGTTGGTCAGTCTGACTGACTTGGCTGTTGGTCAGTCTGACTGACTTGGCTGTTGGTCAGTCTGACTGACTCGGCTGTTGGTCAGTCTGACTGATTTGGCTGTTGGTCAGTCTGACTGACTCGGCTGTTGGTCAGTCTGACTGACTCGGCTGTTGGTCAGTCTGACTGACTCGGCTGTTGGTCAGTCTGACTGACTTGGCTGTTGGTCAGTCTGACTGACTCGGCTGTTGGTCAGTCTGACTGACTTGGCTGTTGCTCAGTCTGACTGACTTGGCTGTTGGTCAGTCTGACTGACTTGGCTGTTGATCAGTCTGACTGACTCGGCTGTTGGTCAGTCTGACTGACTCGGCTGTTGGTCAATCTGACTGACTTGGCTGTTGGTCAGTCTGACTGACTTGGCTGTTGGTCAGTCTGACTGACTCGGCTGTTGGTCAGTCTGACTGACTCGGCTGTTGGTCAGTCTGACTGACTCGGCTGTTGGTCAGTCTGACTGACTCGGCTGTTGGTCAGTCTGACTGACTCGGCTGTTGGTCAGTCTGACTGACTTGGCTGTTAGTCAGTCTGACTGACTGGGCTGTTGGTCAGTTGGACTGACTTCGCTGTTAGTCAGTCTGACTGACTTGGCTGTTGCTCAGTCTGACTGACTTGGCTGTTGGTCAGAGTGCCTGGCGTTATCCACACTTCTAAGTCTACTTTCATCTATGTGCTTGCTGCCTACTGTACTTGAGCATCCTGCGCATCCTTCACATCACAGACACTCCAGCTGGTCGATGTGGCAGCAGAGTTTATGGGAATCGGTCGCAATTTTACTCTCTAATAACAACAACCAACAACAACAACAGAAAGAATTTGAACGACTTCGTATCCTCTAAGGACACGGGAAGGTTTGTCCAAAGTAATGGAAACTCTTCCCCGAACTCATTCATTTCAGGGACACATGAAAAGTAGAAATCGCTTATAAAATGCATGAAATCCATTTTAATCCATTTATTTATTTTCAACCCGAATAAGTTATGAGATCAAATCAGTGGAGTGTCCCACATTCTAGAATGTGCTACCCTCAATTTCTTCTATTGTTGTGCGCAAATCGTAAACTCTCTTGCTCTCAGCTGCTCTCCCAACTCGTCATTATAAAACCAACTCGCTGCATTCTGTCAGCGAGTCTCCGCCTGCACTTAACTTTTCCCCACAACGATTTCCTTCACTGACAACGAAGAAAAAACGGAAAATGAGCAGCAGCCGGTTGGTATTCTTGTCGCAGCAACGTGACATCATGTTGCACTGGTTGCTGTAACTGCTTTTCCATCCACACGCGATGCCTCGAAGTGACATTCCAATTATTATGATCGCATCCACACAAATTATGTAGAGAATGTAAGTAGGTGCACACACACACACACACCCAAAGTCTGTGCGTGTATGCGTGTCCTCATACTGCATTCCATCCTTGTGATGCTTGCTTATCCTTCGTGCAGCCAGCCACTCGTTTAGTTTATGAGTTGACTTTTTGTGCGAGGCTTTCTCTTCCTCTTCTCCTCTTTTATTGAAGAAATGTGTGTCACTTGATATGAGTAGCATACGCTCACGTGCCCCCTCGCCCTCGTCCTCGCCTTCTGCCGCCCGCGTCACCGTGTGTGAGTTTTTAGTTCAACAGCACTTGCCTCAAACTGCAAATTGCATTAGATTCCTTTACACATACCAAGTGGTACTCGCTTCTGAAATTCTTTTATCATCTGAAATAAGGTTAATGCAAGTGCCACAGCCACTGCTGGCTCTAATTATATTGAGCTTGAAATTCCGCATCGGGCGAACTTTCGCACCGTAGTTTAGAGAGTAATTTCAACTTGCCTCAGAATCGTTCCACGCGCTTATTGGATTACGAAGGGCATTTTGATCTTCTTACGGCTTTGGTGACTAAAAAGCTTAAAAGCTTCTAAGGCTTCCTGGTAGAGTCTAGAAGAAGCTTTAAAAAATTTAAACTTTTCACTCACCAAGTCCGCAAGAGGATTCTAATTTCAGTTATAATAAAAGCCGATAAGAGTGTGTGCAAAAACACAAAATGAAGCTTTTAAGGCTCTTAAAGCCTATTAAAAAGCTTTAAAAGCTTAAAGAAAAATAAAGCTTTGCACAAAACCGAAACAAGGGAGATCACTTCCAGCGAGTGTTTTTTCTATCTTTTGAAGCTTTTAAGCTTGCTAAAAATAGAAATGAAGCTTTTAAGCTTGCTTTAAAATAGAAATCCAAAATTTATTAAGATTTTTCGTAGCCAGGCGTGTGCAGAAATTGCAAGGTTCAAAGGAATTTTTTATAGCAAATTCATTCCTATTACAAAGTTTTGTTTCCATTGAAAAAACGTTATAAGATTCTTATCTCTGCAAATATTCAGCTTATTTAAGTGAATTAACGAATCTAATGTATGTAAATATTTGCTGCTTAACCCCCGCCACCCTGAGGAACTCTGTTTCGTGAAAGAACTCATAAATATAAAGAGCGTTAGAGGGAAAAAGAAGCGAATACGGATACAAGGAATGCAAATCGTAGAAAAGACACGCGTTTATCACGGCCGTCACTCTCAGTCCGCAAGTCTGCGGAAGGCATGATACGAGTAGCGCGTCGCTGCACAGCGCACCGAAACACTCAACTACTTAAATCAGCGACTTAAAGCCGCGGCTCGAGAGCAGCTCCTAAACACTCACCGCACATTTGCATGAGAGCCGGAACACATGAAACCTAACGACGCGCACCAGCTCCTTCTCTCTCTCTCTCCCTCTCTCGCACACACACGGGCAGAGCCACAGACATCATTACTACAACATTTAGCGCCCACCACCCCACCCACTTTGCGGTGCCCACCCCTCATACTTCAGCACCCCACACTCATTTGTCGCTAACCAACACCCAACATCCAGCATTCAACACCCAATCCCCGTCACCTACGCTTATTGCCCGCTCCACCCACCTCCTCACCCGCCCCTCACTCCCACCATCCCCCAACTGCCACGACCACAGTGATACTTCTATTTGCATACATAAACACTTGAGCGGGAAGGAGAAAATGTCGTCGTCTGCTGTGAATGGCGCCCAACGCAGCTTCCTGCTTCCGAGTAAAGTGTTCTGTGTTCGCTGTTCGGTGTTCAGTGTTGCCACAGTGCTCACATTACACTCCTCCGCACATCTCGGTGCGCACAACTCGTCGTCGTCCATTTCGCTGGCTTGTGTTTCCTTCGTTTCCTTTCAATGTGAATTTTTGTGTGAATTGCAATATTTTCGTTAATTCACTTCAACAGAAAAACTTTTCTTTATCATCTACATATTTTACGATATATTCGTTCGCTCCTTGCGTTTGGTGAACCCACTTGAAGATTTTTATCTTGTTAAGATGATGTTGCTATTTGTCAGAAATTTCGATGGAGTTTTGTGTACGAAGTCTAAAAGTTTTCGAATTATAAATCGGCTGCAATCGCAAATGTTATGTGAAAGAAGGATTCATTGCCTGGGGGGGGGGGGGAGGATGAAAGGAGGGTGGTTGGGATGAAGGGGAGGAAGAGTGGTAAATGAGAAGGGAAGGTGGTGGATGAGGAGGGTGGGTGGTAAGGGAGGCGTGCATGGAGTTGAGGAATGGCTTTCGGAACGAATTTCCGTCGCGCCTCGTCAAATTTGGTTTGGAGACAAACCGCCGTTTCGCCGTTGTGCCATCTTCTGTGTCTTTTATCGTTCAGATTTGACAACAGGACGATCAAGAAAAGATTTCGGAGCGTAATAGGTGTCCGAAGGGATTCAGAAAAAGCTTCTGACTTTCAGGAAAATCTCTCATTTTACACACCGTAAGCATTTATATTTTGAGCCCATTTCAAGGTGTCCTTATGGGAAGGGAAACGTGGACTCTTTGTTAATGCGAAAATTTCATTCATAATTGGATTTTAATGAACATTTCTTGACCTACTCAAAGCCTGAAAATCGTTTTTTCACACTCAAGATATCACGAGTACGAGTATCATTAAGAACGCGACAAAATATGGCTGCAAACACGTTGTTCAGATTTTGAGTAGCTCTGGAAATGTTTGACCTTCGCAGTTGCCATTTCAAATGGCAGAAGGAAAACTAAGCTGCAGCCTGGTGCCTGGTATTTCTACAAAACGTCCTTGACACTTCACCTCAAAAGTCTGAGTTCGGTTTTATGTTGTTTTTAACTTTTAAAACTTTTCTTTGATTTCAAAGCCACGAAATTTGGTTTAAAACAATTCTTAGCGTGTATTGAGTGCGTAGTTGCAGCCGCAGGTGCAGTTGGAGCCAATTAAATATTATTTTTCCCTGCGGTTTAGTTTTCAACCTCTTCAAATTCCAACAGAAATTTGGCGAAGAAGAATACAAGAAATCCAATCCAATCCTTCTTTCCTCCCACACTTCACGAAAATACACTTAACCGACTTTCACGTCCGTGATTTATGACGGTATGAGTTTGCTGGGGTGTGTGTGTGTACGTGTGTGTGTACGTGTGTGTGTGCGTATTTGTGTGCGTTAAAAGGTTGTGGAAATGTTCTTCAGCATTAGGGAAAAGTATTTTATGAACTTGACACGAAATCGTGGCATCATCGCAATGAATTAGCTGGTGAAGAAAGCGAGGAACTGGAGGGGGAAGAGGAGGGAAGGAGCAGCGGGGAAGAGGAGGGGAGGAGCAGCGGGAGAAGGAGAAGGGGATGGATCCGAAGATTAGTGGCGAATATAATTGCGTGAGCGGTGTAAAGTTTCTTCGAGCGTTTTTATTTAGTAAAAGTGTAGAAATTGAAAAAGTGTTCTCCGACAAAAATTCACTTTAAAATTATCGCTATTGTTTGCAGCGATACACACAACACACACACACACATCACACTGTTGACAGTGTTAAAAGACGGTGTGCGTCTGTCCGCTGATACCTACAGAATTTATGAAAAACGACATGAGTGCCATTTTCAGAGGCACTTCTTGTGTCCTGCCTTCCTCGCGCGTACCTTGCCCGAGGTGGCAGCAGAGATAAAATAACCTAAATTCCATTACCAAAGCAAGCGAGAACAATGCGGATGTTTGCCCAGCTCATAGCAAATCCTGCAACGTCAGCCAGGTTTGCCGCAAGCTCGAGCTTACCTTCCGGTATCCACTGCAACGTGTTCACTTGCTGTTGCCACAGAGGGCAAGGAAAAAATGGAATCCCATTCTGTCGCTGGAGAGCTCACTCTCAGCCGCCCGTCGCCTCTCGTCTCTACTTGAAATTCTAGTCGTTCCTGTGGTTGTCGGTCCTCGCATGCGAGATGCGTTCGCATTGTTTATACTGAAGGCGAGTGCGAATGCGAGAAGGATTGCGTTGCCGTGCGGAGAGGGCGAGAAGAGACGCGAGAAGAGATGCGAGAAGAGATGCGAGAACAGATGCGAGAAGGGATGCGAGAAGGGATGCGAGAAGGGATGAGAGAAGGGATGCGAGAAGCGATGCGAGAAGAGACGCGAGAAGAGATGCGTGAAGAGATGCGAGAAGGGATGCGAGAAGAGATGCGAGAAGGGATGCGAGAAGAGATGCGGGAAGGGATGCGAGAAGAGATGCGAGAAGAGATGCGAGAAGCGACGCGAGAAGAGACGCGAAAAGAGATGCCAGAAGAGTTGCGAGAAAGCATCTGGGAAGAAGATGAGATGAGCGTGTGTGTGTGTGTGAAACATTTCCTGTGCTAGAACGAAAGCATGAGTGAGAGTACTCGAAATGCGTGAGGTTTGAATGCGAGAACCAGCGTTATTGCGAGAAGGAGTTCTAGAGTGAGAACAAGTAAAAGTGCAAATGCGATTCCAAGTGTGAGTTGGAGCGCCGAGTTCACGTGCCGTAATTCGATTTGGCGCCTCACATTCCCTGCGTTGCATCGTGAGGATTCTACGAATTCCAGTTCCACATGCTACGCTATGGACGTGGATTCATGTAGCTCGACAATAATTGCGAATCGCAGTGGTGTGTAATGGTATCTACTGAATGCCTGGCATCTGCTGCACCGCGGCCCCGTGCACCACGCGACGACAACGTTAGCGTAAACCCTTCAGAGCTGATGTTAGCCGTGATGGTTGGCTAAAGGGTAGCAGTGGATTTTTTCAGTGGAATTCGCGGTCTGTTGTTACTGGCTGTGATAGTGACGTTGGTGTTTCTGTCGGTCTTTCTGGCATCCACACTCTTTCCAAACTCGCGTCTAGTGGTGCGAGATTTTCGCAGATATCGGCGATTTCCGAGATCGCGACACCAGTTCTCGTCGCGATGAAAAACATAAAGTTGTTTCGATCTCGATTCTCGCCCCGAATCAAGGCACGAACGGGAACTGGCTCGTCACAAACTTCCCCTCGCCTCTCCGCCGCTGAATGACTTGCGAGTCCCACAGCCGGCCTAGAGTACACAAGGATACCAGCCAAACGACCTGCTTAATCGACCAAAGACCTCTGTTCCGCTCCACTGCCTTCTACGTCCCCACATCGTCGTGTACCTGCCACAGTTTCTTCAGTGATGGCTAGGAATGCCAAGGAGTTCTCGCTTAGTACACCCGGCCACTTAACTGTCTTGATAGGCTCGGCGCGCCCTGAATAACGCTGCCGGTGCAGCATCCGATGAAATGGTGCGAGGTGTGCATTCTGAATGAGTGCACTCGAGATCCCACGTTAAGCGTATCTGGAGGTTCGCGATGAGACGGGAACTTGACACGGGGGATTAAGGATTCTGAAGAGAGTCGCGGCCTGCAGAAGGACAAAATGCGCTGACTCACTCTCCAGCCTGACTAACTCTCCACCCTGACTGACTCTCCTCCCTGACTGACTCTCCTCCATGACTGACTCTCCTCTCTAGCTTATTCTCCTCCCTGACTGACTCTCCTCTCTAGCTTATTCTCCTCTCTGACTGACTCTTCCCACTGGCTGTCTGACTTCATTGTATGACAAACTCGAGTGGAATTAAAAGTGCGCACCACCAGCTTCAACAAGCCAGCCAACTCCGCCACCCAACTCCGCCACCCAACTCCGCCACCCAACTCCGCCACCCAACTCCGCCACCCAACTCCGCCACCCAACTCCGCCGACCAACTCCGCCGACCAACTCCGCCGACCCACTCCGCCAACCTTCCAGCCAACAAGTCAGCCGGAATGTCAACGACTTTTATTTAAAAAATATATAAACGACGAGCCTTTAGAGGATTACGCGACCATACCTTCCTGCTGCTGCTGTTGCTGTTGCTGTTGCTGCTGTTGGTGGTCCTGCTCCTGCTGGTGGGGCAGCCGCACTCAGCGTTATTAACTGCAGCGCTGCAGTGCTCCGCCAACGGAATTCAGACGTCTTCCTGAAGCCCTCAGTCGTCAGCGCATGACGACGCTGCGCCCACGAGCACAAAAGCACTTTTTAAAGCAATTTTAATCTGTCCTCTTATTTAAAACTTCACTTCATCATATCATTACGTTGATGAGGGTTGGAGTGCAGTCGTCGCAGTTGCGCTGGCTGCAGGTGTGGACGGTACCTAGCAGCAGCAGCTTGGTTGCGGTGGTGGGGAGGGGTGTGGCAGGGCGGGTGGACGGAGACTCGACTCGAGTGGGAATTAATTTGAATTCCGCATTTACGTTTCATGCAGGCTTTAGTTAACTTTTTCAGGCTTCCATGACACTGGTGCTACTGAGAGGGGTAGTTAATCGGGAAAGGGGTGAGTAGGGGGACGGCCAGGGGCGGGGGCGGTTTGAAGAATATAAAATTTCATGGGATGATGGGTTCCATTCCTAATATGATGGGTTTTCCCCTATTTTTCCCATATAGTTTTCTATGATTTCTCTTCTTCGAGTGTTTGAAATCATGATTTTGAGCAGAGGAATAGAGAATCGTGAGAAAATTTAGCAGAATCGAAACTTATTCAAGGGCCACGCCCACTTTTGTGCCAAGCGCACATTAATTCAGTAGTTGAATTATGGATGAATTATGAAGGAATGTTTATTTATTTCGTAGTAATTTCACAGAATGTGAAATTAACTTCTTAATTTACGTATTTATGGAATTAAATAAAGAGCGCTTAATTTATACTGATTTTATTTCGCTGCTTTTTATAACCCGCAAAGGGTACTCGTTGCTGTGTTAAAAAGGTAACAAAAACCGGATCTGCATGCAAATGCAGCGGCACGAAAAATACGCTTTTCACGTGCATAAAGTGCACATAAATAATCCGAAAATATGGACAAAAAGCGGTGATGGAAACTCGTATACGCACACACACATTCACACGCTTTCATATGCATTTCCATCCACTCTTACACACACACACACACGCATTTGCAGACTTCCTAGAATACCTTTTTGGCGTTGAAAAACTATTTTATTTTCGCCTAAAGTTATGGGAGTGGATATGAAAAGCAAGGAAAAAAATAAACATGCGCAACAAAGAAAAAAAAACAAAATACATTTTAAAATAAAAGGGCGAAAAAAGGAAGAAAATTGTCGAAAAATCGGGGGGAAACCGTAAAACACGCTTAACTAAGTGGACAAACCCATTTAGTTAAATTGTAGCGAAGAGAGTGGCGAAGGAATGAGATGTCGGAAGTGTGGTCGCAGCGAGAGAGTGAGAGTGGGGTAGCGAGAGAGAGTGAGAGTGGGGTAGCGAGAGAGAGTGAGAGTGGGTCAGCGGGAGACTGAGTGGGGAGGGGGGGAAGCCAGAGTACTTGCGACAGAGAGCGAGCGGACGCTTAATTGGACGCTTTTAAAAGGCTTTTCGATTTATTGAGTTGGCAACTTTTGGCTATTTTTAATAAAAGTATAAAAATGCCTGAGATGTGGGGGACGATACAACGCAGGAGGAGGAGGAGGAGGAGGAGGAGGAAAAGGACGACAAGGACGACACAAAGGATGTGGTATTTTCATTTTGATATTTGTACGTGTTCACCAAATTTTATTAAAATCGATGAGGACCGAGGATCACCGTGATCTCTCAGTTTCGACAGCGATCTCGATCTCGCATCTGGTCTCGAATGTAAAACGCCGTCTCGATGCCGATTCTCGTCTCGAATTCGACAGAAGAACGAGACGAGAAGGAGGCTTAAATTCCCCAAAACCTTATAATCTGCGTATCTAGAGAAAGTGCGAGTTCGGAACTCGCTCTCCGAAATTGTTCCGCTCTCCTGTTAAATTTTTCTTCCTAATTTTTCATCCCTCCTAAATTTTTCCTTTCTCTTAAATTTTCCCTCCCTCCTAAGTTTTCCCCTCCCTCCTAAATTTTCCTATCTCCTAAATCTTCCCTCCCTCCTAATTTTTCCTCCCTCCTAAATTTTCCCACCCTCCTAAATTTTTTCCACCCTCCTAAATTTTTCGCCCCTCCTAAATTTTTCCTTCCTCCCAAATTTTTCCGTTTCTCCTAAACTTTTCCTTTTCTGAATTTTTCTCTCCCTCCAAAATTTTTCCCTCTCACGGAAATCACAGAGTGAAACCGTGAAGAATATTAGAAAATAGTTAAGAACAACCGTGAAAACAGATTACATTGCAGCTCAGATGCACTGACACAAAAAACACAAAAACAATCCTAATCTTCTCAGCCTGTATAAATGTAACAAACTCTCTGAAGCACATACGCACACACACAGACACACACAGACACACACAGACACACACAGACACACACAATCAGCACTTGCACCGGCCGCTGCAACCTGCACACTCAGCACGCCAGGCGGGTTGATAGGTTTCGGTAACCACAAGGAAGCTGCTGTGGAGCTCGTGTCACGTGAGAGGCAAGAGACTCTGCGGCAGAATGTGGCACAGACGCACGCACACATACACGCATGCACGACGCGAACACACGCGGCACACACGCGCACACACGCGCACACACGCGCACACAAAAATTTTTTATTTTGCATGCACGAGGCTGCTGTTGATTTTAATGTGCTTCGTTTGGATTGCTTAAGCATGCACGTCCCTCCGCGCCCCCCCCCACCCCAACCCCTTCAAACCACCACCCCCTCATCCCTCCACCCCCTCCTGCCAGAACCACCAGGTAGCCAAATATGAAAAACTCTTGACTCCATTCATCGAGGTTACCAAAAAAACCAAAAGAAACGAAAAAGAGAAAAAACGACGGGACGTTTGAGGAGTGAAAAAATGCTCACTTAATTCGAGCAAAGCAGCGTGACGCAAAAAACACACCACGTTACGTGGCGTGGCAGCAAGCAGCTTCTGTGTTTTGCGCCTCTTTTGCTCCTTCTTTCCTGAAGCCCTCCTGCCCCCCTCCGCCCCACGTTGACATCCGCCAACAAAGGCAGCGACGACGACGACGACGACGACTTTCCTTCCTGTGAAGCTGGTATTTTGCAAGCGAGAGAAAGGATTTCGTGGAAGAACGTGGTTGTTGCTGCCCGCGCCTCTCCGATGTTGATTCTGCTGCTGTTGCTGCCTCTGTGCGGCCGCCAGCGGCTGTCCTGCTGCAGCAACCAACCAGCAGCAGCAGCAGCAGCAGCACATCCTGCACGTCCAGGAACAATTAACCAGCTAATGGCCTTTTAAGTCCTGTTTGCATGTTGGATCTCGGCTGTTCCTCGTGTTGCTGCCGTTTTTCGCTTCCCGGTGCGCCGGGATTTTTAAATATGCATTCGAGCCTCGACGTCGCCTGCGTTCTGCGCTCCCGCGCCGCCTTCAGCGAGGTGATGCTGAGCTTGTTTTGTGATGAAAGTGATGGCAGCGGTTTTGGTGAACGTACACAATACAACAATAAGAACAACGACAACAACAGCAAAAACATCATTTAACAACAACATTCAACCTCATTGCAGACCCCGAAATGCTTTAACAATTTTTTATGCATTGCATTTTAATTTTAATCAATTTTTAAAAGAGTTTCAAGGCTTCAAATTGAATTTAATTATCTTTGAATTTGCTGTGAAGGCGGCTCTCGCCTCGCTCTCGATTATCGTCTCGATTTTGAGTGTGTGTTTATCTCGAATTTGCGAGGAAATCGTAACAATAACGAGAAGGTTTTGTGTGAGTTTCGCGATTCGCGAATCATTCGTGTGTGCATTAAAAATCGCACGGGACAATCGACGCCTCTAAACCGACAAATTCAGCTCGGTGCAGATTCAGCTCGAATTAAAAGCTCTTTGATCGCGCGATTAATTCAGTTAAACGCGTAATTAGCGATGTGTAAAAATTTCCACAGCGGAATGCGTCGCCACCGAGTTGAGTGAGCGAAAAGCGATTACGAAACAATCAAAACAATTGCGACTAATTACTGTAATTAACTGAGAATCTAAAAGCGATGATTTATTTTGGTGGTGTTTTCGCTTGTGAATTTCGATTTTTGTGTTCGCCACGTCTCTCTCAGTGTGTGTTTGTGTGCGTGCGTGCGTGTGTGTGTGTGTGTGTGTGTGGTAGTTGCAACACATTTTCCACACAAGCAAAACTTAAATTTGTGCAATTTTCACTGCGCAATCATAAATCAAAGATTAATACAAACCCATGCACTCGCAAACACACATACACGCACATACATACATACATACATACATACATAAACGCAATTGCATTGAGTTTTAAATACGCAATAAACAAAAAATGGAAAAAAGAAAGCAAAACTTCCAATTGCACTTAATTATTCTGTGTAACATTTTGCAGCATTTTGTAAATCAGGTTGCTGATGTGGTTGTTGTTGTTGTTGTTGTTGTTGTTGTTGTAGTAGCTCTTGTTGTTGCTGTTGTTGTCGTTGTTGGTAAATGAATGAACTAAATAAAAAGGAAGAAAAAGAATTCATCTCTAATTACTAAAAAGCGAGCTCCACCAACAACAAGGCTTCGGCTTCAGAAAGAGTTACAGTTACCATGTAGTAGTGTAGAAGCACAACAACAGCAACAACTATAATTACAACAATCATTAAGCGAGCGCGAAAAAGTGGCTTTTTTGTGCCTGCAAAAGCCTGCAAAAACTCGCAAAAACACGCAAAAAACACGCAAAAACCTGCAGAAACCTGCAAAATAAACAGTTCAAAGTTTAATTATGGCAGCTGGGAGTTTTGTTTTTTGTTTGTTTGTTTTTTTTTGTGTTTTTGTGCAACGGGGGCCTGACGTCCTTGTTTGTGAGCGCTTTTGTCCCCCGCTCGCCCCTTTTTATTGCGTGTGCGCTTCGTTGTTGCACGAGATGTTGAACGAGGAGAGGAGAGATTATTTTTCCTGATGTTGTTGTTGTTGCTTTAGTATGTGCAGCTCTTTTCAATTACAAATACAACAATTATCGACGTAATTATCGACGTACATATAATGTTATCGCTGCATCAAAGCGATTTCTTCACAAATTTTTATTAGTTTCAACATTCTGTTGTTGTTGTTGTTGTTGGTGGTGTTGTTTCTCCATTACACATCCTCACATATAAAAAAAATCGTTTTTATGGTGCGTTTGTTATTCTCTCGCCGCCGTGTAGTTTTCGCTCTCGTTTGCGCTGAAGTTGTCGATAAAACTCGATAAAAATGGCAACAAAATTGAGAGCAAAGTGTTGGCGACACGCAGTAGCTGTAGTCACAACAACAACAACAACAACAACAACAACATCATCATCATCAACAACATCAACATAAAACTGAAAATCTTGTTTAACTTTTTAATTAAAGGCAGTAAAGCAGCCTTTGTTGTTGTTGTGAGCGGGGGGCGGGGGGTGGGGTGAGGTTGGAAGTACACCCGCGTGATTGATTAAGATTGCTTCGATTTTAATCAAAACCGTCACGCGCGTGTAAAACATTGAAATGTTGTATAGATGAAATCGTTTCGCTCGCAGATCGCTTGAATTCTTAATAAAACTTCAACAGTTATTTGAAAGCAATTCCAGTGTTTCGTAAACACTTAAATTCGGAAAGCTATAAGTCTGACAAAACCTCAAAAACGTTTTCATCCTAATAGAATTTTAATGTGCAGTAGAAACGTGCGAAAATTCACACCTTTCGTGCGTTCAAAGGACAATAAAGCGCTTTTTAGAATCCTTTTTGCGCTAACAAATCTCGTTCAGCCACAAAAAAGTAGCCAATTGTTTAGAAGTGTGTGTGTGTGTGTGTGTGTGTGTGTGTGTGTGTGTGTGTGTGTAAATAAAGGATGTAATTTTATTTCATTATTGTTTCAAGAAGCGCTCGAGGCGATCTGTGTAAAAATGTAGTAGTGCGAGTGTGACTGTGTGTTTGTGAGCGCGTGAGTGAATGACACCGGCTAAAACAACAACAACAACAACATGGGCGAAAAGAATAACAACAGCAGGTACAACGACAAGAAGAACGACAGCAACAACAAGAACAATAACGACAATAATAGCAAAAACAACGACAATAGCAAAAACAACAAAAATGAAAACAACAACAGAATCAAGAACAGCAACAAAGGGAACAACAACAGCAGCAACAACGACTAGAAGAACAATCGACAGTAAAACAACAACGATACGAACAACAGCAACAACAACAACAGAAGCAAAAACATCAACGGAAACAACTATGAAAGCAACAACCAGGAAGACAATAAGCGCTCTACAAAAATCAATAGAACAATTCTACAAAAGCAACAACAACAACAACAACAAATCAGCAAAATCCAACAAGAGAACGACGATGACAAAAATGCAAACAAGAAGTTCGTCGTTGTATCCGTTTTTTTATTCGGGGAGTCCCCATTAAACGTATTAATTTACTGGTACTTGTTTGCCCTTTATCTTGTTGTTGTTGTTGCTGGTGTTGTTGTTTAGTTGCTCTCAATAAAGTTGCCGCTCTGGCATTTTTGCTTTTGTTGTTGCTTTGTTACTGTTTCTGCTATTGTTGTGAGTTGCCATCATAAATCCTTTTGTTCGGTGAAAGTTTTTCCTGCAATAGAGTACCCGTTTGTTGTTGTTGTTGTTGTTGCTGTTGTAGTACGGTGCTTTTACGATGAGCTAGATATGTTCCAGTTCTTTTCTCTCTCTCTCTCGCCCACCTTCTCACTCCCCGATCCTCTCGTCCTCGCTTCCTTAGCTTCCCGCTTTCCGCTTTGCCCTTGTTTTTTTACATGAATGTTTATAATCCTCTGGCAACAACAGCAATAAAAAACTAATTGCTGATTTCATCCATTAATACGTCCATAAAACGGTTATAATAAATTTTGAGCCGACTGCAGATGACACGATAAGCAGTTGGAAATGGGCGAGATATGGCGAGGGAGTGCGTTAAAAAGGCGAGGGAATGCGTTGAAATGGCGGGGGAGTGCGTTGAAATGGCGAGGGAGTGCGTTGAAATGGCGAGGGAGTGAGTTAAAATGGTTTTTCCTGCCTTCCACTTGAGATTCGAGCGAGCGAAGTTTGTGAATGAATTGAAATGATTGGGTTGGATTAAAGTAATTTAGTAATTCAAGGAACGTTCTTCAGCCTCTAAACACGAAAGTCTTGAATTCATGTCCTTGCCAAACATCAGCTGACGATCTGTAGCATGTGGGCGTTGATGGTGAAGGGTTGAGGGTTGAGGGTTGAGGGTTGAGGCAGATCTCAGATCTCAGAAGTAGCAAATAAGCAGATTCTAATGCCGGACTTTTCTACAATTGCAGGTTCCCTTGAGGGCGCCTCGAAGCGCTTCTTCACGGATTTCCTACAAGAAATACCCACTCCCGGCACAGGTGGACCCACGTTCGACACCAGCGTGTCGACCAACATAACGGGCCTGGTGGGCAAGACGGTCAAACTGACGTGTCGTGTCAAGAACCTGGGCAATCGAACGGTAAGTGGAAAGATGCGCTGCTGGATTAAGCTGAACAGGTCCTCACAGAAATCACAAACCTGTAAGGAAGGACTTGTGACGAGTGAAGAAGACGTTTACGAAATTTCATTCCATTTCCATGTGAAGAAATCGGTAGACCTGCGCTGGTCTCATTAAACTCCATCCAGCTATTGCAAGATTTTCCCTACTTAAAGCGACCTCAATTCGAATGGTACTCAAGTGCAGCCCCGATTAACGACAACAACAACAAGAAGAAGAAACCTCAAAATAGGCCTTTTAGCGCCATCATGACATATTTCGTGTCATAACTTTTGTTCTTCCTCGGCCTACTTCTTGCTACTCCTTCTCATCTTCTTCTTCTCTCCCCCCAAGCCCCCACCCCTCATCCTCTCACCTCTCTACTCCTCTCTTCCCTCACTGATGAGAGCCCCCGCTTGCCATCACAAATTCTGACAATTTCTTCGCATTATCAACATCAAGTGTTTGTTGCTTTTTCAGTGACGAAACGAAAAGTTGAGTTTCTCCCTGCGTTCCTCTTAACGCTTTCTTAACCGTATTTATGAATTTATGTCAAACAGCTGCACCAGCGACAAACTCAACTCGAAGTTGCAACTTTTCTTCAAGTACTTTTTCCGGTAAGCCGAGAAAAACTTTGCGTGTATCCGCTGTCATACTTTTCACTCTCGCGCCCGGGCAAAGTTCAGCTCAACTGCGTCGAGCCGCGGTCCGCGCCGGCCCACCAGGGTCGCCCGGCTCATCTCAGATGTGCAGATGTGGCCCGAGTGAACCTCAGCATTCATTTGCCGCCGAGGGGAGAAGTCGAGGGAACGCAACAAAATCGGCGACTCAACATAGAGATTTCAAAAGTCATCGTAAATAATTAGCGAGAAGAGCACGATGACGATGACGATGACGATGACGATAACGATAACGAAGACGATGACGATGATGATAACGAAGATGATAACGAAGACGATAACTACGAAGATAACCGCGATGACGTCGGGCGGCGGAGGGCGGGCGGTGCCGAGGATGACACCAACAATGGCAGCGGTATTGCTGCCACATAAAGTGGCGCCCTCTGCTGTTTTGCAATTAAGTAATTAAGCGGAACAAGGCTGCTGCAGGCTTGCATTTAAGTGGAAAAACAGGAAGCGGCCGCAGCGAGGAGCGACCGAGTGGAAGCGACGCGCAGTCAAGTTAATTTTAAATGTTGTCCTTACGCTTCAGTGGCTCGCACCGCAGGATGCGGCGCACGACATGACAGCGCCAAGTGTGTGTATTTTTAATTCATTTAGTTGTGTGCGCGTGCGGAAATGAGGGAATGACATCGGCGCGAAGTTGCAGTTAAGAAGAACTACGAAAATTCGGAGTCGGCTTTCCTCCCTCGGTGTGGTCAAAATATTAAAACTTACGGAAAACTTATTCAAAAACTTATTCAAAAGTGTACATTTTGAAAACTCGCTCAAATTTTAATTTAAAACTACACAGAAATCTAATTAAAAAGTCTTCGGCGAGAAAGTCGCCGACTACAGAAGTCTGACTAATAAGTTCACGTCAAGCCGCAGCTGAGAACCACCAGCTACCACCAACTAAAATAGCTTTGCGGCCGCAATGATGGCGCCACCCATGATGTTGCAGAACCCACAGAGAATACAATGAATGCGAGTTGCAACTTGGAACCGTGTGGAGAATCAAATGCTCGCACCCAACCAGCTCGTTGAGAGGATCAGAAGTGAAGGAAGTGCTGGCTCACGGGCACCCGAGTCCCCCGCACCCCTCCGCCGGAGCCTTAATCACTCCGCGCGAAAAGTCCTCGTCGTTGGTTCTCGTTAATTGTAGCAACTTCGCGTTGCCAACCGTGTACGCATTTTTGTGCTAATGAGTTTGAAGTAAATGCGAGAAACTCTATTAAATGACTGCCGCTCCTAACGAACTAAAGAGAGCAGAAGCCGTTTTTATTTCAATAAAACAACGTAATGAATGCGGTTTGCTTGCAGGCATAAACGTGCGCAGGTTGCACTTCTTACATACATACATACATAGATATGTGTGTGTGTGTGTACGAGTACTTACAGTAATCCTGATTTACTGTACTAACTAACGGTAGTTGTTGTTAAATGTTAACCTGAACTGTGTAAAACGTAATAGCGGATTGAAAAGGTCTTAAAAACTGCCAAGATTTCTAAATCGGCCTTCATATCGACTGAGAACTCGATCTCTGTCCCAACTGAGATCTGGATCTTCGTTCTGACTGACATCTCGATCGTCATCCTGACTGAGAACTCGACCTTCGTCCCAACTGAGATCTGGATCTTCGTTCTGACTGACATCTCGATCGTCATCCTGACTGAGAACTCGACCTTCATCCCAACTGAGATCTGGATCTTCGTTCTGACTGACATCTCGATCGTCATCCTGACTGAGAACTCGACCTTCGTCCCAACTGAGATCTGGATCTTCGTTCTGACTGACATCTCGGTCGTCATCCTGACTGATAACTCGACCTTAGTCCCAACTGAGATCTGGATCTTCGTTCTGACTAACATCTCGATCGTCATCCTGACTGAGAACTCGACCTTCGTCCCAACTGAGATCTGGATCTTCGTTCTGACTGACATCTCGATCGTCATCCTGACTGAGAACTCGACCTTCGTCCCAACTGAGATCTCGATCTTCAGTAAATAAAGTTTAAATAATAATAATCTTCCTCAATTGATTTCATGGTATTGTCGTTTCTGCCTTCAGTTTTCCGGTATTTCCTCTTGTGCTTAATTTCAAGGCAGCCAAGTCGTTGGTATTAAATGCAAACTAAATATATGAGGAAATACCGGAAAGCATCCCGTCTCTCTGTCCTCGTTAACTTCTCCATGGTGCTTTGTGGCACTTCTTCTAATTGGTTCCACTTGAATCGGTAACCTTTGCCTCGCTGGCACTGCAGCGCCAAGTATTCCCGACTCTCCCCACCAGACACCAGACAAGCTCCGTCTGTAGCTCCGATAACCAGTTAAGTTTCCGTAAAACCGCTTGAGGTTGTGAGCTCTACGCTGATTTCATTCTGAATTCTTTTTAAACTGCTTCGAATGGCAGCAGCAACCATAAGATTGCCCTCGTGTTTGGCTCCTCGCTCGCTCAAGAGGATACTGCAGTTGCAATTCCTCGTGCAAAATTTAACTCAAAATATGTTCTCAGGGAATCCTCCGCCCTCCTCCTCCGCAGCCGCAGCGTCTCAATTAAAACGGTTGCTAATTAATATTGTTATCGTAGCTGATGCTGTTGTCGAACGTAATCGCCCGCTCGCCGAGCATCCTGTGCCGACAACGAGCTGCGATTCCCCGAACCTTCGTTCCCTCAGATGGCTTTTCATTCGATTATTTTCAAAGCGCAGGATATCAAACGCTGTTCTGCCGCTTTGAGGAGGAGTACCAAACCGGATTTCAGCGGCGTAATGGGTTCCCTTGCTGCGGTTTCCCTCTCATTGGTCTGGAACCGGAAAGCGACCGAAATTGGGACCATTTGGCAAGGTGCAGCTGGTTCGGAATCGCACTGTGTTTGTCTACTGAAGGATATCGTGTCCCTCTGTCAATTTGCTTCATTGCTGGCGTGTTAGTGAGTCCCGTCCGCCTCCCCATCGCTTCGCCATTCGACGGCCTTGCCATTCATCCACTTTTAGTTTATTTTGGTCCATTTCGGGGAGGTGGGGCGCTCATGTTGGGAAATAGCAAAGCACTTTGACGTCGAAAGTGCGGAGGTGCGATGCGCTCATTGGATGCCCTGGTGGTCGGTGCGGGTCGGCGGTGGGGATCGATCTGGACGGGCGACCGCTTAACTTGACAGTGCAGCGCAAAAGAGAAGCGTGAGAGTGGGCGGCCTCGACGAGCTCGAGCTGCTGCCGATTCGCTCGAGTGGCTCGCTTTTCGCTTTGCGACGGATGTGTATCTCGCACTGACGGATGTTCGTTTCACTGACAACTCGATGGAATCCTTTAGGTTTCGATGCTTGATATAAGCACATCGTTTTCTTTTTTGGCTTAATACGCAACTGAAAAGAGACGAAAACCTGGCGAAGCTCACTTCCTTGTCTTCCAAATTAACTTCTCCACACTTCAATACCTCTGAAACCACGCTATCGTGCTGCTGCTGCTGGTCTTCATCCCCACCTCTGTCCTGGACGTGTAAAGCCAAGCATCTACACGAGGACCTCATGTCCTCACCCCGCACTCTCACCCCGCCTGCACACGTCGCCCCATTACAGCCGCAAATTTCGATTTCCCATCCGGAAAAGTTTTCAATAAACTTTCAATTTATTGGTCTCTCTTCGAATAAAAACGTCCGCCACGGGCCCTGATGGACGCAGTGGCGTGTGCGCTGCTACGACACCTCCGTCCCTGCTGGGGTGCATCACCGCACCCGCTCGGATGTCAATTGTGGTCAAGGAAATCGCTCGGCTACAAAGAGACTCGGACGTGTGTGTTGTAGGTGACTCTCGTTCAGAGTCCGTTCCCGGTGCAGGGAGGCGACGAGGATGGAGTTGAGTGTACAGTAGTTTCTGTTGCGTGGTACAGGATGGTACAGGGATGCAAAAAAGGGGAAAAACGAGAAATCGAACTGACAAGATTCATCGGAAGTGCGGCTTATTCACACGTTCGGTCTGTTGTCATGGTGGAAATGACACCAGCGACTGGGGATCCGAACACACACACGCACACACACACACGCACACTCAAACACTTTCACTTCGTTCGTACACACTTACAACGTACATATATTTGTTACGTGTATTTTTTTGTAATTACGTTCATTTTAGACCAATAAAGTGGTGGTGTTGTTGTGGTTGGTGGTGTTGTTGGTGGTGGTGGTGGTGTTTTTGGTGATGGTGGTGTTTTTGATGATGGTGTTTTTGGTGATGGTGTTCTTGGTGATGGTGTTGTTGTTGTTGTTGTTGTTGTTGGTGTTGTCATAACGAGCGCACTCACAGTGTACGTGTTACAACTTCTCTACGTGTTCCTCTGCGTGCGTGTGTGTGTGTGTGTGTGTGTGTGTGTGTATGTGTGCAGTAATTCAAATCGCTGCGGTTGATGTCAAATGTAGATAGCAAGAGTTGCCAACTGCAGTTCTCTGCATTTTTACAACCGCTTATAGTTCCGTCTCGTTATCGTTCGTTCCGATCGTCCTTGTGTTGCAGCACTGAATCCGGTTGATTGTGTCAGTGATGGGAAAGAAGCTGAGTGGGTGGCGGGGT
Organism: Sicus ferrugineus; assembly: GCA_922984085.1. Taxonomy (NCBI): domain Eukaryota; kingdom Metazoa; phylum Arthropoda; class Insecta; order Diptera; family Conopidae; genus Sicus; species Sicus ferrugineus. The sequence goes on from OV277351.1 coordinate 26,773,300, forward strand.
GGTGGGTTGAGAGGGAGGCGAGAGGAGGGCTAACACGTTCGGCTCACATTCGGTGGCACCATTGCAGCACCGAGGAAGTCGGACACACATAACTACAGACACCAGCACTTTCCTCCTCCCTCTCTCTCTCTCTCTCTCTCTCTCTTCTCTCACGCTCGCTCTGTTTCACGCTCCGCAACGCAAATACTTCAGCAGAGCAAAATTGCTAAATTATGCGAACACGTTTAATATTTAAAATGGCGGCAGTGGTCTCGTCGGAGAGGACGAGTGGTTGGAACGAAAGAGATGCTGAATTTTTAACGATATAACGGTGAAAAGAAATAAAAAAAAAAAAATTAAAATATGTGCGCAGCTAAGCGATTTCAGCTTTGTTTAATTTCATTTAATTACAATTAAAGTTCAATTCTCCGAAGTAGTTGTGTTGAAACAACATAAACTTCTCTTCGCTCAGTTATAATTTGGCCACAGCGAGGCCTTCTAAGTCTCTCAGTCCTTCGTTTAATTTAAGTTGTGCTCCCTGAAGCGACACAACTTTGCTCGGATACAATCAGCTCGCTGCGATTTTTGCCAGTTTTCAGTCGACCCTCAAACACTCGGCGGTGCGAATTCGCAGAGAGAACAAGAGAACCTGCAATATTTCAGTTTCCCCTCGAACTTAATTAATGTTTCCGGGTCAGGGGATTCTCCTTCGTGGCAACTTTCGGCTTTCTGCATCTCCTTCTGCTATGCAAACGAATGCAGTGTCGACGCAGCGAGTAACAACGAAGCGAAAGTATTGTGCGAGAGCTGTGCAGCAGAGTTGTTGTTGTTGCTGCTGGTCCTGGCGATGGTGGTGCCTTTGACGTGTTTTCCGGCTCGTGAGCCTGCAGCTGCCTCGAGCGAGAAGAAACTTGCACTCTGCTGCCGGCTGCCGACTGCCGGCTGCCGGCTGCTGGTAGTTCCTGCTGCCTATTTTGAATACGAGTCTTCCTCGAAATTGCTTGTTTCCGTTGCACTTCCTCCTGCTTTGTTCCGCGGAGACGAGACAGAAAGCGGCCACGTTTGAGCGACACCGCCTGCCTGTCCTTCTCGGGTCAGAAGCTTGTTGTGCTGTGCTTCGGCGTGCTTTTCTTCTTCTGGAGTGTCGAGCGAGATTAAGTTGAATTCCAAAGCAGCTGCGGCTGGCAAATTACTTGCGCTAGTTTAATGACTTTTTTTGAATGCTACTTCTGCTTGGGATCGCTTGAAAAGTAGCAGAAAAGTGCTGCGAACGGTTTCGTTTGTCACTTTGAAGAACGGGCTGCGCCATCTGACGATCCACGCCGCTGTGTGCGAGGAAGCCACGACGGCGCACCATTGCATGTTCACAAACAATGCGCTCCTTCAAGCGGATCCGCATCCGCAAACGAATACACGCATCCGTGGAGTGCAGCGACCCCCGCCGGTAGCTCCTCCAGTCGAAGCTTCAAAGGCAACAGCAGTCGTCGCATTGTGGCAGCCACAATTTCACCAGAGATTTGAGGCTCCGCACAAAGCACGACGAGTTGAGAGCGTTTTGAATTCTTCGAAAAAAGCGGATGTGGTGGCAGGCGGACGCCGCACTGACGTGGGTTTCGTCATGACGTGGTACGCTCGGATTTCGGATTCGGCTTTTCGTTGTTAGTGTGGGGAGAACGGATTTTATTCTTTCCTTTTTGAATTTTTGCGAAATAGTCGTTTTCTCTTCCATTTATTTAGCTTTTCAGCTTTTCGTTTTTGAAACGTGCTTTTTAATTTTCTCCCGTTTTCTAAACATTTGAAAAACAGTTCTGTCTACATTTTCCACATTCGATTTGCATTTTCATTTTATGAATATTACAATATTTTCCGATTTTGCCAGCGTTTGCTCGTTAGGAACATCAGCGTGCCGCTGGCAACAATCTTCCCGAAATTGCTCCTCAGTCGTCGTTGCGCGGTTTGCGCGATTCCAATCGATTTCGACTCCAATTCCAGTTCGATTATTGCCTTCAAATTTGCATTTCCAATTCATTTCACTCGCGCAGCCGAGGAAACGGCATAAAAATTCCATAATCATGGAAGCAGAGTCGGCACAGCAGAGAGGAGAGATGAGAATTGAAATGGTGCAATTTATGGCTTTCGTTGGCAATCATTGTAATGCACTTTACACATGTGCAAACAACAAACACGAAATACTCATCCACCAACGACGTACTGAATGGGTGGCAACTCAGGTGCCAAGGTGTGGAAGGTTTCAAAGTAGACACTTTTCGGGGTCCGTTCACGCCAAAGTTTGGACAGCAGAAACATCCAGACTGCGAAGGTTTTCGTCCCACGTCTTCAGTGCTTGTCGAGAACATTTCACCATTTCTCTTGATTTGGCAACCCGAACCTATTAAATAATGAAAAAGAATTGTTGTTCTCAATGAGACTGACCATTCGAATCACACAAAAAAAAGGAAACAAACGAAAAAGTGAGCGAAAAGAACGAAAAAGTGAGAAAATCCTTCGATTGAATTTTCAGTTCTTAAAAAGCTAAGAAGCTGATAAGTTTCTCAGCCGAGATAAATCGGGCGATTTCTCGTTTTTCTAAAATGTCGCAAAACTCGTACGAAAGAAAGCCACAAAAGATGACACTGGTGGCGTCAGTTGTTTCGAATTCGCTTCTCGCTCAAAATCAGCTACATAAATGGAAATGACGGCGGAGAAGAGAATCTGCTTGCCTTCGAGGAATGAAAGCGGGATCCGTGGAAGTGATAAGTTGCCCTATCTGCACAAAATCGTAATTAAAATACGGTTCTCTCCGTTAATCCTCGTATCCTCTTCCATCTCGATAAGATTTACTTTGATTGGCAACAGTCTTCCAATTTATTGCTCGAGAATATTGTTTGATTTTGTTGGAGGAAAGAAAAGGAAGAGAATGGAGCCATAATATTATTGATATACTGAAGCAAGACCACCACAACCGTCTAACCGTCCAACCACCCAACAGACAACAGACAATTTCTACCGTACCATATCTCACATTTTTTTATTGAGAACCCCTCCACTCCGGCGGACGACGAAAGCGGGCCATTCTCACGTCTAGAAGCGTCCTTTGCTGCTGCTTGAGCTCGATCGAAATCGTTGAATTGTATTTCGAGCGACTCGTAGATCGTATCGCAGCAGGAAAATGGAATGAAGACGCTATGGAAGTTGGCGCGATAATATTATTAGCCGCTTGGTATGTCATCTGCTGCTTTTTCTGCAAAATAATCCGATAGGCAGGCGGAGAAAGAAATGACATTTTTAATTAAACACCGAATTTTTGGCAGTCGTTAAGATGGGAGGATGTGATTGTAGCAGGAGGTGGAAGCAGTAGCAGTGAGGGATTCAATGAAAATCAATTAAAATCAGAAGAGAATGCTCAGTAAGAGAGTAAATTCAGGAGATTTCTTTTGTGAAAAGCAAAAGAAAGCCGAAATATTGCTCTTCTCTGACTTTGATGATTTTTTTATTTAAAATTAAAGCATTTAGAAGAAAAATAAAGAATGTGTTTGATATTCAATCTCTCGAATTTTCATAAAGACGAACAGGACTCGTACAAACAGGATTCGTATTCGTATTTACAGATTTCTTGAATAAAAGCAGGAGCAATTTAATGCAAACCCTATCAGTTATCAAACTATTATTTCTCAGCTTCTCGTTTCTTCGCTCCCGAAATATGCCTCCTTTTTCTACTTCTTCTTCTTCTTCACCTTCCACTTTACCTCTTACCTTCTGGTCTTCAACAGTACGAGAGTTATAAAAGCGATAAGACTTTCTTGTCAGCGGCTGCCTGAATATGTATCGCATGGTGTTTTCCTTCTTTATTATATCAACTTTTGTTATTGATACTAAACTTTTTCCTTGTCTATTCAGCTCAACACCGAATGCTGTCATGCTTACAGATCAATACGAACAATTTGTACAGACCTGAACAACTTTTACGGTCAAAACGAGCATCAGGATGGTGCTGATAAAGTCAGTTAGTAGAGAAAAAAAAGAGAAAAGAAAAAAGTTTCGTTTTTCTTGCAGTATACGGAAAAAAGTTAAAGCGACAAATGCTGGAAAATTGCTCTCCCAGCTGCTGAAATTGCTCGGGAGGGACTAAAACAGATCGATTTAAACTCTAGGAAAAACTTATTCTTCTCTTCTTTCTCACCCACCTTTCACTGTCAACTACACCTCTCGTTTCAGAGAGTCCTAAATTTCTGTAGGTCCTCTTTAAATTGATGTTGATGTTGATGTTTTCCTGTCCAGTTTTTCTCGAATTTAGTTATGATAATTAAAAACACTTGTATTCCTACATAGAGTTGCACAGCTCATCATCCTGCACTCTTCAGCTACTCTCTCCACGCGCTGTCTTCACCCAGAGTCTACACCTACCCTCTCCACCCACTCTCCACATACTGCCTCCATCTACTATCCCCACATACGCTCTCCACCTTCTGCCTTCATCTTCAGGATTTGAGGTCAAGCCCAGGAAATGCGTACGAGAAGTTATTGCGGAGTTGAAAGGTAGGCCAATTCTGAGATCTTTGAGAATTTATCAGAAACGTAAATATTTGCTGAGCTGTCGTCAGCACACACACAGGAATTTGTGTCAAAAATACACCGAAAGGCTTAAAGGAGTGGGATGATGAGCGGTGAAACACAAGCCCACTGGATGCACGCGCTGTGCTGTGTGCAGTTAAACTTAGTGGAATTATTTCATTGTTGGAATTTAATATGACAAAGGAAAACTTCAGCATGAAAATTTGATTGTAGAAAATTGATTAAGAAGCCTCTTGCAGAGTTGGAAAATTTAAGCCGGAATAACCGAGAATATTTGGCAAAATATTTGTGGATTACACAAACATTTACCAAAGACATTCATTGGCTGCTTTAAAAACTTGCTGCATAAAAGGATTTTGGTATTGGAAAATTCGAAATGAAGTGAAAAATATTATATAGAGAAAATCTATATATAGAAAGTATGAATCTTCTCTACACGGTACACAAGAACTATTTCGCTTCCAGAGGGAAATAATTTTCCCAACTACTTGAGAAAGAACGAACAGAAGTTGAAATCGAAGATTCCCGGTATAATTTCGACTGTTTTCAGATATTCTTCATGCGAAGGATGATAATGGATGATGCTTGGTTATTCATTAAAAGAGCTGCGCTGGCAATGACGTGCAACAAGCAGGACGTGCCAAGCACTCATTAACACGGCGAAGTATTAAATTCCACGCGAGCGACGGGCGTGTCCGAGTGCCGTCAGTCACGCAGCGACCATAATTTTTGCTGCAAGCTACTTGTCGCGCTTGCAATGCTCATTACTTCTGTTCGACACGGCGGCCGCGCTCGGGTTAAGCGGGCAACCATTATGGTCAAGCGACACCTGATAGAAGTGGAGGAAGTACGAGGAGAATTCAAAGTCCGCACTGAAAGCGAGTGGAGTGGAAAGTCAGCTCTCACGGCATAGCGCGGATAAATTTGCCATTAAAACTAATTAATGGTTTGGCAAAACACTTTTCCCGCAAATATCCTCGAGAAGGAGGAAGACAACGGGCGAAAAACAGGTAGAACAACGCCGCAGCAAACTATATAAAGAGCGAGTTGGAATTTATTACTTAATTTTCTTTAATGTGATGCGTCCACTTTGTATTTCAATTACAAGCTTAATCTTGGTTCGCTAACGGACGTTAATTTCCGTGATTTAATGTAACCTGAAATCAGCTGCAGTGAACATTCGCAAAAATGTACAGAGTCGGTCGAGTTCTAATACAACGACATGGATAATTTGTACACCCCGTAAAGGGTGTTAATTACGCCGAAACAATAGCCAAACTAGACTTAAAATAATTGTGGGCTCAACGTTAATAATGAAAACATTGCTTGCGAAATGAGGACGGCATCGACATCAACGTGATCGCGGGCAACATCGTCGGCACTGTTTTCGGCAGGTAGCATTCGGCGATGATGGGGGGGGGGGAGACAGCAGCGTTAAGATCTCAGAAAATTAGAATTATTGCAATTCTGCTGCGCTGAAAGTGCAAAACGGACTTTATAATTCGCTCTCGTAATTCTTCTGGCTTTCGTTGCCATCGTCGTTGCGCTTACTAGCACGGCTGCGATCTCTGGAAATGGTGCCAACACGGCCGTCACGAACGTCAGCACTACGACCGTCAGCTCCGCCGTCATCCTCAACGCCAGCACCGCTACCAGCAGGAATATCACCGCCAACGCTGCGGCCGCCGCCAGCAGCACCAGCATCAGCGCCTCCAGCAAAACTATCGGCAGCACCAGCAGCCCCACTTTGATCAGTATGGCCATCATCTTCGTTCTCCGCGGCACAGCTAGATAATTGGGGCAAAAAAGTATTCACAGGCAGACCGCGACACACGGCGATGCACGCAAACTGCAAAATTAGTTATGAGTTGCGAGCTACTGACTGCTGGAAATCACAGAACCCCGAAGTGCAAACAAGCCGGAGAAATTTGCATAGACAGTCAGAAATGCAGTCAGAAATGTTGGTAGCAATAACGATAATAAAATCTGAAAAAATTCCCCGTTACAAAAACAGCGACACACAAAGCGTATTAAAATAAACTAAACAGTCAAAATCAAATATTGAAATGTAATGAAAAGCTTTCTTTTCAACTTTAATTCCGGAGCTCAGTTTGTGAAATTGTTTTGCAGCTTTTCTGAGTTCGCGTCTAATTTCGATGTCGCAGTTGCTTGCAACATTCAAACATTAGCGTTGAAAAGCCCATTCTCGTCTTCTAAACGATTCTCTTTAATTACAACGCGAGCCGGCATTAAAAGTCGGCAAACAATAGCATCCACATCCTCTTTAATCTGTCCATTCTAATCTGACCTCAGGAATTGCAGCCAACTCACGCCTCCACTTCGTTTGCTCTTTACAGGTTTCCTGGGTGCGCCACCGTGACATCCACCTGCTGACAGTCGGACGCTACACGTACACATCCGACCAGCGCTTCGAGGCGATGCATTCGCCGCATGCCGAGGACTGGACGCTGCGTATACGCTACGCCCAGCGAAAGGATTCCGGCATCTACGAGTGCCAGATATCAACGACGCCGCCGATTGGACACTCGGTGTATCTGAATGTAGTGGGTAAGTTTGTTGGGGACTGGAGTTGGAAGTGCTGGAGGGCGAAAGACGGGTCGGGGGCGGTGTTCGCCCCATGGCGGTGCCTGAGGAAGGTCGCGAAGCTCAGTAGATGAAGTGCTGAATGTGTTGACTGATGGACGGATGCACGCAAACCGGTGATCAGTCGGAAGGTTACCCATGCGTGATTCGGTAGAGTGAATGAATCGAACGCGTGCGATTTCCGACGGTCTCGTGGCACGTTGAACGTGCACACACGTCCCATGCGGCTTGGTGACTCGACGACTTCCTTGATAAACACGCCGAGTCCTTTCGGGAGGCCGATTCTGCACTGGTGTCCGTGCCATTGTTCCGTTTCACTTATTGTTTGACATTTTGGTTTATCCTTTCTGATGTCTGCCTAACTATCGACGACACTTGTGTCTCCTGTCTGTTGTTTTGTTCGTTTGTTATTCTGTTGCAGTTTTGGGTTCATATTTCACAATGCAACTCATGTAAATCCATCTATGCAGCCACCGCTCTTTCCTCATCTCTTTCTCTCACCTCTTGCAGTCTTTCGCGCGAGGTTTTTATTTGTTTTCCGAGCTGATAATGGTCTCAATGATTCCCTGGTGCACCGTTTGCAGTTTACAGCCTCCGATAATGTCGCTCCGACATCAATAACAACAAATTCCACCAAAAGTAAATCATTCAATACACTGAATGGTCTACGTGCCGAGATCGTAGGAGTTGAAGGTTTTTTCGATTTTTCCCTATCGTCTGTGATAGTAGGTCGCTGCTGCAGTGGATTGCTGAAGGGGGAAGGGGGTGGGGGGTGGTAGATTAGCGCAAGCAGTTTTTGTACTTCCAAAGTGACTCGAGCCAAGTTTCAAATGGCTTTATCAAGTCCTTTTTCGCCCAGACGAATACAAACAAATTGAATTCCTTTTGTTTATATACTGAATCTGCTTAAGAAGGAACGAGGGAAGTATAAATCTGCATAAAATATGTTAAGCTCTACCGAATAAATTACGCATAACTAGTTTTTCTCCACGGGTTTTTTATTGATTTTCTCCAGTAAGCGGGAAATTTGAAAGCAAAGATCTTTTGTGAGGTTTCTTCAAGAAAACAGAAAGCTTTTTCATCGTTATACAGAACAGGCGCGATTGCAGCATTTTCAATACAATAAAAAGTGTACAATAAATAGCAACACAGAGGACATATTTTTTCTTATGTAAAGAACGGCTTTCCTGCTGGCGTTGGAAAACATTGCCAATTTTTTAAACAGATATAAACAGTATAAAAAAACGTAGAAAACAAGAAATTAGCAGATGCAATCGTCATGATTTGATTTGCCAAAAGGTCATCTAAAATGTCTATGCGCACAAAGTGCGTCTCTCTTGCCTACGCCACTCGTATGTAGCAAATCACCGAAATAAATAATAACAAATCAATAAAAGTCTGATAAACTCGATGATGCCATCAAATTCCTCGAAACAGTTTCACGTCAAAGGGCTTTTGCACGAAATACAAGTCGTATGCAGAAACTACCCACGTGGAACAAATTCGTGTGTCTCAAAGGACCCTCTCGACTGCCTTGTCGTGCTGTTAGTTGACCTTCTTTCGCTTCTTCCTTGCTATCGAGTGCCTCGCTCAGTTCGCTTTACTGCTGTATTCGGTGTGCGCAGGAGGTGCTCCAGTGCCAGGGAATCCAATGAAATTCGATAGGATTTCCTGATATGGTCGCCTCTTTCCATTGTTGTCACACAGAATCGTTTATTGCTGGTGTATCACGTATCACGTACAACAAATCTATATATTTATTATATAATAAAAAGTACACAATCCTGTGACGCGCGGTCCATGCAAAAGCTTTCGTTACGAGGTTTGATTTCAATCCTTTTTCCCGATAATAATGTAGTTTCTTGAAGTTTTCTCAATTAGTAATTTTCGAAATTGTGTTTTGCAATTAGAACGAATATCAAGATTGGTAAAAAGAAGAGAAAATTTAGTGCCAAATTACTACGGTTCAATTTTAACTTAAACTAAAATATTCGGATTATTATTCTCATTATTTTAGTGCAATTTAACATTCAAGAAGCGCAACAGAAGGCTTCTTTTGTTAGCAATTTTTAATGGATCATGAATTCGCATTAAGAGAAAATAGTTAAAAATGTGGACCTCGATTTCTAGATTTTCGTTGTTTGGCGTTTTAAATGTCGGCTACACGAGCGTAACTAATGCGCCAACATTCAAAGCAGGAAAACTAAATGAAAAACCAAAAACAGCCACTGAAACTAGAATTCACGGTCCAGTGCTAAAAAGACGAATTATTTGCTTACTTAGTTGGCTTTTTGCAGGGTTTGCGCGAGGGCAAATATAGGGCAGTATTGAAGTACAAGAAACAACAGAACCGAACCAGTATTTGACTGAGAACTAACAAATTTTGATTTACTTGCACTTGTGATTTCTGATCTGATAAGCATCTTGAAAGTAACCGTCTTCTCTCGCCTGTTTTATGCGCTCAGTTAGAAGAGGTTTTTCAGTAATTCCTCTGAAATATGAAAACAGATGTAATGAAGTTTCTGGGTTTTAACGAATTCCTAGCAATTTATGCAAGCAGAACATAACTCAGTATCAGCTTAATGCCAGTTATTACTTGCTATTCAGAAATACTTATTCAGTTATTTAAATTAAATACACGAAGAGCTGAAAAATGTGCCCAAAATTACTTATATAAAGAATACAGTCCACCAACGTTCCCTTCAAGAAGAAATAAGCACTCTACGACGAGCTTCGGGTTCACACAATACCGCGTACCGTCTCATCCCGCATCGCCCTGCCCGGCACCGGTGTATTTCACAAGGACAGGTCGGGAATTTCTATTGAAATAATTCCCCATGCTATGCCAGCAGATCGGACCAAATAGAATTCCAATGTAGCCCTCAACCGTGTTAGAGCACGAGTTTTATTCCTCTCGAATTACGTATGCAGGACCACACGAAATCCTGGGGAAGCATTCTTCGGGTTTTAAATGAGAAGAAAGGAAAAAGGATCCAATAAACAAAAGCTATTGAAAATTTCTGCACACACGCACACACACACACACACACCGTCATCATCACCGATACGCACACACACACACACACACACACACACATACACACACACACACACACACACACACAGCAGGCTTCATTTCGAAAAGTAGGTGCGAATGGTTGGAGTTAAAGCCGACAACACCTGAGGCCAAGTTGAAGCTTTATGATTTATGAAGTTGGCGAGAACTTGGATGATCAAATATTCATAATAGAAGCGTAATATTGGATAATGAAATATTTACACAGTTCAAGGAGACGTCAAATTCGATGTTTTATTATATTTAACTTCGTGTAGACTGTGAAAGCGGAAAATAGGCTTATTTTTATTATGGTTCTTCAGGTGTTTGGTTCTGCTAGAGAAATGTAGCTCCGAGTTTACTTTCTCATATTTCACCATCCTTTTCTAACAAAACCGATAAATTCAATAACCAAATGTTCTCGTAAATTTGTCAAATTTTGTCCTCTGAAACGTGTTGCCGAATTTGATACTCTCATTACATTTGATCTCTCCGAGGAACACGCACAGTTGCAGCACCATAACATCACTTTTACTGGCAATTAAGTGTTTTAACTTAATTATACACATGGTATTCAAATCATTAGCAACATTTAGAGGTAACTGGGGAACTCGAGACAACCCAGATCGACACCGCCGACCGTCGACCGCCGCACCAATTCGGTGCACTCGGTGCGCCTCACACTAACTCAACAATATTAATTTGCATACGTAATGAAGCGCGCTGCTCAACAATCTGCTTGCTTTTCCATTACAGAGCCCATCACAGAAATAATTGGCGGTCCGGAGCTGCATATAAACATGGGATCGACCATCAACCTGACGTGTATTGTGAAGTTCGCTCCCGAACCGCCGCCCACAGTAATTTGGTCGCATAATCGTGAGGTAAGTTAGGGTGGGATTGTTAGTTGGGGCCATTTGCGGAAAGAGGAGTTCTGTCACTGGGAAATGTCCTGTATTTCTATCTCACGTTTTGCGTATAGTTACGTAAAATAAATTCAAATCTTCACTTGTCATTTTCACTCCTCCCCCTCCTCCTGAAACTCTCCTCATGAAACTCAACTCGTGAAACTCCTCTCTCATGAAACTCCTCTCCCATGAAACTCTCCAAGATTAAGTTGTACTCCTCTCTCACAAAAATGCGCTCTGAGCCGAGTTCATTCCCATCCGTGACGAGGGTTCACGCGAGTTCTGCAGTCCGTGACAAGCTCTTCAGCTGTCATCTCGAAAACAATAAATGAATGAGATAAAGAAGCGACATCCATAAGCAATGACTAACTTCGTTGAACCATTAATAAGAATTCCATAAATCTTGCTAGAATTTTTTCCATATTTTCTGCTTTAACTCAAGCAGAATTTCATTTAATTTCTTCCTCTCTCTCTCTCTCTCCCTCTTTTCCACTGTACGACGTGTACCCGCACTCCCCTCCCCGTCTGCCGGATCCGAAAATAATGGCGTCTCATCAATTCAGGTCATAAATTTCGATTCGCCCCGCGGCGGCATATCCTTGGTAACGGAAAAAGGTATCCTCACTACAAGTCGCCTCCTGGTACAGAAAGCCATCCAGCAGGATTCAGGACTCTACACGTGCACACCGTCGAATGCAAATCCGACCTCGGTTCGAGTACATATCGTTGACGGTAAGTACCGTGGAGGAATGGGGCGTTTAGGGGCTGGAAAGGATGTTGGCGTTGCTCTTGATTATTTGCAATTTCTGAGATACGAGTACGAGCGAGAATATATGATGCCATTAAAGGTGCGCGAGTGAGTTCGGTATCAATTTTGCGATTCTTCAAATAAAATTCGGGAAGAGGAAATCACTCAGTCTGCGAAACAAACAGCCCGACAATTTTTCCAATCAGACTCCACTGATCTCCGCCGAATGGATGTTAAGTGTTATTGATTTGAAGCTGTCATAACGAACGAACATTCACACGATTAACAAAAGGAACAAATTGCAGGAACTTCCTTCCTGTCAATCAGTCCGTTTTATTATTCTGCTCCAATGACTGCGTGCGAATGAATACAAATTATCGAGAAGCTTAACTGCTTAGTAAAATATTTGTTTCCACCAACTTTTCTCATTTGAAGTCACTTTCCGAGTTGTGAGACGTGTGATTCGCTCTTTCAGAATATATAAATCAGCAAATTGTAGCTTTCTTTTTTTTTTGTTCAGAAAAGTTTTTCTCATAAAGTTCCCTACTTTTTCCTCTAATAAATTGTGAGTAAAAAAAAGGGGGGAGGTCAGGTTCAACGATATGTATTTCATTAAGTTGCATATTCGAAAGTACATATATGACAATAATGACAAATTACTTAAAAATACTTCGATAATAATGACAGATTACTCTGCAACGTCAATAGAAGGACGAAACTTTTTAACTTTCACTTCACAGCACAGACCTCAAAAGAGGTCAGCTGTTCAGTTGGTTAATGATTGCTGACATCTCCAGCTCCTCTGATGATCTGTAATAATATGGTGTCAAATGATGGTATTCAGCGCAAAATCAGTGTAAGATATGATTGTGCGTTTGACAAACTGACACGAAGCATTTCCTGTGTTTATTACTTTTTGAGTAACTCTGCAAATTATTCAGGCTCATTTCGCAGTCTTTGCTTTAAGTGTAGGACTTCGGCATCGGCCAGTTACAGTCCTCAGTGGCTTTCGGCCTCGACCAGTTGCAGTCCTCAGTGTCTTTCGGCTGCGGCCAGCTACAGGACTCTCTGAACAAAGGATATCTGCTACCGAGCACCCGCATTTTTATGAGCTTCTGGCTCGGAAGCATTTTAGCTTTTCCTGTTTACAACCTTTTGCCAGTAAATGACTGCTTCCGTACCGTATCATGTGAATACCAAATGATGATAATGGTGAGTACGAATCCCGTAGGGATACCGCTGTCAGTACAATACTTTCATTCATTGCTTACAAAAGTTGTATAATCACAAAGTCACGCCCAATCAACTCGTCGAGACTCGACGTAAGTTATTTGGAACTGAATGCGATCCTGTTTGCATTGTAATGCAAGAAGAAATGGCAGCAGCAGAAACATCGTAGAAGCAACAGAGTTTTATTGGCTCTCGCTGGCCGACGATTCTCTATTTTCTCATTGCAGTTTAATGCTCTGAACCATTAAATGACCAAACGATTTGAATCACTTTAATGCGTGCTGTAGTCGATGCCATTCATGCTGAGATCATTCAACGGCTCCTCTTCGGCAGCCAAGGGGAGTTTGAAGCTTTACTCAGTCGAGTGTCACAAACTCATTCAAGTGGATGCCTACTTAATTTCCTTCTCTTGGACGCGATGAACTGTGAAAGGAAGAATAAATTGATCGAGTCGAAGAACAAAAGCAGCAATTCGAGCTCTTCCTGTGAACTTGCATGACAGATGTAATCAGCTGTAGGGGACCAAATGAGGGCACCTCATTAATGCGGAGAACTGTAAAGAATTACACGATATAGTATCGGCATACTATTGCAGCAAGTGGAGAGAAACTGGGTTTCTGGAAATTGCAGAACATGAGGAAAGGACTCAAGCAAGAAATACTTCTTGCTCTGTCTAGTTCTCCTTCTCGTCTTGTTCTCGTTCTTGTCTTGCTCTTGCTTCTTCTCTTTCTCTTGTTCTTTTTCTTGCTCTCGTTCTTCTTGTTGTTCAGTATTTAAAACATCTTGTGAAATCTATAAATTAAAAATTCAGCTTCTCTATCTTGATTCGGCGGTAAAGCAATCCATTCCAATTAGAGGCTAATGAAAACACATTGAGCACCATTAAAACATACAAACCGCCAAGAGGCATTGCGAAGCTATCGGATTTCGAGTTAACAAGGGTAGTAAAACTCACTGACTGAGAAGCGAAAGCAATTCGACGAAGCAGACGCAGCCACAGAATGGTCCTCAAAACAGAACTTCGTGATTCCTGCACCAACAGGATCAAATCCGAGGAGAGAGCTACAGCAGCAAGGAAGAGATGCTGGAGAGACGAATGAACGAATAAACTTAATTAAATGAATAATGAAGGACTGTAGCGAATGCTTGCAAATTCAAGGAAGGTTCTTTTGCAAGAAGAAAAGTAGAACTGAAAAGTGGAACTAAACGATTGGATGGATATGTAGATGAATATGGAAGACAGACACCGATTGTAGGGTTCATAGCTGTTTTTTGTATTGTATATACAGAGGCGCAGTTTTTGGGAGAAACTTTTCGTCTTAGTTGTCCAAGGTGGACTGAAAAATCACCTTTAAAATCGCCCTTTTGCTCGTCGCTTCTTTCCAGCTCCCTTTCGTATCGATGTTTTATATAACAATATGACAAATCTGATTTTTGTTGCTTCTTTTATCTAATCTAATAAGATATCCTTTCCTCTTCTACTCCTTGCAGGCGAACATCCTGCTGCAATGCATCACGGAGCCGCATGCAGCACAAATCTAGCCAATATGTTGCTGGTGCTGTTGGCGTCCTTGCTGCTGCTCCTTCAGCGACACAGCGAGAGACCGCAACACCTACCGTGGACACACGCATCACAACGCCCAGCTAATCGAGCCGAAGAGCGCCGCGTGCGTGCGTGCCGCGGAAAAGGACTGCCAACGACATAACCAGCGACTAGAGCAGCCAGCAAATGTATGTAAATAGTCGGCAAATAGCAGTTAATAATTAAGGTAGCGTTTATTTGGCAGGTATGAGTGTGTTAATATGTTCGATGTCATCACTGTTCTAGGCTAAGTAATAAATGCAGTTCGACAGCAGGAAGAGGCTGCTGCGTTCAAGTAATCATTCCTCTCAGTCCTTCCTCCGAAACAAATATAAAGGAACCTTTTAATAAAGTAAAATAAACGAAAGCACAGGTGAAGAAGAAATCCATTGATGTCTGAACGAATCTTTATACGTTAGCAAACCGACGCCCATCTTACGAAACTTAATAAACCCAATAACTGTAATTATATCGAAGCGTATATATATAGAAATCTAAGAAGTTCCTTCTAAGAATCACCTTAAAATATGCACTACCGATTTCGACTAAAGCCTAAAAACAGACACTAAATCTTCTTATGGCCCTCATGTTACTGGCCGAGGGACTTTGATGTCATCTGTTAAGATCCACCCTGGAAGGTTTTTAGTTTGTTAACAATATTCAATGTTATTGTACTTTTAAGTTGTTCGAATCTCTAGGCACAAACTAAACAAATGATACATTTTATATCAGCAGCAGTTCTAAATGTCCGAAGGCGAAAGCAGTTGCGCACTGTTGAGACGTTTTGAAGAAAATTCCATTAACTCGAATCTAAGATAATAGCAAAAAGGAAAACCCAAATGTTCAAAATCATAATGATTGCATGCATGTATAACCGCAAGTGTCGTCTCTGCACAATTTCCTCGATGTAGTCATGGAGTTTTCATTATAGTTTCCTGATTTGAAAGTTCACAAGCTACTCTTGCCTGTATTTCTCCATTTTCTAATGTGTCTTGCACTATACACTCGGGGAGTTCCCGGATATACTGTACGAATTCCCACATCTAATGGTGAAGACAAGCAAATATGTGGGAAGTTCACTATTAAAATCTTTCCTTACAGACTATTAAAATCCTTCGTTACAAACTCGAAAAAACCCTGGCTATTAAATGCCTCTTCAGGAATTAAGATTCCCCATTTAAGCGATACGAGATGCTCGATTTATTATTAGATGCTTTTTGTTCTTTGTTCCCAAAGCTTTTCCACATCAGATGTTTGAAATCCTGATTGTAAATTAGGAAATTCTTTAGACATACTTTGCATGCTGTTCTTGTTTTACGGAATTAATGTATTTACCATGCACAGCAAAGCTATTCGAATGTATATTAACAAAACAATAACTACTCTGAACCATTTTAAACGGAGGACACGTCTAGCTAAAAGTAGATTTGTAATAATGATAAGTAAGTGATTTGTAAATGTAAGGAAAACTCGTTGCTAATCTATAAATGTGATCATCTGATATTCAAAATATAGCGAATTGAAGCTGTTTCCCTCTTTCTAGAAATATAACTGATAAATAAAAATACAAACTGTTAAGATATCCAGAGATACAAGTACGCAAAAGCTGACCAAATAAGATGTACGTACTTGTTTCTGAAAAAACAAGTCAAAAACTGGCAACCCTACAAGATTAGAAGGGCTGAGGCACAGTGCAACATTGCGGCCATGACGTGTGTACTTAATTTGATTATTTGCAACACTTTTCAATGTTACCGACTATGAAAGAAAACCGAAAACTAGATTTAAGATGACTTTCAACTGTGTTTTCATCTATGAAAATGTTTATCTCTGAAAAAGAAAGAAACGCCCGTTCAAGGATATTGAAGAAAACTTAAATATTTACAAATGCATAAGTCAAACTACACAAAAAAAAATACAAGAACAAAATACTACGAAAGCTACAACCAGTGTGAAGTAATTTTTTATTAAATGTTTATAAATTACGCGAAGAGAAAAGAAAAGTAGCAACTTGTAACCTAGAAGATAGTAAATACAAATATCTGCAAGATATCTAGAAGATAGATTAATTACTTTAAAGTTTATGGTAAGGCGGGCGAGGAGTGGTGAGGAGAAGCAGAAGCAGCACTCAAATGTATGTATGTATGTCTGTGACATGTTATGTAATGCATGTAAACCTTCAGTGGGAAACGTGTTGAAAATGCAACACGATTTTCCCAAAAAACCGCAAGAAAAAACAGAAATAATGGGTACCCAGAATTCCACACGGAAGAATTCTACATGGAATTCCATGGTTTAATTTTAAAATTAATTTATAATTATTGAACAAAAAATTTAGTAACAATTAATAATTTAATAGTTTTTAATCGAAATCCTAAAAACTGAAGCATCCAGCCAGTGTGAAAAAGGAAGTTCGCGCCAGCAAACGAAAGTTTAACCGAAGCGAAATAAATTAAATGATATGATATTAAAAACGAAACTGTGTTTTTATTTGAAATCCCTGCAATTCTTACACGATTGTAATGTCGATTTGTTCTGATTAGTGAGGGCTTTTCGTCGTTACGGATTCAACTGAAAATGCATTTTTTGATTTCGTTTATTGTCTCCATTACATCATAAACTTCCTTATATCGACTCAACACGAGTATTTGAAGTTTTCTCATTCAGGTGTGGGGACAATTTCTGATATATTTTGTCGTTGAATCTAGAACTGTTTAGAATTTACACAGCACTTCCAGTTCTCGATGGGTTCGAGGTCTAAATGTCGAATAGTTTCATTCTTAGTAGCGTCCAAGAAATTACCGCACAGCATAGAAGAGATTTCAAAAGGTTTGGCAGTCTTTTATGTATTTTGATGCGCTGAATCCAAAACTGTTAACAGAAGTTTTGTAGCACGTCAAGCTCTCGAGATACTAGAGGTCAAAAGGCTTTATACGAGAAATGCGTGAAGCATTTTTAGAAATGTTTGCAATAGTTCCCGTCCACAACTATAGTAGTCTGATTTTAAGCTAGCCGAATCTATAACTGCTGAGGAAACTTTTGGAGTCGTGTAAAGTTTTTGAGATTTTCGAAATCAAAATGTCGACAAGTGCGATGTTTGGCTATATTGGAGAAATAATGACAGGCTGACAGAGATGTCTTCTCATCAGATTAGATTGAATTGGATGAGATTAAAGTAATAAACAATTAAATATAAAAGCTAATAAGCCAAATAAAGCTGGGGAAAGATACAAAAAATCGTTGAACGTTTGAACTTCGATTCTAAAAGCGACCTGTGAACGGGGATTCTATTTTATTTTTAATCAAAATACTCGTATATGGCAGCAAAGTTTTAATTGTAGACGAAAACAATTCACTATACATGAAATATTGATGAAGTTTTTCCCCCGAAAAGTTAAACTGTTCGTTTATTTATCGCACCCAGAGCGAAAACAAACGATTTGAGCTGTAAAAAAGCCTCATAAATTGCGTTGATTTATTTCAATAATTTTGAAAAAGCGGCAGCGTAGATTGCGTGATGTGGTGCACGGAGAGCTTTGGGTGCGGAAAGAAGTCATAGCGGCACATAAAACCGCTACATGCACGCATAATTAATATTAGCAATTTTGGTAGAAATTATGCGTTCGACAGGGAGTTCATTCTGTTGCTGTTGCCGTTGCTGTTGCCGTTGCTGTTGCCGTTGCTGTTGCCGTTGCTGTTGCTGTTGCTGTTGCTGTTGCCGTTGCCGTTGCTGCTGCTGTGGCTGTTATCCACTTTCGGGATAATCGTAATTAAGTGTGAAGTGTGGCTTTGTGGACCAGCGAAAATATCGCTCATAATTCGATGACTGCTATCGCTGCGTGCACACAGAGCAGGGAATTCGCTATCGATGATTCCGGCTGCTGCAAATGAATGTTGTTTGTGGCTGCTCGTGAATGATTTCGCGCGGTTTTGATCGCAGCAAGGTAACGCGAAAAGTGAGCCGAACCGTTTAAGTTAAAAACCGCAATATCGCCGTGTGCATCGCTCTCATTTGTGCCCCCTCTGGGATGCCCTCTCCCCGCGGCGGTGCTTCTTGAGGGCACAATAAATTTCCACTTGCACGATAGCGAGCGCGTTCTATTCTTGCAACACGGCTGCAACTTGGCAGACCCCCGCCGGCTGCCCCGTAATTTATACCGCGTCATAAGTCTTCTTCGGAGGCGAGCAGCGCGATGCCCGGTGTGGCTGTCGCATTACGTGCGATGAATCCGAGGCCACGGATCGCATTATTTATGGGGCAGTCGGTCAATAAATTCCCAAATTGGTTCGCCCTCCGGCCAGGATGCGCCGCGGCTGGCGCTGAACATGTTAATTGTGTCGCTTGGGTGACAGAATTTAATTCGAAACCACTGCGAAAATCGGGCGGCTGGCTTTTCACAAATAGTTTGGCACGGTGGCGTTCAATTCCAGCCTTTCCGAGTGCCGCCCATGTGATGGCTGAAATTTTAGAAATCTTTCGAGTTTAACGCTGCCATCAGATAGAAAATGTTTATATTGTCAAGCGATTCCTGCGAGAAAACTCCGAATGTTCTTAAAAACCCGCGTGTTCCGTATCTCCGATGATGCCCTGCTATCAGATCTCGAAAACCGATTGCTGGAATTTACGATCGCATGACGCCAACCGCTAAATAACATTCACATCGCCACCGAAATAGTCCTTCCGCACAAACGCTAGACGTGCACATCCTTGCCTGTGCTTTACTCTCCGTCTGCGAACAGAATCCCCGCTGAAAACTTGCCATCCTTTTATTTTATTCGCTGCATTGCTACAGTTTTCAGACATTTCAAATCTTTTTCCCCTTCTTTTCCAATATCTTGAAAATTTCGTGCTGCGTTACTTTATTTCTCCGAAAATTGTTGTCTTTTTTCATGTTATTTCATGCTATTCCCACCCCCGCACCTCGGTCGCTGCATTCTTGCGGGTTTCGCTGTGCTGCAGACGTTGCATGCAGCATCAGCATACAACTTGCACCGCGTGCAATCTGCTCTCGCAGGGGCAGCAGATTGCAAATCCCTCGCTCTTCGAGGGGATTTGCGATTTTATTACGCTTTAACATTCCATTGCTTTCGGATTCCGTCCGTTATCTCCGCCATTCCTGCTCCGCCATTCCTGCTCCGCCATTCCTGCTCCGCTTCGAGTTCTGTTTCTTCTTTTGCCTCTCGCGGGGTGCGCGGATAGATCGAGATTCGTGGTGAATGCTGCAGGAAGTCAGTATTTCCCAATTCCATGTTGAATTCGCTGAACTTATAATTCCTCCTTTCTTCTTCTTCTTCCTTTTCTTCTAATCACTTCTCGCACTTCAATTCGGTGTGGCATTAAAATGCCTGTCAGTGCTGTAAATTTAACTGCTTCTCAATCCACGCAACAGCAGGTGCGTCACGTTATCGCGCCGCTTGGAATCCTCATGGTGTCCACCACTGTGTGGTGCAGGAAGTCACAATCAGTTACAGAATTAATAAAAGAGAAATCAATTAAAGAATCTTCCGCAAAAACACAAGAGAAAATAATTAAAAACGCACATTTTGGCAAGAGCGGAAGTTTTCATTTCCTCTCCACCGTTCAAGCAAACAACGTTCAGTTTCAGTTCAGCGCTTTATTATTCTTTTATCATCTTTAATTATGCGCAGCAATGGATGTCACGTCCTCAAGAGTTGATTTATTGCAAATTGGTTGAGATTGCAACTGCAATTGTGTACTCAATCAATTTTCTGCGCAATCCGAAGTCCAAATTTAATTTAAATTATAATCGAGTTAATCGCGGGGGAAAAGTAATTCATAATTTATGCTCTCCGAACGGTAAAAGATGACAGCATCCGGTTTGCGA
This sequence comes from Sicus ferrugineus, assembly GCA_922984085.1. Classification (NCBI taxonomy): domain Eukaryota; kingdom Metazoa; phylum Arthropoda; class Insecta; order Diptera; family Conopidae; genus Sicus; species Sicus ferrugineus. Next base: position 26,793,824 of record OV277351.1, read on the forward strand.
GCGATGACTTGCGTTCCGCTCCGTTCATCACTTCAATTTGCTGCAACAATGAGAATTTTAACATATTAAATAAAAACAACGCAAACATTTAAAGATTTTACAAATTCACTGGTTGTTGTTGTTGTTGTTGTTGCTGTTGCTGTTGCTGTTGCTGTTGCTGTTGCTGTTGCTGTTGCTGTTGTTGCCGTCTCATTACCACTGACGCGACATTCACTATCCTCCAGCAACATGGCTTTCAAATAAATGTTGCAAATACGTCCCGCTGCGCCGCTTCACGCTTCCAACTCGCAAGTCTGAGGATTTAATAAGCATCCAGGATTCGCTGCGCTGCTGGCACCGCATAAGGAAGAAAAGCGACCGAAGATGCCAAAAATCTATAAAAACAACAACGCGTCGTGTGTGCATTTTGAGTGCGAGCAAACACAACTGAACTGCGTTATGAAGGGAAATGCGTTCGTCCCTCGTGACGTGAAGCAGTTGCAAGCGGTGCGGAGAGCGAGAGAGCGAGAGAGAGAGTGAGAGGGGAGAGAGCCACTTAGGATAAGAGAAAAAGTCTGTCCATCAAGCAGAAAACATGTGTTGCAACTGTTGGCTCGAACGCCCTCATTAAAAGCAGATCGACATGACTTTGGCTCCGTATTGAGATGCGGGCGCGCTGGCAAATCATGCGGTTTCGCTGTTACGGAATCCTCGGGATGCGAGGCGGCGGCGGACACATGAATCCGACGACGTCCTCCCGACGATTTCGCAGCAGCGCAGCAAGTGTGAACTCCCTTCATATTGAATAAGTTGAGGAAATGGCTTCGCCCGGAGCCACAAAGTGCCAGTCGACCGGGGAGTCCAAAGCCGGCGAACTGGCGGACATCGCGGGGGTCCTTAATTAGTTGTAAGTGCGAAAACGTGCCCTTCATGCAGCGCCACTAACTGCTTTTTTGTCGTCTGACTGGGCTGCGTGTCGGTTATGCGGTGAAAACTATTTTCATTGATGACTCCATCGATGACAGACTACGAGCGAAACTAACCAAGTTGGACATTTTAAGCGCGGCGAATTCTGCGTCTTCGGTGAGTTCGAGATTCAATAACCGCTTTCGAAATGGCAGCCGAATCGCACTTAATTTCTTAAAAAACTATAAATTATTCCGCTGGACGATCAGCTGCTTGGCGAAGCAACAACGAACGAACGAACGAACGAACGAGCGAACGAACGAACGAACGAACGAACGAACGAGCGAACGAAGGAACGAACGAACGAAGGAACGAACGAACAACCGAACAAACGAACGAAGGAACGAACGAACGAGCGAACGAACGAACGGAGGAACGAAGGAACGAACGAACGAACGAACGAGCGAACGAACGAAGGAACGAACGAAGGAACGAACGAAGGAACGAACGAACGAAGGAACGAACGTACGAACGAACGAACGAACGAACGAACGAACGAACGAACGAACGAACGAACGAAGGAACGAACGAACGAAGGAACGAACGAACAACCGAACAAACGAACGAAGGAACGAACGAACGAGCGAACGAACGAACGGAGGAACGAAGGAACGAACGAACGAACGAACGAGCGAACGAACGAAGGAACGAACGAAGGAACGAACGAAGGAACGAACGAACGAAGGAACGAACGTACGAACGAACGAACGAACGAACGAACGAACGAACGAACGAAGGAACGAACGAACGAGCGAACGAACGAGCGAACGAACGAAGGAACGAAGGAACGAACGAACGAGCGAACGAACGAACGAACGAACGAACGAACGAACGAACGAAGGAACGAACGAACGAACGAGCGAACGAACGAACGAACGAACGAACGAAGGAACGAACGACCGAACGACCGAACGAACGAACGAACGAACGAGCGAACGAACGAACGAACGAACGAAGGAACGAACGAACGAACGAACGAACGAGCGAACGAAGGAGCGAACGAACGAACGAACGAGCGAACGAAGGAACGAACGAACGAACGAACGAACGAACGAACGAACGAGCGAACGAAGGAACGAAGGAACGTAGGAACGAACGAACGAACGAACGAACGAAGGAACGAACGAACGAACGAGCGAACGAACGAACGAAGGAACGAACGAACGAACGAGCGAACGAACGAACGAAGGAACGAACGAACGAACGAGCGAACGAACGAACGAAGGAACGAACGAACGAACGAACGAACGAACAAACGAACGAACGAACGAACGAGCGAACGAACGAACGAACGAACGGAGGAACGAACGAACGACCGAACGAGTGAACGAACGAACGAACGAAGGAACGAACGAACGAACGAAGGTTCGAGTTCGCGATTCTTCCTCATTTTCCACGTCTCTTGTGTTGCAGAGGAGTTTCCACTTGTTGGCAACCGCGTGAGCCGAAGTGGGTTTGCTATTTGCGGTAATTACAAGCCGAATTATTTGCTTTATCCTGCGGATTGCAGCGCACGTACAACGCTTGTTATGCCTGCCGGTTAATGAATGAAGAACACGGTGAACGCCTTCGCAGAAATGGCCAGCGTTGCTGTTGTGGAAAGCAGACGCAAGCGACGCAACGTTGGCCGGGAACAACAGTGGGATGCTGCATGAATTCCAGCGTTTTAATGGCTTACAGGTGGTTCTCTTGTTGTTGCTGTGGTTGGATGGCAATCGTTTTTGGCTCGCATTCGCAATTAAATGCGGAGTAAATGTGTTGGTTGGCGGTTGCAAGTTCGGGAGCTGAAGCGCTATTCACGGCAGCGGCGACCATAATCAACGCATTGCTGAGCGCGTTCATGCCGCCGATTCTCCGCTCTTCTTGTTAACAAAAAATAGAATTTAATTGCCGACAGCAGCTGCGAATGCCGGCTACATTTTATTGACCTCGTAAATAAAGAAAAATGTAGTGAATACACAAGCAGACCCGCGTGAAGGTTTCCTCGCAAGGCGGCAAACAGGGATTTCGGGGGGGGGAGAACCGCTTAAGAACACTTTAAGGACATCGCAACACTCAAGTGTTTCTCAATGGAACACGAAACGCTTCGGGTTTGCAATCATCTCGCGAAAACGACCCAATTAAAGATTGTGAGCTCATCTCGCGTCGCTTTAAAATCTCAGCAGGGAGCGGAAACTTTCGGTATTCGCGCAGAAATGCGCTCTCTGCAGATTGAATTCGGTGCGTTGAATTAGTTTTGCCCTCCCGGCGATACAATTTTCGGAACATCCAACAAACTTTTCCTTCCGCACACCCTCTGCAGTCGTAAATTGCATCGGTTGCAGCATCCGCTGATGTTGCCGACGTCCTCCCGCCTTCCCGGCCTCCGCGGGATCGCCGCCAAGTGCACCGTCAGGCAGCCGTCATGCTGCCACACCGAGGCAGCAGTCGTTTAATGGTTCTGGCCAAAATTAAGAGCATTTTGTAAGGCCAAGAAACCGTTACGGCCGCTGCATTGTCTTGCCTTCGTCGCTCCGAAGGCCGCAGCGAAGTTCTGCAGCCCGCTACGCAACCAGCAACCAGCAACCACCAGCCAGCAACCAGCAGCCAACAACTGGTGGCAGCCAACAACTGGCGGCAGCCAACAACCGGCAACATCAGCTTCAACGGCAGCCTCGGTGGCATCAACTTGAAGCGACGTTCGCGTCGATGAGCGATTACGAAAGTGAAAGTAATGCGACTTCTGGTGCGGCGTTTGAAGAACTCCAGCAACCCCCATCATGTTAGGGGTGCTCGAGGGAGGGTGGGGTGAGGAAGGAGCGAAAAAGGAAGGATTGAGTAAGAGAGAGATTTCAATCGAATGTGTTGCGAAAATTAAGAAAAAAATATTTAATAGCTTTTGAAGAACATTTGAGACTCTTTTAAATGGATTCCGAGGAAACTCTTGTTCAGCCAACTTGGAAAATATCAGCATTCAGCAAAGTCATTCAACGGAGAATTTCATGAGAGTCCTCAGATGATTGTATTTGTTAACTTTGTTTGCTATAAATTGCGATAAACTTTACAATTGATGGGATTTTTATAGCGAAAGTTTTGAATTTAATGTGTTTTCAGTGTTGGTTTTTGTTGCTCAGATTATTTAGTGCATTTGATTTACGCAATATTATTTACTAAAGACTAAATGTATGAAATATTTATTGTAATTAGTATATTTTAATTATTTTTTACTTTATTTGAATTTTTACAATATTAACAAACCAGGAATACGTTTCAGCGAAAATTAGCTTGCATACTTTTAGGCGTCGCTTGTAATGAGTTCTTCACTTCTAATTTGTAGTGAATTTTATTTGCTTTATATTAGTTAATATTTACTGAATTTCATTTGCTCAATCTTAGTTACTAAATACTTAACGCATTAAATACGTATTTAATTAGTAAATTTGAAATATTTTTAACTTCATTTCAACAATATTGGAATGCAACGAGTTTCTACGAAGAATCCATTGCATACTTTCAGGCGCCGGTTGAAAGAATGATTTTATAATCTCTCACGTCGCCTCTGTTATTTCAAACCATTTTCAACACACTCTGTTATTTCAAACACACAGCAAACGTTTGTCTCTCGTTGGCAAATCCGAAAACGTAAAGAATCGTCAAGAATCGTCAAGAATCGTCAAGAATCGTCAAGAATCGTCAAGAATCGTAAAGTGCGCAGAAGACGTAATAAAGTCTCGATAACGACGGATTACGAAACGCGCGCCGGACTTTTGGAAAGTTTGTCGCATTCAATTGAAATTAAATCAATTCGCCGCCTCCGAGATGATTTATTGCGGCGAGAGCAAAGTTTGGCAATAAACGTTTTTTGTTTTAATAACATTTGCACGCGCGCTCGACTTTCCTCTCTCGCCCGGTGGCGTGTGGTGGCGTGTGGTGGCGCCACGCCCACCTCGCTACAGAAACCGCCGACGACGACCTTCATCGGCTTTCCAATTTATGTCAGTTCTGAAACTTTTTGACGGTCTGAAGCTGCTGAACAGCGCAGAATTGCGTGAATCATCCACGTGGTTTTCACATGAAATCTCAATATCTCGGCTTACTTTGTGTTCAGCGGCAGAACTACAATCGATTCCTTGATTTCGGATGCTGCAGCATCACGTCAGCCGCTGTCGCGCCGGCTGTCGAGTCCGAACGCGCGTTATTAACATATTTTCGCTGTTTTCAGTGTTGTCTACGTCGTTATTGGCTTTCTTCTCAAATATTGCGTAACATCGAAATATGTTGAGCTATTTGAATGAGCGGAGATGTTAATTTCATTGGAATTTCATTGGTGGTGAAAGTTATTTATTGTGTTTAATGGCCGGAAACGGGCTTCAATTTAGCTCGGCCTTGCTGAAGTCTTTCAAATGCGTTCCGAAGGCTGAAACCAACTTCGATACAGAAACCAAAATTAATCACTAACTTCCCAGTCTTCGCAAGTTTTTAAAAAGAATTTTCAGAACAAACGACGGCTTTGAATTCACTTTAATTCTCTATTTCATTCGATTTCGCTTCAAAATTACATTTTTCTTTGCTTCTTCCGAGCACAACAACACTCACGAACTACACGAGCGCAACTTTTTAAAGCGACAAAATGAATTTGTTTCGCTCGCCAGAACTTAATTAAATAAAAACAGTAAATAATAGGAATTTAAATAATTATTTTCCTTACATTCTGAGTTCTCACAGCGGCGGCGGCGACGAAGGCGACGGTGGCGGCAACGGCGTCGCTAATCGGCTTAACTGCAATAATTGCGTCGCTTAATTCGCGGCGCAGGAATTGAAAACAAACGCGAGAAGCGGCCGCCCCGCGTTTGCCGTGAATCGCCTGGCTTGACGCACACACACACACACACACACACACACACAAGTGAAACTAATTAAAACTTAATTTGAAGTACACAACTGACAAGCGGGTGGATGGCGGCCTCCTTCGGCGACTCATTAGCGGCTGCGGCAGCAACAATTCTGGATCAACGCGTACTCGAAGCAGGATTTCGCGTACAGCTGCGTGCAGTCGGCGTGCAAACACTGCGGCGGCTTGAAGGGGGCGGCTGTGGAAACAAGGAAAGCAATGCGATTGTTACAACAACAGCAACAACAACAAATCAAGTATGAATGAATAATAATAATAATAAAAATAATAATAATAATGGTGGTCAGTGTGAAGTCAACAAAAAAGACTCATTAAACGCGGCATTCAACCGAAATGGCAGTCAATAAAAACAATTTTGTTGCAGCTGCTCAGTCAAGCACTCGCTCGCTCATTCAGTCCATCCATTCGGTCCCCCCATTCGGTCCCCCCATTCGGTCCCCCATTCAGTGCAGCCTTTCAATCACCACTGAAATTCTTACCGGGAAAATCGCAGCAACACGAGTCGTGCAGCAACTTGAGCGAACAATAACTGTAAACGGAGGCATCGCAGGCCGGGCAGCCGTCGTCGGGGGGGTTGAGGGGGCCGAGCGGGTTGAGCGAGCCGAAGCCGGGCACGAGACCACCACCGCCGCCGACGTATTGCGGCGCAAATTGACGAGTTATGAGGGGCCGGAAGTCATCAGCAGACGTTTGATGCTCTGCAATGGAAAAATCGAGAATGCAGCATTTGTTGTTGTTGCTGTTGCCAGCCAGCACTCGGGAATGCTTACTCGTGGTGTTGTTGTTGTTCCTGTTGTTGTTGTTGGCACTGGCAGTGGCAGCGGCTACCCTGGCCGTCGACGCCAGCGCCGTCTTCTCGGCGGCGGCTGCTGCCCTCGCATGGCAGACGGAAAGCGCGGCGAACCCAATCAACGCCGCCGCCATCAGCACTGAAATCGAAGAATTTGACATTTTGTGTGCGAGAATCACGAGGTGCTGGCGGTCGCGAGAGTCACGAGAGTCACGAGAGTCACGAGAGTCGCGAGAGTCACGAGTTCGCGAAGGCAGCGACTTGTGCTGCCAACAGACGGGAAACGCGGACACGCGATGCTTTTTATCGCTCCGCAAAGCGGCTGACTTTGGCCGCGAATTTTGGTGGCTTTTTTTCGGCTTCTTCTTCTTCTCACTTTCTAACGTTGCGCAGCTGAACTCATTAAAATCATCAAAAATGGGAATTTTTTTTTCTTTCGATGAGACGCTCGAGGAGCGTCTTGCTTCGAACTTCTTTGAATTTTTTATCCATTTTATGGTCTTCATATTTGAGATGAAAGTTAGTCGTGGCGCCTTTTTTCGGTGGCTCTTTCAGCTTCAACGCTGCACTGCAGAGATGTGAAGAGAAGCCAACCGCGGAATTGATTAGCGCGAAGAGACGAAGAGACGAAGAGACGAAGAGACGCTGAGACGAAGAGACGAAGAGACGCAGAGACGCTGAGACGCAGAGACGAAGAGACGTGCGAAAATGGCGATTCGGGCGGCGCAGGACAGGAAGCGACGAGTTGTCGTGGAAGCTTCCAGCATTTCACGCTGTAATTAATACAATCGAACTAATCGAACTCTTCAGCCAGCGATGCGCGTCTTACGAAATCCGTTTTACGATAACGGAACTCAGCTCTCTCTCTCTCTCTCTCTCTCTCTCTCTCTGAGCTTCCAACTGCAATTTCAAGCGAATTACTTTCTTCTTTCCCAATTCGCTCGTTCCCACCGTAAAAATCCTCTCAACGCCGTTACTCGTCGTCAAACGACGGCAACAACAACCACACGGCGACATTTAAAAACAGTTACGAGCGCTCAAATCTCTCCATCGCGCATGAAATTATATAATCGAAGAGGGGAATTTTGAAGGGTGCTGCTGGAGGAAGCGAAAAGCGAAAACTTGGTACTTGTTAATCAATTTAAGCGGAGAGGACGTTGAATTGCGGCTTCGATGACGATGATGACGATGATGACGATGACGATGACGATGATGATGCCAACAACAACCAGCAACAACAGCTGCCGCTCTGCACCGCACGAAGCCACCTGCAGAGCGCGCGACAACATGTGGGTCGAGCATACAATGCAGCAACAACAAGAATGGACGAACACCTCGCCGTGAATAAAATAAAATAGAAACGTGACAGAAAAACTCAAATTATCCACACAAAACAGAAAGCGCAAAAAAGTTGTAGCAAAAAAGTGGGAGCAAAAAAGTGGGAGCAAACAAAAAAAAGAAAGAAACAAAATTAAGTAGCACAAAATATGGAATTAAGAAAATATAGGCAAAAAATTAGAAAGAAGAGAAAAAAACCCACTCGGTGTTGAGTGGAGTTGCAAGTTGAGCGATGAAAACTGAAGACCAAATGAGCCGCCGGGGGGGCGAAAGTAACGATTAAAACCCGTTGAAGTCTTAAGTCCGCCAACGCAGGCGGCGGTGGTGGCGGCGGCGTCGGCGTCGGCGTCGTCATGACGAACTAATTGCGACGCAACGAACAGCCGAACGGCGCAACGAGGAGCCGAAGGGCGCAACGAGCAGCCGAACGACGCGCGCCACCTGCACTCCAGCCATGTAAAACGCGCTCCAGCCTCTCGTACGCGAAACTATTTCACAACACCGCGCAGATGAGATGCGCGCGCGTCTATTTAGCGTTGCGAAGCGCGGAGGGAGGCATTTTCGGTGAAATAGGCAGCGTGAAGCAATCGAGGCGTCCAGCGGCGGCGGATCTTCGCGCTGAGCGCGTGACGTAACCAGTGACGACTGCTGGCTGCTACATACATCGCATCGCAACGCATCGCATGGCATCGCAACGCACAACATCGCATGGCAACGCATGGCATCGCATCGCAACGCACAACATCGCATCGCAACGCATCGCATGGCATCGCATCGCATCGCAACGCCTCGGCCGGCATCGCTGCCTCGCATTCCAGTTAGACGTGGCTGGTGTACTCGCTGCTTTTTTGTGTTTTTTCGGCTTTGCTTAGCTTGGCACTTTCGATTTCGTTAAAGTTGGTCAAGTTAAACATTAAGTTCACACAACAACAACAACAACAACAACAACGACAACGACAACAACAGCAGCAGCAACAAGCAGGAGAAAAGACGAGAGAGAGAGAGAGAGAGAGAGAGAGAGAGAGAGAGAGAGATTGACATCGCTGTTTACACGCATCTGATGTGAGAAATATTTGCCGCCAACAACAAACAAAACTTTCGTTTTCACTTGTTTGTCTGTTTTTTGAAGACGCGGCCAGCATCTCGCATCCATCGGGCGGCAGAGCGTCGAAGTTATTCAAGAAATGCGAGAGACGCGCGCGTGAAGGGAGGGAGGAGAGGGAGGGCTGAAAATGCCACTTCAGTCCCTTCGACTGCGCAGGCATCGACGGCTTTCGAGTTTTTTCGGCGTCGTTGTTGTGCGGCGTCGTCGTTGTGCGTAGATAAACAACAATTTGCATTGCAGCAGATGTGTGTGTGTGTGTGTGTGTGTGTGTGTGTGTGTGTGTGTGTGTGTGCGTGTGTTTACGTTTAGCTTTCACTTATCGAAGCTGACTGAACTGAATGATCGACTGTTTGATCAGCCGAAAACGCCTCCGACAGCCGCGCATCTTTGAAGCGGAAGTTTTCAGCGCAAATCTCATCTCATCGCATTTGTGCGAAAAACGTTTCCAATAAACTTTTAATTCCTCGTCGAACATGCAATTTCTGGAATTACTAAGCAGAAATAATTCACTTTTCCATTTTCGTAGAGGAAAATGTAGGGAAATTTTGGATTTTGGATTTTCGTTCTCCTTTTGCGCTCGTTTTTTGCGCTCCTTTTTTGCGTGAGAAGAAGATGAGAGGAGAGGAGAGAAGAGGCTGCAGAAGGTCTGCCTGTCGCTCCGTTGCTCTTCGCATCGTCTCTCGCTGCTTCGTCTCTCGCCGCTTCGTCTCTCACCGCTTCGTCTCTCCGCGCTTCGTCTCTCGCCGCTTCGTCTCTCTGCTTCGTCTCTCGCAGCTTCGTCTCTCGCCACTTCGTCTCTCCACGCTTCGTCTCTCGCCGCTTCGTCTCTCCCCACCTGACTTTCCGTTTGTCTTTTGCTGACCTTTTCGAGCTCTCATCGTCCATCGTTAGCTTCTCGTTTTTTCCTCTGCCGCACCGGAGGCGCCGACGACTCCGTGGACTCCGTGGACTCCGTAAGCCGGCCAGCGCACTCCGTCAGCAGGTTGCGTCGGCCTGCAGAGGTGAGCGAGAGGATCGACGTCGGCGCTCGCGGGCCGCACTGCACGCTGCACGCGCTGCTTGTTAACACGGTGAGCGTGTCAGAGCAGCCGAATGAGCGGCGAAGAGCGCGGCGACATGAAACGAAACGCCAGGAAAAACCAAAGCAAAGACGCAGTTAAGCAAGTCAGTCGAGCAGGAGAGTCAACTGGAGCGTCAAATGATGGTGACGACGACGACGATGCGTGGGGAGCGCGTGCGGCCTGCCGACGACTCGTCTGCTCTGCCGTGGCAGTCGGGCGTCGTCGTCGTCGTCGTCGTCGTCACTGCATCGGAATGCAATTTCACTGCTTCGAATATTTCGTCTCTGCAGCGCTGGAGTTCGTTTTCGTCGACAGCTTGAAATTTCTGCCAGCTTCGCTTGCAGCTCCTCGCCGCCTCTGACGTTCAAGCGGTTCGTGGCGTCGTTAATCTCGTCGAAACCTGCATGAGTTTCTCGTCTTCCCTCGTCTTGACTAACAACAACAACAACAACAACACAGCACTCTCCACCCCTTCGTGTGCCGTTGAATTTTTTGGAAATCGAAAGTTTCGCCACTCGAACCCTTTCAGCTCTGAAATGACGTTGGCTGCACCAACTGTTTTGGTTTTGGCGCGAAATACTCGCGCAGCTGCGGCGCGAGACGCAAGTTTTCGACTTCCACTTCACGTTGCAGCGTCGTCAGCGTCGTCAGCGTCGTCAGCCTCGCAAACACACTCGAAATCACGAGCCTCCGTTATTGCTGGTGTGGAAAAGAGCGAAAATCATGCCGCCGCACACTCGCAACAACACCAGAAATGTCTCTCATTTCGTTTAATTGTGTTGCTCATGCTGCCGCTGCCGCTGCCGCTGCCGCTGCCGCTGCTGCTGCTGCTGCTGGTGGTTTTCACAGCGACGCCTGCTCGATATCGCAACTGAATGAGTGATGATTGTGACGAGAGAATGCAGATGCAGCATCCCGCGCTCCACGCCGAACTCGACGCCTCGATGAGAGCGACGCCGCTGTCTCTTCACCGTAACGTGCGCCGCAAATTTAGAGGTCGAAGCATCGAGCCGCCCGCAAATTTGTTGATTTCTATAGAGGTCGCTGAAGATTTATGCGTTGCAGATTGTTGCTGCCTCTCGCTGTCCGCACGATTGATGCGCGTGGGTCGTGCGGGAGGGGCGACGACGAGCGTCGAGGGGCGACGAGGGACGAACCTGCTCGCTCGAATTCTGACTCACGAGTGTTTTACCATCCGAAGCAGAAGGCGCTGCTCGTGCAACCACCGACCGAGCGACTGTCGAACCGACCGACCGACCGACCGACTGTCGAACCGACCGACCGAGCGAGCGACTGTTTGTCACCCCGAATGTTGCATGCAATTTGTTGCCGAGAATACCTCTGCGTTGCTTCGATTCGAATGGCGGTGTGAAATCTGTCGTCGCAGCTGCAGCAGCGCTGAAACTCGATGCAGCTATTTTACGTGCAGCATTTTTGCTAGCTGCAAATACTTCATCGATTTAAATTGTACGATTTTCGCCACCCCCCACCCCCTTCCACCCCCTCGAGAAGGGAAGACACACGAGTTGATATGAAAACTACAGGATTTTGGTGCAGCTTTTGAAGGAAATTATGATCCACACGAGTTCTCAGACGCACTCGAGAGCCGCTTGAATGTGCGAATGCAAACTTCTCTCGAAAAATTTGCAGAGAGATTCCGGCCGGAGGAGACTTTCATTGTTCAGAATTAACGAACAAAATCGCGAATCGCTTCACGAAATTCGAAGTGCTAATTGGAACTCCAAAGAAAAGTGACAAAATTTTGTTAAAATCACTTCTACGTTTTTATTTTTCCCTCTCTAATTTCTTGCATAGTTTTTCGTACCAAATTACGATACGGATTTCAAAACGCTAACATCTCGGAATGCAAACGGTAAATGGGAAACGGTAAACGGGAAACGATAAACGATAAACGGGAAACAGTAAACGGGAAACGATAAACGGTAAACGGTAAACGATAAACGGGAAACGATAAACTGTAAACGGTAAACTGTAAACGGTAAACCATTTGAAAGCCGATATTAAACTCCAATTTATTATTTTCATTGCGAAATGAAGAGCGCATCTCGTGTGATGCAACCGAAGCAAAAGTTTGAAAGAAACTCTTGATGGCAATTTAATTGGATTTAAGATTCGGATTCATCTGCCGCCGCGCGAATGCCGTTGAAAGGCGAGCTGGTCGGCGGCGTAGTTGTCGCCGCAACAATTTTCTGATTGATCTACGAAAATCTGGATTCGCAAGCCATCACGAAATACTAAATTGAAGACAAGGACGCGGCTTGTAACACGAGAACGGAAGACCGCAACAACATTTTGGGAATTCGAATTTTCGTGCGTTTTTTCCACGACTCGCCGCGGCTGCTGCTGGGAGAACCAGTTGGCGGTGGAGTCACGCTGTGATCGGAGCCGCCAGCCAGATTATTCGCTCCAAATGAAAGCGAAACTCTTGACTTTCCACTCCAATGGGCGTCCGCGTCCGTCTTCTCACCGTCTTCTCTCCGTCTTCTCACCGTCTTCTCGCCGTCTTCTCTCCGTCTTCTCGCCGTCTTCTCCCTCCGCCGTCGCGCTGTTATCGTGGCCTTCTGCGGTCGCAGCGACCGCAGGACTGACGCGTGTCTCCTGCTTGCTCACCGCACGGCGACGGCGAGAAGAGGAAAAATTTGCATGCTCACGCAATCGCTTCGGAGAAATGTTGCCGAACCGCTATCCAGCCGGCAGATCGGGTGCGTCGCGATGCGAAGACGGACGACTCGGTTGCCTAATGTCGGCCTGGTGGCTGTCGGCTGGTGGCTGTCGGCTGGTGGCTGTCGGCTGGTGGCGGTCGGCTGGTGGCGGTCGGCTGCCGGCGGTCGGCTGTCGGTTGCTTGTTGTTGCGTGTTGCGAGCGTGGCTTTGGCTTTCAACTTGGCCGTGTCATTCGCGGCGGCGCCGACTACTCTCGCTTTCCGCATGCACGCGATCTTGGCGGCGCTCTCGCTGCTGCGGCCTTTGGCGAGCTCGGTCTCGGCGGCTCTCTCTCTCTCTCTCTCTCTCTCTCACTTTTGCTTAACAAGTTTGCGGCGGATGTTGTTGACTGCGAGGCGCTCGTTGTGGCGGCGGCTTTTCTCCGAAATTCGAAATTCGGTTGGGATGCGCTGCTCGCTGCTCGCTTCGCCGTCGCCGTCTCCGCTCTCACGCCGCGCGGCGACTCCTGGCATCCGCGGCCGTTGTGGTCGGCGTCGCTGCTTTCGTTGCTGTGCTGTAACACGGCGACGCTTATATTAGCGACCGCGAGCATCTGCAGGCCAGCATTTTTCGGTTGAAAGTGACGAGCGACGGTCGCCGCGTGCAAAAGCTTGTCGTCGTGCGTTCGCATCGCATCGCATCGCATCGCAGCGCTTCGCAGAGCAGCAGCAACGAAACAGCAATTCGACTTCAAGGGACTTCGACGCCCAACTGCTTTCGTGTCGGTTGTCATTCTTGCAATAAACGTGGAAGTTGACTTCGTGCTTTAAATTCGAGTGTGCAAACGACGACAACGACAGCTGAAGGAATAAATAAAAGCGAAGTACGAGCGACGCCACCAGAGCTTCCCTCCGAAGCGGCTGCAAGGATTACAGCGAGGACTAGCGAGGACTAGCGAGGACTAACGAGGATTGGGGTCCACATCCTCCAAATGGTAGGCCGGCGCGAGTGGCTTTCTGCTTCCAGTGCTGCGCGAGTCGCTGCGTCGCTGAGTCGCTGCGTCGCTGAGTCGCTCGGAAGCGGCAGGTTTTCGCGGTTGTGGGGGGCGAAGTCGCGCGTGCGCTGCGTCGAAGCGTCCGTTGAACAGTCGATTCGACGAGACGTCGAAGTTCCTGCCGCGGGCAGCAGCATCTGCGGACTTCCGACGACCAACTGCTTGACTGCAATTAGAAGAATCTTCTCGTTCCATCTCGCACTTCCTCTCTCTCTCTCTCTCTCTCTCTCTGGGGTTGCTGCGAACTTCGCTCATTAAAACAGAAGTTTTCAGTTGATTCGTCGTCCTTTTTAATCTTCAGCTTAACTTTTCCCTTATCGTCGTCGGTGTTTAGAATGTCTAGTTTTTTCTACTTTTTAATGGCTGCGTACAAGAAAAATTTACCGTACAAATTTGCAGTAATGGGCAGAAGAAGAAGCAGCAGAGAAAACTACTCTTCACTTTACTGTTCTCTCTCTCTCTGTGTGTTTCTCTCTGTGTGTTTCTCTCCGGAAGAGAGGTTGAACTCGAATGGAAGCGAGAAAAACGAAGTTTAATTGAAGAGAACTCTTGACGCGGAATGCAAAGTTCCGTTATAATCAGTTAAAAAAAATGTTTGATTTTACAAATGCGACGAAATCAGGCGCAAAAAAGTGTTGGCAGGACATTTTTAAATGCATTTTTCTGCTACTCAAGCTGTGCAATATAATAATTTCGTGATTTTTAGCGCAACCCTTGGAAAATAAGAATTATTTTTCGAACTTAAATAATCGTTAAATAATCGCATTTTGAGCGTCGAAGTTATCGCTGCACAGACGAATCTGCGCGTTGAGAACTTCTTTGTATTTATCTTGCCATAAATTTCCACGTTCCGAGGGTTTTTTCCCCGAATTTATTTCTCTCTCTCTCTTTTCTTCTTCTTTCATCGTCTTTTTTCGTTTTCTTTTCTCCTCCGCTGACCTCCAGCAAATTCCTTGCCTGAAATTCCACATAATTGTGTGAACTTTTCCTCCTCCTTGCGTCTTGTTTTTGTTGTTGTTGCTGTTCCTGCGCCAATAAATCTACTCCACTTTTTTCACTACTAATTGTAAGAAATGCATTCGGACGAAAAGCAGTTATGAAAAGTTATGGCGTCCGTCGAGTGAGCGAGTCGAAGGAGCCGCGAGAGTGGAAGATGATTGCAATTTTCGCGCGTTTTGGAGCGCTTTGAAGTTGCAGTTTTTGTTTGTGCGAAGAGACGGCTGAAACTCGCAACGTCTCGTTCAACATTGTTTGTGTGTGTGTGTGTGTGTGGAGCAGCACCTCGGAAGGTTTCGCAGCAGAGTTGCCAACAGGCTTCTTTTAATTTTACCAATTTTTTTAAATTAATTTTTTCTAATACGTTTAGAGAGACGAGAGAATTCGTATAGACGAGAGAATTCGTAGCAGAAATCATTCGTTTAATTAATTACAACTTTCAATCAAAAGCTTTCAATCGAATGGAATCTCACCGGGAGCGAAGAAGAGAACGAATAACAGTGAATAGTTGAGCGTGAGTGTTGGTGTGAAGTGCGACTACGCATTCACGAATGTATTCGTTGAGGGCTTCATAACGGCCGTCGAATGAACGAATCGTTCAAAATATCGCTGAACGCTGAATAAGTGAACTGCAACGAATTGATTCACGAGCTCGAGTTGCTGCACCACATTTGGCCAGCTGAAGACGTTGGCAACCCTACGCATTCATGCGTGCGACAGCAATTTATGCTGCTCCCGAAATCCCGCTACTTACTTCTCGCTAATTTAGCGCCGGAGCCAGATAAACACTCAGTTCGTGAGCGCGAGAGAGTTCGACTTCTGTTGAGAGCGTGGTGGGGCGGGGGGAGAGAGGGCGGGTCGGCGTCAGTAGACGAACGTAGACACGAACGTAGACACGAACGTAGTCTGCAGCAAGGATCTGCTGCGGCAAGGAAATTAAAGTTGCACGCAAAAAAGCAGTGGAAGCGTGGAAAGACGAAGCAGGTCGGCGGTGGAAACGGCGAACGGCGGGCGACTGGCTCGTCGGCGGAGGGGTTTCGGGAGGATTTTGGGCGCAAGAGCAGCGGCAGCGGCAGCGGCGCGCCGTCAGCTAGCAGCTGCTGACTTAACACTTTAATCGCTGTGTAAACAGTTCGGCGCAAAAACAAAGCTGGCTGGCTGGCTGCTCGCTGCGAGTGCCGACTGCCGACTGCCAGCCACTTCGGCTGCCGAGGAGCGCGCGAGTTGTGCGTGCGGCGCGCGAGAGGCAGCGACGCAGACGGCAATACAACGACAACGCAGCGGATGCCAGGGCGAGACGCGATGCTGTAAGAAAGATGGCGGGTTTTTTCTGTTTTCGCGTCTGCTATTGTTGGCTTTGTTCTTGTTGTTGTTCTTGCTGTTCTTGTTGTTGTTGGAGATTGAAGAAGTAATCTTACAACTTTTTTAATTGAAATTAATTTCCGTGCTCATCTGTTGTTTGCTCGAAAAAAGTACTGCAATTGAACAAAAAGTACTACGAAATTTGGCATGCGAGAAGTGAAGCGACTCAACAAAAATCCAACTTAAGTGCTTAAAAAAAGCACAAAAATTGCAACAAAAAAAAGGGAAAGAAAAAACCAAGAATTTAATCACTTAAAAAGTTTATTGGACAAACTGAATAAAAACGAAGTTACGGAAGGAGAGGAGGGAGGGAGGGATTTAGTTTAGCATCTCAGCAAGCAAAACGTACGATTTTGGTACGGGCAAGTAAAGGAAAATCGTAGCGAAAAAGTAGCAAAAATAGCAGCAGCGGAATTGCTGGGTTTTCTGCATTAGAAACAAATACATGCACACGTAATTAGTAGTGGATTTCCCACGCTAACGGGTTAAAAGCGCACGATTTCGTGAGGAAGACGGAATTTCGAGAGAAAGTCTTTTCAACAATCTCAATGCATGCGTAATCGTGTGTCTCGCTTTCACTCTCGTTGTAGGTTGACGTCAAAGAGTCGCGCACAGAGCGAGAGCGAGAGGCTGCTGATCGTCCCGGAATTACACAAGAGTCACAGTGCAAGAGCGAACTGGAGAGAGAGAGGGGCAGACAGAGACGCGATTTAGACGCGAGTAGAGCGAGCGAGTCCATTAGTTAATTTATATTCAACTCCCGGACTCAACCAGCGGTTATATAAAAGCTGACAAATTCAGCCTCTCATTTCAATGCCAAGAGTGAGAAGACGTCCGGGCGCTCCACTGATGTGTTGGTAATCTCACTTTCTCACACTTCTTCTCTCTCCATTTATCACGTCGCACGATGACTGAGCAAAGAAACTCGAGCGGAGGTTGAAAGTGAAAATGTCAACAAAAGCCGGGCAAGAAAGCTGTCGTGGGATTGGGGGCAGCCAGCTTTTACTTTCGATACTTCAAGCGCGCTTGAATATTCGGCGCCGCAGAGAAGAGCGCCAAGCAGCGCGAAGAAAAACTAATTTCGATCCACTTCTGTGACCCTCTCGACTGTTGCGTGCTCTCATTTCGGAGCGATTTCTGCTCGATCTCACACAGCCTTGAAATCGCTTATTGACGAGATTAAGTTGCAACGACCGCCGACCGCCGATCATCCAATTAATCGGCTGCCAATCAGTCGCGTTGCTGCTGCTGTAAATCAATCCGAAGCGAGCACGCGGCAGCACCGCTTGACACCGTAATCGGCGCGTGCAAAGCAGAAAAACTCGCTCGCACGCGCTTCCACAAACGATTGCGATTCTCAGCGGCCGATCGACGAGCACACGGAGAAAAATGATCTGCGCCAGCCACGACTCTTCTCAGTAAAGCCGAAATCTGGCAGCAAACTCTGCTTCTCGTTCGCCTTTAGTAGAAAATTCCTCTCTGTGTATTTTGTCGTGCGAGGAGAGCGGAGCGCAGCTTCGTTGTGTTAGTCGTGCGGCGGCGGCAGCGGCGGCACGAAGAGGCGGCGGCTGACTTTGGAGGGAATTATGCTGGCGCACATTTAATTGCCACAACGCTGTTGCTTCGTTGTTGTTGTTGTTGCTCCCATATATGCAGCTCGTTAATATTTCACTCGCAACTGCTTCGGTTTACGTGACCGCAAGTGCGGCCGCGTGGGGAAAAACCAAAAGTTTTATTTCAGTTTTCTCGAAAATATTACTACAAAAATGCGCCATCTAACGAGCAAAATGTGTCGCTGCAAGAATACGAAATCTCGGGTTTTGCGACTGCGAAATCACGGAGTACAAAATTCTCGTAAAAGTGCGAAATCACGAAAGTCTCGTAGGAAGCAATAAAACGGTACGAAACTTTCATCGATATTTCTCTACGAATATCGAATTCGTACGGTAAAATATTTGATTTCGAGGCTGTTGGTGGAGGTGGAGATCTTCGTCAATCCTAATTAAAACATTTCATTTGTGCCGTTAATCGCTGTAGTGTTGCCACCTCACTGCCGCACCAGCGAACCCACCAGCTAACAAACTCTCACACACACACACACACACACACACACATACGCGCGCGCATCGCAACCTCCAGCCGACGATGCTGGCGAGCCAACGTAGGCGAGCAAGACAGCAACAAAAACGATAGCAAAACGTGTGCTGGTGAAAAAAGGTTCGAAAAGCGAAAAACTTAAAAATTTGACTCCGCTTTCACCAGCGCCGAACACAAAAAAGTACGCATAAAAAATTCAAATTTTTCCCCTGAAAAATGTATTTAATTAAAGTGAAGTAATCTGCATCCGTGGCAGAGGCAACGCAGTTCAGTGACATCCCGGCCGAACAATCAGCGGCAGCGACAACCAGTGGCGGCGGCAGCAATTTTCGACTGCAAGGGGCGCGCTTGCGAGGGGACTGCAATTTCGGGATTTATTAAATTCAACTTGAAATAGTTAAAAATGAATAAATAGCTCAGAACAGAAGTGCTCACGGGATGATTTGAAGTCCTCGAGTGCTGAGCGGCGAAGTCCGCTGAACCTCCCAAACCGGACTCCCCACCGCAGCCGCCGCTGGCGCTGGCAACGAAAGCTCTCTGCCAACCGTCACCACAAGCCAGGAGTTGTGAGAGTTTTTTGTTGTTTTCTTGATCCCCAAACAATATCGCTGCTGCGTTGCTGTTGTTGCCACCGCTGCTCTCGGCATGCATTCCGTTACTCTTGTGAGTGCCGGCGGCACTGACGAGTGCTTCGAAGAGAGCAGGTGGAACGTGGAACGAGTGATCATGCGAAGGAAGAGCGAATGTTAAAATAAAAGCGGGAAATCGATTTTCCCTTGAATTGCATTCTTTTTCAAAGAGCGCTTTGAAACCTGAGGCGCAAAAATTTAATTAGAAAAAGCAGCGACAACAATGAGAGGCGTGAGAAAAGTAACAGAACAAAAAAAAAAAAACAAACACTCACAGAAATCACAAAATGCTGCCAACTTAATAGTCAGCAGTTGGATGAGTTCGTCGTTGGCCGTCCACACTTTTGGGTTTTTAGTGCTTTTTCTGGTTTTTATTAGCTGCATTGCTGTTGTTTGTTGTTGTTGTTGTTGTTAGTAGTTGTTGTTGTTCATAGCTGTTGTTGTTGCTGCCACTGACTTTATAACCCATAAATTTTGCGCCATCTTTAAAAACTCAGGCATTCCATTTGCACGAACGGCTTTTCTCACTTCACTTTATACTCACCTGCATGTCACCCCCTCTCTCTCTCTCTCTCCTTCCCACCCCCCCCCCCCTTGCTCAGCCACCCACACCATCACATCGTCTACACACTTCACACGTCGCTTCCCTCAATTTGAATGTTTTATTTGCTGTCTTCTTCTTTACAGATTTCTGTGCTTCTCTTGCTTGCAACTTCAATTTCTTGACTTTAATTGTCATTTTTACAATTAACAGAGACTACTTGTTGTTGTTGTTGTTGTTGCCGCTCTCGCCTCACTTCGGTTGCGGGTGATTTTAATATTTCGTGGGAATCTGGCAACCTTAATCGAGCGAGTGAAAGCTTTTTGTTGCCAGCATTTATGAGGTTTTGCAAGTTGCACTCATAATTATGACTTTATTGTTGCATTTAATGACTTTCGGCTGCATTTTTTTGGGTGCTTTTTGAAGACTCAACTTTTCAGAAGAAAAATATCCGCTTTTAATTTGCAAACTCCTTGCAATTCCGCTGTAAAAATGCGTTGAGTTTTGCCGCAATGGAATTCTCTCGCTCAGATGGAATTCTCTCGCTCAGATGGAATTCTCTCGCTCAGATGGAATTCTCTCGCTCAGATGGAATTCTCTCGCTCGCTCAGATGGAATTCTCTCGCTCAGATGGAATTCTCTCGCTCAGATGGAATTCTCTTGCTCAGATGGAATTCTCTCGCTCGCTCAGATGGAATTCTCTCGCTCAGATGGAATTCTCTCGCTCAGATGGAATTCTCTTGCTCAGATGGAATTCTCTCGCTTAGATGGAATTCTCTCGCTCAGATGGAATTCTCTCGCTTAGATGGAATTCTCTCGCTCAGATGGAATTCGCTCGCTCAGATGGAATTCTCTTGCTCAGATGGAATTCTCTCGCTCAGATGGAATTCTCTCGCTCAGATGGAATTCTCTCGCTCAGCAGGCGCGATTGTGTCCCCCTTCACCACTAAATCACGGTCCTCTCTTGCAGGTGACGATGCGGTCAGCGTTCTTCGTGGTGCTGCTGGCCTGCTCGGCGCAGGCCGTCCTCAACAAAGACGTGCAGCGGCGCGAAGGCCACGAGGGCTACGGTCCGCCGGCGCAGTACGGCCCACCAGCGTCGGCCGCGCACGTGCCGCACCGCGAGTACGGCGTCCCGCAGCAGAGGCCCTTCCGCGAGTACGGGCCGCCCGCCTCGAAGTACGGACCGCCGACACTGAATTCGCTCTTCGGCGCCCATGGAGGCGCGGCCGGCGTCGGTGGTCTGAGCTTCGGCGCCACCGGCGGAGGTCTGCACGAGCAAATCAAGAACTACTTCGGAGTGCCGAAGCCCATCTACGGACCGCCGCACATCCCGCACCAGCCCGCCGGCTCGTATGGCCCGCCTGGCCCACCTGGTTTGCAGCAGGGAGTCGCCGCCAGGCCGCAGCCGCAGTACGGACCACCAGCGCTGCTGCTGCAACAACACCGACCCGCCCCCAACTACGGACCGCCAGCGCCGAGACCCAACTACGGAGCACCGCAGCCAGCGCCGCAGGCCCTGCCTTCGACGCAGCCCGGCGTCCTCTTCCAGCCCGCCCACCGGCCCGCCCACCGGCCCGCCACCTCGTACGGCCCCCCGCCGTCTGGCCCACTCAACCAAGTGCCCCCCTCCAGTTACGGGCCGCCCCACCGTCCGCCCCACCGTCCGCTCCTGGCCGGCCTCGGCGTCCCCGAAACCACCATCATCGTGACCGGCCTGGGCCAGCAGCAGCAGCACCACGGGGGGGCCGCGGGCGGCACGGCGGCGCCCGTGCAGCAGCTGCAGATCCAGATCGACTCTGCCGGCCACACGCACAGCGTCAGCGGCTCCCAGACGCCCTTCCACACCTCGTGCGACGGCTGGAAGCCCATCGCGGCGCCCACGGGTGTCCACGTCGAGGGCAACCACATCGAGCACCAGTCCGGCTACAGCCAGGTGGCGCTGGGCAACCTCGGCACGCAGTACCACGCCCTCGGACCAGCGAGCGACGGCGGCAACAGCATCGTCGACGGTCTCACCGACGAGCAGCTGGTCGCGGTTGCGCTGCAGTCGGACCACCTCGGCGGCTCCAACAGCGTGCAACTGCCGGTGCAACCGCTGCCGCCCACGGGTCCCGCGGGCTACTTCAAGCAGCAAACCCTGGATTCCCTCGAGTCCAACGACCTGCAGGTGAGCGTTGAAGGATTTCCCAAAATAAAACTCTGCAAAAACATGCACTTCCAGGTTTTGGGTGCCATTGGCGACTCCTACTCGCAACCGCCGCCGGACTCCTTCGCTCCGGACTCAATCCACGCTCAGAAATACAAGCTGCTGAATGGCGGCCCGGCGGTTCACGGCTTGGTGCCGCCCAGCGGCAGCTACGGACCGCCGCCACCCCTGCCAGCGGCAGCGGCGCTCGTACAGCACCAGCAGCACCACCAGCAGCAGCACTCGTCCGGCGTCGCTATTCAATTCGGCGCGCAATCCGGCAACCTGCACAACCTGCCGCCGCACGGCGCCCGCCAGCCCAGCAGGCCGGTCACGTTCCGCCCGCCCGTGCCGCACGGACTGCTCGAGTCGATCGGCGCCACGGTGCAGCACCTGGACCAGTTCGGCGTGAGGCCGCCGCACCAGCCGCCCACGTATATCCCGCCCGCCGCCAGCGAGTTGCCCCACAGCGGGCCAGGCAACGTGGGACCCCAGTACGGGCCGCCCGCGGCTACGCAGCTCATCATCGAGCAACAGCTGCCGCAGCCACGGCCCGCTCAGTCCTTCATCCAGGTGAACCACCAGCAGCAAAGTCACCACTTGCACCAGCAGCAGCAGCAACAGCAACAACAACAGCAACAGCATCAGCAACAGCAACAACAACACGGCAGCGAGGACCTCCATTATGGTCCACCGTCGGAATCGTCTTTGCCGCCGCCGCCGCCGCCGCCGCCTGTGCAGCTCCCCTCGCCGCAGCAGCAGTACCTGCCGCCCCCACCACCGCCGCCGCCGCAGGGCCACCGCGTCGAGGCTCCCGCGCAGGAATTCCTGCCGCCTCCGCCGCTGCCTCAACAACAACAGCAACACGGTGGGCTCGTCTATCAGCAGGCGGCCTTCAACGCCAACCAGCAACATTCGGAGAACGCATTCAGCTCCTCGCAGTACAACGAGCAGTTCGTCCACACGCAGGGGCTGCCGGTGCAGCAGGAGCCGCGCTTCAATCAGGTGCACGACTGCGGCCAGGGACCGAATTTAGTGGGCGCCGCTTACCACTTCCAGCAGCAGCAGCAGCAGCAACAATTCGCCGGCTCCTCCGACTCGTACAACGCCATCTCGCCGAGCATCCCCGTCGCGGAGCAGCACACCCACTTCGTCAGCGGCCCCGCCTCGGACAGCTACGGACCGCCGCCCTCCGG
Source organism: Sicus ferrugineus (assembly GCA_922984085.1). NCBI lineage: Eukaryota > Metazoa > Arthropoda > Insecta > Diptera > Conopidae > Sicus > Sicus ferrugineus. The sequence continues at coordinate 26,816,680 of OV277351.1, forward strand.
CAACGCCATCGACCACAGCGACCACATCGGCTACGCTTCGGAGAACTCCGCGGTGGCCTCCCTGCCGGACGGCCGCGATCCGCAGGCTCTGCCGGGTCTGGACGGCCTGAATGTGGTGTCGGCGCAGAAGTCGCAGTCGATACAAATCCGGCCGGAGGAGGTGGAGGGCCAACAGCACTCCGGCCACACCTACCAGCTGCAGTACAGCAGCAGCAGCAGCAGCAGCGCACCGGGCAGCCGCCACACGCACGGCGACCAGACTGCCAACCACGACGAGATCCTCTCGGAAGGTTTGCTGCAGTCGATACTGACAGCCATCGAGCAACCGAACACCAAGCAGCAGCAGCAGCAGCAGCAGCAACAACAGCAGCAACAGCAACAGCAACAAGAGCAGCAACTGCAACAGCAACAAGAGCAGCAACAACTTCCTGAGCCGCGACATAATTACGCGCAAAATCGCTCTGACGTCGATCTGCAGGAAGAGGAGGTCGGCGAGGCTACGGAGAGCGACGAGGCCGCTCCAACTGAATCCAGCGACGCACTTGATCGAAGTGAGTCCACGAGCAGACGCCGAAGAGGTGCGAGCGACCGTGACTGAGATGCAGGCCGCCGAACAGCAATCGTTGAGAGAGAGCAATCATTGAGAGAGAGCAGTCATTGAGAGAGAGCAGTCATTGAGAGTGAGAGAGAGAGAGAGAGAGAGAGGGCGGGAGAGGGAGAGTTTTCAGCCATCAGTCACAAATCATATTCGATTCAAGTAGTTTTTACTCTAATTTATTGCTTAATTTAACGAAATAATTAGTCATGTAAGTCAGTTAAGCGAGAAGTCGACTTAGAATGGGGAATCTAAGGCTTCCCACTGCAAATCTGAGGTCGCCCGAGTCGTACGTGTCGCCTCAGCCGGCTCAGCTCGCGCTCATTTCAGAGGACGACGCCGCTCTTCAGGTTGCCATAATTCAACTCTTCGTCTTCTGGAAATGGGCGAGCAAATCTTCAAGCTGGCGATCCACAATATAATGTAATGTAATCTGCATTTGGAAATGTAATCGCAATGAATGAATAAAATAAATTATTGAGAAACGAAAGCGGAGAAACTCCTCTTCAGCCAGGACAAAATCTGGCTGATCTAAAACTTGCCAGGTGACGCACTTTTACAACGACATTTAGTTGCCACGATTTCCGCTTTCCGCTTCTGCCTCTTGGGGTGACTCGGGGGAAATATTTTCATTACCGTTTGAAATGTAAACGCAGAGAGGAAGAAAAAACCTCCCCTCCGGCGCAGCACTCGACCGGCAATAACATCAACATCGATGAGCATAAATAAACTGAATTGAGTACAGCTTAGCGAGTTCAAGACGATGTCAATGGAGCAAAAGAACATTTTAATGCTCAAGTATATTCATCAGCAGCAGCCAAGCGGAGCAGAGCAGCCCTGCCAGCCGCCCAAACCGACTGCAGCACGCGCGGATGCAAAGCGAAGATCTGAAGAGCGAAGGATGAAATGTTGAGAAATGCAATTTCCTTGTCTCCAGCAGAACCAACGCCGCGCCGCACAAAGCACGGAAACGTGCGGGGACAGCAAGACCCGCAGAACCACAGACCCTCCCCGCGGGGAGGAGGGCAGTCACCGTACAGCCGGCCAAGGTGGACCGCGTGGCTGCTGCGTTCGAACTTCGCGATAAATTTTCATTTCAAATGAATGCTCAATAATTTCTGTTTAAAGATTTCAAGTCTCGAAGTTTTAGTGAAAATTTCGATTTGCCTACTTTTAGGCGGCCACGGAAACGATGCATGAGATGTTTGTAGCGTGCATTTGTAGGGTGCACTTGTAGGGTGACTAAATATCAGCAGTCGAAGAAGCATTCTTCTCGCTCTGCTTGGCCGCCGCCAGCTGGGGAAGCGAGTGCGAAGGACGCTGAGTAGCGAGTGGCTCTCGCACTCGAACCAACTTGAAGAACAGAACACTAACTGTAATTTATCCTGAGGGGGAGCTGCTCTACCCCCCCGCCCCCCCCCCCCCCCTTCAAGGTGGGTGGAGGCATCACTTGGCTTGCAAGGAATTCACGCAGGGATGTCGCTGCTATTTTAGCGTCGTTTTTATGCGCTCCGTGCAGATAACGCAGAACGCAAGATAAATAACGAAACGCAATAACATGCAAGCAAATGCAATGAAATATACTGAAATAAACTCACGTAAAATAAAGAAAATAAAATAAAATCAAATGATATATAAAAGAAACCGAAATTAAATTAAATTCAACCAAATTAACTGAACTTTTCTTGTGAAATTCATTTATTTACGTCTCAGTTGTCAATCGTTCTCTCATCTATCAGCCTTAAAATGTTCACCCGACAAGAAATCACATTATTTCAGTTGTATTCGGCGTCGATTTAGCAAACTCGAATGCAGCAGAAGTCGCAGCAGGAAGCTGCAAATCTGAAATGGGTTCTCAAGGCTCGTGTCTCCGCCGGCCACCTCATTTGTACTTTTATCGAGAAACGATTTGCGAAGTTGGCCAAAGCTCACAGCTGCTCTTCCGTGCCATTTCCGCGTCCGTTCCGTGCTCGGTTCCCATCCCCGCCACCCGCCAGACCCTCGTACGGACGTTCCGTGTCCCGCACTTCCACGCCGAGGGACTTTCGAACAGGAAATTCAGGACTTTCTACTTCGTGAATTTAAAGTTTTCAGTTTTAAACGCACTGAACACTTCATGTGATTGCGCACTTGTGGAAGGACAACACACACACACACACACACACACACACACACACACACACACAGCACACACCCACACACACACACACAGAACATACATGCAAATAGACATCATGAAGTCAAATCAAAATCACAGTTTAAATACACAAACAACGAAATACACTCTGGAGAGACGTTCGGCTGGCTGTCCTGCAAACGACAAGAACATCAACAACAACAACAACAACACCAACAACAACAACAAACGAACAACAACACCAACAACAAACGAACAGCAACAACAACAATTGAAGTGATAGGGCAGCTGGTAAAGATTGTGTAGACGAAATTGCACTTCCGAAATCGAGAATCGGTCCGTGTATACGAGGTTGCTTTCTGCAAGGACCCGCACACGGGGTCGCCCGCAGGCGTCGCGCCCTGTCAAAGTGGGGGAGGCGGGGTGGGGGTGGCGCTGCGAATTCGGGGCCCCATGATGTGTCCTCGAGCTCAAAACTGCTACAAGAACTGCAACATTGTAATGAATGAGTTGAAAATGTATGCATTGCGATTTCTATGAGCTCCACTATGGGTTCCCCTAGAAAGGTAGACTCGTGTCCCTCAACTTTCGGGGCGCCGCGCCGCGCCACGCCGACCCTGTTCACCAGCCAGGACGTGGCTGTGATGTTCATGATGATGTGGCGAGAGTTTTGTTTGCATTGATTCTTGCCATTCTTTCCTTTCCTTTTCTTTCCATTTAGTTATACGATAACTTGTGTGAGAAACCAACAGAGCAACAATGACCAAATTTTTAGAACACAAATAAAATTTTATCTCAGAATAAATGAATGCGGAGAAGCTGATGTGCGAGTGCCTGCATGTGTATTTGTAAATATGTCGGTGTTTATCTCGTTGCAGGCTGCATTTGGAGGCTGCATTTTGCGAGTGTAGTTCGACTGCAGCTCTGATGTGTGAAACTTCAATGAAGAACTTCATCAACTGCAATTAAAATTGCGAACAAACTAACTGCACACATTTATCTTTCTGTTTGCTCGTCTGTCTGTCCGCCTGTCTGTCCGTCTGTCAGTCCGCCTGTCTGTCTGTTTCAGGCCTTTTAGGTGCTTTTGAAGGCGTCTTTTTGAAAATTTCTCTGTTCAATGGAGAAATAACGCCAGGAATTTGTATATTCAAAATTCGCGGAATCAATGATTTCAATTTAACTGCATTTGCAGCGAAAAGCAAGTGAAAGAAAGCCGACAAAAGCCGATAACGACTATTTGGCCAAAAGTTTGCAGTTATCTAATTTTGTTAGCGCTGCCAATTACAGTCACACGAAAATTGAAAAAGCCAACTACGGCGAAATATTATTATCGGTTTCTCCATTTTTCCTTTCGTCGGTTCGACCTCGCAAAAGTGAAAAAATAAATGCCAAATAGCTTCGTCTGCGTGGAAGCATAGAAAACATATAAAAAGGGACTCGAGGCCAGCGATAACAACTGCTGTCCTTGCCGAATGACATCTTCATGTGCCATTCCGACTTCTGACATTTCCGGATGACCGCACACGGCGACCAAGGCTACGAGGAACGAGATGTGAAAAGCTGAGGCCGCCCTACACCGAGAGGACCAACAATTGCTTGTTTCATGACAACTAATGAAGATTGTGGAAGATACACTGAGTGATTCCTTAATTTCTAAACTGCTTTCGGGTTCATTTGCGTTCCGTTGGATCGGAAGGCTTGATGTTTCTCAGACTAGAGTTTTATTGAATGTATTCAATATTTGATGGCATTTCGTTCTGTTGCGGAAGCTCAGCATTGCGGCCCAGCAATTGATGGCCCATTGATGTCCGCCTTAAATGAAATTAACATGACGACGTTTTTATTTATTGCGAACACCTGAAGCATCTCGTTAATGTTTCTTTATAGGAAGCCAGAAGCTCGCCTTCGACGCTTCTGCAATTCACAGGCCCTCCTCGACGTCTTCGAATTCGACTGCGAAGTCCACTTTCAGGTGCACATCAGCTGTTAGACAGGACACCTCGCGCTCAAGCGGAAACACACAGGAACACCCCGCATTGAGGACATCATCCTCCAGTCTTGCCTTTTCAACAAGAAACAACTGAGAATAAAAAAGACTGCCGCTGAAGAACGCTTAACCGCACGTACCGAGTCCGGTTTCGGTACAGCCGCAGTGACATCTTCACAGGAACACCAGGCGTCGGCGACTGCCCATCGTTGACTGCTGAAGCTATTGAGTTTATACTTGTGTTGATTGTTCGCGAAAGTCAAGCCCTTTGGTGCACCATCCTCAACAGACACATCATCACTTGGGTCGGTTTCCGCATCGCCGGACCCCCGATCCTTCGTCTTGTTAGCATCTTGTGCGTTCTTAGCGGCCAACAGTGACCGCTCACCCCATTTCTGGGCCATTGCTTTCAGGAATACCGGCTGTTGAAATAGGGCAACTGCAGTGGAACGGGAAAACGGGGGAACTATGCGATCTATCTACCCACCTTCACTTCGGACAGATCGTAGGCACACTCAATTCCGGCCAGCGAATCCTCAGGGTCGAGCTGTTGAGAAAACCGTTTAAGCCGAGTGCATTAATGACAAGGAATCCAGCGACCGCGCCTTACCATGTCCAGCATTTCCAGCTGACATTTACGCATGCAGGAATTGGGGTTGTACATGTCCAGTGTGTCCCGTGCCTCGTCTTCGTAAAGAGAGAAGTGAGATGCAAGATTCAGAGGCGATTCGAAGTGTTTACCACCCTACATTCGGAAACATTCGTCAGAGACATGCAGATCTCGACGGTCTTGGCAAAGTAATCCTCCTCAGCAGACGTCTTGAAGCCCACTGTCAGTGTGGTCGGCCCGAAGAGGTAGAGTATCGCGCCGATAGCTAGGATTCTGAGCCCCCGGTCCACCATAACTATTGCTGTCCACTGCAAAATGTCTGCATTCCAATATTTATTGTACTGAAGCCGTCTTGAACATTACGTCACTCATTATCGCTTTAATGGGTTTCAACTCATTCCTTAATTTCCATATAATGAGCGGAAAATGCAGTTTTAGTGCATTTACGGAAATACATAATGTATTGCAGTCGTGTTGAAAATTGTGTCACTCACTTTCGCTTTAATGGGTTTTAACTCATTTAACTCACTCATTAATTTCCATGTAATAAGCGCAAAAATGCAGTTTATCATGGCTTTATATAGTATAGGGAAATTAGATTCCCGGATTCGTTAAATTCCGAAACAAAGAAATTTGAAGCATTCAAATTTCGTTAAAAAAACTAGAAGGGCGCGTTACGGTTGGTAGCCACACTGCAGGTTAGCCTTGACTACGAAACCCAGAAACACGTAGAGCAAAAAGTCCCCTTGATGACCGTGTACCACCTGGAAAAGAATGAGCAGCCCGGCTTTTATTCTGATGAGCTTCATACTACTGGCCTGCCTACAGACACCTTTAAATGGTAGCGCGGGCAACAACAGCGGTGAGGACAGCGGTGAGGACAGCAGTGAGGACAGCAGTATTCACAGCAAGTAATTCACACCCCAATGATTACTTATAATTTCGACTTTTAGAAGCTAGAAAGAACCATCAAGTAGTTTTCAGCGTTGGCAAACGCAACGAAGATGACGAGGTACTGAAGGAGGGTTACGTCAGTCAGGCAGATGGTGACGATGAGGTGCTCTTCACCTACAAACAAAAGGTCGGTCTCTAACTTGACCATAATAGCTCCACCAGGTCCCATTACAATATTACTTCTGATTCTTCTCCTCCTCCTCCTCCACGATGATGACTCCAGGTGCCGAAGTACAAAATCATAACTTGCATTACAGTGTCGCGAAAGGACGACCGCAATGCCTCGGTGACGATAAATTACGGTGGTCTCAACAATACCAACGTCCAGTTGGCTTTCGAGAATCAGTCCGCAGCTGGTTTCAGTTACTTTGTGCAGATTTTTGGCAGAGCTAAAGGTAAAGCAATTTCTCAGCCGAGAAGTTAGGTGCAGAGTGCAACATGAATCGTTTCTCGCTTTCAAGATTTTAAGAAGTACAAAGTGGTTTTCCGTATCGGTTATCGCGTTCACGGGGACAAATTGCTAAAATTGAGCTACGTGGAACAGAAGAGGGGCAACCACGCGGAAGAGTTACTGACGTACCAACAACCGGTTCGAAGAAATTACACACTATCTTTGCCCCACTTCTGCCAATAACTTTGCCATTTTCCTTCTCAAGCCTAAAAGGTTTCCACTGATGACGATAACGTGCATTTCGGTGTCGCAGAAGGATATTCGCAACGCCTCGGTGAATATCAAATACGGAGGTGTGAACGACACCAAAGTCCAGTTGGGTTTCAGGAGCGAAACCGCAGATGGCTTCAATTACATGGTTAAGATTTACGGAATGTCAGGTAACACCGCAGAGTCGATCAGTGTAACCATTTGTCGGGAGTGAAAGTATCATTCCTTCGTAGGGCCAGAAAAGACAAATTTAATCAGGAACTTCGGTGAGCGTGTGCAAGGCGATGAGCTTCTGAAGGAGGCCAACTTCACCTGCAAAACTCCGGGCGAAGTGACGTACAGCTACGACCAACAGGTTTGTTCGGCTTGCTTTGCCACCACAGATGCTTTCCCTAGCTCTCTGAGTCGGAATAACTTATCGTCCGCTTCTTAGTACGAGGATAATCTGAATAGCATCACTTTTGTCGAGCTTCTGGGGAGTCCCAAGAATGCCATTGCCATCAAATCCCTGCATGGAGGTGTCAATGCAACTCACCTGCAGCTGAGGCTCAAGATCGAGAGGCCATCGAAGGACTGCGTTTATCAAGTACAGGTCTATGGAAGGTTATTATGGACTAAAATCGATAACATGAGCAAAACTGCCGCGGATAACAAACCGAATGGCCAAAACTTAGTTACGGAAACCATGCACGGGCAATATGTAAGCGTAGAAACGCCCAGGAAGAGGGTAATTATGAAGGTCAAGTTCAATATAACCGTCACGCCGCGGAACACTGGAGGAAAAGCCAGTAGTGTACAAATAAAGTCATATTCGTGAGGATGCGCATGCTTGTTTAACTTTTCATGGTTTCGAAGGCGTAAAACTCTCCAGAGGCGACTTCTAAACGAGCCGAATTTCCGTCATTCTGTGTGCCGACGGAACTTTAGTAAGAATCAGTGAATTATGGTCAAGCAGGAATCACGATCGCCATGGCGTTCACAACCAAGGTGGTGACAACGACCAATTGACTATAATGACTGTTATAATCATCATCTGAAGTGAGAAGAAATCGTTTCTTTGCGTTTCTGTTTTCACTTTCTTTTTTGCACCAAGCGAATTCATCACAATTTTCATTAATTTCACACTTATTCAACTGCCAACACAGAAACTCATTTAGTGATGCGTACGTTCGGCTTGTTTCCCTCAGTCTCGTCTCCACCGAAGTATTCCCCGCGACCCAGGTTGTCACCTTGACTGCCTCGGTCCCGATTACCGCCTCGAAGTCGAGAGGTGCTCGAAGCAGTGACGAGACTGTCGCGTCTCGTGCGCATCACCAAACTTTTCGCGCTCTAATTATACGCTGAGGATGCCACGCATGGTTGCCAGCTCCTGTAGGCAATCCATGATCTTCCCTATCGATTCGCATTTATCGAGCGACGGCACCAGCGATCCATAGCAGAAATCGACGACTTTCCTCAAGTCCAACAGCAGTTCCTGCACTTCGGATGCATTGCGGTCGTACAGGAACTCGCTCGCAAGCTCCACGGCCCTCTCGCGCTCCAACGTGCCCGAGTCATCGACCTGCCGTGGAGGAGATGGTCAGTCGGGTGTTAATGAGATATGGGAAGTTAATGGGGGAGGTCAGTACCAGTCCTAGCTTCTCTGCCACGCATGCACGCAAGCACTTGGCCCTCCTGCTCAAGGTTGTCCTCTTCTCCTTGAATTCCATCAGCTCAGCTGAAAATGGGGAACGTGTATCAGTGATCGGAGTTGGAAGCTGTCGCTTCGGATTGCTTCTGCACCTGTTGTAGCGTTCAGCTCAGCAATGCACTTGCTCGCCAGCCAGTACACGACCTGCAGGGGGTCCTCAGCATCTTCGATTTTCGATTTTACATCGTCGACCTCGGCATCGTACGGCTCACATCGAATCCCTAATGTCAGCGTTAGCAGGCAGAACACGCAAGTTGCCAAGATTTTCGCCATTCCTACGATGCCTGCTTCGAAATGTTTCTGAATTAGCTTGAACTACAGCGCACTCAACCAGTGCTCAGCGAGGAGTGGAACTAGTGGAGCGTTCTGGACGAATGCGACTCCATTAGGTGCGAATCGAAATACCGCACTATTCTACCTGACAGCAGTTAACCGTGGAAAACACGGTTAACTACTTAAAACGTGAAATTCCTGATTTCCTCCGTCACGGTAGATATTAAAATGCGAGATAGTTTTTGCGTCATACTCAAAAATGGATCGCAAGGCTGTAAGATTTCCAGAGTATTCTCACCTCATTATGAGGTTCTTGTAAATTAAAAAATAATTAGAAAAACTTACAAATAAGTAAATATTTCTTATAGACTTCAATTGCATTACGACTGAGTTCAAAATTTGTGGATAGTTTTCCAATCTATGCCGATTTCCATATATATAAAATTGAAAAGAAATTCATCAAGAATTGCCAGTAATTTGATTACGTTTCAGGTTACTTGCAATCGTATTTGTAAAGTAATGACTGCAAAATTCATTCGCACAAAGTTGTATCTGACAAGAAAGCTATTTATCTGAAAAAATAGAACCCAGAATAAAGAAATTTATTAGAACGATAATGTGGTTAGTGAATTTTAAAACGAAACATAGTTTCTTTGCAACTTTAATTTGAAATTTGCCTGGAAAAACTCAAGATTTCCCAAAGCAGTGAAGATTTCTTCTTGCAATCGCAAAAAATTCTTATTAAAAGTTAATAATGTGTTGCATTTTGGTCGTGATTATGAAATGACTTCTTTTATTCTTTTTTTGCATCAAGTATCGATAAAAAAAATGAACTGAAAACTGAGGTTGCCGCGTCCCGCCTCGCCTCGCCTCGCCACGCCTTTACATGCCGCGGAGAGACGCCTGCTTCTGAATGCAAGTCAGCGTCTCCGCAATGGATTCACACTTGTCTTCCGGCACCACAGTCCTGACGCAGTGGTCCACGACCTTCTCGAGGATCTCCAGCGCATCCTTGTTGGCGCCGAGGTTGGTCCTCGCCACTCTGAGCGCGGGTTCCTTCAGCAGGCGGCCCTTGCGGTCAACCTGGAAGGGGAAGGGGAAGCGTTACGCAGTGAAAGTTGAAAGGCACGCTGCGGCGAGAACTGCGACGGACACTCCCGCCGAATACGCACCACGCCCAGCTTATCGGCGACGCACGCTCGCAAGCACTTGCCGGTCCGGCTCGACGAGGGCTGCAGGGCCACCAAGTCCATGACATCCGCTGTGGACGGCATCGAAGAAGAAGTCGGTTAGAATTGCAAGCAATCTTCGGATCGGACTTTGTTTGGCGACCAGCGTCACGCACGGCAGCGATGACGCGCCCCTGGAACTCCTGAATTCGAGCCGCGTGGCTACACATCCTTCCTACCTACCTTCCGTGGCTTTCTCCTCACTCTTGCACTGCTGCACGATGCCGAAGACATTCTGTCCCTGCAGCGGCTTGTCCATCTTGGGATTCGCCCGCTTGCACCGGCCGCCCGCCACCAGTACGCCGACCACCAGCAAGCTGAACGCGACGCCTTTCATTTCTGTGATTCTGTGATCCTGTGATTCTGTGATTCTGCGATTCTGTGATTCTGTGATTCTGCGATTCTGCGATTCTGTGATTCTGTGATTCTGCGATTCTGTGATTCTGCGATTCTGCGATTCTGCGATTCTGTGATTCTGCGATTCTGTGATTCTGCGATTCTGTGATTCTGTGATTCTGCGGTTCTGTGATCCTGTGATTCTGTGATTCTGTGATTCTGTGATTCTGCGATTCTGTGATTCTGTGATTCTGCAATTCTGTGATCCTGTGATTCTGTGATATCGGCGACGTCCTCGCTCTTCCGCAGGCTGATGTGGAGCTGCATTCGAACGGAGGCGTCGGTGGGATTTTATACTGCCGCTTGTTTCGCCGGTGCGAAGTTGGCGACTCGCGCTGCCGATGCGGTGTGGAGCTGGCGATTTCGGTATGAAATTTCAATTTGCTACTCTTTCGGCGAGAGCGAGTGCAGCGAAAATGAGTAATCAAAAGGGCGCCGCAACACCACGGCGAAGTAGAAATACCACGAAATTGAAGGTTTTCAGAGCGGGCGGAATTTTGCAGTCCATATTTCGTGTTTAGGTTTCCGCTACGGAAGCAATTTGACTGCAGCTAATAATGTAAACGAATTCGTTGCGCCGCTTCATTTGCACCTCATGAGGCTGCAGGAAATTCGCACTTTCGCAGGCACCTCAACGCTGTGCTTCCCATTTTCACTTCGCAGTATTTCAGCCGAGTGAAAGGTCTGCAAGTCTGACTTACACGCGCGCCATGAACTCAGTTTTTAAACACACAACGAGAGAGGGAGAGGGAGGGAGAGGCAGAGGGAGGGAGAGGGAGAGGGAGGGAGAGGCAGAGGAAGAGGCAGAGAGAGAGAGAGGGAGAGTTTTTGCGGTGGCAAAACAGGCGAAGCTCGTACCGGCGACATGACACGACGCAAGTTAAATAAAGGCAACTCGACACGTCCTCGCTGTGTACGTGCGGCGAGAGCAGAAACCCCTTCTGACCCCCCCGCTCCGGCCGCCCTGCCGACCTTCAACGTCGTGTGCTGTCGGTGTAGGTAACGGTAAAAGTTCGCAGCCAGCCAGAGCTACTTGGGAACTCGCAACAACTTGAATGTCAACACAGCGCGATTCCGGCTGCGCGGCGTGTGCGACTCTGACTCGCCGGAATTTGTTTGCTATGCTCGGATCATCGCTTCGTCAAACGAGCGCGACGCTGGGACGCTGGGATGCTTGGATGCTTGGGACGCCGGCGTCTCTGTCAAGTCTGCGTAGTCCTGGAAGACTCGCGAATTTAGTCTGGTGATGGTTGCCGTCGGTGGTTGCCGGCGGGGGCGGGGGGCGGCGGGAAGAGCGATTAAAGTGGAATTATGTAAGATGTTTGCCTCGCAACTGCTCCCTGGAAATCCTCTCAGCGCATACTAAGCAGCTCATTGTAATCTAAAATAGGCATTTCAAGTACAGAAGAAAGATTTTGTCTAATAAAATTGCCGAAACAGTCAATTGCGGTTGCGGAACGCGCGGCCCAAACTTCTCGATTTACATGTTACAGTTTCTGGTTTTGCGTTTCCTTCAACGGTTGAGTGTGTTGAGTGGTGCGAGACACTCAAGAGCACCTTGAGAAGCCAGTAACTGGTTTGTATTCGAAGATGGGCATCCCAAGAGACAACCGCGCTGTTTCTTGAGTCCATTTATTCCATAAATCTGAACGATGTGAAATCGTGGTGAGTTCTCAGTTTCATTGTTTGGAATAAAACTGTCAAATACTTCAATAAAACGAAATCTTCTCCGTTCTTGCAGTCTCGAACACAATTGAAATATTCGCGCGAGGAAGAACGCCAACGTCAACGCCACGCCAACGCCAGCGGAATGAGGAGACGACATGCACGTCCGCGCCATGGTGGCCGAAATAGACGAGCGTGGCGGCCGTCGCTGCCGCACCGTCGTCTCCCGAGCGGCCGCCAACCACAACTAACCCAGTTTCCCCCCCCCCCCCCCCCGAGCAGCGCGTGTGGGCGACGATTTAGAAAATGCCATCGTTTGCAGGATGCCGCCGCTGGGAGCGCCACGACTTCGTGCTCGTGTCGGGGCGGCCCGAGTCAAGCCATCGCTGGCATCGCAGGCCACGACGGCCGTCCCGCGAGCACCTTCTGCTCTCGTTGCGGTCTCGTTGTTGCTGCAGCTGTCGGTGTTCTCTCGCTGCTGCTCCCTCCAGATGTGAGCGCACACGCTCACGAGTAACAGCAAAAGTTTGCGGAAAGAGAGAAAATGAAGTTGTCGTCCACCGCGTGTGTGTTGTGTGGTGGGTGGTGGTGCCGAGGGGGGGAGAGCACGCTCGGAATGCTCGTGTGTGTGTCTCCGCTCGTTGATAACAACATCAAAGTGAGATCCTCATGTTATTCAAAATTGCTCTTCATCGAATACCAGCGCCGCCGACGCCTTTCTTCCGCCGGAGATGAAGGTCACCGAACGCCCTCCTCGCGGGATTCCACGTGGCCGTCCAGGCGAGCGTCGTCGCTGCTGGAGAGAGTCAATGAAGGCGAAAACTTTTCTGCTACATGTGGCGGCATCATGAGGCGGCATCATGAGGCGGCATCACGAGGATGCTGTGTTTCCACCATCGGCGTCCCCTTGAAACCGCGCAGTTGGAGCGCTTGATTGCCCAAGTTTGAGTGTCAAGCCGGCCGACCGACCGACCGATCGACCGGCCTGCTGCGTTGCCAACTAATTTGGCTGCCATGTGTTGGCTGCGGCTTCCGCTCCCCCCGTGCGGCCGCTGCGGGCCTTCATAACTTCGGTGCCGCTGCCGCCGCCGCCGCCGCACGTGGCGCTCCTGCGTTTGTGGAACGAACTCGTGTGACTTTCCAGCTCGAGTGCTAAGCTACTCTTTCACCGCCCTCCCCTCCCCTCCCGCTCTTCCTCTCGCCGCTATCTGCACTCTTTAAATCCGCATCGTAATCTGTCTTTCGCTCTCCAGCTCACTGCAGCGCTTTACTTTTGCAAATCCGGCGCACTAAAATGCCGGGATTACGTCTTTTATACTTTTGGAAACCGTTGTTGTTGCTGCTGTCGTTGTTGTTGTTACTGTCGTTGTTGTTGCTGCTGCTGCTGCAGTCGCTGCCGTTATTGGTTCTGCTGCTGTGGGCTCGCAATAAATCCTCGCATTTCTTGCACGGCTGCCGAGCACTGACAGTTTTATTGCGCATTCTACATGCATTTGGCCACATTTTCGGCACGGCACGGCACGGCTGCCGTCGCATCTGCTCGCACTGCAGCGCACACAAGCGGCGGCGGCGGCGGCGAAGACACTGGCAACGACGACGACACTGGCAGCGACGACGACGGCAACCATGTGCGCGTCTGCATGCAGCAGCCAGTCGTCGCAGGCAGCCAATATTGAGACGGAGTCGCTTAGGGATGGACAATCGACTGCCGAAGTGGCCGCTCGATTAATATTCGCTGTAGCATTTTGCTCTCGCTGGATGCGCTTGAACCGCCGCCGTACTTTTCTCTCAAGAGTTGACTTGAAGAGTTGCTGCACGATGATTAACTGTTTCGTTATGCAGCGCTGATTGCCAGAGGAGAAACTTTTCTGCTCTTCTGTAGAAACGGTGAACTCGTACACTCGAGCCTTCTCTCCGCCGCCTTCTCTCCCTCGCCTTCTTCTTCCTCCTCTTGCTATCCACACTCATTTAATCCCTCAGTTGCTGCGCTCTCAAATACAGTCAAACGCCCTCCGCGCTCCCATCGATGGCAGATCGTGAGAGGAACCGTTTTGGGGTGCTCAGTGGCGCCAAACTCCTCTCCACTCTCGCCTCTTCCACGAGGCTCCGCAACCGTTACTGACTCTCGCCACTCTCGCCACAGCATCGATGAGTTCGCTGCCGCTGCTTGCGTGCGCTCGAACATCATGTTCGCGGAACTTTTATTGAGCTCCTGGCAGGCAGCTGCTTGCGCGTGCGGCATTTATGGAGCGTAACAAGCGCCTCGCCACGGACTGCGACCTCATTTCTCTGCGGAGAGCGGTGGTGCCGTTGCACGCTGCTGTTACCGCCGCGACTGTCTCAGCTCAGTACAGCAGCAGCTCGAACGAGAAGAGCGCTCGGTCGCCGTGCAAGTGCAAGAGAGCAAACTGACCCAAGCTTATTCCCTCTCCTCTCTCCTCTTCCCTCTCCGCACCTCAAGTGTTCGCAGTAATTCACACTAAGTGAAACTTTCGACAGCTCTGCGAAACACAAACTTTCGGCTGTCGGTGGCGACGGTGGGCGGCGGACGGTGGCGACGGTGGCGACGGTGGCGACGGTGGCGACGGTGGGCGGCGGGCGGATTATTTTGTTGGTCGCCTTCACGAGCGCCTCGCAGCCTTCCGCAGCAGCCGCACGTCGTCCTTTTTATCGCGAGGCATGTCACGACATTTCATTTAATTGTCTTCACTTCGTGTTTTCTCGGGCAAAACGTTCGCGAAGCAGTTCGAGCGACGCGTAGCTGGAGCATTTAGCGCGGCGGCACCTCGAGTAGCCGCTCGCTTCACGTCGACTGCACTGCTGGAATACTAAGTTCGGGAAGCGCTATGCAAAATAATGCTGCCTGTATATTTTAAAAGTTGCCCTTCGCACAAAGTTGCGAAGTTTGGCCGGTAATCCTTCAGTTGAGCGGCGGCGTGCTATTCAGCGGGCTTAGAAAACTTCGTGCGCGGTGTTAAATGCTGTTAAAATCGTGGCAGCTGGCGTACTGAGAGGACTCACGCAGCCCAAGAGGGAAATCACAACGGAGAGGAGAGTCAACTGAACGTCAATACGAACGAACGCTCATCGTTCGTCCAAAATTTCAGTGTGTCTCCAAGAAATGGCTGCTCGGAGGAAGAGAGGACCGCTTCGAAAGAGAAACTCAACTCGATCGAGTGCACTCGCTAAATTATGCAGAACTCAATCTCAGCTCGCTCACTCAGAACTCAATCTCAGCTCGCTCACTAAATCATGACGTGCAGTGAGGAAAACGGCAGCCAACTTCACTGCATCTGGCAACTAATTGAGCGTCGAACAGCACGAGAACAACACAACTCACAGCAACAACAACAAGAGCACAACAACAACGGCACAACAACAGAATACACGTATTGGAATAAAAAACCGGGAGCTTCATTGATATCCCGTTACACTCTGCATGCCTCTCAGAGCGGCGCTGTTACTCTCTGCTGTAGTACGCTGATTTTATAGGTGGTGGTTGGCAACGCGAGTGCGAGCAGAGCGCGTAGGTGACGAAGAAATGCAGCGTCGTCGCTTCTCGATTCTCGACCCTCGCGGCGACGGCATTCAATGATGTGTGCTGTGCTGTGCGTTCCGTTAAACCGACCGAGCAACGCATAAACAACAACAACCAGCCAACGCACAGGTGATGCAATCAAGCAGCGCACCACATTGCGTCGCAGGACGGCGAACCGCAACGCACAACATCGCACAACATCGCACAACATCAAGCTGCGCGCGGCGGAATTGAATTTGATCAGCGGAAGAAGCGTGAGGAGAACAAGAAGAAGAAGAAGATTTATAGGCTTCAAAGTTTAGCAAATCTGTGCGGTGAGTCGGTCGAGTGGGGTCAGTTGTTGTCCAACAAGCAGACAAACAAGCAGAAAAACAGGCAGAAAAACAGGCAGAAAAACAAGCAGAAAAACAGGCAGAAAAACAAGCTCTGCTCGAAAGTACAACAACAAAAGACACTAACAGCATCTGCCACCACTACACAGAGTTAACAACAACAACAGCAACAACGAGAATTGCTTGTCGTCCGCTTTGTTAGCTGAGAAGCGGCGGCGGTATGCAGCGAGTGCGTGTGGCCTGCAGCGACGCGACGCGACGCGACGAGACGCGACGAGACGCGACGAGACGCGACGAAGTCTCCCGCTTCATTTGTCACCTTGATAACTACGAACAACAGCTACAAAAACAACTACAACGTGTACAACTACAACGTGTGCAACAACAACAGGTACGCCACGTGTACACATTCGCTGCTGACGTCAACTGTTCTTCCTCCGACGACGACGGCTTGGCTTTCAGCAGGACTTCGATCATTGGATGCACATGAATGCATCCTTCCGCAGGACTTGACATTCAAAGAGTCTGCTGTGGAATGAGTCGTCGAGCAGCTTTTAGAGGGATTCTGCTACCTTTTTCGAAGCCGCTTTTAGCTACTTTTTCCCCCTCGCTCCCCATCACTCTCTTCGCTCCCCATCACTCTCTTCGCTCTCCCTGTCACTCGCTTTCTCCGCACATGCAAAATGAGTTTTCTTGCGGCGAGCAATTTGTGGCTCTCAAAGGAGGGACGAATGAATTTTGACCAAAATGCTTCAGCTGTTAAGTGGAGTTGTGTGTGTGTGAGTGTGTGTATGAGTGTGTGTGTGTGTTGTGTGTGTTTTGTTTGAACGTTTCATTTCTGCGGGTGTGTGTGTGTGTGTGTGTGCGAATTAGCAATTGTTTGGCTTTGATTTGATTGGAAAAACAAACTTAAATTACATTTCCGACCTTCAGTGATTCTCCTCAAATATTCCGACTCCTCTAAGCTCCCGATATTTTCAAACAACAAATAAACTCAACAACAGCAGAGATATTCGTGCCTCTCTCTCGTCTCTTCCGCGCTGAAATCAAGTTACTGATTACAACAAAATAGCGCGTCGCTCTCTCTCTCTCTCTCTCTTACATTGTTTTCTCCCGCTTGAGTGAAGAGAACGAGAAGAACAACAAGACGACGAACAAAAACAAGAAGAAGAAGAAGAAGAATGCGGCGCAACTGTATATTAATGAGCAGCATTACGATGAGCATTTCAAGTGTCGCACCGAAGTAATTCCTCGCATCTGTGGCGTCCGCGTGTCCCATCACGAGCAGAGCGGACTTCTGCTGCTGCTGCTGCTGCTGCTGCTGCTGTACGTTTGCGGTTGCGTTGTCGAAGCCAGAAGTTTTGCTGGGACTTCGGCGAGCGACTACGAACGCCAAGTGCGAGTCGAGGCGGCCGGGAACGTCAAGCGGAGCCCCGGAGGAACGCTGATCACACATCGATGTGGGAGTTGCAAGTGTGGTGCGGCGGACGGCAGCGAGAGGACCGACTTGGCCGCAAAGACTTCCAGCGAAGCCAACTCATTCGTATGCGGAGAAATCAGAGTGTCAGTCTTGAAATCGAATCGATGAGCACAACAAACGTGGCGTGCGGAGTGCCTCTCGGGGGACGCGAGAACACGAGTGGGAAGCCGCACAGCTGACGTACGTATTCTGGTCTCCGAATCCAAAGCTGATCCTCTGCTTTCGGAGCGGCAGCTGCGCCACAGTCGGTGTGGAAGGAGGTCTTCGTTTCTACATTTCGGGGGAGACTATTGGGAAAAAAGAGGGCGTCTGTCTGGGAAAAATCGCCCTCCTCATTCAACGCCGTCTTCACTCAACGCCGTCTTCATTTAACACGGCGCCAGAGTGCAGCCAGGTGTGGAGGTGCGAAGGGTTGCCATTTAATTGGAACGAAATGAACGCGGCATCGTTGATGGGGGAAACGCGACCCAGAAGACCGCGGCAACTGATGACGCTCGCCGAATTAACCGCAGAAAAGCTATGAAAACGCTCGTCAAATTAAATCGTTCGACGTGCTGTGAAATCCCAGACAAATTGAAGACAACTTGAAGACAAATTCAAGACAAATTGAAGGCAAATTGAAGGCGAATTGAAGGCAGCATTCAACGCACGCTTTCGACGTCCATCCAAATTTCGAACTTCCGTTTGCTGGGTCGCTTTTATTAGCTGGATTCTCGATTGCGGGTGCGTTTCTTCGTATCGGATTAAAAATTTCAATTTGCAAATCAATCAGAAGCTCAGCGCTTTCGGAGCAGTGAATCTCAGGAAGTCTCGGTGCGTTTCTAGGGGAACCCAATGGCGGAGATGCGATGAGAAACTCAAGGCTGAACAGGACCACAACGCCTCGGAGGGAAGGGAGGGAGTCACTGGCGGTGGACGGCAGCCAGTCCAACGATGGCTGCGACTACCAGAGACGCACCGCAGGGGAGGACGAAGTTCGCTGCTCCAGCACACTGAATTAGCGGCCCATCCTCGTGACACTCTGCGATTACTAGAGGTTAACAATAATGGATGGATAACCAGCTGGTCCTGCTGTCGTTCAACAGGTTCAACAGGTCTTTCGTGGCACCATCGGAGCGCATTAGGAAGGCGCGACTCCTTGAGAGGCGCACGATGCGAGCAGAAGAATGTATTGCTCGCTCCTACCAGCGACTCATCCGTGATTCATCAGGCTGCCACAGTTCCTCGCTCCGTGATGTGGGAGGCACATTTTAATGCCTACTTTTCGTTTATTCCACTTGTCACTCGACATAAACTGGCACGTCTATGCGCGGGTTAATGGACGTCATGGCCCTGCATTTCCTCTATGACTTCAGCGAACATTCCTCTCCGAACTCGGGGGGGACAACTGAACTCTTCTTTCTCTCGCTTTGTTGTCGTGCGAATCCCATAAATTTCAGTATAACTCCACGCAACTCGCCTGCCTTTTCCTCCTGCTCGACGAAGAATGCCACCAGCAACAGCAGTGGACACCACAATAAATTCCCGAAAATATTCGGAGTGTTTCTGCTCCACCTCCGAATTAAGAGTTCTGAGCAATTTTCAGACGCCTCGAGACGTGAGAATGCGTTAGGTACGGATATTTCCGTAGTCACACACACTCCTCGCATGCCAGGACCTCCTGTGCCCCGTCATCCTACAGCGGCCGCAGAAATATGAGGGATTAATAAAAATGCGCACTTGAATGTCAGTGGGAATACTCGAACTTTTCTTGGCATTCCTCTCGTCTGCCGTTGTGCTCGTCAATTTGCTGGATGACATGCGTGCACGAGGATGAACGCGAGGTGGGGTGGACATCCATTGTGAGGTTATGAAGTCCTGCATTTTCGAAGACGCCGTATTAACGGAAGCCACGAAACATTGACAATCGCTGCAGATGAAATATAAACGTGAATACAAATATAAACGTGAAGAAACGCAGGTGCAGCTGCATCCGACGACAGCTAAAGCTGACTGCGGCCAGTGTTTGGCTCCGTCAGCGGAGTCCCAGGCGCGAATCCCGAGCAGTGACCAGCGACCAAGTGCAGCTGAAGATCTCTTGAGTTGAGAAGGGATTTCGGTGCACGCGTGAAGTTGTCTGCTGTGTGATTTCATTGGCAGGAGGGATTTCATAAATCACGCAACGCTGAAGAACACACACACACAAGTGGAATCCTAAATCAGCGCTTATTGTTCGCCGAAAAAGTTGCCGCTGATGCATGCAGCAGGTTGAAGGGTTCGCTCCTCAGCATCGTCGTGCCACTCCACTGGCAACGTTGCAAGCATCTCTTGGGCTTTTTGCATTGCATCACACGGCGAAACTTTCTTGCGACTCCTGCTCTGCGTTCTTCCTTCCAGATCCGTTTTTTCTGTCAACTTCTTTCCCGAGTGCATTTAAAACTTTTTAGTGCGCTTTTTCCTTCGAAATCCTCGAAGGGATCTTTGAATTTGTTCTTCGCATTTGAGTGCGTGCAGCATCGGTGGCGCAACAACAACAACAACCATGACTCAGTCATGAACTCCACTGCTAAAAAGTTTGTCATTTTTATGCTGCTGCTGCGCTGGCCGCTGCTGTTGCCGCTGCTGTTGCCGCTGCTGAGCGGCTATTTTGCAAATCTTCGTTTTTGTCGAACACGTTTTCCGCCTCATAATCTGCTGTTGCAACTTGAACCGTATTTCAGAACGCTTTCCCATTTTTTATTATTACTTTTTCATGCCTTGCTGCCCGCATTTTCGCTGCTGATGCTCCGGCTGAGAGGAAAGTTATTGGTTGCCCGCCGTTCGCCACCCGCCGCTCGCCACCCGCCGCTCGTCGCTCATTTCATCCCTTGCAAGACTCAGCAGCGCGTCGAATCATTGGCGCGTCGAAGGACACGCTCGCAGTCCTCCGAGCCACGCAAGGACACGGATGCTGGCAGGTCCTTGCTGCTCGCAAAACACTGGCGAGTGCGGTTCATCACGATTTTACGCCTACGAAAGCGCATTTTGTGGCGAGTCGTGCAGTGAAGAGATGCAATTTGCAATTTGCAAAGTTGTTGGGCAAAATGTGTTGCAAGACAACTTTTAGATTGCAAATATTTTCAAGCCTCTCAGCGAAATGCGAGCGCTTTTCCAGCGTGTTTCCCAGTTTTTGCGAACAGTGTACTTCGTTCATTCTTATTTCATGTTTTATTTAATATTATATTACTAATATTATTTTGCTTTAAACTTCTTGATTGCAGAGTGTTTTTGAAGTGACAGAAGAAGTGACAGAAGAAGTGACAGCAGAAGTGACAGAAGAGGTGACAGAAGAAGTGACAGCAGAAGTGACAGAAGAAGTGACAGAAGAAGTGACAGCAGAAGTGACAGAAGAGGTGACAGAAGAAGTGACAGAAGAAGTGACAGCAGAAGTGACAGCAGAAGTGACAGAAGAAGTGACAAAATTAGTGACAGAAGTGACAGCAGAAGTGACAGAAGAAGTGACAGAAGAAGCGACGAAGGAAGGGACGAAAATAAGTGACAAAATAAGTGACGAAAGATGTGACAGATTAAGTGACAGAAGAGTTGACAAAAGAAGTGACACAAGAAGTGACAGCAGAAATGACAGATGAAATCGCAGCAAAAGTAGCAGATGAAGTGACAGAAGAGGTGACAGAAGAAGTGACAGCAGAAGTGACAGAAGAAGTGACAGAAGAAGTGACAGCAGAAGTGACAGCAGAAGTGACAGAAGAAGTGACAGAAGAAGTGACAGAAGAAGTGACAGCAGAAGTGACAGAAGAAGCGACAGAAGAAGTGACAGCAGAAGTGACAGCAGAAGTGACAGAAGAGGTGACAGAAGAAGTGACAGCAGAAGTGACAGAAGAAGTGACAGAAGAAGTGACAGCAGAAGTGACAGCAGAAGTGACAGAAGAAGTGACAGAAGAAGTGACAGCAGAAGTGACAGAAGAAGTGACAGAAGAAGCGACAGAAGAAGTGACAGCAGAAGTGACAGCAGAAGTGACAGAAGAGGTGACAGAAGAAGTGACAGAAGAAGTGACAGAAGAAGTGACAGAAGAAGTGACAGCAGAAGTGACAGCAGAAGTGACAGAAGAGGTGACAGAAGAAGTGACAGCAGAAGTGACAGAAGAAGTGACAGAAGAAGTGACAGCAGAAGTGACAGCAGAAGTGACAGAAGAAGTGACAGAAGAAGTGACAGAAGAAGTGACAGCAGAAGTGACAGAAGAAGCGACAGAAGAAGTGACAGCAGAAGTGACAGCAGAAGTGACAGAAGAGGTGACAGAAGAAGTGACAGAAGAAGTGACAGAAGAAGTGACAGCAGAAGTGACAGAAGAAGTGACAGAAGAAGTGACAGCAGAAGTGACAGAAGAAGTGACAGAAGAAGTGACGGAAGAAGTGACAGCAGAAGTGACGGAAGAAGTGACAAAATTAGTGACAGAAGTGACAGCAGAAGTGACAGAAGAAGTGACAGCAGAAGTGACAGAAGAAGTGACAGCAGAAGTGACAGAAGAAGCGACGAAGGAAAGGACGAAAATAAGTGACAAAATAAGTGACGAAAGATGTGACAGATTAAGTGACAGAAGAGTTGACAAATGAAGTGACACATGAAGTGACACAAGAAGTGACAGCAGAAATGACAGATGAAATCGCAGCAAAAGTAGCAGATGAAGTGACAGATGAATTGGCGGATGAAGTGACAACATGAAATGCAAATCCATGGCTGCCTTCACTGCCGACACAAGCAGCCGCAAATGGCTTCGTGACATCGAGCAGCCGCGGACGTTTTGATTTGAATCCGTCGGCCGGCCGCGCCCCTCAACGCCGTCCCTCGAATCCAGCTGAGAGTGACGGCGTGACCGCGAACGCACTCATTGTCATCGTCCCGAAATACGGAAGATAATTTGTGCCTCTGAAAGCGTGAATTGTGAACTCAAATCAGCAGCGCGGCGATTGCTGGTGACGCGTCAGCGGATGCGGATTTCAACGCGAATGCATTGACGCACACCGACTTCCGGCTTTTCCACGCGATTGTCTTGTTTCGTAGGACGTGTGTGTGTGCGTATGTGTGTGCGTGTGTGTCACATCATTGGATGCACCATCACAACTTCAGCCAAATCTAATTGCGTCAGAGTCGTTTGTGACTACGAAGGCGGCGATGAGAATGATGATCGCCATGAGGAGTTCAGCACAGTGTGACGATTTCCTGGACACTCTCGCGTCCCCATTTCTCATTTCCATTTTCCGCATTCTTAGCCGCATCCGTGAGACCGGCGAGTCGTGACGATGATTGAGCGCGTGTTGAAAGCCCTTCAGATTTGAAATTCGATTCGATTTTGAATGATTGCGGCCACGCGCGACCCTTACATCGACTCCAGTGTACACAAGGCACCTCGACTCTCGGTCCTTCTCGGTCTTTCTCGGTCCTTCTCGGTCTTTCTCGGTCCTTCGCGGTCCTTCTCGGTCGGAGGCAAGTCGGCAACCAACAGTTTTTCAGGAAATAAAAGCCTCCCACTCGCGACGGCATAAAGAGGCACACAAACGTCCAGAGCACATCAACAGCCAGGACACCCAACCGGAAGGACTCCTCAAAAAAACTCAGCTAAGGACAAACGAAGGCAAACAAAACGCGCAAAATTGAAACTCATTTGAGGTGGTGGGCTGGTGGGCTGGTGGGCTGGTGGTGCCGGGGAGGGACGCTCCGCACCAAGGAAGGGCGAGCTCAGATGTCGCATGAAGGCGCGGCGGGTCATTCAACGCACACTAAATTAGAAGAGGAATGCGAACGCCGAATGCGACAGCCGGCAAAAAGCGGAAAAAGCGGCAAAAAGCGGCGGAAAGTCGAGGCAAAGCTCGAGCTGATCAAATCAGCAGAATGCGTCGAATGTTTTTGCCGCGTCGCCGGCGAGGCGGCGAATGCAATTCAATTAATTGCAGCCGAGTGCGATGGCGAGTTCGAATTGCTGCGATCGAAGCGATTTCGTTGCGTTTCGCAAAAGTTTGCCGAGAACGCACAACAAATTTAACTTTAAATTGTTGAAAATTGCGCGTTTTCCGCTTCTTGTTCGCTGGCTTTCGTGTCATTTTCAAGTGTGACGTTGTGTTGCTGCCCCTTCTTGAATTCTTCTGCGTTCCCTCGCTGGTCGTTCTTTTGTTAGTCGGGTCGTGCTTCTCCAGGGCATCGCCGAGGAGCTCCTTCGGTCGGCTGTTGTTTCGCTGCGTTTTGCATTTAGTATTTGTTTGCAAGTCAAGTCTGTCACTGCGTCGGCTGTTGTTGCCTCGTCTTCGCTGCACAATGGCGGCGCTCGGCTGCTATTTGCAGACCCGCTTCCGCGTTCATTGTTTGCCCGCGCCACACACGGCCAAGTGGCACGGACGCCACGTGCTGGCGTTCGCCTCGGAAGGGACAGATCTGGCGTCGTTAGACGGAGTCGCCCACGCCACAGTTGGCGTCCCCCTGGCGTCCGCCTGGCGTTCAACACGCGCTCAGAACTCCAACGCAACAAATTGTTCGTTTTGTATTTAGAAAAGCGTTTTTATTGGCCAGGAATTTGATGAAACTCGTCAGAAACTAAGCGAGAAAAGCCGAATTGCCAGAGAATTGATTAACAGCCAGCAGCACGCCGCCGGCAGCCGCTTCGCCGCCCTCCCGTTGACCATCTCGATCCAGTGGCGGTGGTAGAAGATGTTGGAGAAGACGCTGGGGTAGCCGGGCCGGCCGCAGGGCGCGCCCCACGAAACCAGGCCCGCCAGCTTGTCGCGGCAGATCAGCGGGCCGCCCGAGTCGCCGCGGCACGCGTCCACGTCCCAGTCCTTCCGGTTGGCCGCGCACATCATGCCGCCCGTGTCCACCCGCGGATAGACGCGCCGGCACTCGCGCTTCTTGAAGATCTGCATGTTGGCGTACACGACGCGCGCCGCGTACGGTCCCATCTGCAAGAGAGGAGAGAGAGAGAGAGAGGAGAGTGAGAGGAGAGTGTGGAGAGTGAGGAGAGTGAGGAGAGCGAGGAGAGTGAGGAGAGTTAGGAGAGTGAGGAGAGTGAGGAGAGCGAGGAGAGTGAGGAGAGTGAGGAGAGTGAGGAGAGTGAGGACAGCGTGGAGAGTGAGGAGAGTGAGGAGAGTGAGGAGAGTGAGGAGAGTGAGGACAGCGTGGAGAGTGAGGAGAGTGAGGAGAGTGAGGAGAGTGAGGAGAGTGAGAAGAGTGAGGAGAGTGAGGATAGCGAGGAGAGTGAGGAGAGTGAGAAGAGTGAGAAGAGTGAGGAGAGTGAGGATGGGAGCGGCCGCGGATCGCCTCTCCCACGATTCACGCTTCACGATTCACGCTTACGTAGAACAGCTGACCCCAGCCGATCACGGTGCACGTCTCGCCCGGACTCACGGCCACGTCGATGAGCGGCATCACGCCGATGTTGTCGTTGTCGTCCGGGATGGGCGTGCGCAGGCGCAGCAGCGCGATGTCGTTGGATCCCTTGCGGATGAACTTCTCGTGCGACAGCACCGCCTCCACCTGCAGCTCCACGGTCTTCAGCGTCTTGACGAGGCGGTTGGGGCTGCCGGCCACGACCACCAGGCGACCCGGCCGCGTCACGATCTTGTTGGAGCTGCAAGAGCGAAGAGGGGGCGGTTATCGAGGGGGCGAGAGGGGGCGGGACGGGCTCCACCTACTCCATGATGCAGTGCGCGGCGGTGACGACCAGGCGCGACGCGATGATGGTGCCGGAGCAGAAGTGGTTGTCGCCGAAGTAGGCGGTGGGGCGCGCCGTGCGGATGGAGACCACGAAGCGCGCGTACCGCTTCGAGGTCGTCCTGTTCGGCCGGTAGCCGCCCGAGATGAGCATCGTGAACTGGTCGTCCGCGCCGCCCTCGTCGTAGCTGGGGTAGTCGGCGGCGCGACTGCCCGCGAGTCGCAGGCAGCAGCAGGTTTGCAGCAGCAGCAGCAGCAGCAGCAGCGACACCAAAACAGCAACTTCTACGAATTTCGACATGTCATCGAACGAATGTCAGAACACAGAAGTGTAGCGCGCTGGCTGCTTGTTTCTCAATAAAACGTGCGAAGGTGTGAGCGGACATCTTGGGGGAGCAGCGGGCGGGCGGCGGGGGAGCGCGACGCTCGCCTCGTGACGTCCTCGTGGTGCGCCGTTCAAGTCACTGCGAGAGCTTCACCGAAATCCAGCGCCGCTCTTAGACGCACCCACACCCACACACACACACACACACACACACACACACACACACACACACACGCCCGTACAAGCGCACACATGCGAAACAAATCGCATTATCGTTCCGTGGACGCCGCACTCGCTTCGGAAAATAAATCAACTTGGCAACAAATAATACGGGAGGAACAACAACAACAACAACAACAACAACACCGCCAACACCGCCAAGTGTAAGAACAACAATAACTGCACACAACAACAACAACAACAACAACAACAGGTACAAATTCCCAAGAAGTGTGAAAAAATAGAGAGGGAAAACATTTGTAAAATATGAGTCGCTCTTGGCCACGCGACAGCAACTCGCGAGGAGAGCGGCGGAAAAATAACACGGCGATTCCTCCACTCGCGCTGTCCGATGGAGACAGTGTCGCCCCTCCCCCTCCCCCTCCCCCTCCCTACGCCACCACCATCCAGTGCTGACTGAGCGCGAAACTCGAGTGCTAAACTTTTTCACTCCGATCCAACTGCGCGGCGAATGCCAACAAAAGCGTGACTCGGAAGAAAGTTGCGGGTGGATTTGTTGTTGCCGCTGCTGCCTCCAGTTCGCCACCGCGTTGTGCAGGTCAACAATACGCTCGTTGTCGCTGTCGCTGTCGCTGTCACTGTCGCTGTCGCTGTCGCTGTCGGTGTCGCTGTCGCTGTCGATTTTGTGTCGCAAGGAATCGGCAAACAATCGCGCGTCGCGTTAACAAGTGCGAGCGACAACAGCGTTGAGTAGCGCAGCGGAAAAACTCAAACATGACAACACATGAATTGTCGCTCCTTGCATTGGAATTCGCGGTTTTTGAAGCCGCTGTCGCTGTCGCCGTCGCCGTCGCCGTCGCTGTCGCTGTCGCTGTCGCAAGCACGACAACACCGCGCCACCAACTGGCAACTGAACGAATAATCGCTGAACTGCAGACGGATTCTGTTGCCCGGTTGTTGGTCGCGTGTGGTGGACGGGCGAGGAATTTATTGCGCGCTGCCTTTGTATGCGAGTCACATTCGCTGCTCTTTAATAACTGCAGAGTAATAAATGGACAGACAGTCTGACGAGCACTGGAGAGCGACTGGTTGCGTTGGGAGGAAGAGAGGAACGGCGAGAGAGATTGCGATTTCTTTTCGCTGCTCTCACAAGTTCTAGTTTTCGCCGTTTCAGCGAATATCAACTCGCATGAAACTCGCCGCCGCTCTACTCGCCACTCAACTCGCCGCTCATCTCGCTGCTTATCTCGCTGCTGCGGCCACTGAATGCAGGCCGCGCAAGTGTTGAGAACTGAATACTTCTGCCGGCTGAGAACTGAATACTCAACGCGAAGTCTGAAGCGCGACCGCATTTATTATTGCAAATATTTCAGCTCGGCACACTCGCGCCGCTCCTAACTGGGGCAATCAATGCTGCAGCCAGCGCACTCAGTCGCCGCCAACGTCAGCGCACACAACGGCATTCGCGTC
Organism: Sicus ferrugineus; assembly: GCA_922984085.1. Taxonomy (NCBI): domain Eukaryota; kingdom Metazoa; phylum Arthropoda; class Insecta; order Diptera; family Conopidae; genus Sicus; species Sicus ferrugineus. Next base: position 26,843,877 of record OV277351.1, read on the forward strand.
CGGCTGCCACAAAATAATAATTAAAAATGTCACTCTATTGTTTCTATTTTCGGTTCCTCTCCCTCTCTCCCTCTCTCTCTCTCTCTCACTCGCTCTCTCTCCCCTCCCCCTCTCGACGTCCTTTTTATTCCCTAGTCAAATATTTGAAAATATTGCTGTTTTATATGTGGGAAAAATTCACGCTAAAAATCAACAACATCAAAAAAAAGATTGGCAATCTGAGGAAATTCAACTGAATTGCACTGCAGTTGAAATTTTCCACCAGTTAGTTAATTTCAGCGCGATTAATTCAACTGCAACACATCAGATTTAATTGCGCAAAGCGAATTAATTAAACACGAGCGAAATGGAAATGCGTCATCGCGCTGCTCGTCGCTGCTGCTCGTCGCTGCTGCTCGTCGCTGCTCGTCGCTGCTGCTCGTCGCTGCTGCTCGTCGCTGCTGCTCGTCGCTGCTGCTCGTCGCTGCTGCTGGTCGCTGCTCGTCGCTGCTGCTTGTCGCTGCTCGTCGCTGCTCGTCGCTACTGCTGCTGCTCTCGCTTTTGTTGCTTTTCTTGCAAAACCACTCGCTGCAGCTGAAACCAACAGACTCTCGCTGAAAAGCAACAGCAACAGCAAAAGGAAAAACTCATTAAAAATGAGCTACGAAACTCACCAGCAGCGGAGTTCGAACGCTCGACGCTCGACGGACCGCAACGCATGCAACTCGTGCAATTTTAATGCGCTGCCGTTTTTTCATCAATTTTTCAGCAGTTCAACTCGCAAATAAACTTCCGCTCCGCCCTGCACGCTGCTGCAAAAGCAAAAACTTGCTAATTAAACTTTAAAAGTGAAAAATGGAAAAGCAGAGAAATTACTGAATTCAATTTGGAGAGAGTTTTGCTTTGCTTTCTCCCCTCGGTTTTGCGGCAACGCAGTGTTTCGAAAATCTAGAAGTGGGCGAAATTCTCTCGCTCAGAACTCAGCGGCCACGCGGGCCAAAAAAGCGGCCGTTACAGCGATAGTTAATGATTTCGCCCGTTAGTTTTTGCCCTGCCGGAAAATACCCGAGAAGTCGTTCGAGGGCACTGGAAGCGTATTTGAAAAGCACTCGAAATGCGTCTGAAAGGCACTTGAAAAGCTCTTGCGAAGCACTCAACATTTAAATGTGATTTCTTCACCACGCGCGATATCTCACAAAACTTCCTCTGCTTGCCGCGGTGTGTGTGTGCAAAGTTTTCTATGGCAAACGAAACTCGAAATTGCTACAAAATCGCGCAGTGAGAACGTGCGTCGCCGCGCCCACCTGCAGCCACCCAGCGAAGGCAACGAAGGACTCCCCGCTCCCCTTTTTTCCCACTTGCATTTGCTCACAGAATAATAACAGAATTCCATTTCCAATTTAATCTTTTTTGCGTCGTTCTTCGAGTTCTTACACGATTTTTGGCATTTCTCTGCTCATTTTCTTGTCGCTTCTCTGCCGCTTTGCTCTCCCTCCTCGCTGCTCTCACTCGCTCACTTGATTATGTTGGCCATACATGTGTGTTTTTCCGATTAACTTTCCTTCTTCCCATCTCTCTCTCTCTCGCACTCTCTCTGATTTCACACTCATGCCAGCGTGTATTTGAATCGCATGCATGAGAGCACCAGCTAATAGGGCGCCAAACTGCCGCCAGATGGCGTCGATCGAGGTCCAGCTCCACTTGAGCAGCCATAGAAATGCTCGCCGCAGTCGGTGTATTAGAAGCCACTGCGGACACCAACTCTCTCGCTCTCGCTCTCGCTCTCGCTCAGCCGCTTGATTTTCTCCTACTCTTTCCTGCATTTCACTTGCATTCGCACGGTGCGAGCGCAATATTTCCTTGCAAATCTGCTGAGATCTGCAGGAAACCTGCGATTTTGCAGTAATCGAGCCAATTTAGAATCCCCGCTTTTGCCTTCTTAGGCTGCGCTTGCAGCGGCAACGGCGACGGCGACGGCGACGGCAAAGTCACACACGGGACCCGAGGAACGGGAGGGATCGGCATTTTCCGCACCGCATTCAATTTTGCAATTCAATTTCGACTCGATTCGCTTATCATAACTTTAAATCACGACATTTTCAGGAGGGGCCGAAGTTGTGGTTGCTTTTCGAGCGACGTGAGTAAGTGGGGACCGCAAGAATCCGCTGAGGAAGGAGGACTCTCGAGGCCGCTCGGCGAAGCTCACAGTGTGAGAGGGATCGAAATGGCCTCCTCGAAGACGTTCCAGTACGCGTAGATTGGAAACCCCGTCAGTTCAGCATAAAAAAAGAGCGGAACAAAGTACGATATCATCGTTCCTCTCATCGTTCCACGCCGCTTCCTAGTTGCCGCAATTTTTGCCAAAGTTTCACACAATACACGAGAGATTTCTCTGACTTTAACGGCGGAACTCTTTAACTTCCAGAATCGCGGAATGCCAGAGTTCCACGCTGCATGATGAGACAAAAGAAGGTAGCGAAATATCGCAACTGCGGCCTTGCGAAACCCGCAAAACTACGCTGCGATTGCATCAGACGAACGAAGTGCGGAACGAGGAAGGCGACTCGTAAAACAACAAGAGAAACTTTCCACAACATGCAGACGGGAGAAGCGAAAGATTGCATTCGTGTCGCACTTGAGCGGAATAGATTTGGCAGAAGTTTTCAGGTGTTGGTTGGCCACTCTGTCGAGGTGGAGAGGGGTGTGGAGGGGGCAAGGGGTGGGGAGGGGGAGGGGGATCCAGTGGTTGATGGCATCAGCGGAAGACTGATTGTAGGAGTTTTGCAGGGGTTCTCTGCGGTTGTGCGACGGAGTGACTGCATGAAATCGAAGTTGGTTGGTCGAGTGGACTGACGGTTGCATTCTTGCATGGATGGACCAACTGCCAGCTGCTTTTCCGGTGCACGGTGCAGTGAGAATGGTCACTGACGACCTTCAGTTTTTCTTCAATTCCAAAATCTAAGCAACGGATAACAAGTTGAATCAATGAAACCAACAGCGAGAGAGTTTTCGAACTTGACAACCAGCGACCCAGCGAGGGTTAGGAATTCCTGATCAAATTAAGTTCGTCTCACTCCAGAACGACGCAGCTGAGAACTCCACAGAGAGAGAGAGAGAGAGAGAGAGAGAGAGGTGGCTCTCCTTGATAGAGTAAACAAGCAGATGAGTGGCAGCACGCAGACACAACGACCGCCTGCTCAGCACGCGCGTGTCCTCCCTTCCCGATCCTTGACCGTCGTTGGCCGAAATCAGTCGCAATTCAATCAACTGCGAAGAATATCAACGCTTTAGGAAACACAAATAGAAAATTCACGCTCTGCTAGGATTGATTGATTGATACGCTCGAGTGCCACTGGGTCAGCATAAACACACACACACACACACACACACACACACACACACACACACACACACACACACACACACACGTGCACACAAACACCCACACGCACGAGTTAAAAGATTCAGGTATTCATGCAGCTGGACTATTTTATGCTGATGAACTTAACACTCGCAGCAGGAATCCAGTCCACGCTGGCTGTGGGGATGAGAAAACGAGCGACGGTTCGACGCGCACCTCCTGCAGCTCGTTTGGCAGCCGCTTGCCAGCGTTGGGGCGGAGAATCCTTTTCCGTTCCTCAAACAAGAGCGGATACAAGCGAAAACATCCGGAAAACAAGGCGAATCCTCTCATTTAATTTTCCAGCACTTTGAAGAACTCCGCACACAACGCTTCGGCGTCGAGGCGCTCCGTTGCCTCTTCATTAGTTTGGCAGCTGCAGGCCTCCTCCACCCAGAATCCCCTGCGCCAGAATCCCCTGCGCCAGAATCCCCTGCGCCAGAATCCCCTGCGCCAGAATCCCCTGCGCCAGAATCCCCTGCGCCAGAATCCCCCGGCGACCTCTATTCACCCGGCAACCTACACACACACACACACACACACACACACACACACACACACACACACACACACACACACACACACACACACATGCACACACACACACACACCTGCACACAAAGCAGTACGTCAAAACTTCAGCGAAGACTTCAGAACTATTTTAATCAGCGAAATTACTCGAGTCTCCGACAGGAACTCGAGAACGTGCGCTCGCTTGTGCGAGTTGCATCGTTCGAGTGTTGCGAGACATTCATTGCTGCTACGCACCGGCAGCAGTCGTCCATTGAACATTCATTAGTTCTCGATATCTTCGTTCGATCTGAATTAACTGATTCCATCAGTATGCTTCGACAAATAGTTGGAATCACTTAACAATTCCGTTCTACGTTCGAGCGAACTTCCCGCACTCATCCGTGAACTCGTCCATATTAATTCATTTATTCATTATTCACTCATCAATATTTCCACAATGGCATTGAAGCCGCAGCTCCACGTTGATCCTCTCGTCGTCGAACTTCTGCCGTTCAACTTGTTGTTGTGAACTTGATTAGTGAATGATTAGTGAATCAATCACTCACATTCATTTATAATTCATTCGCCTTCTCAGTCGTCGCTTCATTATCAGCTTCACTTATTCATCCGACGAGAGACGGATTCATTCTGAGCAGAGCGAGGAGGTCCTTCGCTTGCTCCTCGGATCCTTTGATCCTCAGTTGATGTTCCAGCGTGAGACAGCAGAAAATCTGAGCTGATGCGTTTTCATCTTTTGATTTTCTGAAGCATAATATTGAGCGGAATATTGAAAAGGTGTTTATGCGAAATTCGTAAAGGTTGCGTAAACATTCTGAGGCATGAAAACCACTTTAATTTCTTCCCTTAGCTTCCCCCCCACCACCCCCCATCCCAACCCTTCCTGGCGCCATCGTCTGCCAGCCGTTTCGTTATGTTGAATATAAAGTCGAATATTTTCAATATGACGATAATATTTTGCAAATTGAGGATCTCAATTGTCGTACTAGCAACCGCAGTGGTTACACTTGCAACCGCGACATTGTCATATTGACAACTCTGTGCGTCAAAACAATTGTTGTTTTCGCCCCAGTTCTCACAACCAGCAATTGTAGAAGTTTTCTGTTTCCAGTGTAGCTGCATGCCTACCTGGACCTTGTTTTCCTCCGCGTCTACACTCAATCTGCTTTGTTGATGCAAATGTAAGCTCCTGTCAACACATGGCCACACACACACACACACACACACACACACACACACACACACACACACACACGCGCGCGGAAGAGGCAGAAGAGTCGAAGGCTTGCATTCTAGATAACTCCGACTGAGTACACACGGATAAACCGGCACACTCACTCGCACTCGCACACGCTACTGTCAACACACCTCAGCAGGCCTGCGAGTGTATTTGTGTTTATGTGATCCAATTAATTTTATGCAAAATATAGCAACACCAACACAAACATACCTTGGCGGCGTGGGGGTGCGGGTATTCTTACACACGACAGTCGGACTTCTTAGGCGACGGGGCTGAAATGTCATTCGAACTGAAATGCGATTGTCTGCTTCTGAATTCTGAAGCGAAATCTGAGCGAACCCATCAGATTTCGAATGCATGCTGAAACCAAACTGAATTTCCAATCAGTCGTTCGCAGGTCTTCGCTGCAGAAGTGAGTAGTTGGTGTCAACATCTCAACCCACGTGAGGTCCTTGAGTCTGCTGCGACGAGGCCTTTCACATGCGAAGAGAACTGCTGGGATATCGCAGCTGAAATGAAATTGTCTTCGCTTGAGACACGGAAAGCCTTTCCCGATCTGTAGACGAAGTAGGGCACTCACGATATCCGGCGTACTGCATCCTGACACACATCGTCCTACGAGAGCCTTGACGGTCGTTCATTTTGCCGGTAATTTTGCCGGTTTCGGGCACGAGGCACTTTTACTCTCCCATTTTCCTCCACAAATCTAAAGAAACGCGTTCAAGTACCATGGAGGGCACTTCGAGCACGGAAAAACAGACCCCAAAATGCACCATATTTCCCGTCAACAAGTGGAGAACGACTCAATCAAGGAAAGCAACAACTCACGATTACCAAGTTCTACAAACTTTTAATATTGCGCACATGTTTTGCTTCACATTTCGAAATTTTTGACATATTTACGGAAAATTAATGATATTAACAGAAATATTAATAACAATTTGATACTTGGCCGAAATGGGAATGACAATGGTTTTTCGTTATTAAATAGTCATTAAAATAAAATATTATTTCAATGACTATTGAATAGCGAAAACTACGTGGATCGCGTGGCCATATATTATTTTTTGCTGGGTCTTTTTACGCTGCGGGCGCCACGCCGACTACCACTCCTCCGGCGGCTGCCTCGTCGACTACTGCGACTTCGGCGCCTGCCAACCCGGCTGGTATTTCGAGCGCCTCGCCATCCGCTTCCACATCGGGGGCACCTCTCTTCATCTTCCGACCCGGGGGTGTTACTACTTTCTTCACGATCTCCCCGCCGAGATCTGCTCCGACTTCGGGAGCGCCTCTCCCGGGCGGGGGGGTTTCTAGCTATTTGGCGACCGCCTCTCTCCCCCCTCGCACTTCGGGCGCGCATCCCTATGCCTTCCGGAAAGGGAGGGTCCTTTCCCCGTAGGACCACGGAGAACCCCAGGCAGTAAAGGCCGCTGTGGTCTTCGATAAAGCCGAGACGCACGCCTTGGTCTAGATAATCCACAACGAAGTCGCTGATATCTCTGGTTTCCCACGGGACCTAATACCAATAATTAATTATATAGGAAACTTTATATTAAATTATATGGTTCCCGATATTCACCTGCGAAGCATCCAAGACCTCTGCTAAAATGTGAGCAGCTGTGGTGGGCTCCGCTATATCGTGTAGCACCAACATGATCTGCATTGACAATTGTAAAGCTTCTGCCATAATTTACAACAAATCACGATAATAATAAAAATATAAAAATAATAACTAAAATTTTCTCTCTTCAAAACAGACGTCCTCTTCACAATGAATTTGATTTTAAATGAACGAAACTTTTCCGAATTTGAAGTAGCTAAATAAAGTGACGTTGTTTCCTTTTTAATTTCATATCGTTTCGGGAGTGTTTTGTCGTTTTGTACACAGTGTTTATTTTCTAATAATTTGAGAAGAATGCAGATTACACATATTTGTCTTAGAATAATACATACAACAAATAATATAATAAATAAGAAAGTGCGTTTGGCTATTTTCTCGTGCTATAACTCGAGAAACGGCGTCGTTAGTCTGATTATTACAACTGATAATTTTAGACCTATATTGTGAAAATTTCTATGGTTTGCAGGGGCAGACTAGTTAAACAGGGCAAATAAATTTAGTTCGAATTTAGATTCAGATATTTTAACATTTAATAGAGGTGCAGAGCTATTACACGATTGAATGCATCTGTCTATTAGTTCGTGTAGGGCAAAATAGTCCCATGAATACTACCAACAGTAGACGGTTATGTCTTCAATCTCGGGCGAAGGTTGTGCATGTGAAAAAAGTTGGATAGCTCAGAGCACCCTGAACTTCTCCAGAACGAACGTTAAAAACCAACATCCGGGAAATATACGATCTTGTAACGAAGATGTACGAGTATATCATGAGAAGTCATATCATTCCTTCATAGTCAAGTTAGAGACGTTTCAGCCGACATGAGAATCCTGATCGCGCTGGCTTCTTCTGCAGATAGGATAATCGAGATTGAAGCGGCGGAATCTCGATCGTACGCCTCGCAAGTCGTGCGACACATCTTGCCGAACAATGAATTCAATTTGAGATTTCAGTTACTCCTTAACATGACTTGCATACAAGCAACAATCGCACTTACACGCACACACACGCACATACACATACGAACGCATTGCATGTATGTGTGTGTCCGTCGTTGTTGTTGTTAGCGCTTCAATAAATGTATTGTAATTACGATTGTTGTCGGTGTTTAGTGGGCGTCATTCGTGTACGCTGGACTGGACAGGCGTGTATGTGTCGGTGGCACGTATGTTCGTACGCGCGCCAATGTATGCGTGTACACATGAACACACGCACACATAGGCGTTCATGCGTACGTTCATGCGTGTGTGTGCGGAAGATCGCAACTGAAGGCGAGTCATGAATTCCTTTTCCTGCGGAGGAAACTATTTGAGCGCATGTTATACACGTGTGTATGTGCCTGCGTGTGTTCGTCTCCGCGTGTGTATGTGTGCGCTCGCGTGTGTTTACGTGTGTTGGTCGCAACCCCTGCCTATCAACCTTTCTTCCGCCCCCTCCGGCTGAAATTGCTGTGGCGACGCGCATCTTGAGTGTTCTCATTGATATTCTTGCATTTCCAGTTTGCTGATTAGGATCGGCTTGTGGTTTTCCAGATGAAAGTCAGCCAAGTAGCTGAGTTTGGGCGCGCGTGTGTGTGTGCGTGTGTATGTTTGGGTATGTGTGTTCACAAGATCCTCCTGACTACGCATTCAAATACATGCATGCACGTGCATACGTGTGTGTGTGTGCGGTTATGACTGAGCGCCAAGTCGTTAATTCAGCGGCTTAAATTGTTGGTGAGCCGCATTTGCATCACAGAAATCATCTGCTAGCACAACGGGGGGAACAGCAGCTTCCTCAAATTAGCATTCCAGTGAGTCGTCCTCTCCGAATGGTCCTCCGAAGTGAGTCGTCCTCTCCGAATCATCGACGGCGCGCTAGGCGATGGTGAAGAGGTATTGCACTTGTTGACCGTGGAAGTGTCTCCGGGTGTTTAACGTGAGCGCCTGCCAAGACTGGCTGAAGCTCACGGTGTGCCATCACACATGGGGTTGAAGTCAATGCGTCAACCAACGCCCCCTTGAATAGGTACCTGGTACCAGTCCGCGGGAACCAATTCGAGTACTTGCGTAAAGGACAAGTACTCCCTCTTGGTGAGGGGTCGAGGCCTTTCTAACACCTCTGCCCTTCTATGGGTCACGGCACCCGGTTGCAATGCAACTCCACACCGAGCTATAAAAGAATAGCTCTGCCCGCGTACGTTTGGGCGTCAACCACAGCCCCCACGATGCTCCCACTAGGGGTCCTTCCAACAATGACCAGGCTGAGCGTGAGCGAACACGCTACAGGGGCTCCTGATGCCCGTGGTACCAGACAAAGCCTCTGGTCAGACTTCGTAGTCAAGACTACTACCAGTTGGGCTCCTTACAGCCCGGGACCGGTCGCCCAAAAGTTTTTAAGTCCAGCTGTGGATAGAACTTGGTGCAGACAGAAACTGCCCACACCAAACGTGAAAACAGTCTAAAGACATGTGTATGGACATGTCTTCCTCACTGCGGGAGCGAGGCCTATCCGTACCTCTTCCACTCAGACAGGGAGCGGCACCTAAGACGGGGTTTAACCCCAATTTAGCTGGACCCCAACAAGATGTAAAAATCTTTTATTCTGGGGTGAGGCGTTGAGACCAACGTCAACACCCCCGAAACCCGTGGTACCAGACAACCTCTGGTCAGGCTTCGTAACCAAGTTACTACCGGTGAGCTCCATACCGCTCGGGGACCGGTGGCCCCAGGAGAGATGGACACAAGAAACGCAACACCAGTGCAGCACAACAGCTCTGTCCTCCCGAAGGACGACAGTTAGGCTGGCACACACATAACATCCACACTTCATTCAGCACAACCAACACATACATCGCCATCCAACCCCACCCAACACACACACACAATCACCTACAACTTACCTATTCATACAACCCATACGCCACATACATAAGACCACCCACGCACAAAAATGGGCAGCTAACCTACCCTCGCACGACGCTCCACGAACACTCTACCGGCGAACCGGTCCAGACATTCCAGTTGCTCTGATGTGGAGAGAGCCTCACTCACACAGAACCCCTGGTCAGTCCAACTAATACCCATAGCCCCCAAATCCCTAAAGTCAGAGTACAATGGGCAGAGACACAAGACATGCAGCCAATCCTCAATTTCAGCTCCACACCAAGCTTCCACGGCAAGCTTCTGAAGCCTTGAGGCATCTCCTAAACAAAAATGCATTAAGAGAGCCATGGCCAGTTAGCAAAAAGCCCAAGCTCAGACTGAAGCCAAACCAAGGATGACTTGCAGCAAATGTGACGTCCCGTATGTACTCATACGTCGTCCTACCCTTTTCACTATTGTTCCATCTAGTTTGCCAGCTAGATGAAACACATTCATTCAAGAACGCTTTGCGCTCTGTCACACTAAGCCTCTCCACATCACTCTCAAACCATTCATGCTGCGGCAATGGTAATCCCATTGCATCTCCTGCATCTGAAGATGGCCGCACGACGGACCACCTCCAAGTCAAGAGGGGCAACCCCCATTAATACCTGTAAGGCCTCCGTGGAGACCGTACGGCAGGCATGCAGCAAGAATAACCCTCTGGCATGCCAGAATCTTGCGGTACCCAGCAGCAGACGTTACCACATCGCACCAGACCGACGCACCAAAGGTTGCACACGCCAGAAACAGACCCCCATAGAGGACACGGAAAGCACGTCTACTCTCCCACAGTCCAACCTCACGGCAGCCCAACTCACGTAGCCTACTGGTGATACTAGACCAGCTCAAGTAGTCAAACGCACCCTTGAAGTCCACGAATACACCCAAGACGTATTCCGCACTAGAGGAGCTCACACAATCCCTCACATACGCCCACGCATCCTCCACAGACCGACCACTCCTGAAACCAAACTGCCAAGGACACATGTCATCACGCAAGCACTCATGAAGCCGTTCTACCATAACCCTCTTCAGCACTTTTCCAAGTACCGGAAGAAGGCTAATCCCCCGATAGGATCTAGGATTAGACCTGACCCTATCAGGCGACTTCAAGAGCACAATGACTCTGGCGGTCTTCCATTCAGAAGGAAAGTATCCGTCACTCACACACTTCCCGAGCAGGGCGATCAGGTATTCAGGAATTACCTTCCGGATGGCTTTCACTATCTCTCCAGTAATCCCATCCAACCCGGGAGACCTCCTGGACCTTATCAGCGAGACCGCACACCCAACTTCCGCGGTCACCAATTCGGGGGGACCAACAGGCAGCCCCACATCGTGAGGATGACCTGAAGGCACCGCACCAGGAAAAAACTCAGAAATTAGTGCACTAACAGAAGCATTCCATGTTGGCAACACGGAATCGCCAACACGGATGCCACTAATTTCAACAATCCTTCTGTTGCCACGACACACCTTATACAGCTGACCCCAGGGGTCATCGCTGTGGCGCACAGCAAACTGTCTCCATTCATTCTCCTTAGTCGCCATAAGCATGCGCTTATATTCTTTCAATTCGCGCCTAAACGACAATCTGAACTGATCAATATTCGCATCACCAGCAATTCGCGCTCTCTGGAAACGTTTCCTGAGGCGGCGAACCTCCCTACGCTTCTCCGTCAAGCCGCGTGTCCACCACTTCACCCCTCTACGATTTGCCAACCGGCATCTCTCGAAGAGTTCGTCGTTGACACGCCAAACGGCCTCAGTCAAACTGGCTACCTGCTCATCCACCCCAAGGTTGTCAAAGTCAGCAAGTGGTACCGAAGTAACCGCCTCCCCGACCCTAACCGCATACGTATCCCAATTGACCCCCAGAGTACGCCAACGCTTAGTGATACTGCCCGTATTTTCTACGTGGCCATAAGTGACCTCAATCTCAATGAGATTGTGATCACTTACAATTAAGCCCCCCCGGATGGACCAACGAAATCCATACAGATTCATTGCCGCCTCATTCGCAAACGTCACGTCAATATCACTCACACCTCTAGGCCCCTCAAAGGTATACCACTCACTCGGCTCATTGAGCACGTGCACGCCACTACTCGTGGCCCAATCACTCAGCATCTCACCCCGCTGTTGACTCAGCCGCCCAGCCAATCTGGACGTTTTGCTGAACCAAAGCGCGGACGATGCATTCGCGTCAGAACCGAGGATAACGGGATTGCTACTCGCAAGTAGTAGCACCCTATCCATATACCTTATATAGGGCTCTAGATCACCGCTATAACGGCAGTACACACTTGCCAACAAGAGCTTGCCGTACACACCCTCCACACTCACACAAACACCCCATTCGCTTGAATCAACGAGCATACACTGGGTATGCACGTCATTCACTACCACAGCAGCATTGCCCCCCACATCGGAGAAGACACGCATACCAGCTGGCAAACCCCTTACTGCTGGTAGTACGGCTCCTGCAGCAGAGCAAAGCTGCTGCCAGACTCGCACAGAAACTGCCCCAAGTCACCCATCGTAGCGTACGCGTGCTGACAGTTCAACTGCACAATCTTACAAGACATTCTAATGTCTTGCATTCGCACGGGCAACATATGCAGCGTGAATGGGGCAGTCAGCCGACATCATACGATGTGCAGCTGGCTTCCCATTGAACGCGCAGTTTCGGCAGTGCAAGGCATTCTCGCACTTCCGACCATGATGGCCAGACTGCCCACAACGACGGCAGACATCTTCTTTCAGCCTACACTCGCTCACCCTGTGGTCCAAGCTGAGACAGCGGAAGCAGCCAGGAGTCATCTCGTGTTCCCACACACGGAAGCAGAACCACTTGATGTAGCAACTACCTACCTCCAGGAGAGCTTCCATGGCACGGCCACTACCCTCCAGGATGACGTTAGTCGCATCATCTCCGCCCTCCTTCCATGGACGGCTCACCAGTTTGACTTCCTTCTTAAAGGTCTCCAAACTCATCTGCTCCTTGAGGTTCATCTCATAGAGATCACCAATGAACTCGTCAAGTGTGATCCTACAGTGGACCCCACGAACGACGACCTTGGGACCAAGCTTCTTGTTGACGCTCACGTCCAACCCAACCTCGCTACACTTCGGGTTTAGCGCGATTTTCTCGCGTTCGGACACGGAGGGGGTGCGAATAATCGCACCACCACCACGAAGAGCTTTAACTTCGTGTACACGCACACCCAGGGTCGGGCCCACCTGCTTCCCCACCTTATCAACCACTTCCTTGGGTGTCTCACCGGCCTTCCGGCTCTTGACCACCAAGGACCACGTCTCAACTGGTTTGACAGCGGGGCGCGCAGGAGGCAGGGCTGGAAAGGCCGAGGGCGCTGTCACAACGGTGCTACCACCAGCACCGGCAGGAACCCCCGAAAGACCCACCATACCCCCGCTACCGGCCGACTCACCGGCACTGGCCGACCCACCGGCGCCACGAAGCCGCTACCGGCGGTTCCTCGCTCCTCCAAGCGTCCCTTCAGACGCTCGTTCTCTCCGGAAAGTTCGATGAGCAAACGCTCATACCCCCCGGCTACATCTAAAATTCGACGGGTCAGCGGCCGGCTGACACCGTCACCCTCAAAGAGGACCCCGATGAGGGCACCCGTGACTGCCTTGAGCCGTTCACCGAACGACCCAGAGGCAGGGGTGGCAACCACCGGAGCACTCACATGAGTACCCTTACGGGCACTCCCACCGGAACCCTTCGCCGCCTTAACTACCTTAGTACTTACCTTGGTGGCAGACTTGGGGCTTACCACCTTCGCCTCCGAGTCTGACGACGATGACGAGGACTCGCAATCGCTCGTCAGACCTACCATCTTCAGCGCGTCCACCGAAAACGCCTTCTTGATGGCCTTCACGGTACCATCCGCCTTCCTGGCGTGTTTGGAGGCCGCAGCGAGCTCCGACTCGGAGACCGCCGACGAGTCCTCCCTTGCGGACTTAACAACCACGACGCCCACCTCAGTCGCACCGTTCACGTCAATCGCGACGGCCTTCTTACGCGACTTCACACGCGCCGTTTTGGTGCTCATAATGGCACACTTCCCGACTAAACTGTGTCGAGACACGAGCAGCGCACTCGATAAATCGCGACAACGGAACCGTCAAAGTCGGCACAACAGTATATTAATATGCGCGTAAACACACCGGCCCGAATTGCCACCGCAAACAACGGCAACGCAACACCAAACCGGCAAAAACCGCGTAGAAACCAAAAAAGGCCTACGCAAAGTCACCCCTAGGTAGGACTTCAAAAACTAAATAATTTGTTGTTAACAAATTATTAACAATTATAGTGCTAAAACGCACTAGCACTGGCTGCCGACACCGACCGACGGTATCGCAGCACAAAAACAGCGAAAATTCCGCACAAACCGAAAAAAGGCCTACCTAGGTAGGACACCAAAAAACACCGGGAGCACTCAGAAAAACACGTCCAGTCGCGATCACACCTGGAAAGCAACTGTTGACCGTGGAACTAGTGACCCACTTTCTTGCGCTCAGGTGTTGAGGCAGGTGTTTTCCGCTGCAGTCAGCGTATTACTATTTCCATGTTTCAGCCTCCGCGGAGAAATGTATAAATGAGATTGGAATATAGCAGATGAGTAGTCGTTCGTGAAGCAGAGCTTAAAAACCGTGTGCAACTCCAGTGTAATGAAGTGATCAAAGTAGAGTTGTAGTGTTTTAATTCGAACGGACTGTGGAAGGAAGGACTTCAGAGAAGCCCACGACAAGGATATTCCAGAAAGAACCCCAACATATTTGGCGCAGCCGGTTATTACGAACCGAAAATCGTTCGCGCGGGTGAGTTTGTGTTGACATACAAATTTTTAAAGGTGTTAAATAAAGATAGGAATAGAAATTATTTGTAGCGTAGTTAGTGAAAAGAAATACAAACCAATTCTAACACACATAAATAATCCTGGGCAAGACTCCTTTACCCGTAATCCTGTGGCTGAGTCTGGCTATACGGGGATTATTATAATAATTTGTTGTGCAAATTTAAAAATTGTGAGACAAGTGAAGAATTGTAAAACGAATAATTTCTGATAATTTCTGAACAGTAGATTTAGCAGTATTGCGAATGCTACGAGAAAAATTAAAAGAAAATACGTGAAATGTGACGATAATCAAAACGTGACGCGAAACTCAAGAGTGGCGGTGGCGCTTACGCTTGCTTGAGGTCGGATTTCAGCGCAAATGAGCAAAGTTGCTGAGGTTTTGATTGTTTTTGCGTGCGTGTGTTCGTCTCCGCGTGTGTATGTGTGCGCTCGCATGTGTTTACGTGTGTTGGTCGCAACCCCTGCCTGTCAACCTTTCTTCCGCCCCCTCCGGCTGAAATTGCTGTGGCGACGCGCATCTTGAGTGTTCTCATTGATATTCTTGCATTTCCAGTTTGCTGATTAGGATCGGCTTGTGGTTTTCCAGATGAAAGTCAGCCAAGTAGCTGAGTTTGGGCGCGCGTGTGTGTGTGCGTGTGTATGTTTGGGTATGTGTGTTCACAAGATCCTCCTGACTACGCATTCAAATACATGCATGCACGTGCATACGTGTGTGTGTGTGCGGTTATGACTGAGCGCCAAGTCGTTAATTCAGCGGCTTAAATTGTTGGTGAGCCGCATTTGCATCACAGAAATCATCTGCTGGCACAACGGGGGGAGCAGCAGCTTCCTCAAATTAGCATTCCAGTGAGTCGTCCTCTCCGAATGCCGGCTTGTATGATCTCAACAAAAGCGCTGCATACTTTCAGGCGCGCTCGAATATCGCCTGTTGAAGAGAGTAGCAGAGCGACATGCGATAAAAATAAGACGACAGAAGATAATTCTGCGAATGCGAGTATTCGCTGATTCGTCTCGAGCTCAATTAAGTTGAAGCTGAGCCGCTCCTTCCGCTCCTCCTGCACGTCGCTCTGTTGTACTCACAGCAGCACCTGCCACCGAAGAAAGCTGAAGAAGAGCTGCATTACATCGTTAACGTACACACTGGTCTCCCCGCGGTTGTGTGGGTGTGTGAGTGTGTGATGCACGCCTCCATCTCTCTTTGTCTCTGCCTCCGCCTCTCTGCCGCTCTTTCCCACTCTCCCGCTGAGCGAACGAATCTTCCTCATGTGGAATCAACTCACAGAAGAGAATAAGAAGAAAATAAGCACGCATCCTCGCGTACATCAGTCCTCCTCGCAGCTTCCTTCATCACCTTCTTCCGCACCCCTCACTCCATCATTCGCTCCCCACCCGCTCCCCACCCGCTCCCCACCCGCTCCCAACAACTCTTGCTTGCAACGAGTTTTTCATCGCTCGAGTTGTGCGAGCTTTTGTTGCTGCAGCTGCCACTGTTGTGACAGCCGACATGAACGCTCGCAGGATGCGGAAATCGTCAAGTCGCAGCTCCAGCCATCCGCTTGTACTGCGCGCTCGCTTGAGTCGCGGCTTCACTTCATCAGGCAGACGAGCAAATTTTAATGGATTTTTATTTAAGTAACCAAGTGAAACTCTTTTCTTTCTCTTAAATTTTTGCGATTGCACGATGCGCGTGTGAGTGAGAGTGTGCGTGTGAGTGAGAGTGTGCGTGTGAGTGAGAGTGTGCGTGTGAGAGTGTGCGTGTGCGTGTGTGCGTGTGCGTCTACTTGCGGTTGACTTCCGGCTGCTTGTGTTATTTTTGCGCTCCGCAATTGATTTGATTTTCCTGCTCGCTGTAGCATCAGCAGATTGATAAGCTGAAACCAAACATCTTTTCAGTTCTCACAAGGATTTCGCTCCTTGCGCTCCCCGCTCCTGCGTCCTGTGCTGTCGCAGCACTTGCTTCGGCTCACTTCTGCTGATTGACTGCCATCGAGATGCCGAGTGAATCAATATTCTTGCGTGCCTCCATCCCGCCGCAGCACTCTCGCACCCCATCGCTGGCTGGCTTGCTGCGGCCCTCCGCACCCCCTGCGAGCGAGCGAGTCACACTCCAGCTCAGCAGAGTCCTGCTGCCGCCTCGAGCACTCGCAGTGCAAATGAAATGAAAATAAATAGTTTTGCTCTGCTGTAGTGTTTGCTTTCGCTTCGCTTTGTTCCGTAAGCGACTTTTTCTACGCAACGGCAGACGGCAGCAGCAGCGCAGAGTTTTGCAATCTGAACTTCGCAGCGCCTCGAATGCGTTCTTCAGCAGTTTCTTCACTTCTTCACTTCAATTCACCGCACTTTCGAGATCTGCGCTGCTTTTTGCATACAAGCATCTTCCACGCCCCCACCTCACACACCCTCGCACTCGCACTCGCAATCGCACTCGCACTCGCATTCGCATTCGCATTCGCATTCGCACTCGCATTCGCACTCGCACTCCTACTCGCACTCGCATTCGCACTCGCACTCGCACTCGCACTCGCACTCGCATTCGCATTCGCACTCGCATTCGCACTCGCACTCGCACCCGCACTCGCACTCGCATTCGCATTCGCACTCGCATTCGCACTCGCAATCGCACTCGCACTCTCATTCGCACTCGCAATCGCATTCGCACTCGCAATCGCACTCGCAATCGCATTCGCACTCGCACTCGCATTCGCACTCGCATTCGCACTCGCACTCGCACTCGCACTCGCACTCCTACTCGCACTCGCATTCGCACTCGCACTCGCACTCGCACTCGCACTTGCATTCGCATTCGCACTCGCAATCGCAATCGCAATCGCATTCGCAATCGCAATCGCATTCGCACTCGCATTCGCATTCGCAATCACATTCGCACTCGCATTAGCATTCGCACTCCCACTCGCACTCGCACTCCCACTCGCAATCACACTCGCAATCGCATTCGCACCCGCATTCTCATTCGCACTCGCACTCGCACTCGCATTCGCACTCGCAATCGCATTCGCACTCGCAATCGCACTCGCAATCGCACTCGCAATCGCACTCGCAATCGCATTCGCACTCGCATTCGCATTCGCATTCGCATTCGCATTCGCATTCGCATTCGCAATCGCATTCGCACTCGCATTCGCATTCGCATTCGCATTCGCACTCGCATTCGCACTCGCACTCGCACTCCTACTCGCACTCGCATTCGCATTCGCATTCGCACTCGCACTCGCACTCGCACTCGCACTCGCACTCGCAGTCGCAGTCGCAGTCGCAATCGCAATCGCATTCGCACTCGCATTCGCATTCGCAATCACATTCGCACTCGCATTCGCATTCGCACTCCCACTCGCACTCGCACTCCCACTCACGCTTCGGTCTTCTCCTGCTAATCGAACTCATCCGCTCGTCCGCTTCCGCTGCCCTTAAGCGCCCCGTGTGCTTCAAGGACACTCTGCTGTGTCCCTCACTCGCCGAAAGCGTTTCCGTCGCTTTTTCTGGACGTGATTTGTAGTGTGCAAACATGAAGACTGGATTTTCCCGTCTCTCTCTTGATGAACTTGACGTTGATGAGTTGAGCTTGTTGTGAATCCTCACGTATCCTTCCTTCTTTGCTCTACTTTGTTTATATTTGCATTTTCGCTTTTGCATGGTATTTCTTCGGTTTTTCTTTATTTTTTTTTTTTGTGCACGAGTGTTTTCTCTGTGTTTTTCTAACTGCTGAAATTTCAGTTTCTCTCCTTGTTATTCCAGGATTGAGGCGAGTATGAGGGAGTCTTCGTTAAAGTTCCAGCAAGTAAAGTAGCTCGCAAATGAAGTTAAAAAAGGTGAGTATAAGCTGAGTTTTTTATTCATTAAATATTCTTGAACTTTTGCAATTTTCCATGAATTCCTCCGTATTTTTACTCGATTTTATTGCAAAAGTCACTTCTTATTTTCAACAAACAACTTCAAAAATTAACTTTAATTTTTCCCAACTCGCGACTTTCCATGCCATCAGTGTACCGTTACAGCGAGAACGGGATCCTACTCGTTACTTGCGCTCTAATGACGAGTTTCAAAGCAAGGCAGAACTTCG
The DNA here is from genome assembly GCA_922984085.1 of Sicus ferrugineus. Taxonomy (NCBI): domain Eukaryota; kingdom Metazoa; phylum Arthropoda; class Insecta; order Diptera; family Conopidae; genus Sicus; species Sicus ferrugineus. The sequence goes on from OV277351.1 coordinate 26,862,518, forward strand.
TCCTCGCATCCTCTCTGAGAGACACGAATTTGCAACTCGAGCACACCGCGGCGGCTTCAACGGCAAAATCAATCATTCCTCTCATTCAACATTCATTCCTCTCAGCAACAACAACCACGACGACGACGACGACGACGACGACGACGACGACTAAGCCCACCAAGTAGAATATTTAAAATAATTTCGCTTATTTTGTCTGTTTCTGGTTATGCTAAAATCGTCCTTTGTAGCTGCTACGGCTGCTTTGTTGTTGTAGTTGTTGTTGGTGTTGTCGTAGGAAAGTTTAAAGTGCAAACCGGCTTTTAATAAAATAAATAGAAAAGTTGCTATTGGAGTTTCGAGTATTTTTTTTTCTTAAATATCGTGTTTGGAAGGATTTGAAATAAGTTAAGAAGTTTCTGAATTTACAATGATAATCTCTTTATTTCTCAGATATTCTCTCTATGTTTTTAACAAATAAATCTGCGAAAATGAATGAACACTTTAAAAGTGGACAGTTTTCGACACTCCCCACCTATCTGTTCTACTTTGTCTAATCCCATTCTATACCTTCCTGGACAGTCACACCTTCTGATTCCTCATCATCATCCCCATCCCTCCCACTTTCAAACTTCATTATCTGAATATTATCAAACTTCATTACTCATTTCATTATCTGAATACTACGAATATACTATCCAATCTTATTCTTTGCTTTCCGAGCCCGTCTCACCTTGTGATTCCCTATTACCAAACTATTTTCCTCACTTCTAAACCCACGCACACTAATTAATGCTGTTCTATGAAACTTCTTCGTATTTCCTAATAACTACCAATTTACTATCCAATCCCATTCTATAGTTTCTTGGACCGTCACGCCTTATGATTCCCCATCATCCTCCCCATCTCTCCCACTTCTAAGCTGTCGCATAATAATTGACGCTTTGCCTGCTGCATCAGACCCCATTATATTGTCCAATACCCTGTCCAGTACCGAGATCGTATTCTTAAATCCTCTCCTGTATTGTCTGCAGTTCGAGAATATGCTATTCCGCCCCATGAGCTACCCCATGCTACTTCCCATCCCATCCTAATCCCGCCACATTATATGTTCCGCGTGTCTCCCCTCTTCCTGTTCTAACTCAGTTATAGTTAGATATAACCTCCCGTTCTATAATTTTGCCCAATCAAAAAGTCGTACCTTTTAATGGTCCTTCCTCACCCTTCGACAGCGCTGAGCACCATCTGCTATTAAAGCTTACATCGGATAGAGCGTTAATAAAAATAAATGGCCAATTAGCGCAAACGCAAAAATTAGCACGCATTCAAACTAAAAGCATAAATAAATCTTCAGTTTTAAGAGCGAAGAACTTTTTACCACTTAAAGACGATGTTTTATATTATAGATGTGCTAATAAGTAACAGTTGGAGCAAAGGCACCAACAACAACAACAACAACAACAACAACTACTACTACTACTACGGCAACAACAACAGCAAGAAGCTGTTAACAGCAGCTGAAAAGAAGTTAGAATAGAGTAGAGCTGCGGATACTCAATTTAAATAGCGTGGTGGAGCAGAAGAGGCAACAGGAGCAGCGAGGTCAGCAGAAGCAGCGGGGTCGGCAGGAGCAATGCAGTCAGTAGGGCCAGCGGGGTCAGCAGAGCCAGCGGGGTCAGCAGCGTAGAAGACGCGTACCGGAAAATTAATTACGAAGGTTGAGGAAAAACGGTTGCAGAAGACAGTCGAGGAAAAGAAAGTCAGAGAAATGGATTTCGAAGGTAGAAGCAGATCCACAGGAGTAAAGAGAGAGAAAGAAGGTGAGAGGGGGAATGAAGGAGGAGAGTTCGGAGGCAAAACGTGAGATAAACAGGAGTGGAGGACGCCGCTCTCAACGCTGAAAACATTTACGTGAATTGTTGAGTTCCCGATGCGGCAGACGGAATTCAACGCTCAGCGAGGATAATGTGGACTCAACCTCGGTTCTCGCACTCGCACAACGCACGTCTCTTCGCTCCACACCCCGTGCCCTTCCCGACAAGCAGCCGGAAAGCCGTCCGGCCGCGCTCAATGTAATTTAATTAAGCTGAAAAGGGCGCAATTAGTGCGAGGATTATGCAGGATTAACTTCTATTCATCGCACGATGACCACCTCCTGCAGGCGGCCAGCGTTGCGTGTCTGTGCCAAACTACTTGTTGTTGTTGTTGTCCTGGTTGGTGCTTCTGCTGGCCGTGCTGTTGAAGCAGCATTAGGAGAGCCGACACCTCGTGTAGATCCCGGCAAAGGTGGTCTGCGGCCGCACCTGCTCATCACGGAAGGCCGTGCTTTCCGTTGGAAGCGCTTGGATGACTTTGTTCCTTACTGATGACTGCACCCATCAGCGTCCGCAATCGGTAATATTAGACGTTCTCAGCTGCGCCCCTGTTGTGTCCGTCCTGTCCTCTGTGTGTGACATCGGTGTTGGCGAGGATCTCTTCAAATACCGCCAAATTGATGGCTCCTCAGGGGCGAGCAGACAAAATGGCATTCTGAAGTTCGGTAAGCACGGTGTTAAAAGAGTCCTGCTGAAATTCTCCAGCACTTTCAGGCGCGGCGGATCCTTAATTGCAGCAACTGAAGACGCGGAAGTCTGCCGCCTGCTCGAGGATACTTTACATCCGACACTCGCTTTCCTTACTCACTTACGAGCAAACAAACTCCCGCACACGTGGCTGGTTGAGCCTTTCAGCAGTCAGACAGTCTTGTCGTCTTCCGAGAAATGCGGGAAGCGGTGTCCCTGTTCCTCCCCCCAACCCCCGCCGCCAAAAACCAGCTCGCAAATTTGCCACAAGACAAACAAACGGCGACAACTTTCCGGAAAACTACTCGCATCAAGCAACCTTTCATTGTAACTCGAATACTTCAGAAGACGTTTCCGGAGAGCTGGACAAACACTCGTGAGAGGACAGCGCTGCTGAGAGGGCGAAGACAGTGCTCGCCCCTCCCGTTGACACGCCGAACTTGTCGAGTTTTCAATCGCTAGAAAAACTCTCGGGCGCTCAGTGTGCGTGCGTCAGTGTCAAATATTGACAGCTGGGGTTTTCTGCCGATTTAATTATGTCTGCCCGTCCCGGCACTTCCAGCCGGGAGAACCACGTTCTCTCGCATCCTCGCACTCCCGACCGAACCAATCTTTGCACTCGAATGAGTGTCCGACATTTTCATCTTCAGGAATTTCAACCAAAACGCATGCAATTTATTTTATTTTTATTATTTCATCAATTCACTTCAAACATGTGCACAAAAATTGCATTTCCAAGTTGTGCAGAAGGATTATCGGCGAGTGGCCACTACTTCTTCTTGGGTGGGGGAGCGGAATCCAAGACACCGGCGTCCACCATGCGCTGGAAGGACTCGTCGGCGTCGTATTTGCTGCACGGAGGAATGAGAAATCGTCGTCAGTCGCCGCAACGAACTGCAGCCCGACCAAGAGGTCGACCTGTGTGCCCCCCGCCCCGCTTACCTGTGGAATTCGGCGTATGCGTTGCGGCGCTTGCGAGCGACCAGGACGTAGAAGAGGGCGCCGGCGGTCCCGGCGAGAGCCAGAGCGGTGTAAATGTTCTTCATGGTCTGCATCTGGTGGAGGTTGCGTAGAAGCGGCTTGCCGCCGCCGCCGCCGCCGCCCGAGGAATTCTGCGACTTGGGGTTCGGACCCTTCTGGGTTGCGGCCGGTGAGGGCATCTCGGCTGCTCTCGAGTCAGTGGTGGGTGCTGCGGAATTGAAGTGCGCGTCTGCAATCCTCTTTTATTCGGGTGCGAAGGGCTGCGGTGATGATGCGACTCACCAACGATTCGAAAATGGGAAAGAAAGTTGAGAAAATATTAATTCCAACTTCCAAGTATAGAAGAAAAATTCAACGTCTGCCGATTATTTCACAATGTAAAAATTAAATGTTTTTCCTCACTGAACTCTCAGTGCCGACTGAGGTTTGATTTTATTTTCTCGACTCATGTGAATCGAGTGGAGTTTCGTTGAAAAGTCGCCTACTTTGTGAAAAAAAAAAACTCTTCGGAGTTGTTGAAATCGGTGAGAGTGAAAAAACGAGGCTGGCAGGTGGCGCCACAGACGTCGGCAGCTGCAGACGGAGCGTGGCAGCGGACGTCACAAATCGTGCATCGCGGTGATAATAAGAGAATTTTAAGGAAACTAACTGAACTCACTTCTGCCGCACGCACTGAAATATCGCACGCTGTTGTCTCAACCATTTTCTCCCCTTCGCAAATTTGAGCGCATTAATCGGCACCGAAGCATCGTGTGACGTGTGACGTGTGACGTGCGACGTGCGACGTGCAACGCGAACTCATCTAATAAACAAAAGCATCAGCACTCCACGCGCGCCCGCGAATCATTCAGCTGAGTTATGAGAACTTAATTCCATTTGACGTCCATAAATTGCAGCGCGAAATTTTAATGAACTTTGCAACACGTTTGGAGCGCAGCGGCTAAAACAACAACACCTCCGCCCTCAGCCCGCCCTCGCCTCACCGGCCGTGGTTGGGGTGGCTGGTGGGTGACGTGCGAGGGGCGACGTGCGACGGGCGACTGCTAACTTGTGTTGGCTGCATGAATGAATTATTAGGACAAAAGTGAAATTTTAATTAAAAAATGAAAACTCGAGTGCGGTATTAAAATTATAAAGGATGCTGCAGCAGCGAAGCTGGACGCAAACACAGACGCAACACCAACACGCCGACATGAGTTCACACATACAACTCGCGAGGGGTGCGATTTTCGGTGGCATTTTTCGTCACTTCCACGAATGGGAATCTCATAATAATTCAATAATTGCAGTTTTTAAGGATGTTAAAGTGTGTTAACGGGCAAATAATATTAGAAATAATATTAGAAATAGAAGAGATCAATTATTTTTGGCTTTTATTTGCTAAAATTCTCGCAGGAAAACGCTGAATCGTGGACGTCGCGAACTCAAGATTTGCAGAGACGTTGTCGGTAAATCCCGGTGGAGAAGTCGCGGGAATACACTCCACACACACACACACACACACATTAACACATGCACACTCTGCACATACACACTCGACAGACACACACACACACTGCACACGACACCAAATTGATGCACTCTTGAGACCTCCAAATTGCGATTTCTAATTCCGTTAACGCTGTCAGTGGTTGCCATACTTTTACAATAAGGCTTCGATCTGGCAACGTATCGATTTTGCCATTATTCTGCGTGTGTGTGTGTGTTTGCATGTGTGTGTGTATGTGTGTGTGTGTAACAGTTTCTACTACTTTTTCAACAAATTTATCTACTTCTTGATTTTTAAAGGTTTTTTAAAGGTTTTTAGAGGTTTTTAAAGATTTCTTAGAGGTCTTTTAGAGGTTTCTGAAGGTTTTTGAAGGTTTTTTAAGGTTTATGAAGGTTTTTGAAGGTTTTTGAAGAATTGTTTTTCAATTGAAACCACTTTTAAACTGTTAAATAGCACAAAAATTTATCTCATAACCGCAATCAAAGCACTTGATTAGAATTGAGATGGCAATTTAGAGCGAAATCCATACTTCAGACTGCCATGCAAATACGCAATCATGAATTCAATGAATTTTAAAAGCCGCCTGCAGACTCCTCTAACGGTTATTCAGGACTTTCAGATTCCGAGTGTTTGCCAACTTCAAATGTTGTACTAAAAAGTCGTAAATTATAGTTAGTTGGGGCGAAAAAAACAAAACGACTTCTTAATTAAAATCAACATGAACGTGACGAGGAACCGCAAGGAAGGCAGGAGGAACGCCTGACCAGGAAGGAGGCGGCAGGAGAGGCCGACGGGAAGAAGTCGAGACGGAGAGGCTAGAAGATTTTCTGTCCGATGGTCGAGAAGCTACCAACTCGGTTTTGCGGCAACTGAAGTTTCGTTTCTCGAACAGTTTGCGAATTTTCGGTTATAAATTATCAAGCCAGCAAAGTTGGCCACTTCGAGGGACGGAGGGCATCGTTAAGTGTGTGTGTATCTGTGTGTGTGTGTGTGTGTGTGTGTGTGTGTGTGTGTGTGTGTGTGTGTGTGTGTGTGTTGAAAAGAAAAGCAAAACTCCAGGCAAGCAAATATTAACCCTTGTATGCATTCTTAACCCTTGTAAAACACTCATCTGCGACAAGCGAAATAATTGTGCGTCTCTCGGGAAAGCGCACGTGGTGAGATTTACTCCTCCCACGCAGAGCTTTTGTTTCGCTCAGAATAACAAGAAACGCAAGAACGAAATTGAAATTCCCCTAAATTTATTTAACTAATAAAAATGTTTACTCCAACACACACACGCGCGCGCACACGCCCACACACACACAAATGCCCAGGGTGACTTTTGCTGTGCTATTTTTCAGCAGTTTCCTCGCTGGCATCCGGGTAAAATTATGCAAATTTTTTGCGACAGCAACTTAAGTAAGCGAAATTTGTTTGATACAGTAATGGCAACGAAACTAAAACTCAAGGAGACACACGCACACATACCAACATACACACACACACGCACACACACACATACATCAAGCCGTTATGTGGCTTCATCACGAGTTGCCGGCAACGACGTCATTCTTATCGCAAACAAGAGCGACGTCTTTCTTCTCGTTCTAGTTGGTCTCTGGAGCGAGTGGTAGTGTAACGAATCGCTTAAGCGAAATACTCGCACTCGCTCCACAACCCCCCCCCCCCGCCTCCCCCGTCCCCCTCCGCGACGACCATCCGCGGACGCTCATCTCACAAGACGACACTCGCGTCGCTCCAACCGCATCCGCGTTTTGCGGGCGTGATAAAGTTGTTGTATCGTGTGCGCCAAACCGGTTTGCCAACCTCTCGCGATGGACTTGCCTTCCCCACGCGTCTCGCGCTCCGACATCCTTATCGTCGCGTTTATTTCCCGCGTGGGCAGAAGAAGTGATTTGCCGCTAAAATGAAACGCGTGTAGAAATGCTGGCGCGACGGTCGCGAAAAATAAGCGAAACGCAAATCCTGGCAGACCGCATTTTCCGAGATTTTGGCTGATCTGGATTTCGGTTCTCTTCGCGATGGAAAAATAGAATGTCTGCGTTTCGATTCTCGCGGCGACCGGAAGAAGACGTCGCGGCGACTGGAAGAAGACGTCGCGGCGACTGGAAGAAGACGTCTCGCACTCGAGTATCGCCTCCCGCCGCCAACACTCATCTCACCGACAGCCTCGACCTCTTCGTCTGATTCCGACACCCAGCCGGCACGGAATTCTTTCCGAATCGAATGCAATTCCGTGAGAGCGTCAGAGCGTCAGAGCGTTTCTAGATTCGCAGATGGAGTTGCATGGATATTTTAATCCCTGCAGTCGCTGTGTTCAAGTGACGGACCGACTAATCTTCGCGGCGCTGAGTGATTCGGTCATTTTTATGCTGCTCGCTGTGTGCTGCGGCGCTTTTTATGACCTGCGCCACCTGCGTTTGCTTGTCGCTCCCCCTTCGGTTCGCTTTGTCGGCCGCTCCGCTTTCCCTCCCGACTGGACTGCCTTGCATTTTAATGAATATTTAATGAATTCAACAATTTAGCGCATGCTGTGCCACAGCAATTCGGTCGCACCGACCGCCGACAGGGTTGCCACTTCGAGTTCTCGCCTTGAATTCAAGTATCAAAATCTTCGCTCTCTCTCTCTCCCTCTCTCTCTCTCTCTCTCCCTCATGATTAAATGCCTCTTTTCGGCGACGTATTACTGGAAAGTGATGAAGGAGCGGTCGTCACACTCTTCTGTTGAAAATTATGAATTTGCCAACAATGATTAACACTCAATTCATGCTTACAAATCATCAGAAATAATTAAAGTATTAATTAAATTAAGTTGCATCCCTTGTAATTCGCTTGGTGTAGCGTAAACTGATCGTCGTCGATGTGGCAACACTCAACTCCACTCGGCGCTCCTCGGCGCTCCTCGATTCCCGTAAGTGTTGCTCCGCTTCATTTCTTTCTACGCTGCTGCTCTCTCAGCTCCTCTCAGCTCGGTTCGACTTTGTTGAGTGCCTTCGTTCCGCTCTGCTCTGCTCTGCTCTGCTCTGCTCTGCTCTGCGCTGCTCTGCTGCTCCCTGAAGTGCGTTCGTTAATTTCTACTGTCATCCTCTGTCGTGAAAAACGTTCTACGTGCGCATTAGTTGCGGAAATTGTCTCTTGAACAAACACAAGTGTTTGCAAACACACTCACACACACACACACACACACGCACAGGGGGACCATTTTTATTAGGACCGCATCAACACAAATGGTTCTGCCTTGAGTAGCAAATATATTTTGCTCGATTTTCTAATTAACTTTATGCGAATGTCGTCGAACAGCAACAACAACAACCAGCGCCACAGCACCCAGCCGGCCCCGTTACTCACCCACACTCACGCGTCATTTAAGCAACCCGTTAGCCAGCCACGAAGTGGAAGGAGTAACAGCAACAACAACGGCAACACTAATTTCACTCCATTAGTTTCTCACATTAAAGAGAAACTCTGGCCGCCCCTCGCCCCTCGGCCCTCGGCGTCGATGGCATTGCCAGCGGCAGCCACGCGTGCAGCTGCAGCATCTCCGCGCGGTGTACAAATAAAAGGGGAATTAAAAATAAGCTTCCAGCAAATAAATTTCATGTCATCGGAGGACTTGTAACGGGAGACTTGTTTCAGTTGACTTGCCTCCCACGGAGCGCCGCGCAACCCAGTGCTGCACAGCACTCCGAACCGAGGGCGAAACCAACAACAAAAACCGAGCTGAACTTCTAACAAGGTGAGAAAATTTATGTGGTTGCTGCAGTAGTGGTTGTTGTTGTTCGTGTGTTTGCCTCACGCTTCTTTGCTTGTGGAATAAACGGCATTAGTGTGAGTTGAGAAATTACTGTGATGAGCACGCGACAGAGAGCAACGAAGAGAGTCGCAAATCGAGCGCTTTTAGTTTAATTTGCATTGCAATTCAATTACTTCTTGTTGTTTGGAATTTCTATCGCGATTTCTGTAATTTTCCAAGTAGAATCACACTTAAATAGCTTTCGATTTGAATTATGAAAACCCACACAAAATTTGATTTACCTCGAGCTACGAGACAACGTAACGCAGAAAACGCGACACCATAAATAATCCAGCCACGAAGTGCTGGCCATCAAATGAGAGCGCAACAGATAAATTCAGCTGGACGCCTTGACCGATTTCTGCAGCGAAGAACAAGCCAGTCCACAAAGACCGACCAAGTGTTCCGTTCCGCCGACCAACTCCTGACCCAACTAAGCCATCACGGGGCGTGGATGGGCCGCCCCATCTTCCCGCAATCGCATTTCGATTTCAAATCTTTTTTCCCCTCGTGGATTCGTTTGTTCGTCAGAATGCCAGCGACCGATTTGGCACCGCACTTGCTTGCTCGAGACTGACAAAGTGTGCCTGTGCCCCTCCGCCTTCTTCCCACCACGCCTCCGGTGATCATCCACACAGCGACGGCAAACAGTTGTTCGGAAAAAGTAATGATGTGGCAACTCTGGCGCTCGACTGCACCTGAACCTCAAATAAATTCCTCAAAGTTTTTGAACAGCAGTGGAGAATATAAAAGGACGAGTGGAGTGGGAAGCGAGGAGCGAGAAATGAAGAGCGAGAAATGAGGAGCGAGAAGCGAGAAATGAGGAGCGAGAAGCGAGAAATGAAGAGCGAGAAGCGAGAAATGAGAAGACGAAAAGATAGAAGCGAGGAGCGAGAAGCGAGATACGTGAGCGAGAAGCGAGATACGAGGAGCGAGAAGCGATAAATGAGGAGCGAGAAGCGAGAAATGAGGAGCGAGAAGCGAGAAATGAGGAGCGAGAAGCGAGAAATGAAGAGCGAGAAGCGAGAAATGCTGAGACGAAAAGATAGAAGCGAGGAGCGAGAAGCAAGATACGCGGAGCGAGAAGCGAGATACGAGGAGCGAGAAATGAGGAGCGAGAAGCGAGAAATGAGGAGCGAGAAGCGAGAAATGAAGAGCGAGAAGCGAGAAATGAGGAGACGAAAAGATAGAAGCGAGGAGCGAGAAGCGAGATACGTGAGCGAGAAGCGAGATACGAGGAGCGAGAAGCGATAAATGAGGAGCGAGAAGCGAGAAATGAAGAGCGAGAAGCGAGAAATGCTGAGACGAAAAGATAGAAGCGAGGAGCGAGAAGCAAGATACGCGGAGCGAGAAGCGAGATACGAGGAGCGAGAAATGAGGAGCGAGAAGCGAGATACGTGAGCGAGAAGCGAGATACGAGGAGCGAGAAGCGATAAATGAGGAGCGAGAAGCGAGAAATGAGGAGCGAGAAGCGAGAAATGAGGAGCGAGAAGCGAGAAATGAAGAGCGAGAAGCGAGAAATGCTGAGACGAAAAGATAGAAGCGAGGAGCGAGAAGCAAGATACGCGGAGCGAGAAGCGAGATACGAGGAGCGAGAAATGAGGAGCGAGAAGCGAGAAATGAGGAGCGAGAAGCGAGAAATGAAGAGCGAGAAGCGAGAAATGAGGAGACGAAAAGATAGAAGCGAGGAGCGAGAAGCGAGATACGTGAGCGAGAAGCGAGATACGAGGAGCGAGAAGCGATAAATGAGGAGCGAGAAGCGAGAAATGAGGAGCGAGAAGCGAGAAATGAGGAGCGAAAAGATAGAAGCGAGGAGCGAGAAGTGAGAAGCGAGAAGCTTGGAGCGATAAACGACGAGCGAGGAGCGAGAAGCGAGAAGCTTGGAGCGATAAACGACGAGCGAGAAGCTAGAAACGAAAAACGAGGAGCGAGGAGCGAGGAGCAAAGAGTGAGTAGCGAGAAGCTGGGAGCGAGAAGCGAGAAGTTAGAAGGAGAAGCGAGAAACGAGGAACGAAAAGCTAGTCAGGGCGACCTGAAGGACACCCAGCATACCACATCACTTAAGTGACACATCACTTAAGTGACGCCCGTATGTGTCCGGCTGGCATCCTACGTCCTACTTCACCTATTTAATCACGAGCGTCTCCTTCTCTCCCGTTCCAACGCAACGAACACCCGTAATCAGCTGCAGCCGTGATCATGCAGCAAATCCGTTCCTTGTAGAGAGAAGTAAACAGCAGATTTCATTCTCAGCAGCAAGCAATCGTGCAATCGTTGGCTTGGCGTAATGAATTCAATATGTGGACGGTGGCGACACTGAAACCGGAATTTCCAATTAACGCTGCCGCTCTCGACATAAAACACTCGCATTCCGCAAAACTGTCATCCGATTAAAACGCGCAGCAGCGCTCGGCGGCGCAAACGAAGGAAATGAAATTCCAGTTATGAGTTATTAACGCGTTTCGCAGGGATTTCATTAAAAACACAACATGGAAGCGATTTGTCAACGATTTAAACTCACATTTGGGGGGAAAATATGAGGGAACGAAACGGGCGGCCACGTGCAATTTTTCAACACAAAACTTTCTTTTGTCGAGGCAAATGTGAGGAAGAAATTTGGATATTCTGAAATTCAAAGAGCGTCACAGCGTCACACACGAACGAGCAATTTAATATTGTGCAAAATTAAGAACTCAAGTGCGGCTATCCTTGGTCTCGTTTTCACTTCGCCAACGAAAGGATTTCAGTGCGTCGTCGACGGAGCTCAAGACGGCGCCGCTGCAGCCGGGGCAGCCATTAAATGCATTAAGCAAATATTTCAAATGCGTTCTCATATCCAGATTTCTCCTCGGGGTGCTTAGTGCGGAGCAGTCCTGCAAAGGACATCCCGTTAATGCACGAACGCAGCGCAGCCACGCAGCCACGCAGCCACCCAGCCACCGGCAGCACCAGCCAGACTCGCCCGCCGCCCCCCAGCCCGGCAGCATGTGGTGCCACATGATGGACGCTCCCTGCTGTCGCTACGATATTACAGAATCTCTTGAGAACTCAAAGTTCCAGGCAACTTAAATCCTTGTCAAGGATAACGAGCGGCAAGCTTGCTGGCGAGGTGGACTGGTGACTGGTGCGGGAGGAGGACGCGGCGAGGAGGAGGACGAGTGCTTCGCGGTTGTAGTGCATTCCGTTCTGTCTGTCTACGTTTTGTGTGTCTCATTTGACAAAATGTTGCATGCAACATTTCAACCGCGACGAACAGTTTCGCACGCAGCAGTTAAGAGCTCAAGTTTTGCGGTAATAAAGTTAATTATGGACTCATTGCGGAGCTGCAAAACGGCCGCCGGAGGTTGGCTTGAATGCGGCACTAAAAATTGTGTTGTGGAACGAAAATTGCGCTGTGGACACACAAATTGAGACATTAAATTACAATGTGACCGTTTTGAAATTTCGACATCTGTGGATTTTTGTGCGTTTCGCCGCTTAACACATTTTAAGCAAAAACCGCTGTATCACACACACACACACACACACATACATAGAGACACACACATACATAGAGACGCACACACATACACAGGGACACACACATGAGCGTCCCACTCCAACACTTAATCAATGTCGTGCAAGCTGTCATGCGTGAAACGCACGTTGAAGCGTCCAACTGAAGACATCTGTTGCTGGCTGTCAAGCTTTTTGTGGCCACGACAACAGCGCGCGACGACGGCGAACAATGGCGGCCGGCGTTCTCAGCGAAAGCGCCATCTTGAGGCACGTCTTCGAAGCAAGCTACGATTTTCCACGAAACCGCACACCAACGAAGGAATAACAGAATAAACATTGACGCGACAGCAAAGCGTTTGGAGTCGTGAACAGGTGGCAACGCGGACGATATACGAGCGCGCTCGCCGTCGCACGCCGCACGATGGTAACCGTTAGCCGTAGCGGGACCGACGGACCGACGGACCGACGGAGAGTTTGCTCTCCTCCTCGCAGCCATTTTAATAAATTCAGCACACGACACTTTGCAGCGAACGTGAGTTTCTCTGATTGCGGGCGGCACGTGTGCGCCGCGCCGCGCCGCGCCGTGTTCAGCGGAAGGATGACAGTTGCTTTGACAGTCGGTGGCGTACTGAATTACGGCGGTGGGTGGATCTGCTTCTGTCGTGAGTTGTAAGCAGACGGGGTGCCAATCACAACGACGGGTGCAGAAGGACGACTTCACATCGCCAAAGGATTCCCGCTAAATGAGGCGAGTTTCGAGTTATCAACGACAAAGTTGAAGTGATGGCGAATTAAAGCATCGAAACGAGGACCAATTCGAGAGGAGATTAAGGAGACTAAATAAGCGCTAAACGTGGTTTGTAAAGCAACCATCGAAATACTCGTAGCGCGATATCTGCGGCGCAACCTTAATCGCGAGTTTTGCGGCGCGCTGTGATTATCGCCGGCTCGAGGTCGTTAACAACCCGCGAAGTCAACAAAGTGTTCTATCGGCGAAGTTGAGGTGTGACGAGTTTTGTAATTTCCGATCATGCCTGTTATTTGGCAGCGGCAACACCTGCGCTCCTCCAGTCGACGGCCTTCCACTTCGCTACCGCGCCCCAGCAGACAACTTCGCCGACACTTGAGTAATTCCCGCTTTCAGATCACGTTCGGCGCGAAGCCAGCGAAAGTTGGTGCTGCGAAACACCAAAACCTCCGCCGAAGCAAGAAAGCGCGAGACAAAACAAAGACCTCGATGGCAGGCATTAATTAAACGCGAAACTTGAGCGGTGAAGGAAAGGGTCGCTGAGGAGTTGCCAACGAGAGGGCGGCGACGTGAGGAAAACATCCACCATCCGTGCAAAAGTGATCTACTAGCACAGTTTCGCCAAGTGGTCGCTGAGGACCTGCAATCCCTCCAGCGTACTTATGCACCAATCTGAAGTCATATCTAGATATTCCCCCGCTAAATTGGCGAGGTGACCTGAAGCACTGTGAATTCTGGCGGGGTGGCCGACAGAGGGACATCCAACAGGGAAACATACAACGCTATCCAGCAGAGACATACAACGCTATCCAGCAGAGAGAGACATTTTGTACGACCTTCTAGGTTCGGATCCTGTGAAAGGGAAAAAAAAGAACCCATTTATTTGACACTGACTATATAAATTGATGCGGGACAAGAGATAATTTTCGCGCAGAGTGTCTCTCCGAAGTATCCAGTCCTCTATTCGTAGGTGTGGAATGTATCCTCGTTATATCCGGAGCAATTTTAAAGGCCTTGCTGCACGACCACCCCACTTTAACTTATCTCTTCAAGTTTTCGCTGTTCTCTCTTTGTAGAAATCACTTCGAAGGAGTGTTACTGCCGCTCCTCTAGAAAAAAGGACTCTTTTCCCCAACGCATTGCATTAAATCTCCATTTGATTGTGAGCAAAAAATTATCTACGGAATGTGATTACTTTTTTCTTGCTTTTTTGTTCACCCTTTTCTGTGTATCCCTCGAGAGTCCTACGCTTTTCGGTTGGGTTGCAAAGGGCAGCAGGTGCCACGCGCATTCAAGGGATTCTCTCATTCAAGTTGCTATCTTTCTCGCATTTCCCCAACCACTCAGGCGTTATTACATCCAATTAGTAAGTTAATCACGTTTCGTTGATTATAGTTTAGTTAGCCCGAGTATATATATGTGATGTGCTTGTGTGTTGGTGCGTTTTGCGACGAACTTCTTTCCTTTGCCACTGGACAGCATTAAATCTATTTTCCCAAACTTAATTTCAGCATCTCTCGGTTCTCAACTCTCTCAGGAAGAAAGCGAATTCAAAGAACGAGCCAATCTCCACAGCTGACAGTTAATTAGAATGAACAGTTACGGAAAATACATCTTGAAAGAAATTATTGGCTTGCGTATCCCCACCCAGACTCTGGTGCTTTATAATGATACTCGCTAACCTTCTATTGATACTCGCTAACATCTGTCGGTACTCGCTGATGTCTGTTAATAATCTTTCCTACCTGCGGAAACTCGTTGACCTCACTCGGTACTCGTTGACCTCAGTCGGTACGTCTTCACATCAGTCGTTACTCGTCGATATTTCTCGATACTTATTAATGCTCCGTCGCGATTTAGATTACCGTCTCCATCTGGAATACCGTCTCGATCTCAGCTACGTCTCAGCTGGAAAAGCCACCTCGACCTCACTTGCCTATCGACGCTAGAATCTACGATAAAAAGGCTGCCCGCGTCTCGACTATCATCTCGACTGATAAACATAATCGCGGGATCGATTATTGTGGCGATTCCATCGCTATTACTGCCACGAATTCGATGAGATATCATCCTCATCGCTACAACAGGAGAGAAGGAGAAGAAAGTGAGAGAGAGAGGAGTAGAAGAGCAAAAAGTAAAGCACATTTTCCATTATCCTGCTGGGTGTGTTGGGCTGTCCGTGCCCGGGTTTGTGTATGTGTGTCTGTATTTCTTGCTGCTTTGAAAAATGTTGAGAAATGTTGCTTTCACTAAACTGTTCCCGGAAAGCATCCATCAATTTGTCTGTTTACTTCTCTCCCCTCGCTCACTCCACCCCGCTGTGTGTTTCTCACCCCCCGAAATGCTGTTGTTTTCGCGGTTTTTCCTCCATCTCATCTCGGCCTTCACGGAACTCGGAAAGTACCTCGTTTCTCGCATCTCCGCTGTGCTGAGCTGCCACCTCCTTCGAAACGGATCGTTCGAGATGAATTCGCCGCCTTCGCGTACACATCTTAATTAGCTAAATAAACTCGTAGTTTCCGCGCTTGCAGTTTGTGACCCAGCATCGGATGTTGGGTGTTGGTGGTGAAGAGGCGGTGGCTGGAGAGGAATTATTGTGCTTATTTCAGTTGAAACCTTTGCATGCTAAGCATGTTTTTTGAGTGCCAGCGCGAGTGCTTGTTGACCTAAATACGTCGCTCGAACGTTCATAGTTTTGTCTACCTGAACTTATTGAGCGTGTATCGCTCAACACAAGCTCGCACTTTTTGCCGTAAAAATGTTTGCACTGCAACAATGCAAAAAAACCAGCAAGGAAACTTGGAAAATTACTAGTTTCTTGTTACCTTCGCGGTTCAGTAGAAGTGAAGAGTTTTTGTAACGAGCAGCGAGTTCAAGTGTGTGGAAAGTCATCTTGCGCTAACAATCTGAATTTCCTTGGCTTGAATTCGGGTATCTGATGAATGGTTGTTCGAGAAGAATAACAGCGAAAACATTTTGGGGGATTTTACCTCACCTTCTTCCTCACCCAACAGCAATTTCCCCCCCCCCCCCCCCCCCTCTTTCTGGTCTGTCCTTCGTAAATAAAACTTTTCAAATTTCTAAGCCACACAGCGTTCGCTTTATTTGGCCAATTAGACGAAAGAGCTCTTCCGAAAATACAATTTTAATTAATTCCAAATACTCAAATGCTTCCCGCCTTTAATTTGAAATTAGAATTTACGACGAAAGCAGCTGTCGTGACCATCAACGAGATGTCGTAACCATCAACGAGATGTCGCAACCGTCAACGAGATGTTGTAACCACCGGCGAGATGCTTGCATCCTCTTCACCCCTTGAGAAGAAATAAGAGCGGGTCTACTTACCACTTCGCCTACCCCGCCGCAACAGACCTCATCTCAGCCCATTCATGGCCCGATTAGCCGCCAACCGCCAAGCCAGTCATGCCAAAAGCAGCCCAACCGACACCTCAGAGCAACTCAGCCGATTGCTTGGTTTTTCTCGCCTACAGCGGTAACGAGGTAACCGTTTCACCATCCCACCCACCCACTCCCGGTCCACACGGCCAGGTCAGGTTGCTCCCGCAGTGGAATGGGGTTCTTGTGTGTGACTCACTGCGGTTGGCTGATTTGACGTTAGGATGTTATTGCTTGTACTTGCAAACTGTTGTTTGCAATATACCGGGTATTGTAAAACAGCAACAACAACGAAAGCAACAACACTAACAACAGCGATAATCACAGCATCACTAACCACAATACCAACCACTACGGTATCAACAGCAACGGCAAGAGCAGCAGCAACAACAACAAGAGCAACAAGAGCCTTATTGGCAATAAGAACAATGGCTGGATTATCAATAGCCACAACACCAACAACAAACCAACAGCTTGGTTTCCAACTGAACCACTCCTGCACGCCGATTTTCTCCCGAACCCGTGTGTACTCAGCGCCGCAGGGTGGAGAGGGGATGTTCTCTCCACCACTTGCCGCTACAAGACGCTCCCTTCGACGTCTACTACACTTCTGCCCACTTCTGTGGCTACCATGCCAACCAAGAAATTACGCGGTTTCAATTTGCAGCATTAATGGTTGCTACTGATTTCAACGGATTGTGCGGCGGCAAATCTGATCGAATCTGTTCAAATTCCGACAGATTTTCGGAGTTGAAGTTTTTGAGAAGTATTTAACGTTTCTCGTTGAAGTCGTTGCAGCGGAGAAAATGACTTCAATTGCAGAACGCAGTACATATAAAAACGTTTCAACCGCCAAGTGCAGCTACCTGCGTTGTCACCCAAGCCAAAAGTTGTAGTAATCAAAACTTTTCACAGCGCCATTTCCATAAAATCTTTGCCAACCAAAATTTCCAACCAAAGTTCTTATGGTTTCATCTAAATCCCGTTTATTGCACTACGGGAAATTCAATTATTTGGAACTGCAGGCTTTAGTCTCACAAACGAGGGCATCTCGAGGCCATCTTGTGCTCCGCCAGGCTACACCAGTCGGCAAAACTTGCGCAGTTGAGTTGACAACCGCACCGAAGAGAGTGACATTACTTCTAATTCCTGCAGTTCGCAACTCAATGCTGCAAATGATACAAGACTAGTTGTGCGAACTTTTAGCCGAAACGGAGTGGAAAGTAAATTAGGCGGGAAGAAAGGCAGGAGGAGGAGGAGGAGGAGCGGGCGCAAGCAATTTAATCAAAAGCCGCAGCAGCGCCACCTACAGAGCAACAGCAGAGAGAATGCAGCGAATGCAATTAGAAGAATGCAAGCCAAACAGAGCTTGCCAAAAGTTTTTTGGTCTCTCAATAATGGCAGTCGACCTCAACAGCGCCCGTTAACCAACTACGACGCGAATCACGGAGCGGATGGGATGGTCCTCCGCCCACCGTAGTGCGGCGCACTTGCAGTCGTCCTTGCCAGTCCTTCCGGTGTTTTGCTTGTTTTCATTTTAATTTGCATCTCTGAGATACTGCATGCAGCAATATTTGTCGGACTTTCGTGTCGTTTTTTATGTTCCGTTTTATGTTTCGCAAAATACTCGTAAACGAAGTCATTTCTAGTTCCGAGTCGTGCTCAGCATGCGAATCGCATGCTCTTTCGACTTGCTGAAAGCATAATTAAAAACTTCTTCCTGGTGCAGATCTTAAGGAAACCAACACTCGCATCTTCGCACAACTCCGAAATGTGCAAATAGCATCTTTGCCGGCAGCGGCAAGGAGCGGGCAATGAAATTCATATCTATTCTCAGCACGTTTCAATGTGTTTATTACTCGAAAACAAGAAAAGATTATGTTTTCGTGATGAAGGTTTGGATTTTGATTGGAGATTTCGAGTATCTGGAGCGAGCTAAATATTACGGAGTTCTTTGATCATTTGGCAGTTGTCATTAAAATTACCCGAAACTGGGCATATTTGAGAGCCGGTATCACACCAAATAGATTGAGATATAGGAAGAAAGAAGGATTGCCGATACCTGTTTCCAACCATTTGAATTTTTTACTTTTATATCTGGATTTATTCTGCAATTTCGTTTGGGGAATCTATGGACCTAGAAAGCTATGGACCTTAGAAGCTTTACAGGATACAGGAAGATATGGATCTAGGAAGCTAGGGATCTAAGAAGCTATGAACGTAGGAAGCGGTAGACATAGTAAGATATGGACATAGGAAGCTAGGGACATAGGAAGCTTATCGGCTTAGGAAACAACTGACCTAAGGAGATATGGATCCAGGAAACTATGGACTTAGGAAGCAATGGACCCGAGAAACTATGGACCCATGAAGATATGGACCAAGGAAGCTAAGGACCTAGGAATCTAGGAAGATATGGGCCCAGGAATCTGTGTACCTAGAGGGATATGGACCTAAGAAGCTATGAATGTAGGAAGCTGTAGAGTTAGGAAGATATGGATCTAGGAAGTTATGGATCTAAGAAGATATGGATCTAGGGAGCAATGGACCCGGGAAAGTATGGACCCATGAAGATATGAATCCAGGAAGCTAAGGACCTCGGAATCTAGGAAGATATGGGCCCAGGAATCTGTGGACCTAGAAAGATATGGACCTCAGAAGCTATGGACATAGCAAGATATGGACATATGAGGCTACAGATATACGAAGTTATGGACCTAGCAAGCTAAAGGTCTAGGAATGTACGAACCTGAGAAGCACTGGACCTAGGAAGGTATGCATCTAGGAAGCTTTAGACGTAGGACTTAGGGAACTACTTCCTAACTCCATAGGAAGTAATCAAGTAATTTAATGAAGCCAGAAGGCTAAGAATCTAAGAAGCTATGCATCCAAGAAACTAGTGACCTGCGGATCCATAGATGGCAAGGTCTTCAATTAAAAGGCGAAATAGTAGTTTCTATTAAAAATTGTGGACAGTCACGGCTTGTGTATACTAAGGTGAAGACTGGGGGAAAAATCAGGCGATCCTCCATCGAAATATCTAACAGAAATTAAGTTCCAGAGACTGTAACCCTCTCGATGTCTTTGAATAACTTCTGCATTTTAGATGTGAAACAATAAAGTATTTTATTGTTTTATTTCGCCCGTCTATAATAAGTTCCATTAATGTTTCAGTACTTCGAGAAGGACACTCCAAGTTTGACTATATTGTTCATTATTTTAGCAAATTAGTACGCCATCATCTGCTATTTAATTAAGCTGGCAAACAAACGACTCGAATGCCTCGTGTGCAATGCGATATAATGTAATAATGCAAATATCGTGGATATCAATTAAAAACGAGAGGACAACAACAGCAGCAGCGGGCACAAAGCATCCTGGCGCACACCGAAGAAAGCCAAAAGCCGAGATAACCGCTCAACACTCGCGCGGACATTTAGAGGCGAAACTTTGCGAGTCTCGAGCAGGGAACGAAACCGTTTTACAGCCGACGGCTGCTGTTCGAATTTCGGAAGGAGCAACTTTTCATTCGTTGGCCGCAGTGGGCGCTTTTGGGGGGTTGGGGGGGGGGGGGAAGTAAATTTAATTTCTTTGTCGGTACAGCATCGCGGACCACGTACACCGTCACGACTGCGCTCCGAACCGCATTCATACAGCGCGACAACGCGCCAGTGGTTGTCGTTGTTGTTGTCGGTTGTTGCTGTTATTATTGCATCCGCAAAGTTATGCAAAATGTGGAGCTCCTCCGCAGCTTCTGCGGGAATCAAATATAAGACTTCCGATCAGTGGCGGTAGCGGAAATATTTGTTCTCGTATTTCATATTATTAAACACTCGCATTTATTCTGTTCACATTTAATTTTATTGCACAATCTGGCTGTACTTTACTTTCTTCTATTACAGCAATTTATTCTCCACCTCCTTTGTTGCTGTTTTCTAGCCACGCCCCTGCCATTCATTCAACAAGCGTTCGCCGTGATTCTTCCAAGTATTCGAATTGTTTAAATAAAACATTTTGGTGATGGTGGTGGTGATGGTGGTGGTAGTGGTGGTGGTGGTGGTGGTGGTGCTGCCGCCCCCGCCGCCCTTGCTTCTCCTCCCACTGCTGAGCTGCATATTTTGGCCGCGATTCTCGCCCGACGAGTGCTGATGATGGCATTCATCGCATTCAGGCGAGTTTACACTCAATTTACCCGGCTCAACCACAGAAGCGTTCCGCACCAAGTGCAAGTAGCGGGCGAACAAATTGAAGTTTCTGTGCTTTCGGCCGAAAATGATAATTAAAAACTTCGTCGGCTGCTGCAGTTGGCGGGGCCGAGTGTCTGCGATTGGCTGAGTTGAGTTATTTAGTTTTAAATTTTGCCATTTTACGTTGCAACTGTTGATTCTTGAAATTAGCAGCCGCTCGGAAGAGGGAAGGAAACTGACACAAGGATTTTCGCTCTCTCTCACGAAGCTCTATTTTTATTGCAGCGTCAATTTAAGTTGAAAGGAAACCGAAGAGACGAAGAAGAGCGCAGCCATCATCCTCCTCCTCCTCCTCCTCCTCCTCCTCCACCTCCACCTCCAGACCGCTTCACATCATCGCTCTACCAGCGCCAACACGTGCGTCAACCGCCGCCCTTTCCAACAACACCAAATAACGCAATCCATGCATAGTCCTTCCACTTGTTAGCTTCGAAAAACAAACCAACCGCCGGAAAAAAATACCCAATTCATATGCGTTTTTTGCCCCGTACTTCCAGCCGTTTTGCCGTTTTTATGCTTGGCATGGCTTTCATCAAGCGAAAGCCTGTGCAGACAGATGAAGTCTGGCCTGTGAACACCACTCAGCTGCCCTGAATACGAGACTGAATCGCCCGCCGCACTCGTTTACTCACGAATTTCTCGAGTGGTTTCCTGTTTCATCGGCTGCGCTAGTTTAATTCTACTGCTCACTGTGTGTTGGTGGTGCAGCTGGTCCAGCTCCGCACCACTCATTAGGCGTGAAGAACAATCGGGCGACTTACAATTCTCAGTCGGTTTATATAGGATTGTCAACATAAAATGCCCGCAACTGCAGTTCAGAGCTGGATTTCTTGATTTGATTGCATTTGGATGAACCGTCAAAGAACTGATGGAGTGTGGTGAACTATGATGAACTGTGGTCAACTGTGGTGAATTGTAGTGAAGTGTGGTCAACTGTAGTGAACTGTGGTGAACTGTGGTGAACTGTGGTGAACTGTGGCGTGCTGTGGTAGGCCAGTAAGAGGCTTTCAACTACAAAACGTCTAATTCTATATTTCGTTCTGTGCGATCTATTTATTTTCCTTTCTATTTATTTCTTCATTCATACATTTCATCCGAATTTATGGAAACATATTCTCAATTCATGAGTTAATTTTTATTCAGAACTCCCTCTCTCTCTCTCTCTGTCTCTTTCGAGAAGAGTAGAATTCAGAATGCATGCATGCATCTTCGTACATTTTTCAAACATCAAGTAGTTGACACAAAATTCCTTTTGAATTATTATTGCTGAGCAAAAATCACAGCAAGAATCATTCATACTCAGCAATGAATGCACCAGCAACAACAACAACAACGACAACAACAACAGTAATAACTACAAAATGCATACTTTAAATGGGAATAAAAGCGAAAGAAGAAAAAAATCCCATTCCCAAATCGCTAATAAATCATTCGAAGAAATGGCCAAAAATCTTTATTTTCATTCAGTGCAGTGTGAAAGAGGCGGGGGAAGGGGGGAGGCGGGGACGTAGGGTGACAAGAACCCGGAAGTACAGTCGAAACAAAAGCACAAAGAAGAACCGGAGCGTAAAGGCAGCGCAAGGGGCGCGGAGGGGCAATTTAGAGAGAGGAGAAAAGATGTTCACCATCAAATGGCTTGGAACGAATGCATAAAATTTATACTCGATGCCGAATTCGGCCATCAGATGTCGCCGTGTGTGTGTGTGTGTGTGTGTGTGCGTATGTGTGTGCTGATCTGCTCTCTCTCTCCCTCGCTCTAAAGTGCAAAAGAGAGCGGAAAACTAGTTCAAGTCAGGAAAATGGGACGAGAAACTTTTTTAAGCTGGTAACGAGTATCTGCGAGATATCGATTGGTGTGCCGTGCTTGCCATTGTAACTCCATTGCAACTGCAATTACAACAACACCAGCAATGTACCACAGCCGCACTCACACATCCTCCACCCCTACAAACACATGCACACGCATACATGGCGATTCGATGCGCAAATGTTACTCGCTGCACATGCAACCGACATTATTCACTGTCGCTGCTGCACTCATTGCTGTCGTTGTTGTTGTTGCAATTGAACTTGCACCGTAAATCGAAAATCGTCGATGATAATAAATCAAACCATCACTCAACTGCGTGGTGACGGGGGTGGTGGGTGGGGGGGGGGGAGGCAAGGAGTGTAGGAGTCCGACAATAGCATGTCAAGCGACACGAACTAGAAAGAAAAGCAACGGAATAATTTAAAAATACAGTAAACCCAAGAAATTAAAACAAACGCGCCTGATTATCGCAGCACTTCGGCGGGCTGGCAGCACTGGAGCTCCATTTGCCACGAAAGCCGGCGAATCGTTAAACTGGCGGCGATGCGTTCGGTTGGAAGGACGGACAAATGAAGGGAGGAGTGTGGCTTGTGGAGAGAAACGATTGCTTGGAAAAGCCAAGCCAAGTGACACAAGTTTGACATGGTTTGCGCTGCTCTCAACCATCAGCTGGCATCTTCATTCATTTGATTGAATGCACCGCCAACGGATCACGTATTCACTCACACAAGCGCTGACAAGATTTATCGCCGGCCCTGAGAAGAATGCGAGCGGTGGCAAAAAAATATGTAAATAACAAATTCAAACAATAAAAACTCGTAACAGCTGCATTTTATTTAATTTTAGCAAAGACAACAACCAAGGCGACCGCTCACCGAATTGCATTGTTATAAATTAGTATGCAGCTCTGCTCTTCTCTCTTCGCACATTTTCTCTTGCTCCTCTCATCACCGCATCCCCCCCCCCCCCTGCTTCGTACAAGCAACCGGCGATCCATGTTGTTTCTCATTTCCTGAAAAATGAATTTTCCCCTTTATTTGTGCTTTTATTTGTATTTTTGTTGGCTAACGTAATTTTGCATACGTCGTCATTTGCAGGCACTCCAGAAAGCCACGCGGCTGTCAGAACCCAAGACACGAACCCCCACGTGCTGGCTTCCCGCAGCCGCTGCTCCGCTCTTGATGTAGCAGTTTATAGAATATTTTTCTAGTTAAATGAAATGACAAAATGTTTTGCTGTCTCGTTAGTTGCAAATTCTAATTTGCGATAAGTTATGCTTAGTTCTGTCTAAACTGTACAACAATATTTATCTGTCATCCGCTCAACACTCGTGTTGTGATTTTCAGGTTTTTTGCCTTGTTTTTGCTGTCGTTTTTGGTGTTCATTATTTGTTTGGTTCAGTGGGTGGTTATTTGTTGTACTTCCCACTGGACGGCAGATGTTTTCGGCGATTTAATTTCGTTTTGTCAATTTCGTAACTTCAAAGTAGCAGCAAGAAATAAACAAAGCAAATCCGCAAAGACGTAATCGTATATTCGATCACGTAAGGTGTTAAGTAATAGGAAATATTGAATTGAATTAAAAAAATTTAAGTGAAATCAAATTCAAATTATGATCAAATATGCATTCTCTTCTCTGCCCTCCGCTCCCCCGAATGCTGATAAATACCGTTTTCCAAAGACAACGGTTGTCTTTGCCGTTTTCTCCACTACTCTCCGCTGCTCTCGTACTGGCTTTTATCTCTGCCTAACATCTTTAGTGTTGCCAACGTATTTGATTCACTGCCGTGCAAGCAACGTTGAAAAATTTCAAAGTGGACACAATTTAGGATGCACATCGCTGCTGTCGACCGCAGGAGTTTCTTATAAAAATGCAAATTCCATCATAATGAATGTGAAGGGAATGTGATTCACTCTGAAAAACGGCCTGATTATCTTCTACGAACTCGTGAAAAAGTATGCATATTTTGTGCAGTGAGAACTTTATTGCAGAATACGTATTATTTGCGTTTTAATGAGAAGCTTGCAAATAACTTTTGCCCCGTTGCATTCATCTTTGCCTTCATCTTTGCGAAGAAAAGAAGAATCGTGTAGCCATGCGTAATAACTTTCCTTGAAATCTAATAAGAATTCAGCAGTGCAATTATGTTTGTAGCATGAAATAGGCTTTTCGGTTGAAATATCAATTATAGGTGGGGACCTTTTTTAAATTGTGATGCTCTTATTTATATTGTACTTTGTTATTTTCATGTTTATGTTAATCCCTAAACTTTAAAACATCTACAAATATTTAAATTTAAATATTTATATTTTTAGACTATTATAACTTTTATATTTTGATAATGAAATCAACCCTCTGGTGGAACCTTGTGTCAAAAAGCAATATTAAATGCTTAAACTTTGGGTGATAAGCTTTCCAAAAGCTTACTATTCCACAATCCACATGTGTGACCGCTGTGCCGTATTGCCAGAGTAATGTAAATCATAAGTGTAGGGTTTTCATTTATCTTTTGTTAGAAAAGAATTACCTAATTCTTATTACTTCCTAATTCTTATCTTTATATTTTTAGACTATTATTACTTTTATTTTTAGTAATGAAATCCACCCTCTGGTGGAACCTGGTGTCAAAAAGCCATTTTAAATGCTAAAATATTGGTTGATAAGCTTTCCAAGAGCTTCCTCTTCCACAATCCACATTGCGATTGCTGTGCCGTATTGCCAGAGTGCAGTAAATCAGAAGTGTAGGGGTTTCAATAATCCCTTCTTAGAAAAGAATTATCTAATTATTATTACTTCCTAATTCTTTTATATATAGTATTAGACTATTATTAAGAAAGAAGAGCAACATGGGCATTGAAAAAAGCCGCGATTACTACATCAACAATTCAGCACTTTAATTACTAAATTTGATTAATTTATTGTGTTACGGCTTCAATGGTATTCAATATTAAGTTTGCAATCTAACAATGGATTTTGAAATAGCAGAAATAATAAATATATATTTTAAGCAGATGAATATGCTGTAATTTCACGTTGGCAAATATAAATAAACACGTTGGCAAATATAATCCGTTTTGAATTAATACGCGGACGAAGTTCGTTCCATTGCTAATCGACATTCCCATGAGGGAATAAAAATATCAGCTGTTAAATAGATTAAGAGTGAAGTGTGGCAACTTTAGGATATTTTAGCATCACCTGCCTCATTCATTTTGTGTTGGGGTTCTAGTCATCCATTCAATTAATTAATGTATTTTAAACGCAGCTAGTTAAAAGTTAAACTAAAAATGGAAATCACGCTTGCCATAATTAAACCTCACGTCGTTCGGAACAGCATAGCCTTTCGAAACATCAAAAACCTCATCAGGCTGAACTTTACGACGTTGGCTTCCAAGGAGGTGTTCGTTACGAAAAAGCTTTCGGAGCGTCTCTATGCTGAGCACTGCGGTAAATTCTTTTACGACCGGCTAACCACATTTATGAGCAGGTAGGTGATACCAAATCACTTCATCGTCCAGCAGCAATGAAACCACATCTCTACCCAGTGGACCGTCGTACGCTTTCATTCTGCAATCTGAGGATTGTAGAGCTAAATGGCGCACCCTCATGGGACCTACGAAAGTCTATAAAACGATCTACACGCATCCGGAGTCCATACGTGGTATTTACGGCTTGTCAGACACCCGGAACGCCTGTCACGGCTCAGATAGTGAGGAATCGGCAATGCGAGAAATTGCGATTCTGTTCCCCGAGTTCAATAGGGAAGAATTAAAGCTTGGAATTTGAAAAAATTGGCGGCAAATTCGACTATGCTGTTTTTAAGAGTCATGTCGTCAGCAGTGTTGCCAGAGTGTATTTTGTAGGTAGAATTAAAATCATGATGAGTGATGAGTTATACAAAGTTTTGTTTATGAAATCTTATAGTTAGCATCTGTTCATTTAGCGTACACTAAGAAATATTTTAAACTATATAATCTTCGATAATAAGTAGCAAATTCCATGTCCATGTCTCCCTATCTGTTGGTTACTAAGTTTTCCAACGCTTCTATAGCAATTAAATATTGCGGCAACTCGCTTTTGGTGTACCCGAATCTAACTTTTACTCCTGAATCGTGTACTCGTATTGGAAGAAGTGATTAATAATCGTAATCAAGATTTTGCAGAAATCAGTTTCTATAGAACGATTAGTAATTACTTGTCCCCATCTGATGAGCCCATGCCATCAAAACAACCAAAACATTGTGTTGTTTTAAATGATTTAAATGCCATCAAAACAACCAAAACATTGCGTTTAAAAATGTTTTATTCGAAAAGTTTAATGCATTTGTATACAGCTGAGCTTGAGTAGTTTAAAACTAGATTATAACTTAAACGAATAAAGAATAACTAAGTATTTGAATAAAGGTCTTCAGTAATTTAAATAAGTAGTAAAATGTTAAAAACATTGCGTTACTTGCAAATATATTTCGATGCGGCCGGTCAATCTTATTTAGTCTTATCGAACGACAAAGTTGCAAGTCTGAGTCCAGCCGAAGCTTCTCTATACAAACTTGTCTTAAATTCTTCATCGCTTATATTTGTCTTAAAACTTGCTTAAATAAAAAACGTTTAACGAAACTATGACGAAGTAATTGTGACAATAAAGAAGTCAACAAATTTAACAACTATATTAACCGCTATTCTATTGTATTCTTCGCTTTAATCGATAATCGCTAATGCTTATTCCAGTCCGATTGTCCTACTGCTAAAGTCCAACTTCGGAACTTCCAGCTTGATTAACGTGCAAAGTTAATATTGCCACCTCGCTAAAATTATGTAGTATGCAAAAATATACCATTTTAATTCTAAAAACTCATTTCAATAATAAAAATTATATGTATATTTGCTTTCTATACTGTCTTCGCACAAAGCTGAAGGAACGTAACAAAATCACGCATAACTAGCACGTTTCAAGTTCAGCCGGCACTACTTTTAGCTACTTGTTTCAAAAACAATCAACTAGAGTAACACAGTGCACTTTAGACCAGAGTTAACATTTCTACTGTACGCTTACAAAGCCTGGAGAATCGACGCAGCTTTAAATATTTGTGTCAATATTATCGAAGTGACTCCTACTTGTGAGCGCGCACTTTGTGCTTGCTAAGCTCACATCTCATTCAAACAAGCCCACTGTGGATGTGGGCACCACCTCCAGCAGCAACTGCAGGAATATCGTTACTTTATCTGAAAATGATAGATAAAGAAATTTATTATCCTCGTACATCACTGACGAGTCGCATGAGAAATCATTCAAAATCGAGTCACCCAAAGCACTTTGGGACCGCTAGATCGTGCAAAGACAAAATACCAACACTTTTAGTCGCCCAAAGAGCTTCGGAGTGATTTGTTTTTGAGCAGTTTGTTGTACTATATTTGAGCTAGACAATAAATTATTAACATCCTACAATTACTACCTGAATTAAACAACACTTTGGCACTCAATAATAACGAGAAACTTGATTTAGAATCGCAGTAATGTTCTGAGAAACTCACTCATAAACCTCGGCGTCATGTTCATCTTGACGAAGGGCACGTAGAACAGCAGACCGGCCAAAATGAAGAGCAGCGCATACAGGTATTCGATGCGCGGCGAGTCGATGATGGGCGCCACAACCAGGTACATGGATATCACGAGAACCACAACTGGAATGATGAGCGGCACCTTGTAGGGTCGCGGGTAGTTGGGTTTGGTGTATCGCATGACGATGAGCGCCAACATGGCACCGCCATAGAAGATCCAAGCGGTGAAGCTGAAGAAGTCGATGAGGGAGTCAATGGTGCCATAGCATACCATGGCCGCGGCAATCAGCGACTGCAAGTGGAAGATGTGGAGACTTGTGTAAGGGCATGCAGACCATTGCGGCATCTCGTCCGAGGTTGACTTACGTGGAAGATCAGGCCGGGCGCTGGTGTCAGACGGCGGACATGCACGTAGGACAAGATGTCGAGCAGGTGACCTTCACGGCTGGCAGCGAAGCAAAGTCTGTAAGTTTTTTAAAGTTTAAAATCATTATCTTTGAAATCCCTCAGTACGCCTTTCTAAAGAGTTTCAGAAGCTAAAACAGTTGTGTGTCCAATAGGAAAACCTTTTGTTTTAGCTTCCGGAGCCGTCACATCTGCACCTGTGCACTCGCCACACTTACCGGCCCGCCGCGAAAAGCGTTCCGTTCGCACTGCCAAACGTACTGACCGTCACACTGAGCGGCATTAGCCAGGCCATCACACCCAGTATGCGGTTGCCGAAGGTTACCGCTACCGCCTCCGAGTTGATCATTTCGGTGGGTGACATTGCGGCCAGGTATGATATGTTGATCAGCGCATAACACAGCGTCACCAACGGTATACCGATCACTATGGAGCGCGGCAAGTTCTTGCTGGGATTCTTGATCTCCTCGGTCACATAGTTCAAGTTGTTCCAGCCATCGTAAGCCCACAGGCCGGTATAGAAGGCCGTCGCTATGGCGCCCACGGTGGGCGTGGGCTCACTAAATGCATTCGACAGATGTTGCGTGTTGCCCTGGAACAGTTTCCAAGCACCGCCGCAGATCACGATCAGCACGGCGACCAACTTGGCAGCGGTGAAGATGTTCTGCACCGCCATGCCCAGATTAACACTGTAACAATTAACTAAGAGTATCATCACTGTACAGGTAGGGAACACATAGAGAGGAAGATAGAGAAAACGGAAAATGGTCATTAAGTGGCGGATCGCAAAGAGAACGCGTTGATCGCTTCGTGCTGGAGATACTTGCCGATTGCCATCATTGCGAATATCTTGACCACCGACATCGGCGGATCACATTCCGTTACGAACGCCTCCACTGCGTACTGTGCAAATGAAAGACATATAATTGCCATTTGAGATGGCTTTAGCACCAAAGTCGATACCCATGAGAAGAGAAATGCTGGAGCCGGTCCGAATGCGTCCATAAAATAGGCCCATTCAGCGCCAGAGGATGTGTTCATTGTGCCCAGTTCAGCGTATGCCAGAGCGCCTGAAACAAACAGCATTTTGGAAATACAAATAACATTTAGGTAAATATTCTGCAACTTTTCTTATATGACAATTTAGGATATCGATAGGATGATTACGGGTATGGATTACGACTGGACTGGATAATGGGTACGATAACTGACTACGATTACGATAATATAAGTCATTCTTTTGCGCCGCGTAGAATGCATTTAAAATTGATTTTTAAACCACATTTCTGAAAGTTGGGATAGATTTCTTCTACGACCGTCAACGCTATCGTAGTTTCCCTTCTCACGTACCAGCATTTATGTGTTTTTATTTTCTTAGTTTTTATTTATATTTAAAGAAAAGCTCATGGCTAAGAACCGAAAACATGGGGCTGCAGTCTGTCAGCCGTGACGTTTTAAGGCAAAATACAAAGAAATTGTCAACTTGCCAAATGTTTTTGGCATCTATACAAAGTTCGCAACAAGTGAAAACAGAAATTGTCTCCGCCGGTAAACATCTTCAACTTGATTCTTGTTACATAGCGAGATCATGTGGGAAAACTCTGCCAGTTGTCTAGTTGTTGGAAAATCATTCAGTTCGAAAATCATTCAATTTCTGAAACGAACTGAATCTTCGTCTCAGAATTTGATTGCATGACCCGTGGAGAAGAAAAGCTAATACAAAATTTCTCTTTCTCTTCAAGCAAAAAAGCAGAAACGAAAGAAAATCATACAAATTGAAATTTAAAAGAGATAATAAAAACAAACTTTCGGAAACTGCTAATCTTTCGAGTATTTAAGCAAAACTTTTTTTATTTAGAACTGTTTTGAACTATTTTTCGTACTGTTTTCATTACAACAAAAAGAATAGTAAAAAAAATCGAAGTAAAAATATATTTAAATAAAATTTCGCCATCATAATTAATTATCAAATATCCTTCCCACTTTTTCACCACGCAAAATGTCGACATAAAATCACATTTCTGGCTGCGACAATCGTCACGTAGGCAAAATAGTGCTGATGAATATAAAAATGAAGAGCTCGCAGTAAACAAAATTGGTTATTTTTATTCCACTATTGCAAAAACATTTCATGTGGCAGTCGTAATATATAAGTTCAAACTTTTAATACACTCTCATTTGAATGAGTAACAATGAATATCAGACTAGTTAATTCTATTCAACCATTTAATTTTCTCACTGATAGAGTGAATTTTCAGAATTGCGGTTTCTTTGCGCAGCAACCGTCGTATATCTTCTTACAAAGTATTTAGCCCATTTGTATTTCATGCAGTATAAAGTGTAGTAAGTGCGACTTTAAGGTTCAGCTTACCCAGCAATGAGAGCAAACCACAGGCCAGCCATATAATGAAGCTCACACCAACGGAACCAGTACGAACTAGTAGACCTGAAGGTGACACAAATATTCCAGACCCTGAAAAGGCGCAAGATTTCAATTTAGTTCAGTTTACCATTTTAACTGATTACTTCTACTTATTTTAAGCTAAATAGTGGTTTCCATAATGATTGTGCTGATTCGTTCGTTTAATTTTCGAAATACGATATTCTTAAGTTTCAGCCATTTTTATTTAATTCAAACTTCGAATTTTCTCATTTCAACTATTTTTCCGTTTTAAAGACTAATTTAAATAAAATTTAATCAGGAACATGCATTATTATTTCTGTTATTACGGTGACAAGCTTATAAATACAAGAGGCTTTTAAATATTAGCTTATAAATATAACTAAAGAAATATTTAAACACAACAGCAAACTTCAATATTCCGAAAACCACTTGATGCACCCTATTCTCTATAATTATATATATATATACCAACAGAATTATTTTCTACATATATATGTATCACACAAGTTGGAACAGTAAAAAGAGGGGCAGAGAGGGAGAGAGAGAGAGAGAGAGAGCAACGGCAGCTCACAAAGAGAAACACTTTCGCTGTCAAAAGAAGTCGCAATTGATTTTTCACAGTTTTGGAAAATGAGCAATAATGTCCGGCAATAGCGTCTGCGTTACGAGAATGAAAAGCCGTAATGTCGACATAGCAATACATTTCATATAAGCTTCGTGCTTTTCGACTGCTTTACGATTTCGTCTATTATTTCATTAAATTGCAATACTAAGTGCTAATTTTCGCATATCTTAATAATTATTTGCGTAAATAAAAACACGAAACATTCAAATCTTGTCTAAACCAGTTAATAGTTACATGTTGACCTTGAAAAATTGTTCAAATTCGAAAGATTAGCGAAAGATTTGTATATTTGAAAATAGAAAAGCTCTATTATAATTTCGAGTGTCTTGTTTCATAAATTAAAAGTTTTTCACCCATTTCTCTCATAGTTTCAGACATTGTGGACGCATTGATGCCGCTTCAATGCCAATGATATGTATAAAAAGCAAGATATAGTACATACATACTCGCATACACACATATAGAGTACAATACAATGTATGAACATTTCAATAATAATCTACACATTTGTGTATAAAAATAAAATTTCTAAAATTCTAAATAAATATAATCGTGGAAAGGGAAAAACTTGGAAAATTATACTAGAAAACAAAAGTAATATACAAAGAAAACGAAATAAAACCAAATACAATTCCATATGGGAATTCGACATTTTAAAAATAGTGCCGCGTGCGAATCGGTCAATGACTGGAAGCATTTACTTTTTTTTTTAAATAAATATACCTCTCTGCCGTTACAAATTATACAACCATAACGGCTACCTTGTAATCCAAGGCTACAAAAAGGTCTTTGGAGGACTATATCTCGAATATTGAACTCTAAACTAGCTTTTTTTAGCCTCTATGTAACTTTCTTGAGGAAGATATTGTAAATTTTTGAAAGTTTAAATCGCATTCCCTACATCTTCGTGGTCGTTACTTACCTATCATCGTTCCGACAATTAAAGCCACCCCACTGAAGAGTCCCACCCGTCTCTGGAGGTGAATAGCGTCGTTCGGCGTTGAGCCCTTCCTCTCCAGCGGCTGCCGCATCCCCCCGGCCCCTGATGAGTCGGTCTCTGTCGTTTCGGGCCCTTCTGACCCAAGAGACCCATTGGTACACGCTGTCCCGTTGCTCGTTGCTTTACTTGGCACATTATGTCCTTTTGATGTGGACGAGTATATAAACGCCGATAATTCGATTTGATCATCCCAGTTTTTCGTCATAGACCCGGTTTCAGGGACGCAAAAGAGGCGAGAAAAATAGAATAAACATTCTTGATTAGTTATAATTTCACTAACTTTTTGAAAAATAAATTATAAATCCAATCCTTTCAAATTGAATATTTTTTCTTCTTAAAATTCTCTTGAGATTTTCGCAATGCTCTCAATTTGATATTGAGAGATAATTTTAAAAATTTAATTTTTTTACGTTTGGTGGTTTTTATTTTTTAAAAACTGTTCTTTATAAGATTTATATTTTCTAAACTTCACATTCTATTTGTTGATATATTCTTGCAAATGCTTTATTTATTGTAGACTCTTTTTTTTTAGAAGATTTCTCTTTCTTTAGATTTCACCACATGCAATTTAACACACCTCGATTGTCTGTTGGATTATTTTTGCATGCGTTTTTTTGCAGGCAGAAGAGTTGAGATATTTTATCGCGCATGGCATGGACGGATGACAAGTTTCGAATTTTAGTTCGCCGCAAATTTTTCTGTTTTCCCAACAACGACGAGCGACGGCGGCAACGATTTTCAACAAACTGTTCGATGGCTTTCCTAGCGTGGCACCACCAACCGATGTTCTCGTGAAAAGAAAAGCATTTTCGTAGCGCGCCCGATGTGGAGACGAAAAGCCCGCACGGCAGGCCTCCCCTGACCCGAATTAAGAGAATGTTCTGCGGGAAATACGGCGAGAAGGACAGCGAGCGAGTGGGTGATGAAATTCCAAATTTGTACAACTAAACTGATGAAAAGCTTTTCTCGCTTTTCCTTTACTGACGACGGAGACGAGAGCGACGACAACGGTGAAACGATTGAGATCTGAGTATCTGAAATCGTCAAATTGTAAAAAAAGTTGGTAAAGGTTCCGAATGAGCTTATATATTTTTACTACTCGTCGTATATAATGTTCTGGTACTCCTCATATCCTCATGTAAGTAAATGATGTTTTCGTGTACATATGTACATGCAATTTTATATGTGTATATATGTATTTTAATTGTTTATTTCACAGTCAAATATTTTTTGTTTATGTTAGAATCTAAAGGAAGATGTCGACGAACGCGGCCCTTGAATACAAAAAATTTAGGTAAGTATTTGTAGAAGTTATTTCGTAGAAATATTTGATTGGAAAAATCTTTATATGGTTTCGGAACTAATTAAGAACTAGTTCAATAGTTAGATGGGACATTCTCTAGTTAGATATTAACTGGTGACTCTTTGGGTCACTAAACGGTCAGTGGAAAACCGACGTTATTCGCATTATAATAAGTGTCTATTATTTCTTTATAGTTTTTTACCTGAAATAAATCACAAAATAACTAAAAAACGTGTAACGAAGTTATGGGCGATCTAACCGTCTAACCCAATTATGAGATATTGTACACGCACTCAATCCGAGAACGCCTTACGAAGCGCTATATAAATGCGGCTGTAGATTCCGCCCATTCTCGCAGTACTCAATACTAATATCTGAAGCCTAACTGTCGAATTTATTCCTATATCTCAGTCCGACGATTCGTGGCTGCAATTTGTTATATGAAGGAGGTGTGGTCTTTGCCCAATTCCATCCATCCTTGGTAAAATGTGTTGCTATGAGTCCTTCGGCTGATGCTGAAACGAGTCCTTCAGCTGATGCCGCCCAATATCAGTAGCAAAGTGGATGATATGTTTGTTTCTCAACGAGAATTGCGGAAATGCATGAGCGATCGTAGCCGGGAGGAGAGACTTGAAGGATGTTCAAGACCAAGATTGGCCTGAAAGTACAAGGATTTCGTGGGGAAAACCATGAGAACCAATTTAAGATTAATTGCAGGTATTTGGAGACGTATTTGGAATTTAGCGAAATTTAAATTTCAATAGGGAATCAGCTACTCACTGCTACTCATTATTTAAACTGTACTCTCCTCAAGAAGCTTCCTCGCTAAAGCTCTCTTTACCTCTCTCTCCTGTTCACTGATAACTTTTCTCACCAGAAATTTATATATACAACT
Source organism: Sicus ferrugineus (assembly GCA_922984085.1). Classification (NCBI taxonomy): domain Eukaryota; kingdom Metazoa; phylum Arthropoda; class Insecta; order Diptera; family Conopidae; genus Sicus; species Sicus ferrugineus. The sequence goes on from OV277351.1 coordinate 26,897,214, forward strand.
TTTCTCAGGTTTTTGGTAAAACTCGTGATTTCTAGCAGTGAAGGTCTATTTTTAATTCATAAATTTTGAACCATGCACAGAAATTCTTGTTTACATACAGGTTGGGCTACATTGTTTCGTTTTACGAGTAGTAAATTGCTGTTGTTTTTGACTTCTCTAAAGAATTTTATACACACAGAATTGATGTGTTGCATTGTAGTTTATCATTTTCAAATTTCAGTAACATGGTCGACGACATTTCGCTTTAGCTTCGAAGAATTTCTGCTTGGTTCCATTTAATTTCAACAGTTTCTCACGGCACGTATGTACGTGCATATGAATCTGTGGTTTTTATTTATAATTTCAAGATAATTTTAAAAATTTCCCCATTAAATTGTGAATTTATTGTACACATTCTTTCCGTTGGTCTTTTTTCTCACAAATATATGGGAATATTTTTTTTTAATTTTTATTACTAATGAAATATTTGATTTTGTTTTTCTTTGTTGAATTTTAGACTTTGTCGAGTTTCCAGCTAAGTTGGAATCCTTCAATTCCTCCTACCTACGTTCTGAAAGTGCGCGAAAGCGTTCTTCAGCTGAAATTGTACGTTTTCCATTCTTGCTTCAAATAGCATTTTTCGGATGCTCTTTATATACGAAATTTGCTTATTTATTCACTCAACATTTGAGTTTCATTCGAGTGGAACTGTGAGTAGTTGCTTGATTTATTAACTGTTTACTTTTGCCTTTATTTTGACGAGAATTTTGAAAGAAATTTCTTGCCGGTCAGCAGTCTTTTATAGGTTGATTCAGTTGAAAAAGTGACAACATATTCGTGTAAATTCATAAAATGCAAAGCTAAAGATCAAATAAAAATGTAATTAACCGTTGAAATCGAAAAGGTTTTCCAATGTCATAATTTCGACTAAACTAATACGTTGTTTTCAAGTTTAACAAAAGAATTTTCGGAGTTTAAGGAATATCTGTGAGCAATTTCAACGTAGTATCTCTCTACCGATTTCAGACGTTTCCAATCGCAAAATACTCTACATAATAAAGAATATTCTCCTCATCTGCTGTAGTCGTGCATTTTACAAGGGATAGACAGACTTTTATTTTATGATGATTACTAAGAATACTTTCATCTAATAAATTAATTAATTGCATTTCACTGGCAAGTACGTATTCTCACAAAATATTTCTACTACCATTAATAAACAGCCCACCCTGCTTCGAAGTAATAATTTTTATTTACCCAACTTGGCGGTCTTAAAAAATTATATTTTGCGTCGGCGTTTTATTTATTACTTCTTCGTTCTCTGTTTATTAGTTTTTTGTGTTATTGTTTCTGATATTTTTCACTTATAAAAAGCGAACAGAAAATATGTGTAAATGTACGCAATATTTTCTCCACACTCATAATAACTGTGTCGGTAATGTCACACCAAAATAATGTTGCGATTAATGATTGCAAAAGTCCAATTTCTTTTCTTCCGGGAGAGAATTCATAGAACTACAAATTTTTATTACACATAAAAATTAACTTCAGTGGATGCTGTTTGTGATGATGGCAAGAAAATTGAGTTACCTAGCTCACTGTTGTGTTTTTGTTTATAGTGATTTTTCAGTCATCATCCTGTAGCTTCATATATCAATTCTAGAAGTCGAAGTCGAAATGGTACTTTCAAGTGAAGAAGTTACATGAACATGAGCTTTTTATTGACACGTACTTCGATTTCCAGTCTTTTGGACTTTTTGGGCCTCTCTCTTGAACATTCCTGTCAATCTGTCAATTGATCAACATTACAAGACCATTTTATTATGAGCGACGATTTTTGTATCAACCGTTACAAATGGTTCTTAATTTTTGTAAAGCTCTTGCAGCCTCCGATCGAATTTATATGTAATAATTGCTTGCTGTAAATTTGTCGGAGCATGAAAATTGGCAAATTGAAGCAATTCAACTGATCAATTGCTCCGCTACGCTCACTTGCTTCTTCTGTCGATTGAATAAAGATTTCGGAAATGTTGCTGCATATTGCGTCATTGAACTTTTTCAGTTTGATCTTCCGTTTCGGTTGGTAATGAATTTCGTCGTTTCAGTAATTGTTTAGTGATTATTTATTTCCAGTACGATGTTCTGCTGTTGCTTAATATTTTATTTTAATATTTAACAATCATTAATATTGATGAGGTCAGAAATTTAACTTAAAAAAACGATTTTGAAACTGCGCACTTTCACATTAAAATGAAAAAAATTTTATAACAACTTGAAGTGAGTCTGCGTCAACCAATTCTATAAAAATATAAAATGCATTAAAAAATCTGAAAATATCATTATAAGTGTTGAAGAGGGTGTCTTTACATGCAAAACTTTCTTATATTAAACTTGTTGACTGTATGATGTGGTTGTTCTTATATTTTTATTGCGTTATTATAAATTTGGATGTGTAGGAGATGCTTCATCTGCATTTTGAGAATAAAATTGGTCTACAAAGTTGCACGATTTAGTAGGAGGCCGAGCATGTTTTGAAATTATAATAAAACTGAATGAATTACAGTCGACGCACACCGACACTACAATACAATAGTCCCGAAAAACTTTTCGTGTAAGCCCGGCGTCGCACAAGGTCATGATATTTCTTCAGTTGTCACCAGAATAACGTTTTAAAAGTTTTGTTTGTGAGGGTGGTGCCACGCCCTCTTTATCGATCCAGCACACACCCTGCCAGAGTATTTCTAGAGCTACCTCTACCTCAAATATTAAAATCTTATAACTGATCGTTCCCCAGTTCAAAACATGGTTTGCATGGCCAACTATTTAGATTGGTTGAAATCGGACTTGCGGTTTTGGTTCGGATATGGTTTCATTCTTATACGTAAATATACAAGTATAGATGTATGTATAGAAGACGATTCTGTTAATATATCTCAGGGCTTTCATGAGTTATATCATAAATTATGACATATATTTTTTAGATAAGGTTGTGGCCAAACCCCTAAAGAAAGTTCTTCAAACAGTTGATTGGATTATGATATGAAGACGATCACAAATGTCGTATTACAGCTATTTCAATGTAATACTTAAGCCGATCTTCAGCCGATTCAAATTCTCTAGCTATGCATTTCAGCCGTATTGGTATGATAAATTTGAGACATATATAAGGAACTTAAATCGGCAATCGTTGCAAAGACTTTCTACAGTCTGTTCTCAAGTGTAGGGTTTGCTGTACTGAAGGTAGTACAGTAACTCAAATGCGTCATAGCAATCCGCTGATTGCTTGTGTCTGCCTTTCCCACATCCAACTCATAAATAAGACACCGGCACAACAACGAGACCGACAGCAAAACAATTGTGACTAATAATCACGAGGTTTCGCTTATTCCGAAATCATCTGGTATCTTCTGGTTGTATATGTTAGATATGTATGTAGTTATTTAAATTGTTAATTTGTTTTTTAACAAATGTTAACTTCGAAGTTAACTTTAATGTTAACTTCGACTTTTTGTTTACTATCCTCTTTAGATATATTTTCCAAAACTAATATGAATAATAGGTGAAGAGTGTTGTTTTTCCAAAGCTTAGTGAAGGAGAATTTACTAATTCGTTGTAATATTTAAGATTTAATATGAATTAATAGTACAATCTCTTTTAAAACTGCACGAAATATTCTACAACTCTCGCAAAATAGAAATTTTAAGTTCTTTTATTGTATAATAAATAAAACATCACGAGCCTGTTAAGTATTTATGTGGTAAATTGCTCGTAAATCACATTTTTTCGTTCGAATTGTTCAATTCATTGCAGGAAAGTTAGAAAATAAGTTCGTACTTCACGCTGTTAAAGCAAAGACTATAATAAGTAAAAATTGAGAATTCTTGAACGCTTATTCGCAAAGGCAACAATTAGAATTTATTATATTTCAATTTACAGACTGTTAAGAGAAAATTGATAGCTAAAGATACGAAACTTATGGCAGAGATCGGTCCCAATTTGTGCGAGATACACCATTTTTAAGAAACCGCCTGCGTCATTCGTTTGACACCTTAAAGTTACACGTGCTGGCAAACATATTTTAAAGATTATTAATTGACACGGATATATATAGTAGTAAAAAAATTGTTGAAAAATGGCGAGCGAAAAAGACACGTTCGTGTTATTTGACATTTTAACACATAAGAAAATGCTACCTCATATAAAAAAGTATTTCTTTTATTTAAAAATACACATTTAACTAAATGTAGACTATTTTATATAATGCTATACGGAATGTATGCAGTTAAAAAATATTTAGTTTAATAACTTGTTCACATGAAAAACTACTTTTTTCTCTTCAGTTTATTTTTAGAAGACCTAGTTTTTCAAAAGAAACTAAAGTATAGTTTTGCTCCAAGTTAGCAATTTAGTAAGCTAGTAAACAATAATATTTAAACTAAAATAACGACGACTAACGAATACTTGCATTTCGACAGCAATAATAATAACGAAAATTGTATTTCTTTTATAATAAAAAATCTCTCCCGGCGAAGAAAAATCAAACAATAGCAGAGCTTTTTGCGCCATTTACAGTGCATTAATTAAGCTACAAATATCGCCCGAAACGCTTGATTTATAATGGCGTCGACAGTATATTTTGCATTGTTTCAGTCTCTGGCTTGTGCTGTATTTTTTTATTTGTTTACTTATTGCATTCCTGCTTTTGCTGTTGCTTTTGATTTTAAAATAAGCGGTAGTAATTTGTTTTATAAAATTTTTAATTACACAGCAAATTGCAAGTGTAAAATGGATTCGCATCGATAAACCACAATGAAACCAGAGAACCAAACCGGCAGTCGTCCTCATCAGTGGCGCCTTCTGATGATCGACGTACAGTAGGGACACCGGGGAACAGTCTGCATAGCGAGAATTCCTCAATTCAAAGTCAAAGCAGATGTTTTCAGTTCACATCTTTCTTGAAATCTGAAAATACAATATTTTCACCAAAATTCGTTCCACCAGAATGTGCACGAAAGCGAAGGGTGTTGCTTGACTGCTCGGAAGACAAAGGCATCATTGAGAGTTGTTTTTTCTTTACTAATTGACCGAATCGTTTCGAGTTTGACAATGAGAACAGTTTCGTTGCTTGCCGCATGCAACACATTCAGCGCTAATATTCACATTTTAAATGGACACTGTATATCGCCGATATAGTTACTGCTTACAATATCAATTTCAGTATAATTGAAGCAAACCAGGCATTCTAATTGAAATTGTATAAGTTGTCGTCACGAACATTTGATAACTAATGCACATAAAATCGAACTCGTATCAAAAAATAACCGCGACAATTGAAATCGGTATTTATATAAAAATAATTATTCTGCCACACCACGGGTGTCTCCACAACTTATCATTGTGTTACCACATTATCGTGATTGATTGACATAAATCGAGTGACTAAACATGTTAGGTTCAGAGTCAAAACTCTTTTTTTTAGAAGGTTTTGATGCGTATTGTGCGGTTGCTACAGCTTTTCTCAATCTTGCATGCATTGTTTCACATAATTTCTTTTATAATCTAGTTTCTGCTCATACTTTTTTTGATACTCTAAAATCCGAAGGTAATAAAACTAAACAAAACGCAAATTGGGACTCATAACCTCAAAAACCATAAGAAACAATGATAGAATCGGTAACGGGTGATAAAACGGGCCGAGTAGTTGAGGGTCCCGTCATTCGAGAGGAGGAATATTAAATTGTTTCCGTTCTTCTGTTAAAAGCATGAAAACTTGGCCAGTTAGTCTCTATCAGACACTCTGCCGCCATTAATTGCTCTATTGTCTTTGATATGTCCTTGATAAGAATATACATGACAAGAAACATGACAGAATGAAGATAATTTCTTCTGTAGAAAAATTAGAAAAAAGTACCTCAAGATAAATACTAAGCTATGTTTTAATGGAGCCTTTTTTCGATACAAAGTTGTATCAATTAATTTACGTTCAGTTTATTTCGTAAAAGAAGAAAATAGAAAGCAGTTGGAAGAATATTACTTCTCCTTTCTGTAGAAATGACAAAAAGAAGGAAGGAAATTTGTATTATTTTTATATATACGCGTAAAGGAAACAACGAAGTTGTCTCAAAGTTAGAAAAGATTAAATTAATCCTACCAATAAACTTGAGCGTGACGCGTGATTAATAAGTTTCGTATTAAGTTTACTTTCCTAATAAAAGAGGCTCGTCGCTGCTATTTAGATACACCGAAACGCTAAAAATGGCACAATACACATTTCACGTCAGTATCTGCGAGTATACGACTTCAGAGGGCAAACAACTCTAACGTCCTCTCAAAACTTCGACCCAACTGGGTGAAACCCCCGCAACACTTTCGCAATTCAGCCGGCTCAAGCCGCCCTGCAGCTCGACAACCGGCATAGCAACGTCGGCAGCCCGTTCCCAAGCACCGAACCCAAACAGCAACAAATTTGGTAACCCTTGAGAAACTTGCGAGTATGTTATCTGCAAAATGAGATGAAAAGTAGTCTGAAAAGTACTCGGAGAGGTATTCTGAGAAGCAACCAGAAATTTGTGCTTTGTTGTGACGATTTCCAAGAGCAGAGTGGTGAAATACTCTTGCAACATTAAAAATTGCAGAGGCGAGGCTTCGTCGTTGCTCAGTAACCATTGAGAAATTTTGGCACACGCGCAGTTCCCTATGTCCTTGACGTCACACTGACTGTAGACGTTACTGACCGACCGACACGTCGACTGACGTTAATTTTGTACGCTTGCCTTAACAATATTTGTAAAGACCGGGCAATCACACATTGTGAAATGTTAAATGGCGCCAATTTTTATGTTTTCAATTATACATATAGTAATCAAAGGCAAGGAGACCTGGTATATGCTAACCATGGACAACTTTCTGTATTTAAATGTAAATACAATTAAACTGCTAATTAATTAATTGACTCGTGTGAAATGTTGAAAAAAAAATAGTTATTGAGTGGCTGAAGTCTTTGTGGTTAACGTTTTCCTGAACATGGCGTGCCTATGAAAGGACTCTGTAGAAGGTGCAAAGTTCACTGTAGCAAATGTCCATCTTAATATCTCAAACGAATAAAGTTAACGTTACCAATAATCACACCGGCGATAATTGGTATCCCATTGAAGATGAACGATGAGAGGTAAGTTCAGTCTAATAGTATCGGGGTATGCAAACGTATAGGGATAACTAAACCTAAAGATGCTATATAGAAGTTTCCTATGCCCACCCATGACATGATGTACCACAGCGCACAAGTGTAAAAAAAAGTACACTGATGAAAGCGTCCCAAGTATAACCACAAAAACTGGTAAGGACTCAACCATGACGGTGCGGCCTGCCACCATCTTAACCCACAACAATGGAATCAGCTGTTCGAAGCAAGTACAGCCGCAAGACACGGACAATCTCTTGTTCGTTATCATGGGATTTGCACGCGAGCATAAGACATGCTCATTGCCCGGTGCGCGCTCACGGTGTCGGGTGATGAGCATGCGCAATCTGTGGTGAGTTGATGGTAAGCAATAACTCATCATCCACAGAATATTTGAGATACATACAAACGAATTAGAAACGGTTTCGAAAGTATCGGAATACCTTAGGGAGTCCTACACGTGTACACTTGACCATTGTTCAATAGATCTGATGCGTGTATATATATACAAACATGTATAGGTCCAAATTCGTACATATAAATGCATGTTAAAAAGTATGCATGAAAATCAGTGCTGAACAACGAAGCCCACAATTTGACGTCAAGTGCGAGTATGTATCTAAATGAATTTATAGTATATTTCAAAGGTTTCGAAATCCCGAATATTCCCAATTCCCACATTTTCGGAATTTAAATCGCTATATTTATATGTTAACTTTTATAATGATAAATATATATATATAATTTAATTTGAATTTAAATAGTTTGCTATTTAAGTTTCAGTGTACAAGATCTGGATTATCATCCCGAGACGAGAAAAATGTTGCCTTGACTGAATTATCGTCTCGTTTGCAATTCCAGTTATTCTTGCAGCTGAAGAAGTAATTCCAATATTATCGTTCTGTCTAAAAAGTTATCTTGATTTCGATTATTTGCTTTCATTTGATTATTGCAGCCTCGATCTTGATTTCTGACTTCAAAAAACTGTTTTGAACTCGACTATCGTCTCGACTAAAGAAAAGCTCGTGTCGATTCTGTCTATTGAATAAACTCTCATTCTGTCTACTGAATAAACTCTCTCGATATAATTTAGCATCTTCGAGACTGAGCTGGTGACCGTTTCGTCCGTTCGTCGTTTTATCAAATTATAGCCAGGACTAGTTCCCGGCTAATTTTCGCGACCGAGCATCTCAATATTTTTAATCGGGATCAAGGGATTCTGCATTTACGGGGATGGAACCCCTAGTATATGCGTGTGGATAACAAGCCCTTAAACAAATCCATGCTTTCAGTTCGCCGCGGTATTGCATCACTTTTTCAGTAGTAACGGTAATGCGAGCTTTATATATTGGCTTTGAAAAAAATAAGGCTTTTCACCCACCGTTAATTAAAAATGTTCGCACTCTGTCTCAGCTTGAACTGATAAAATGTATCTACTAATCCGCACTCACTCTATTACTGGAATTTTATTATATTACCGTTACGTTTTGCACTTGGTTTTTTATTTATTCATACTTTCGAATCGTAATCATTTTGTTTGGATTTGCAGTGTCCACTTTTTTTGAAAAAGTACCACAATTTTTGCTTTGCTAGCAGTTTTCCGCTTACCGTTGGCAAGTGTATGAGTTGTGTTTGGAAGGACATGCTGATACATGACTTGCTACAGTGCACCGATGTCTTCACTGTCATGTCACTTCAACCACTGCGAGAGAATGGAGGTCCGCCAGTTGTATGCTTCGTATTTATACTTTCCCTCACAGCGTTCTATCCTCTCTTGGTAAATTCCTAAAGCTTCTCTCTAGCTACCCAAATCGAGATCTTCCCGTCATCAGATGACTTCACCTCACTTGCATGTGACGTAGGTTACTCATCGATTCTGGTCGGGAAGCTTTCTCATCGCTCAGCCAAGCACAGTTACTCCCCCTCCGCTGCCACACAAATCAACATCCAACAACGGCTTGCACGTACAAATTGTCGCTTCGTTGAGATATCATTTAAAGCCGTAAAAGCGCTCAATTTGCACTAATTTCCCCAAATTTTATTTATATTCTTTTGTTTTGAGAACAAAGCTACAAGAGAAAACACAGCGAAATATGAATGCATTCCCATGCAATTTATTATCTTGTTGTTTTCGCTTTGCATTCCAAAGTAGGAAAGTACGGTAAGTAATTTGGAAATATAGTAAGTCGTCTTAACTTTTATTACTTAAATATAAATAATAAACTAGTAAGAGGGCTAAAATCCAAATACTCTACACCCGCAAAGTTAACAAGTGAAAATGTTGTCTTCGGTCTGGCCGAAGTCTAATTACCCTACACCCGAGTAACTAAAAAAATTATAATTTCGCCACTTAACAACTTTTTTATAAGTAGGTAGATCACGCCCATTTTTGGCAAATATTTTTGTAATGTCTACATACTGCTGGATAGAATAACGTATTAATATTTTATAGCGTTTATGGAATATTGACAACTTTTGTATAAGTGGGCAGACCACGTTTTTGGTATACAAATTGGTAATACCTGTAGATACCTTTTGATAAAATTACGTATTACTATCTTCTACCGTTTACAAGATATTGACAACTCTTGTAGGAGTGGCACGCCCATTTTGGCATGCTTATTAGTAATGCCTCGGGTAACGTATTGCACTTTTCATAGTTTATGCGCTATATACAGTGCGCTATAGTTACGCACCGTATCATGTCGTGTCCTATTGACTCGATTAGCATCATGACCACTGTGGTATCGTAGCCTATCTCATTGCATTATACTTTGCTGTACCATCCCCGTAATATTATCTCGTATTTATATGTCGCAAAATATGAAACTATCGTAATAACGTTTTGTTTTATATAAACATACCACATTCTTGCTTATCTCATCGCATGACATGAGAATCATTGCTCTACAACGTCTTATTACAGCCCTTCCTCGTTCTCACCTTCGCGGATTGTCATCAGCTTATAGTCTACGTAATTTTCAATACATCTCCGAAATCCAATGGCTTTTGTCTGTTCTAGATCAGATAGTTCTAATAGTTCTAGATCTAATAATTTTTTGGTTACGAGGAATACACTCTTTATATTCACGCTCTGTAATATGACACAATATATACCAACAGCAACAGCAAACTATCACGTATTAAGCAACAAATAAAATAAGCGAAATGCCTACAAAACTTTAAATTTAAACTTCTAATATAAACTAATGTCTTCCAAAAAAACGTAATGGCAAAAGTAACACCAATGCAAAATAGTGTTTTTTTTTGGAACTTGAAAAGTTGCATTCCACAACATTTTTGGCTAATTGAGGGTGGTGGCAACTCTGAGGAATGAGAATGCATAAAGCAGAGATCTTTGGCATAAAGTGATTGAGAAATTTGCAAGAAGGTTGTGCAATTTGAGTTCCGCATAAATTTTGAAGAAAATGGCTGCACTCGACGCAGTAAATGATTTAGAGGCTACGCTGCCAAAGTTTCTGAATATTAGCGAATCATCCGATGTCGGCAAAAGTATCCAGCCCCGCACGGAAGAAGAGACGCCCATCTTTAGCAAGCGCAAGCTGATGCTCCAGATACCAAAGCAATACTCCTCAGGAAACATATTACATCTCACAGTGTCCAAAAATATCATGTTCTGTATTTTTTCCGGGCCACCGCGTACAACTTTGCTACGCTTCTTCCTGTCCAGAGCCATTCCACCAGTTGGTAAGTTGCAGTTTCCACTCCCACGCTGACTGCTCGCAGCTACTGAGCTGTTTCTTTTTCTGCAGAAATTGCTTTAGAGAAACACTTGGCTGGTTACAAGGTGTTCAAGATGTTCATCGACCACACTGGGCATCATTTGCTCATTTCTCTAGTACCGAAGTCACATGGTGTCTCCGCTGACTTCTTGTACATTCATGGAGACTGCATGAAGGTTCGGCGAATCGAGAAGTTTAAGGATCACCAGATAACCTCAGTCGCATTCAATCCGTGCGTAGGTACCGAAGCAAGTACAGGGTCGATTCTACTAGGCACAACACGTGGTCTAATTTTTGAGACTGAGTTGGCACAGGAAGCAGAAAAACCACCATACCGTAAACAGGTGGGCATTTCGAGATGTTATCTCGATAGTCAAAGTAATAAGAATTATATCAAAACTGACAAATTTACATCTATGAGTGCACTAAAAATTTCGCTACTTTGAAAATCGTGCATTACATTTAGTATTTCTGCAGGCTAAGGCTGTTTAAAACTATTTGTTGCCTTTAATTCCTCTTTATCGTTATTATTAATTCCACGTATTATGCTTAAAATAATACTTCAACAATAATTGCTTTTAATTATTAATTTAGAACTATCTATGCACTTGTAAAGATTTATTTACTCAGCTTTCACGCGAAGGACTTTGCTGTTTAGAAATAATTCAGGAATTTTCAACAAATTACCCTAAAATGCAGCGAAATATCTCGATAGAAACATTTTTGAATTTTAAGTAAAAATCACGTTCGTTTTCGTAAAGTCCACTTTGTGAACATCACATAAATCCATTAAAACATTCCCTTTCACACAGAAAAAGCAAAAAATGAAAGCTAACTGTGGAGTTAGTCGGTCTTCAAAATGGTTAGGACGGTCTTCAAAATGGTGTAAATATAAAAAATGTGATCTCTCCGCTAATGCATTCTTAGGTTTTTGCAACATTTAAACCCCATCACTTCACCACATCTTTACCGAATATGGTAACTCTATAAACATGATTAAAAAATAATTTCTCGTAGGTATATTTGAAACTCTGTCTGTCTACTGCTCTGGAATAACCTCGATGGGAGTGTATAGTTTATATCTCGTGGATCATGGAAAATGGAATGGAATTTTGTACAGAGCAGTGTTCAGTCACTCTGTCTGTATTCAGAAGTTGCGCCCAAGTCAAGTAAAAATTCACTTAAGCTGCCATGGAAGGAGAGAGTGCTTATTAAGTAACTAAAATCAGCTACCTTCTACTACTGCTTCAAACACAACTCCCAGCTAAAGCTTACGCAAGAACCCATTCTCTCGAAATTCCAAAAGTCACAGTAAAGGTTTTCAAATTCATGGGACTCAGTGTTATCGCCACAAATTACTAACTCATCTTCGTTCATTCATCTTGCATTAACTGTTCTTCTTGCATGTTATGCGCTACAAAGCTTTGTCGCTCCCAATTATTTGTCGGTATATGGAGAGCGAAATGTCGCTGGTTTGGTACAGTGTAGTGAATATACCTTTCTTCGCATCATGTCATTCTTCTTACAGCTCCATTCGTCTATATTTTGCAGATCTCATTTTTCACTTAAAACGTATTTCTAAAGATTTTTATCTCTTGCAGGTTTATGATCTCGGGCTTGGACGCTCAAAATATCCCATCACCGGTTTGGAGGTACTACATGTTTGTGATCCCAGTGTCTTTATTATTTTGGTTTCAACCATCGACTGTGTTTACACATTCCAAGGGTCCTTGAAGCCGGAGGAAAAGTTCTCAATACATTCCATATTCACACCCTATATAAACGGACCGCGTGTACCACACGCCATCAGAGAAATTACTGATTTGCATTATTCAGTCTTGTGCAGCTTCTCGCCTCCCAATGAAAAACAACGCACCCACTGGGCCTGGTTGTGCGGAGCGGGAATTCGCAACGGAAAGGTAAATTTAGATATGATTGCGATAAAAATGTTGTAGCTATTTGAATTTATGGACGTAGGCTGATTTTCCCGAGGAAAGAGAATTTCTTGAAAGCCATAATTTCTTATTAGACTCTTCGTCCAATAAGACTTTAATTAAGGCCTTAAAAAAGGCTTTTTGAATTAAGGCTTTTTCAACTTTTTTAACTAATCCTTTATAAAGATTTTAAATCCTCATTCGCCAAATACAATTAACTGCTTCAGCTGATGTCTGATATTTTTTCTTATATTAGATATCCTTTAGCGAATCTAACGTGGCGACACTGCAAGGCCAGGATTTGATTTCCCTTAATTTTGAGCAGAAGAAAATTCTTTCTTACGAGGAAAGACGTAGGAGTCTTCCAAAAACATTTATTCTCACCGAATACCATGTCCTACTCCTTTATCCGGACCATATTACTGGCATTTGCCTTCTCAGTCACCAGATTGTCTATCAGGAATACTTTCACGATAAAATGGGCAAGCTGTTAAACATTGTGCGCGATCCATTCACTGGCCTCATTTATCTTTATACCGAAAAAAGTATATACAACTACAGGATTACCAAGGAACAACGTAATATCTGGGAGATCTATTTACAAAGAGAGAATTTCGAAATGGCCGAGTTACACTCTTCTGAAAACCCAGCGCAATTGGACATTGTACTCACTCGTAAAGCCGAACGGCTCTTCGAGAACGGCCAATATGTTGTGGCTGCAGAAATTTACGCCGAAACACGTAAAAAGTTTGAAGAAGTTTGCTTAAAATTCATGAACTTGTACGACAAGCAACCCCTGATAAACTATGTACGGCGACGACTAGATAAGCTACACGATGACAATACCGAACAGTTTACTGCGCTCGTGCTTTGGCTCGTCGATATTTATTTGACCCAAATCAATCTGCCCGGCCGCGATGCCATGGAGCGCCGAATGTGGCAACATGCATACGCTGAGTTTTTGAAGCTGCCAGGCGTCAGCCGGTGTGTAGGTACCCACTACGCTGTCGTCTACTCTCTTGTCGCAGAACATGCCGACCCCGTGAATATCTCTAATCTGGCAATCGCTAATCAGGATTATGAAGCCGTTGTAAGTCAACATGTTAATGCCAAGCAGTACTCAGAAGCTCTGAAGACCCTGGGAGCCCAGAAGAATCCCGAACTGTTTTATAAATACAGCCCCGTGCTGCTGGCGGAAATACCAGGAGAGACAGTGGAAGTACTAAAAGCCCAGGGACGTAAGCTACAGATTGAGCGTTTGGTGCCCGCCCTAATAACTATCAATAGCCCGGAGCACATCGACCATATAATGAAGTACCTGGAATACCTTGTCTACAGTTTGGGCGAGAAGAACCAAGCTATGCACAACTACCTACTGCGTCTTTATGCCGAACATCAGCCAGAGAAAGTGATGGCTTATTTGGAAAACGAGGGATGCGACATCTCCTTGGTGCACTACGAAATAAATTATGCGCTGAGTGTTTGTCTCGAATTCGGAGTAAAGAAGGCAAGCGTTTTCCTGCAGTGCTTGCTGGAGATGTGGAATGCAGCTGTGAAGCTGGCCTTGAGCTTTGACCTGCAGCTAGCTAAGGAAACAGCGTTGAAGCCGAAAGAAAAGGAATTGAGAAGGAAGTTGTGGTTAAGAATTGGTAATTTTATGTTATAAATAAGTCAGTTGATATCACGATTACAAGGGAATGGACCAGTGGAGACATCAACATTAATAATGGCTCAAATGGTTTCCTCTTACTCTATGAAATCTCTTTTCGAAGAGTTTCTAAAAGGTTGAACTCGAGGCAAATAATATTTCATTATATTATCTACTTCACACATGACCCATCCACTTATTGTAAATTTTGTCTTACAACTATGGTTAACTACGATTCTCATGTTAATTCACTTAGCTCACCACGATATTAAAGGCGAAGAGGATGTTGGTAAAGCACTTAACATGTTGGAGGAATGTGAGCTGTTACGCATCGAAGATCTCTTGCCGCTCTTTTCTGATTTCGAGAAAATAGATGACTTCAAGAAACCCATTTGTCGTGCTTTAAAGGTGCTTCTATTCAAAGAAATTATATTACAAGACTTTTTCTCACAGTCTTTTCTCTACTGCAGGAATATAATGAGGAAATGCAGGAATTACATCGCGATATGAAGGAGTATGTAAAACAAGCTCAGCGCGTTCTAGGCGATTTGCAATTACTAGGTCAACAAAGCATTCGTGTCGAAGCTCATGAGCCTTGCGGTATCTGCGAATCATTCTTGCTGGTCAAACCATTCTTCGTATTTCCCTGTGGTCATAAGTTTCACAATGATTGTCTAGAGAAGCAAATTACGCCTATGCTAAGCTCCGATAAAAGTCGCAAGTTGACAATGTTGAAACAACAATTGGAGTCTTTGCTGACCCAATCAGCGGCAATGGGTGGGCAGTCTAATTCTCAGCAAAACACAAGCGAAAAAATCAAAGGCGAGGTGGAGCAAATTCTTGCAGCCAATTGTTTGTATTGTAATCATATGATCGAAACGATCGATCAGCCATTTTGTGAGAATTGGGATCAAGTTAATGTCGATTGGGAGTAACCGCTTCGACTGGCGGAGTTTTCTGCTATAAAATTATTTTTGTATTTTTATAAAATACTGCTACTAAATATAAAACACAATCACATCTTCAAACCAATTTTTATTTATTTGTTTCTCTGTAATTTAAAAGCCAAAGTGACCAATGCAGCTTTCATTAAATATTAGCTAAGAATTTTTTATATAGAAGTTTCCGAATTACGAAAAGTTTGACAAAATTGGGAGAAAGGTATAATTAAAAAATCAAGTTATGTCCAATTTTTTCCCTCAACAAACAAAAGGTAATTTTGTGCTGCAAGTGCTGAAGAAAACTCAACATTACTTTTATTTTGGGAATGAAAAATTAAATAGTTAATTACTTTATTGGTAAGACAACACGTAATTAATTATCTTATTCAGAAGGCTTTTATCAATTTTGGAAATCTTCGGCTCTGTGTTAAAACGTTCGTTACTTATTAGAATTGTTATTCGAGTTTATATCGAATTGTATTGCAATTAATGAAAAGCTATAATTTAAAAATGTGAGGTTGGCTCGTGTGCTTAAACATAACTTCCTTAAACAGAAGGCAGTGTACATCACATCTACAACGTATCCAAACACACACTTCGTCAACCTACAATCTGCAAACGCATCTCATTGCGCACAAATGTCATGACTACTTTGAACAATGCCTCCTTTATGGCAACGTTGTTCAAAATGAAGGGCACCACCATGATCATGTCCGTTGGGTGCAAGTCAGCCAGAGCGGCTTTTAAGCGTCGCATTAGTTGCTCGCGCTGCGTATCCGTCATGTTTAGCAGCACCTCGTGCAGCGGAAGAAAGGTTCCTGCGATAAGGAGAAACAAGATGTCGCTAGCTTGTTTTAACTCGCCCAACAAATCGCCAACTCACCGCTGGTAGCTTTGAACGCCGCCACACCGCCAGCTGCTCCACCGAGAGCCAATCCTAGAGGTCCGGCCAGTAATCCTCCGACAAAACTGCAAGCTGCGCAAATCAAGGCTCCCTTGCCAGACTGATTTATCACGACTCGAACGTTGCGTTCGTTTGCGATGATAGCAATCGCTCGCATTAGTTCTTTGCTATCAATTGGCATAATGGTCGCTCCTCGATACCTGCTGAATCCAAATTATGACCTAAGTTGCGTCCTTCTACTGCTTTAGAAAATTTTCAAGCAAATATAATTTATCCAATCCATCTCATCATTTCCGACAACAGTAGAGTTACCATCCTCACGTACATAATATCTAACGTATTTCTGGTCATGTAAAATCTGAGGAAATTCGAAATATAAGTAAATATTGTTTAAATTTTAATAATACAATTATATTAAATACATACGTAATCCAGTCACTTAAATAAATTTAACAAATATTTTTAATCCAATTAAAAAAATTAAGATTAGAAAAAAATTTTTAAGGAAGTAAAGGATTTTTAAGAGCATTTCTCTGGTTTCAAAAGTCTAAATCTTTCTAGAAGATTTGGAAGATATCTACAAGCCATCTGTAGCGTTGAAAAGACTTTCATTTAAATCTATCAAAAAATATTAAGTTTCTGAATTTCTGTTGCTAACAATATGATATACAGTGTAACTAAAAAATTATGTATGTACGAATGCATGCATTGCATTTGCAAATTCTATATAATATATATAACATTATATGTTTATAAAACTTTATTGCATAAACATTCCTACTTATATGTATTATATTGCTCCTTATATCTATTATGTATGTATTGAACCCGTTAAAATAAAGGTAAAAGAGAATAACAATCAGAATTAGTAGAGCCGAGCTTTACATCCTCAGTGCATCGAATTAAATGCTTAAGAAATGAGAGTTCCTGATGATGTAGGCAAATTGCAAGTATTTCCTGAAGCCATTTAACGAATTAAGGTCTTTTACTATTTTCAGGTTATTTGCTTAGTGTGCAGGAAAATTTTCTGCTGTACTGAATGCCGTTTCAAACACGAGATCAAAAGTCATGCTATTGCTGTGCAAAAACCGCTAGTGCTATCCAACGATGGCGCCGACGACCAGAGTGTCAAAGGTAGTGTTGCAGTACATTCAACCACTATATATTTATTCTGCCCGATTTGTGCGAGCAAACCACTCCTATTGAAGGAAGCGATGTACAGCGAAATGCTTGATCACATTAAGGAGAACCACCTTCCTCTAAACTGTCAAAAGTGTTCCAAGGTGATGATGAGCTATTCAAGTTTAACTTTAATTTCAATTTGAATATTCACTTTATCAGATTTATACCAATGTCGAAGATCTAAAAGAGTTCTCGAAATGTGTCCAAGCCGAAATATCGTACATGAAGGGGAAACCCGAAACCGATGTGGCGCTCAAGGATCAGCAGATGTCGAAATGTAGCGGCACAACTATGCACTCAACAATTGCTACGCAGACATCACCGATGCCAGCACCATGCAACTACAATACCGAGTCGCACATCACACCCGTCTCAATGCTCAATATGTATGTGAAGTCTAGAAAGGTTACCCATGAGGAGTTTATAACCGACAGCGTGTCATCCATCCGGAACATATCCTCAATAAGCAACGCATCTGACTCGCGCAGCATAGGCGTTTTGATGGACGCCAGCAAAGGGAAGGTGGTGCGATCCACGTCGACGCCGGTGCAAGCCGAGTTTGTGTTCGCCAAACCCAAGGAGCACGTATTTAGTGGGTCGACCGTACAGGTTTCCAGTATATACAGTGCAAGCGAATCAGAAGGTGGTGGTAGCGTACCAGCGCCTTATCCAGTGGGGTGAGTTTACTAGCTTCAAGTTCAACAATTTTTAGGTTAAGAATAAACGGCAAGTTTTTCCCAGCAATTGAATACTTAGAAATCGAAGTCACATTTTGATGCTCGATTCTCTAACTCCACCTTAAACTGCGTTTGTGTGTGGAGGTTAAACTTGAATGTCTGAAGCTACGTCAAAGAAAATGTCTCTTGAATAAAACTTCAAAATTTTCAGAACACCTTCGCAGCGGTCAGCGGATGTAAATCGTTACCGTAAAGTCGTAGGTCGTTCGAAAGTGTCTGCAATCACACCTTTGCGCCATGTGATGTCGAAAAGTATACAAAAAGCTATTGCAGAACATGGTCTCGCAGGTCACGTACGAGATCCTCATCTCCGCAGAAAAATGTTTGAATCGAGTGATTCAAGTTTAGGTGAATTCCTCTCAGACTGCTTTTAAATTGAGACTAAAATCTCATAAAAGTCTAACTCCATTCTTTAACATTCTTTAGAAACGAAATCCATCGAACAGCAGGGTCCTAATATTACGCACAAAATAAATAATTCATCTCCCTTGGACTTGCGTCTTTCGCCCGCCCTACGTAGAACTCAGAGCGAAAGCGCCAAATTTGTTACTAGAAACCACGATCAAGTGAATGTGCCGCAAACGCGACAAAAAGTATTACTGTCCTCCAAGAAAACTACTACTGAATCCATTGTCATAACACGTATGCACAAAGTGTCCAATGCAGAGTCCTCAACCAATGACACAGACAAAGGCGAGAATGTAAACATCAGTACAACAAAGTCGAGCTCAAGCCTGGGCAGCAGTAATCCATCAATTAACAGCATCTGCTCGGACGCGAGCTCTATCTATCAAACGTGCCGAAGTGTCGAAATTATCACTTCCACCGAGATGAACGAAGTGGAAGTGCACCGAAATGATTGTTACTCTTCGGAGCAGACCTTTGAAAAGCTTGTATCCGGTGGCCAATTAAGTGTTGAGACGAATCACCTCGCTCCGATCACACCCAGAACTCGTATAAAAGAGGCTGTAATTAAGAAGAAACATATTTTATTTGAGACGCCCACTGTGGAGGAAGTCAACTCGAGCGAAATCTACTTCACACCGCAGTCCAGTCCAGAACCCAAGTCCACAGATACTCAAGAGGAAGTGGTGGATAGAAAAACGGCTGACCCAGCGAAGTTTCACCGCCTTTCTTCACAATACCGAAGACCTTCATTGAGTGATTATTACATTGAAAATATCGGTGATGAGAAAACTAAAACGGATAG
The DNA here is from genome assembly GCA_922984085.1 of Sicus ferrugineus. Classification (NCBI taxonomy): domain Eukaryota; kingdom Metazoa; phylum Arthropoda; class Insecta; order Diptera; family Conopidae; genus Sicus; species Sicus ferrugineus. The sequence goes on from OV277351.1 coordinate 26,916,672, forward strand.
CTCCGAAGATGACGAGGTTTTTGAATCGAAGAAGGACCTAAATAAGCAGGTTGCCGAAGAGCCGCAATCAGGCAGTTTATGGACCTTAATGGCTTCGGTAATACGGCTACCTTCTCTCGCAGCTGCACAAGGCAGTCCCCCCGTAGGAGAATTTGCGAATTCGTTGATCAGACGATGTTCGTCTATAGCAGGTATTTTTCGCAGTGCAGACTCATGAGAAATTTTATAATCTGTTTGCATTCACATCAGGTTCAATTGTACGCAGAAAGCCTGCCGTTGAAGATGAACAATTACCACCGCTTAAACGGAAGCGAACATACACAGCAGATTACAGCTCAGCATACTTTTCATCCAATGATCTGCTCACGGACACATCAACAAATTCAAGCGATTCTTCCTGCAAGCGTTTTCGTATTCAGGGCCGAAAGCCAATTGAGCGTATGCGCCTAAATAGTCAATTTTCGTAGTTCGTGCCTTAATCAGCGCAGGAAACATTTGTTAATCTTTATAATTTTAACTTAAATTCTTTCTTATATGTGTAATTTTTTGGTATACGTTTTGTAGTATTTTATTAGTTAATGAAAATTTGGTCAAACTGATCATACTTGCCAAACAAGAATACAAGAATGTTTTAGGTAATTCATTGCCTTGGATGAAATAACTGATTTGTAAAATAAGTTTTTTAATAAACTATAGAAAACTACTATATTAGCTAAACTTTTAGTGTGGGGTCAAAAGTAAAAACCTGACGTCTCTGCTTCAGTGCTTCTGATCAAACTTTAACCATTATAATCAATAATCAGGAGACATTTGTCTTCTTTCGGAAAGCCCAAGTTGCATTGTCGGTAGTGCGCCTTTTTTGAGTTAGATATTCCTATCAGAAAATTTTTTTCTTGTGGCGCTGCAAGAAGCAATGACGCATTTAACATTCCAAAGTGTTGGCATGGTAAATAATTTTCAAAAAATTTCAAGTTCAAATAAAAAAGAAAGCAATACAAGAAGACTACAAAAATTACGATTTTAAAATATTAAAACTTTAATTTTTTCGAATTAGTTGTAACGTTTATTCAATTTAATAACTGAAGTTTTTTTACAAATAAATTCGGTAATATTAATTTCGGCAAGCGCATACTGTACGTACAGTACGCACAATTTGGCAAGTGCAATATGGAGCTTAGGCCCTGGTTACATAGGGCCATTGTGTCAAGTGGCATTTTTTCCACAGTTCTGTTTGTTGAACGAAATTTTGGGGAGAGGTTGACGTGTCCCCAAGAGAGCAAATTTAGACCAAGAAAAATTCGGGGTCACCAGCATATCTTCTTTGCAAAGACATCGCAGAGAACACATAATGTTTGAAATAGGACTAAAAGTAGTATGAAAGTAGTGAAAACATAAGAAAAAATTAAAGCACGCAATCCGTACAATAGAAAAACAGAAATACCAAAAGTACTAAAACATTAAAGCAAACAAGAAAAAGTAGGAGCACTACAGAAGAAAGAAATATTTAAGGTTGGAATAAGAGAATTTTGTCCCTGTCCACAATGTAACCACTTACTCAAGAAGTAGTTGAGCGTGAGAATGATGAAATGATGAGGGAAGGGATATTGTTTTTGTTTTTTTTTATGAATTTTTCTATAAATATTAGCGGTAAACCTTAAGTACGCTGAAAGCAACACAATTTATTAAAAGTTGACATCCATAGGCAGGCGGCATTCGAACCCGTGTCTTCGGAGTTCGTAGGCGAACTCCTAAGGCGATACCGAGGACCGCAAATCGAATTTGTTTTGGAGCAATTTACATTGAGTAATAATAAAATTTTATAACGGGAGTCATGTGTGGTTGTTCCTGCTTTAAGAAAGCAACGAGTAAATGTGTTTTGCCTCCGATGTTTTCTGGTGACTTCATAAATTCAGGGAATCAAATGTCCCCAGCGGAATACAAATGGAGTGCTTGTTATTGAAGCCCACAACACGTTATAGTAGAAAAGTACTGAATAATGCAGAGTCAAAAGTCTCTAAAATGTAAACATCAAAATTTATTGGCTTTTAAAAATAAAGAAACTCCCGTTAGAAAACTTTATTTTGAAACAAAGGTAATTACGGACTTTGATAAGCCTGAGTGATTAATCGACTATCGGGTTACACATCCCTATAATTTTTTCACTGTCTTCACCAGCACAATCAGTTTGTACGGAGGATTTCCATCGATATAGTTATTTGGACGTAGTGAATAACAATTTTAATGTCTCTGTCAAGTATTTTACCAAGTCCTACCAATCCCGTGTGGGACAGAGAAGATGAGCGACGAACGGTTGCTAAGGGCGCACCCAAAATGGGTGCACTTGTATCGGCCAAGATAGCTGCACCACCGTACGGCCAGAGAAAGGATTGGGTGCCACGCACAGATGCTGATTTCGGCGATGGTGGAGCATTTCCTGAAATTCACGTTGCTCAATACCCGCTAGGTAGGTATATGGGAACTATAAAAGAATATCTATTCTCGGTTTTTGTTTCCTGTTGTTCCTACAGGCTTAGGTTGTCCTTCCAATTTGGGCAAAAAGTCAAATGCACTTGCCGTGCGTTTGGACGAGAAGGGAAAAATAAAGTATGATGCCATAGCACGCCAGGGACACGGCAAGGACAAAATTGTCTACTCGTCCATATCCCAGTTGCTGCCAGCAGAAGTTCTGGCCGAAGACGCGGAGGAACTGCGACGCCCCGATGCAGAGACGATTGCTGAAACTACGGAAGCTACACGCAAGGCACTTGAAAAACTTACCAGCCAGAAAATAGCTGCTGCAATGCCCGTTCGTCATGCTGAGAAATCTCAGCCTGCTCAGTACATACGCTACACGCCTACGCAGCAGGGTGACGCTTTCAATTCAGGTGCCAAACAGCGTGTCATACGCATGGTTGAGGCGCAGCAAGATCCAATGGAGCCGCCAAAGTTCCGTATCAACAAAAAAATACCTAGAGGTCCTCCGTCACCACCAGCTCCTGTTCTGCATTCACCCTCACGCAAAGTCACGGTGAAGGAGCAAAAGGAGTGGAAAATCCCCCCATGCATTTCAAACTGGAAGAATGCAAAAGGTTATCGATTATTAGCTCTGCTTTTAAAATATCGTAATAAAAATCTGTATTTTCAGGCTACACTATACCGCTGGACAAACGTCTGGCTGCCGATGGTCGTGGTCTACAACAGGTACACATCAATGAGAAGTTCGCTAAAATGGCCGAGGCGCTATATATAGCAGATCGTAAGGCTCGCGACGCTGTCGAGGCACGTGCTCTGCTCGAGAAGAAACTCGCTCAAAAGGAGAAGGAAAAAAAGGAGGACATGTTGCGTCTTATGGCTCAAAAAGCGCGTGAGGAACGTGCTGGACTGCGCAATGTGGAAGAGCTTGGGGCCACAAGCGCTGAGGTGCGTGAACGTAACGAACTCCGTGCTGAACGCCATCGCGAGCGCCAGCGAGACCGTAATTTAGCGCGTGCGGCACCTGAAAAGCGAACGAAGTTGCAGCGTGAACGCGAACGTGATATCACGGAACAAATCGCTCTCGGTCTTCCAGCGAAAACATCCGCAAATGGCGAAACGCAATACGATCAAAGGCTCTTCAATACGACGAAGGGCATGGACTCTGGTTACGCAGACGACGAATCCTACAATGTTTATGACAAGCCCTGGCGCGAGGGTGCATCGCTCAGCTCACACTTGTACAGACCTAGTAAGCAGATCGATAGTGACGTTTATGGTGCTGACTTGGATCGCATTATAAATACACATCGTTTTGTGCCTGACAAGGAATTCTCAGGAACAACACGCGCCACTTCTGGTGCACCGCCGCAGCGCACTGGACCGGTGCAATTTGAGAAAGAGGAGGATCCGTTCGGTTTGGATCAGTTCTTGAACATGGCCAAGAAGGCTCCGAAGCGTGGAGAAGAAAAAACTGATCGCAGTAATACGGATAAAAAACGAAGAAAGGAATAGTTGTGTAGTAAAAGAAATTTTTAGCCTTTTAGTTAGTTATTCAGTTGAAAGTTTACATTATTCTTACGATTAAATTACAAAGATTCAGAACTTATTAAAACGAATATTTTGAACATAATCGGTTTATTAGTCAAATAACAAATTATGATTATTTTTAGTAATCATGTCAACTGTCGTGTAATTTATCAGTTAGAATATATTAAGCTTTTCGTGATTTATAATAAAATTGTGAGTAACGGAGTAACCAATGTCTTCTTTTTTTCGAAACTGTATTTCAATAATCAAGTAAATTGTGATTAAAAACTATTTTACGGTATATAACAAAAATAAAATTTTTTATTTTAAACTGTCACATAGCAATATGGACTGATGATAACCATAGTTCCTAAACGGTAAAATGTACATTTTACTGTTAAATAAAAGATTTAATCTCTTTGTATACCGCAAGATAGTTTTTTTATCACAATTTACTCAGGTTGGAAATATAGCAACAATCAGCAGTAGCTGCTTGGCAACTCTAAATGAAATTGATTTCTAACCTAGTGATGTGATAACTTGATAACTATAAATCAATTTCTAAGTTTGACTAAAGAAAATAATAGATGAGACAACTTGTTTGTCGAGTTAAGCGATTCATTCTATTCAATCCCACAAGCTTAGTTTCAATCAACAGAATATATCGAATAGGACCAATCGGTTACCATTTAACATTCTTAATACAAATTTATATGATATGTTAATAGTTATAATAATAATATATTTTTAATGGTAAAATGTAGTTAAAACAAACATGTCTTATAGATTCCTTAGCGAGTGCTAAATGGTTCTCCAATTGGAATGTGGCTTGAGGTTAATGTATCAACTGAAAGCTTGTGTTACACAATCAAAATAAGACACACGGCTTCACACAGTTTTTATAGCTACAATTTTATAATTTATAAGACAGAAACCTTCATTTGAGATGTCACATCTGACGCTCATTAGCCTACATTGATCTAACCATATTCCATATCGATTCAGATAGTCCACTAATAATATTTCGATTATTAGTCGATACATTAACACACAAAAGAAGAAGAAAAGTCATTAAATACTCACATCGCTATTCGAATGTCGTCAAAATAATTTAGAATAAGGAATATTCAATCTGGTGCAAAACGATGGCAGTGGCCGTTAAAAGAGCTCACTCCGTTGTGGAGACTATCGAAGTGCCTCCCGTGGCGCCTGCCAAAAAAGTACGCATCCAGGCGACCAAGAAGCCGGGAGGCAGAGCGCAGCTGATTACATTACTGAATGAGGTAGACGAGAAAAGCAACAGCAAGGAGGTGCTGGACGCATTAATCAAAATAGCAGATGAATTGAATTTGGACGAGATCGATGTCGCAGAAGTGTGCGAAGCCATATGTAAGCTTGTTGATATATATCGGCAGGAAGCAGCAAATGCCGACACCACCGTGCGCGTGAGGATCTTCGGCCTTCTCGCGGATTTGGCGAAAGTGCGTTTTGTCGAAGTAATGAACATATTGATCGATGAAATAATCGGTATGCTGAAGCATGAAAAGTCGCAGAAAGTGATCGCACAGGGGCTCCATAGCCTACACAAGGTCGGAGCGTGTAACTTGTGGCAGCTGCCGTCAACTCACGTCTCGAAAATTGCTTGCTTTGCTCAGAAACATCTGATCTCGGAATCGCATCAGACTCAAAAGAATGCTCTGCTGGTACTGTCAGCGTTTGTTTCGCTGCCCGATGCCAGGAAATGTGTCGTTGACACCATTGCCCAGTACGCGGACTCGCAGGATTCCGGCGTGCGTGCACAAGCGCTGCGTTCCCTTTTATGCTTGGGCGCACGCGGTGCTGCTCTGATGCCCGATTTATATTCACGAGCAGTGGAAGCAATGAGCGACGACTACGAATGTGTTCGCACGGAGGCGTTGCATCTGGTCTTTGAATTGGGCGTCAGACATCCGGACCATATTATCGACAACTTCCAAGAGGAAGAGGTGCGTCTGATCGATGCTGCTTTTGGCAAAGTGTGTGGGGCGTTGTGCGATTTATCAATACAGATTCGCGTACAGGTATGTAGATTTGGTGTTAATTATACCATAACTGTTAACAGCAATTCGATGTTTCAGGCTGCTGAATTTTTAGGTAACATGACACAGGTTAGCTCCGAGTATCTCAACCAAACTCTGGATAAAAAACTGATGAGCAACTTGCGGCGCAAGCGGTCGGCTCATGAACGCGGCGCTTATCTTGTTACTAGCGGTCAGTGGTCATCGGGCAAACGCTGGGCAGACGATGCTCCACAAGAACATTTGGAAGCATCGAGAATCTCTCTAATTGCGAGCGGTGCTTGCGGAGCTCTTATTCATGGCCTCGAGGATGAATTCATGGAAGTACGTATTGCCGCGGTGCATTCCATGTGCAAGTTGGCTATATCAAATGCTGATTTTGCTGCAACCTGCCTTGACTTTCTGGTTGACATGTTCAACGACGAGATTGAAGAAGTTCGCTTGAAGTCCATCTACAGCTTGACCGCCATATCGAAGCATATCGTCCTGCGTGAGGATCAGCTGGAGATAATGTTGAGTTCACTCGAGGATTACTCTGTAGATGTGCGGGAAGGCTTGCACTTAATGCTGGGTGCGTGTCGTGTCTCAACACAAGCTTGCTTGCTGATGGTGGTGCAGAAGCTGCTTGACGTGCTGTCTAAGTATCCGCAGGATAAAATGTCCGCTTTCGGCTGCATGCGCAAAGTGGGTCAAAAGCATGCGGATCTCTGCTTGTGCGTGACCACGCACCTGCTGCAAGACCATCCTCTCTTCGATAATGCGGAACGCGATGTTGAGGACCCTTCATATCTATGCATCTTAATAATGCTGTTTAATGCCGCCGAGCACTCGCGACCCATAATTGGCTTATTTCCGGAAGTGACTTTAAAGCATTATGCCTTCTTGCGTGATGCTATGCCAAACTTGGTGCCCCAATTACCCATCGCAGGCGCTACCCGTAAGAAACCTATTGAGAAGCCTAGTGGGTTAACGTCTCGGCAGTATCTGGAAACCATATTGACGAATATACAGGAAATCTTTAATATTTGCAAAAAGCGCAGCCCTTTACTAGTTACAGCGCAGAAGAACCTTCAACGGCTGGGCGAAATCGATCCAGAACTATACAGCACAGCCAACTTTCTCGAGACCTTTTTGGCTGCCCAGATACATATAGAGCAGCTGCAGACTTTGTCAGCATCGCAGCACACTCGCGCTCCGCTTAAAGAGTCATTGGCTCAACTGCTTCGCAACTGCTTGAAAATGCAGCACGTGTTCTCCGGCCTGACGCCCCGCGACATGTTGCTCGTCAAGCAAATCTGCCTGCGCGCCAGTGCACTGCATCTAGTGCTCATTGTGCGCGAGCGGTCGCAAAGCGCGCTCGGTCCCTGCCAAATGCTACTGCAGTATGCCTCGGATATCAGTAATTTTTTGGATGACCACGCTAAGGAAGTGCAATCGGTGGATAAATTTACTACCGAATTGCTATCGCAGCTGACCACCATAAAAGACCCCAAGCCGGGACGCGTGTGTCGAGAAATACTGCCACTGGTGGAGAGTATTTCCGATGTCTGCATGCCACCAGCAAATGTCAATATACGAATGTGTGTGGCAAATATTATCGAACCATGCCCGCAAACGTTACAGGACAGCGTTATCAAGGTGACGGCAGGCCTTATTGCCGCGCTACCATTTGTGGCTGAAATTGACAATCTGCAGGACTCTCAGAAGAAGAACATGCGTATAAAGATAAAGTATCCCGATCAGCATATGCACATCGTGGTGCCGAAAATGACCGATTTCAAGAAGGTCATGACGGAGCAAGGCGAACACGAATCGAATGTCCGGCTGCGAACCACGATTCTGTTATCTCACAGTGTTTGGACAGAAGCATCATTTGTGGAGATCACGCTCGCTTTGGCTGTGCGGCCGGGTACAGATTTGGAGCTATGCAAGCCGGCGAAAATTCTTTTCGCACCGAAACCTGTACGCCGGGGGATATAAAACTATTTTTACAAATATTATCGTATTAAGTTTATTAAGTTAATCCAATGAATTGGATCCAAAGATGACACAACTGTATAAGCTAGCTGTTTTGATGGCATTACTCTTTGAAAATCTTTTTCAAATGTTTCTGCTGACAAAATCAAATAAACTAACAATTAAAAAAAACTTGTATTCATTGGCTGACCATAAAAATAATTGTACTTTTAATTTCAGGTATTCCTGATTTCCTTTAATTTGAATAAATTTAATTATAAATACATATGTGAAAGAAAGTATTTTATTTAAATAATTTACGTTTCTGCAGGTTTTTCTTCATTTTCGATTGATTTTGGTGTACTTCCATGTTTGCTCTTCACATGATATTGAAAACTGAAAGAGGAAAAATATAAAATTGTGTAACATTAGATCAATAAAAATGTAAGATTTGTCTATATTCAATATGAAAATAAAGTGAAGAACCCATTTGTAAAATAAACTTGAAACATTTTAAGAAACAATCTAATATATGTATATAAATTTTATACAATCCAATATATGTATATAATCCAGGATTTTCCCCGGTACAACATCGCATTTGCTGCCTTACCTATCAATACTGAAAACTGTTTTTTATGCATACACGATTTTGCTACACGATTCTTCTTGACGAAGCTGGCATCTTGAAGAAAGCGTGGCTACACGTAGTTTCTATATATAGTATAAAAATATAAATTCCCCAAAAAATACTAACGGTATACAGTATTTAATATAAAATAATTTCTTTTTCTTGTAATACTTATTCCACTTTCATGAATTTGAATTAATGGAGAATTGCATTTCACTTAACATACCTCAGAAATGAATTTTTTTGTGCAAAGACAATTCTGAAAGGTAAGAAGCTTGTTATACGTCTCTCAGCAGAGTTTACATATGCATTCCGCCAAATCAGTATTAAGCGCCCCTTTAGCTCAGTGGTAGAGCACTGGTCTCGTAAACCAGGGGTCGTGAGTTCAAACCTCACAGGGGGCACGACCACTATTGAATATTTCGTCTTTGATTTTTTAAAATGTAATTAAGATTTCTATTAGTTCTTTTTTAATTTTTTTTATCAAGTAATTTATATTTGCTCTAATCTAATTTTAAATATTTAATGCGGTAATGTAGTAATTTTTCTAGATCGGGATCACAATCACACAAAAACGTGCATACGAGTAAGGAACTATTCATTACAAAATAATGTATAAATAATAGTTATATTTATATATAAAATATATTATTTATACCTTTATAATTTGAGTAAATTGATTGCATTTAAAATTTCTGAAAGTGATGAAAAAATTACTGACTGAAATGAAGTTATTTTCGAAATTTCTTATTTCTGTCTATTGTGTTATTTTAAGGAAGAGAAAGTAGTGAAATCTTTTTATTCTAAAGCAATAAAAGTTGCACTTGCCTTTTCAATTTGTTAAACTCTCTGCCGCATGCCTTGCAGGGGTAAACAGGTGGCTTATCTTCATGTTCCTCCAGAATATGTAACTTCAGTGAGGTTTTCTTTGAATAATTCTTGTGGCAAGTGGTGCACTCGTAACGTACACCGTAATGCGTGTTCAGATGTCGGTCCAGGTGACTCTTTTGTGTGTATGTGCTTTCGCACTCGGAACACTTGTACGGACGTTCGCCCGTATGTACACGACGATGGGCAATCAGCTGCGAAGGACGACTAAACATTTTCGGACACAGAGGGCATTTAGTGTTCTTTCCTTTGTGCAATGCCTGATGAGTGTTAAGTATGGAACGTTGAGAAAATGATTTGCCACAGATTTCGCAAGAATGCGGTCGCTCCCCTGTATGTTTGTATCGATGCACTCGCAAACTGGTGAGGTGGCGGAAGCGTTTGCTACAAAACTCACAAACGTATTCCCTTCGATTTTCATGTCTTTTCAGGTGTTCACGGAGGGAATTTGCGGAACCGAAACTCTTGGCTGCAAACAATACATATAATTACAATGCAATCAGAATTATAAACGTGTATTTTTTAAATTTAAGTAAATAATTAAAGGATTAGAAAATAATTTCTGGAATTGATTAAGAAACTGATAAAATTAAATACTAAAATTATAATTAACACTCTGTTAAGATTTCATTGTGTGAACTTTTAATTATATAAATGTGAATAATACTTACGACAAATTTTACACTGAAAATCCTTATTAACTGAATGAATAATCATGTGCTTCCGATATTCTACTCTATTCGGGAATTTTCTTTTGCAGATTTTACAAGCAAATTTTGTCCCTTTAGGCAGCTCTCCGCAATCCTCGGCATTCGAATTCCACTTTCGTCGTTTTTTCACAATCCTCGAGCTCTCTTCACTCTCTTCATTCAAACTTAGGAACTCCTCATACTGTTCATCGCTACAGAAGTCCATTTCATCACTTTCATTTTTTTGGTACTCTACAAACTGTATTTCATTCTCGAGGTGTTGATGATTATTCTTAAGGTGTTCATAATCCTTGAGTTTCTGTTCATCTTTTTCGAGTTGCTGTTCATCTCCTTCGGGTTGTTGTTCCTCTTTTTCGAGTCGTTCATAATCCTCGAGATGTTCATCACTCTGGAAAGGATCTTCATTCTCGAAAGGTAGGTCTTCATTCTCGAGATGATTTTCTATTACAATTTCATTTTCAACCACATCTAGTTGTTCTAATTCATTTTTCAACTCTATTTCTTCGTTTTCTAGCAGCAGATTTTCACTGTGCGTCTGTTCTTCTTCGTTTCCAACCTCTTCATAGCTTCCAACTCGTAGATGCTGGTTTTCGATTTCCTCTTCACCATCTTGAAGCTCCTTTTTACTCTCAGGATTAGCAAGCATTGTATCCTCTTCCAGTTCTGGCGCTCTGCCCAGCACTTCCTTTCGCACTGCTGCTTCCGTCTCGTGTAAATCTCCCACATCATGCTGCACTGCTGCGTTTTCATTATCGTCGTGTTGCTTTCTCGGAGGATGCCTGTTGTCTTGTCCCTTGCGCCACCTCTTCAGTATGTTCCTCAGGCGCTGATCAGTGTCTTGTGCCTTCTTGATGAACAGTAACGCTCGCTCTAGGTCTTCAACACAGAGCTTGCATATTATCTGTGGGAGCTGGTCGTTGAAGGCTGCTCCGACTTTGGTGCATTCGTTAAAGGCCTCCAACAACCTCAACCCACCACGGAACCCACTGTCTAACGTGAAGAAGTCTCCGAAAAGTTCGCGGCACACTCGACAAGATATCAATTCAAATGAATCCTCATCAGGTATCACCGTTGAGGAGCTCATTTCCTATCACAAAAACTTCGTCGGCTCGCGAAAACCACACAAGTTAAAAAATAATGATTGCGTTCAGGACAAGCAGCGTTGGTATCTTTGTACCTGCTTTTCGCTACTTATATTTTTTGTAAAAGAAAAGAATTCTGTTGGTTACAAATAAAGTAAAAACTAGAAGGAATATACATTTCTGCTGCACCAACACTGGAAACTCTTTTTTCGCCTTCACTGTGTTAGTAAAATCAGGCTGAAGTGTGTAAATTACAAAAACAAAAATTATGCAATTTTGACAACTTGAGAATATTGTTTACAAAATTGAAAACATTTTATGAGAGAGGATTGCAAAACTTGTTCTTCTTCACCGCACTAGCCCAGAAAAATAATTTATAAAATACGTAAAGAAGACAAGGAGATAGGCTTTAAACCAACATATGCTTCTAGAAATGCACACCAAATCTTCTCCAAGTCATGTAGCTCCATTATATTGAATATTTTGCAAACGAAACAAGGTCAAATTCGATAAAATTTGCTCGATTCGCAAAAAGAGTCAGATGTTTTTAATTACCAAGGTATTTTTGGCCGTAAGAGATGCCAACAAATTTTACTTTTGATTGTGGTGTAAATTTCCACAACACCTCAAAGATGTTGTGGAAATGCACCAGAAGCTTGGTATTTAGTGAGGTTTATTTTAGCTTTGAATAATTTTTATAACAGCTAAAAAGTAACTTAAAAATCATTGTGTTACAATTGTTTAAAAGAATTTGTTTTTCTTTTACAAATTACAAAAACAAACAAGTTTACATTACACTTTAAAACTTCCAAACAGTTAAGAAATCATCAAAACCACGAAGGCTCTTAAATGCAATGAAGTTTTTCTATTAATGCTTACTTAAAAATCCATACAAGTAATATTTAATAATTGTGTCTTGTTGGTATCCCTGTCATGAACTCACCTCATCATCTTGTGACGGAGTGGTAACAAGCTGAAATGGTTTACTTTTCCAGCTAACTTCCTTTGCAATAGCCAGTTTTAGCTTGTAAGAAGGAGATAATTTCACCATAAAACTCTCATGCGTTGTACGTGAGTGCGCGGAGGGACATGTTTTTTAGCTCGCTCGCGAAATGAGAGAAGTTTCCAGTCTTTGCCAACATATTGCGGAAACAGTGCTTAGAGAATTCTAACAAGTTCAAGCAACAAAAATAAGATTATAATGCTGCATATCCTGGACGCGTTAAGAAGAATTCAAGCAGAGGAGTGTTGCTAGAACACTCAACACTCACACATCAGAGAACACACACACACACACACACACAATTTGTTGTCATTTAGACGAAAGGCTGTATATATTGTATAATATTATAAATTTCAATTATAAATTGAATTAAATTTTTCTCATAGGGGTATCATGTATAGTGAAAATTGAAAATAATATTATCCGGAATATATGTAGTTTACAGCCAGCGCTTCAATTTTTTTTTTCATTTTTTCAGTATAACGGTTTTTGTGCTTTTAAAAATAATAAAGTTTGTAAAGGCGTTGTTCTCAATTAGTTTAGAAGTTAATTCAATTACCTATTTACTGGAAAATAAATTATATAGTTATATGTGCGATGCCTTCTAAGCTGTAGGACATATTAATTTAATTTGGTGTCATTTGAGAGGTCTAATTAACTCCATTATTTCATGTTATACACTATAATATTTTTTATACAACACAACCGTTCTTGAAATGTTTTTAGTTATAAAAATTTTGCCCAACATAATTATAAATAATTAAATTTTTCTTAAAAATTCAGTAGTTCGAAAGATTAAATTAAATTAAATTTGTTAAATTTAGAAAGATCTTTAACCTCTAACGATAAATTTAGATACGAGCTTTTAACGTCCTAATCATATACAACATGTAATAGTAACATGTAGTGTAGCGAATTTTTGAAAGTTAAAACTAGATGAACTTATTGCTTTTTATATGATTAAACTAAATATACCTGCCGAGTAGATTATTCGAGTTTAGATTATTCGTCGCATTAACATTGCATAATTTTGGATTTTTATATAGATGAATGTCTATACCGAAAGATAGGTCCTAGATATCCCGAAATCCCGATTTTAACATTATCCCCTTTTAATATTAGCAGCCTCATTTATAAAGCCATTTTAAAGGCGTCAAGTGGCAGTAGCTATCTAAGTACCTGAGTTGCCAGCTACACAAAGCCATAGAAGATTTCAACAACTTTGTACTAGTTTTCGTTCAATTCCTTACTTTAGATAGATCCTTGGATTAGTTAAGAAATAATAAAATTCATGTATTAATTTATTTCACTAGGATATTGTTGATTTGCTATATAGGAAATTTAACTACTGTAAATTTTATCAATTTTAGTTCGACCATCTCTAAAGACTTGAGTCGAAATATTAATCAGCAACGGCAGAAGTTTAGGTTACTCCTGATTCTACGGAAAGGAGGTAATTAATGATCATTTTATTAACTATACATACCTAAGCATTCTTTTCCATAATTTTAGTAAAAGCTGTAATAATAATATGAATGATTCTCTAAAAGAGTTAATAAAATAACTATTTCAAAGTGGGCAAATATGGCGGCTAATTATAGCCGTTTGCAGCAGGTCAACAAAATGCGGCGGCTTGTACAAGTAGTTCGCTTCTCGGTCTGCTAAGTTTACGTTATTTTTCGGCGTGTGTCTCTAACACAGCTCTTTGCTCTTGTAGCCGCACACGTGCGCTTGTTTGCTGATGGACATAAACGTTCCTTGGAACAATTTATTTTAAATTTAACAAGTTTATGTTAGATTGTCCTGCTTACAAAAATGTCTTCCTCATTCTTCATCAGGAAAGAGCCTAAAGCTAATAAGAAAAGAAAGGTGAGCACATCGCTTCCGAAAATGAAAAGTCTTCAAACGAAGCTGTTGATTTCTCTTGCAGCAACTAGCAGTGGACAGCTCCAAAAGCAAGTCGAGAAAGTCAGTTAAAGTTCCGCAGCCTACTATCAAGAGGCGTACGCAAAAAAAGGATGAGGAAATTGAAAGTGATGAGGTCGAGAGTGGCGTCGATTCGGACCATAACGTGCCAAATCTTCAGTTCTCATCAGACGAAGGTGAAGAGGAGACGCCGCAAGATAAGCGCCTGCGTCTGGCTAAGGAGTATCTGCAGGAGATCGAGAGACAAGAGGCAGAGCGTGCCGAAGATCGAGGGATGTTCGATCATGTTTCAAAGCGCCTGCAAACAGAGTACCTCGACAGTGTTGGGAAACTGCGGCGTAACATAGCAGCTTCTATCGTTGGTTACGAGGAGCCGGCGAGCAACACTTTAAAGCACAAGAAACAGAAACTGCCAATGTGCACAGTGGTGCTGAGTCCCGATGGCAGCACTCTGTTCTCGGGATCGAAAACGCAATACGTGTTGAAATGGAATCTACAGGAGAACAAGGTCGAGGGATGCATTGATGTGCAGCCACATACAGAAGACCCCGATAATGGCATTAAAAGACGTTCGCACGTCATTGCGATGTGTGTGTCCAGTGATATGAAATTTCTAGCGTTGGCAGAGGGAGGCAACAATATACAGATCTGGTGTCCGCAACAATTGAAGCATATGAAAACCTTTAAAGGTCATCGTGATGTGGTAACAGCTTTAGTATTCCGCAAGGATACGCATGAATTGTATTCAGGAAGCAAGGACCGTTCGGTGAAGATTTGGTCACTCAATGAAATGGCTTACGTGGAAAGCCTGTCAGTGGTTGAGCTAAAATCAGTTGATGCGTTATTATTTTGAATTTCTTCTGCCATTTAAGGTTTGGTCACCAAACTGGTGTAACTGGGATTGATGCCTTAAGTCGCGAACGTGCCATCACTTCTGGCGGCATCGATTGTTCGCTGCGGATATGGAAGATAACCGAGGAGTCACAGCTGATTTACAACAAGCAAGGCGGTAGCATAGAGAACGTAAAGTTTTTAAACGATGAGAATTTCGTGTCATGCGGCGATGATGGGTGAGCTTGTGTGTGCACGATGCGGATCCTTGTGAGATTTCTCACAATCTATTCAACCCGCAGATCCCTTTGTCTCTGGAGTGCTCTGAAAAAGAAACCACTGTGTGCCGAAGCCGCAACGCATGGCATGCAAGCGAATGGTGTGCCCAACTGGATCACAGCGTTGGCATGTGTTGTGAATACCGATTTAATAGCTACAGGTACTAATTCACAATATTTCGATTTTTTCCTTGTTATGTGAAATTCAATGGTTTCAAAGGTTCCTGTGATGGTTACATACGCCTCTGGCAATCGGCCGATAACGGGCGTAAACTAAAGAAAATACTAGAGATTCCAATGGCCGGTTTCGTTAATAATTTAGCTTTTAATGCTGATGGCTCTCGGCTTTATGCCGCTGTGGGACAAGAGCACCGCCTTGGACGTTGGTGGCGCATCAAGGAAGCGAAAAATAAAATTGCAATTATTGATTTAAAGACAATAGAAAGCAAAGCAAAAGCAAATAGTTGAATTTAAAAGAAGAAAATGGTTTCTGTTTAATTTATCGCGCACTGCAAAATTAGCTGAAGACCTCGTAGACGGCATTATTAACAATGCAATAGAAGAGCAAAAAGTGAACTGCAACTTCTTTCATGCAATCAGAAATAAATAAGGAAATGTTCCAAATCTTTTTTAAGCATAGTGTAATGTTATACTATAGAGCAAATCAAGAGCTATGAGCAATGATTTTGGTTCTGTGACGTGGAACGATTTTTTAATTCTATTTTCTACCTTGCAGAATAAATAAGGCTTTTCACAGTATTCAGTTTCAGGTGAAAAAATATGACTATTTGAGGAGTTTTGTCCAAAAAATGGTAGAAAATTTACTACGCAATCAGTAATTTCATTGGATGACATTTTCTTTTCTTTATGCTTAATTTAACAAATAATGAATGGTTATTTGCAGTTTCTAATTTTACCGCCTCGAATTAAAAGCTATTTTCTCCCATAATGTCTGCTATGGTCGCCACCAGACGCCGCGAATGCTCCACAGCGAGTTTGGCTGTAACCAACCCCAGATGGATGCAGAAAAGTTCACAGCATTTTATTTTGCCAGGTGCGGTCTTAGGAAAACAAACGTCCACTAGCTGCTGGTAATAATCGCAGGCCAGCAAGCCAGGTTCCTGCTGCTTCCACGTACTGCCCGAGGACGACTGATTGATAAAGTGCTGCTGCAAGTCGACCGCCTTCATGGAGCCGGTTGCTTGGTCCTCGAACCACAGAAAATACGAGTAATTGAAGGCCTTATCCTTCCACATGATGGTTGTTTGACCCGTCTTCAAGTAACTGCGTGTGAGTTCGACCATATCCCAGAACTGCTCTTTGGGAATAAGTTTATTGTATTCGAAATCGGGTGAAATCATCGTTCCGGTAGAGCGATTAATGTAGACGAAATGGATGAGTCCTGCAGCGCAAGCAAGAGATGTTAAATCCATTTGATTCAGAAATAGAAAACCGTACCTGGGAATTCTTCCAAGTAAGCAGCAATCGTCATGTTGCGTTCTGCTTTAACAGCTAAGAATTCGGCGAATTCCAGCATGCTGCCTTCCACACCAGCAGCCGCTTCCGTCAGTTGGTCAACGGATATCACAGAACAGTCACAACAGGCCAGCGTGAAGAGCTGCTTCATCTCTTCTACGAAAGGCATCAAATTGGACTCAATACGTACCAGCAACTCGCGCTCGTAAGAGCGCAAGCATTCGGCGTACATCTTGCGCAGATTCTCCCACTTGGCTGCGAATCTCTTGTACGAAGTCTCTAAGTCATCACCACGCAATTTGGCGCGGCGCAGTGCGTCCAAAGTTTGCTTCACAAACATTTCGAGGTTCTCAAAAGCCGGTTTAATGCCATCCAAATCGCCCTGCATCTGCACACCGATTATCTTCTGCAGCACGAAGAAGGTGTCATACATGCTGCTTGCAACCTGTAGTGGAGCATACTCAACCAGTTGCACGAGCAGTATCCCCTTCTCCAGACGTGTGAATTGCGCGATGCAAGGCACACAACCGGAATGCGAATGCTGTGCCTCACCCTGCAGAAACACCGCGACGGAGCGATTGACGTGCTTGTTGTTGTTGCTTTGGTGCTGCAAAGTACGCAGCATCAATGATATAACGAGCACATCTGGTGGGCTAAGCGGCAGAGCCTGCCTTGAGCTTTTGACGCACACAAGCTTATTGGCTACAAACATCAATGCGTGTGACCGTTGATAGCCGAATTCACGCAAACGTTCCAGAGCTGCGGCCAGTGTTGCCTGCACCACGCGGGTTAATTCAGTGTTAATCATGACATTCGGCAAGGCTTCTAGCAGCAATGATGTTTCCTGATCGTAGAACTCTTCATAACAGGCGATGCATTGCGCAAGCAGCTCCTGCTGCGATACGCTAACCTGTGCAGAAAACAAGTTCGGACCGTAGAGGTGACGCGCCAGCGTAATTGAAACACCCAAGTGCCGTTTTAGCTGTTCAACTGGACGCTGTCCAATTTTAATGAATGCGAATCCTAGGAAGTCGCCGAAAGCAAAGTTGAGGCCACTGTCGCACTGGAATGAACTGTAGGTGTTGTCGAACTGGCAAAACATAATCTTCTGCGAACTTATAATCGGACTGAAGATCTGTAACAGGATGTTGGAATCCAGAGTGGGATGCTCGACGTTGATCAGGCCCTGTATAACAGCGATTTCGCGAATCTTAGCCGCCAGCTCCGAGTTCATCTGCTGGAAGACGAGATCGTTGGCGCTGTTGAAGACAAGCAGGCTGTTCATGTTGTTCTTTCGTTTCTCAATTCTCGACTTTCAAATTTATTTCGATATTTTAAATCATCTTTATGGTTTTCTCTCAAGCAAGATAGGATTTTCCTACTTATATGGGGAATGGACAATCAGCATACAGAAATTCTGGCACGTAAACAAGAACTTGGCACGTCGCATTAAGTCCTGATCAGTCAAACTTCGTACGTAATACTTAAGGGTGGATTAGTCAAACTTCTACGTAATAATTAAGGGGGTATAGCAGAGCTGCGTTGCCATTTCGGTGGTAAAAAACCCTGATGACTTTCAAGTTGAGAAATTTTCACTATTTTGCGGGTGCTTTTGCAGCAAATTAATGGCCACTATTAATTATATTAGTGCGGAACGTAAACAAAAAAAAACATTTAACCCAGAAGTTGTTAGTCAGTAAGGAGTTATCACGTTTTCTTCGCTTTCATTCCCTGTGATTGGTTTTTCTATGGATAATATTATCGAAATTAAAAGAGTAAGTAAAACTCGAATTTTTTCGATGTGTGGTTTTATTGGCCGATCTACGAAATCATATGGTCACTCGAAAATATACGACAGAAATGCACGATAAAAACATGTGGCAGCATTAGACATTTTACAAAACATGTGGAAAAAACTCGATTTTACAACTAAAAATAGGGCTTCTCGTTTTGACAAAGAGGCTTAGAAATACGAATGGAAGTTTTCCAAACGTTGATTTCCACAGTGATTTCTTGTCATTTCTGTTATCCAAAATTATGTTATCTACACGTGGTGAAATTGTATTCAAAGTCTTCATAGGAGAGCATTGTTTTGTTTTTCTAAAATAAAATCCAATTTTTGATATTTTGAAAATATCCGTGAATGTAAATTTACACGTAATTTTTTAGTTTGAGAACTAGCCTCGCGGAAAATTAGATATTTGTCAATAATTTTTTTGGAAGATGGCAACTATGGTATTGATTGAGTAATTGCGAAAAGAATGATGACGTCTTTTTGAAAATTGAGGCCAATTGAAATTTAAAAAATAAAGAACAAATAATGCCGAAGCTTACGGAGGAACACACATTACTGGGCCACAAGGGTCGCGTCTGGAGCGTTTCTTGGCATCCCAAAGGCGGTGCATTTGCTTCTTGCGGTGAGGACAAATCCATTCGCATCTGGACTCTTTCTGGCAGTACGTGGACTACCAGAACTCTTCTTTCCGATGGCCACAAGCGTACTATACGCGAGGTAAACTGGTCTCCGTGTGGCCGGTACTTGGCATCAGCCAGCTTTGATGCCACCACCGCAATTTGGTCAAAAAGCACAGGTATATAAGTCGCACACTTTTATATTCCAATGGTGTTTCATCCACTGTGCCTTTACAGGTGAGTTCGAATGTAGTGCCACACTGGAAGGTCACGAAAATGAAGTCAAGAGTATTTGCTGGTCACGGTCTGGCAACCTGCTCGCCACCTGCTCCCGTGACAAATCCGTCTGGATTTGGGAAGTAGCTGGTGATGACGAATTCGAGTGCGCTGCCGTTTTAAACTCGCACACGCAAGATGTCAAAAAAGTAGTCTGGCATCCACACAAGGATGTGCTCGCCTCTGCTTCCTACGACAACACAATCAAAATGTACGCAGAGAACGCTTTAGACAGCGACTGGGAATGCACAGCCACTCTGGAATCGCACACTAGCACCGTGTGGGCCGTCGCATTCGATGCTACTGGTGAGCGCTTGGTCTCTTGCAGCGATGATAGGACTTTAAAAATCTGGCGTGCTTATCACCCTGGTAATGAAGAAGGCATCCCAACACCCGACAAAGAGGCAGTCTGGAAATGCGTCTGCACTATTTCCGGAGAGCACACTCGGTCCATCTACGACGTGGATTGGTGTAAGCAGAGTGGTTTAATTGCTACAGCTTGCGGCGACGATGCGATACGCATTTTTAAAGAAGATGACGATTCCAGGAAAAATGAGCCCACCTTCTCGGTTATCACATCCAATGACAAGGCACACGTGCAGGATGTCAATGCGGTCAAATGGAACCCGGCGCAAAAAGGACAGCTGCTCTCGTGCAGCGATGACGGAGTAATCAAATTATGGCAGTATACAGAGTAAATAAACTAAGTAGCGATTACAGGAAATGGTATTTTTTCATTAATAAATCACTTGGTGAGAAACGGTTCTTGCAATGTTTTGTACAACTTTTTGGCCTTGCGAGGCCCCAATCCTACCACCTGCGCAATGCGTTCTTCGCTGGCGTTTATGAGATGCTCCAGGCTGCCGAAGTTCTGAAGCAGAGTGACGGCATCCGTTTTATTTATAGGTTTTATATTCGTCAGAGCAGAGACCAACTGAAAATATGAGAAAATGGTTACCTCGGTGGAACTTGGAGGCCTTCCATACTTTTTGATGCGGGCTCGAATCCACGCGCTCCATAATCAAATCCGGTGGCCGCTTCTCGAATAATTTGTAAGTCTCAATAATCTTGCCTGCCTCTTCCGCATTCCAGGCTAGCATCAGCGTGAGATCAGTTAGCAGGCTTATACGCGTCAGGTTCTTCAAGGCGCTGTGTGGCTCCTACGCAAAAATAAAACTTTTTGAGTTCTCGAACACTCAGAGACTCGAAGATTTTCCTCATACCGGTATGTCTACTTGCACTAGCAGCACACGCAGTTCGTAATTTTTTCCTAACGCCTTCAGACGCTGACAGATGTAGTCTGGGTTGAGGTTGTGGTACTTGAGCGACAAGTAAAGCACACAGCTGGTGCGCCCAATAATATAATCGGGTATGATTTCATCGCGAAACTCAATGGGTACGTTGACGATGGATCTCAGGACAGGGTTGCCACGCTGCTTGGGATTCACCAGAATGCAGTGGGGATTTGGAGCTGCTTTCGTTGGAGGTGGACCGGCAGCAGTGGTCGTGGTTGATGATGTTGATGCTGCCGGTGTTGTTGTGGTGGTCGTCGCCGGCTGGTTTAAGCGTGGCACCTTGGGAGCTGTTGGTATCTCCAAATTGGCCAAAGCTGTATCGAAGGAGTCGTCGTACATCTTAGTAATAACTTCGGCATAAATTCGTTGCGGTTTTCACAAGATGTAAACAAAAACAAATGCTTCCAACTGATTTCTCTAACTATTCATAATAGTTTCCCTCCGCATCATTCACAATAGAGTCACACTTGAAAACTTAGCAAATACATAAGTAAAATTTTCAAATAAGCTTTTTAGGAAATATAGAATAGAAAACAAAAAACCAAATAGATTATTAATATATGGAAATAATGAAAATTTTCGATTACTATTTAATGCATGAAATCTATTATGTGTACACACGATGAACGTTTTTGTGATTAATTTGATTTGAGAGTGAGAAAACATAAAAGCCATTCAAACAATAAAACGTTGTGGGATTTTTCCTCTAAAGTTTTTTTAAGTATATCCGGCGGCGAATCGCGTTGCCTTTTCCTAATGGGACACTCGATCAAGCTTTGCTCACCTCTTCGCATGATAATCAAGGTAACACAACGACCGCCGGTTAACGGGGGCGACGACAAATTAGAAAACACCAACTTTAAGCTAAAAGATGCCAATGACAAGCTAATAATAATAATAATAATAATAATAATAATAACAACGACAATAACATCACCATAATAACAACAGCTACAATAACAACAATTGCAAAACTCCTCTCACTTTTCAACCTAAACAAAAATGAAAAGCCAGTTCTAAATTTTTGTTTTTGTTTTTGCTTTAATTATAGTTGTCGGCTTATAGTATGTGAGGTTCACATGCAAAACCGATTAAATTTACTTGGTAAATTTTTCAAATGTTAATGATAATGTATTGATTTCACAAGAAAATTTCATTGTGTGACAAGTGACATTAAAAAAAGGCAAACGTGCAGTTAGTCCATTTGGCATTTAAACAATTTACATCTGGTAGCTGCGGACAAAATTCAGTTGTCCTCCAAATCTGCCCGCGCAATAATATCGCTCGGCACTTTCGTCAAGCGTCGCAGACTTTCAGTTGTGGTTGAGCTTTTAAGCGAGTTGGATGACTTTTTAAGCCAACAAGCAAACTTTGATTATATAACAGTACAAAAACAACACAAAAAGCGTAACGAAAATTTCATTGCGAAAAATGGCATTCATAAAATCCCGACTTTTGCAACCCATGCTGTGCGCTTGGCTTGCGAATGCATTGTTGCTGCTGCTGTTGGTGGTGGTGGTGGTGGATTATGTGCAAGCAACACCGATGGTGTATAAAAAAAATACACAAGACAAGTACGAAGCAGGTGCGTGGTAGAAAAATTAATGAATGGTAGGAAGGGAAAAGTGTGAAGAGAGAGTGGGGGGGGGAGAAGAAAATTAAGTGGAACATTGAGAATTTTGACTTTCTTTTTCATGTATGTATGTATGTATGTTTCTCTCTATTTCGATGTTTACAACAGATTTGGTGGCTGTGTCGTCGACCGTTATACCTCTAACGGTACTTGAGGTCAGCTACGGCTCAGGCGGCAAACCGAGTGAGGAATACAAAATGGCGTACCTGAAGAAATTACGCAAGAAGGTCACGCAGCACGGCGCACACAAGACGGACGACGCGAACGCGGCCAAACCGGCTGCCTTAATTACAGGTAAGCGAAATTCAAAGCAGAGAGTTGAGAAATGCGAAGTTGAGAAATGCGGAGTTGAGAAATGCGAAGTTGAGAAATGTTTTCAACAAAGTTGTGCTGAAACAAAGAGAAACTGCAATCAGTTTCCCAGAGAAGTCAGATGAGCGATGTAAAGTCGCGCGCGATGGACAACGCGGCGGATACGTAACATTCATGAATTTCCTTTTCTTTTTTAAGAATAGCAAAAATTAAGAAGACTTTTAGATTTCTTCGAATACGAATTCTCACTTCTCTTTCTATTGTAATTGAATGGGTTTTCTTTCGTTTCAGTTAAAACGAAGCATCAGCAATAGCAAACACGGCGTGCCAAGCACATCATCGCCGACCCTCGTTGACTGCCTGCATTCGATTACTGCGGCCTGCGTTGCTGTGAGCGGGCCATGCAATGATTTCACAGCCACTCCAGTGTAAAAGTCGTTGAACAGCTTTATTGTATGAGAAATAAATGACACATTCGAGGCAACTCCGCGAAATGTCCAAAAATGTCAAAGTGTATTTAAACGATCGCTCGGTCTTCGTTTCAGCTGAAATTAGCCAACTCGTCGAAAACTCCCACGAAACTTAGAAAGCCATTTTCAACCAAATGAACCAAAACGAAATAAATGCAAATATGAGAAAAAGAAAAAGAATTGCTAAAAGTGATTTCTTCATATAAGGCGATGTGGTAAAAATCAAAAAAAAAAGTGGTTTGCCATTCGTCGAAATGATTAATCAAATTAGAATCAAATAGAATTCAATTTTACTGCAAAGAGCTTGCGTTGGCCTGTAAAATAGAACGGAAAATGAGAGTCGAAGAGGTTTACAGCGCCCCTATTTTCCCCACCCAGCTTTGGATGCCCCTATTTTGCCCATTTCGTCCTTAATTTCCATCGGAAATGCGAATAAAAGACTTCAGAAGTCGCTTTCTGATAGCTGACACTTCATCGCGGCGCTGGACGATTGTGTTGGTGATTGGAAAATGCGTGTAACACAGACGAATAAAACCAACGCACGCACGCACACACACACACACACACACACACACCCACATGCTCTATCATACACATCTATCAACGAATGACTGTCAGACATTGAAAGAGATGCAGAGGCAAGTGACAGACAAGCAGACAGAGAGAAACTTCAGCAAAAAACTCACAAACCCATCGAAAAATATGCGGTCGACTCAACGCCTCGACACAGCGACCGATAAATCGAACGACCAACCGAGCGACTGCCACTTGGAACTCAATATCAACCCGTCAATCCCGTCGCCCCCGTCACTCCCATCATTCTCGTCGCTCCCATCATTCTCGTCGCTCTCGTCACTCCCGTCACTCCCGTCACTCTCGTCGCTCCCGACATTCCCGTCGCCTCCGTCGCTCTCGTCACTCCCGTCGCTCCCATCGTCCCCGTCGCTCCCGTCACTCCCGTCGCTCCCATCATTCTCGTCGCTCTCGTCACTCTCGTCGCTCCCGACATTCCCGTCGCCCCCATCATTCTCGTCGCTCCCGTCAATCCCGTCAATCCCGTCACTCCCGTCGCTCCCATCGTCCCCGTCGCTCCCATCGTCCCCGTCACTCCCGTCGCTCCCATCATTCTCGTCGCTCTCGTCACTCCCGTCAATCCCGTCGCTCCCATCATTCTCGTCACTCTCGTCACTCCCGTCGCTCCCGTCGCTCCCATCATTCTCGTCACTCCTGTCAAACGTTACACAAACAGCTGACAGAAGAAAATCTTATCAAACGAAGACTTCCATTCGTAAACAGATAGAACTACATACATACGTGCATACACACACACACACACACACACATGCATGCATACACATACATGTATGTGAGTTTGTTGGGTGGTGTGTCGCGTTGGACAAAGTTTTCTGTTTTCTGTCTGTCAGCAGCAGTATGGAGTCGGCAATAAAAAAGTTGCAATTCTAATATACGAGTAACAACAAATGAAAATGACAAGTGGAATTTTTTCATTTACTTTGTACTTTTTTTTGGTTTCGTTTTCGTTTTCGGTTTACGGTTTTCGGTTTTGGTTTTGCAAGAACGTCAAAGATTTCAATATAGAAATTGCGGCAGCAGTCAGACTCGGAAGAGTTTAACAGACGCTTGCTGCAACATTTCCGGAGATTCGAAAATGATTTCGCTCTGTCGAAATAGTTTTGTAATGCATTTCAAAATCGCGTTTCAATTACGATTCCTCTCATCTCATGCATGGCAGAGTTTAGAGGAAAAGTTTGCGTTTTGATTTGATTTGTTGCACGTATTGTTTACAAGATTTACCAAAATTGCCCCACAGTGAAAATCCAATTAAGGGTTTTCACTTTTTCATTTTCGCCCCTCGCCCCATTTTACTCCCTCTCCGCCCACTGCCGCCCACTCCCGCCCACTCCCGTCATCCCGTGTTGCCAATCAATACCGTCTGCGCTAACAACGACTTACAGTCAATATTTGCATAGACAATTGAGATCCCTTATTGCTGATATTGCAATCAAGTATCTCGTTGTCTTGACCAAGTTATTTGCTTGGCTGACATTAGTGCGGTGTGTGTGACCCTCTTCGGCGGCGAGTGGTGGTGGGCGGGTGGGCGGGTGGGTGGGGCGTGAGGTTGTGGGAGGACGGGGTGGCCGAGAAGTAGATTGCTGTCATCCGAGATTGTTATTTAGTGCTGGCAGACCAGCAAAAGGGACAATTCGCCTCCTCTTCTTCTTCGCCTCCTCTTCTTCTTCTCCTCCTCTTCTTCTTCTTCTCCTCCTCCTCCTCCTCTTCTTGCTGATTTTTATTGCCGTCGTCGTCGTTGTTGTAGTTCTTGTTGTTGTCGTTGATCGGGTTGGAGATGCTATTGTTGTCATTGTTGCTGTGGTTTTCTTTTGTTGTTGTTGTTGTTGTTATTGTTAGTTGTTGTTAGTTGTTGCCTACCGTTGTTGATTTTGTTGCTCTCATCATCGTTGTCGCTCTTATAATTGTTGTTTTCATTGCCGCTGTTGTTGGTTTTATTATTTTTTTATTTTTTAAAATTATTGTTGTTGTTGTTGTACACAATTGCTCTGCCAGCAGTAATCGAAGAAACGCTTGACGCAGGCTCGCCTCTCCTCAATTTCACTTTCACTCTCTCCCCCTCTCTCTCCCTCTCTCTCTCTCACCCTCCTTTTTTCGTTTCGCTCTCCCATTGACGTAACTTCGTTCGAACTTCCACACCGACACCGAATAATCTTCGGCTTTGCCTTTCCAGGATATGCGTCGCGTTTCTCTTTCTCGCCGAATACGTTCGCAGTGCGCACAATCAAAACAAATCAACACGTGGTTTCGCTCCGCACGCAGAGATGACGGAGCGTCGTCATCGTCGTCGCCCAGAGGCGCCGCCCGAATTCGTTGCTTCGCACCCGCAGCAGTTGCGACGCCTCGTTCGCCGCCTCGTTCGTCGCTCTGCTTGGCGTCCACACTCTCTTGTGCGTGTGTGTGTGTGTGGCATGCGCTGTAGCCGTGTTTATGTTGCTCCACGCTGCGGAAAACGGAAAACGGAAAACGGAAAACTGTGAAAAGCGTCAACTTGAACGTGGCCTAGCGAGCCAAACGCTCGCTCGAGTTGGGTTGTTCTCGTGGTGTAGGTGGCGCCGAGAGTTACGAGTTACAACCGAATACCGAAACGAAGTGCTGGTGTGTGTGTGTGTGTGTGTGTGTGTGTGTGTGTGTGTGTCTGGTGGCGAAGGCAACATACGACGAGAAGAAAAAAACAGCAAAAAAACAGAAGAGCAAAACAGAAATCGAGTAATCGGTGCTTGAATACGGACGCCACCCAGATTTTCAAAAGAGTTCAGTCGTTAAGTCACAAGCGTACGTGACTCCTGTGTGTGTGTGTGTGTGTGTGTGTGTGTATGTGTGTGTGTGTGTGTGTGGTGTGTGTGTATGCCTGTATCGAACCGAAGTTATTGTCTGCCTCTTCGAATTTCGAATTGAGATTTTCGTTGTTTCCAAATTCTATCAAGCTGACAATTGCAAATCAACTATCAGGCTGATAGCGGAATTATCAGCCTGACAGCTGACAGCTGCGGACACGATGAACGATGAACGATGAACGATGAACGATGAACGCCAAGTGAAATTCTGTTTATATGTGAGAAAGTTGAAAATTCCTACAACTTGGCCATGCAATCTTGCAGATTATTTGTTTCGCAAGGCAGTTTGGTGTTGCGCATGGGCGAGATCGGTCGACAGCCACGCCCACTTGTAATACTTAATGCGCAGTCACGGCTCGTTCGAAAGCGCCTGAAAAAGCGCTACATCTCGCAAATTTCAGGAGATATTAACACGCAACGCAGGAGTATCCAGCGACATCTACGCAAAATGGGCCTCTCGTTGGTTTGGTTTGGATTTCGTTTGTGTTCCACATTATAATGACAATGAAAACTCTCCTCCTGCCACTACAACTACAACTACAACCATGAGCCATTAAAATTCCTCTCTCTCTCGCTCGCTCTCTCTCTCTCCTTCCTAGTTAGTGCACAGAAAAACGCTCTCATTCAGGAGGTTGCTCACTCTCTTGGCTTCACTCGCCGGATGCCTCCGCAGCATCCTCTCGCCGTCGAAGTCCAGAGGCGACTCTCCGACTCTCCGACGCGCCGAACTCCTCTGGAGCGAGAGCAGCCCGAGTGACTTCCGCGCAGAGGCCGCGACGAAGCCGTCGTGCATCTCATTCGCCTCGCAGCTCGGAAGCAGGCACGACGCGGAAAGCCCAGCCGCTCTACGCCGCCAGAGCAGCTTCCAGCGCACACAAACACACCCGAACTTTGGGTGTGGACTTCCTCGATACTTTTTCCTTCGGCATTTCCTTCACTGCATAACTTTCATTCATCGAACTGCGAGCTGCCTCTGAAGGATTTCGTGTTTTCCGTGTTCCGTGTCGGTCGAACTCTCGAAAAGAACTCTCGAAAATAACTCTCAAGAACTCTCAAGAACTCGAAAGAACTCGCAAGAACTCCCAAGAACTCTCAAGAACTCCCAAGAACTCTGAAGAAATCGGTGTTGTGTGTTTTTTGCGCTGCGAAAGGAGAGACGGAGAGCAAGCCGTGCGGGAAAAGTGTGTTTCTCATTAAAAAGTGCTTAAAACTGGCTAATTGCATTTGGCCGGAGCCAGCAAGGATGCGCTCGAGAGGGGGCAGCCGACTTTTTAGGGAGCGCCAGCGCCAGCGCCTCTCCGCGAAGCAGTGGCAGTGAAGCAGAGCTGCGGGCAGCGGGCGGGCAGCGGACGGGCAGCGGGCGGGCAGCGGGCGCGCAGCAGGCCGTGGCAACGCGAGAGTCCTTGAAATGTTACGTGTTACTGTGACATGAGTGAGGCCGCGTCGTGGGCGCGGACAAGCGGTGCGGAGAGGACGCAGGCCGACTTGCACGGCTGATGCTACGCAGTGCGAGGTGTCGAGACACTTTTAGCTCAACGCTGGCCAACACGCGCGAGATCTGCTCGTGAAGAAGGCAGCCGCTGTGAGAAGCTGTGCGAGAGACGGGAAAAATACGATTTCATTCTCCTTTGCTATTGTTATTCGTGCAGAAAATTAATTTCCGTTCGGCGCGGGCGGCGCGCAAAAAGTTGAGTGAGAAAGTGCAAAAAAGTGCAAAAAAAAGTGACGCCCTCAGAAGTGTAGCGAGCGACGCTGACGCAGCTCCGCGCTGCCGACAGCACTGCGCGCTGAGGGAGGGCGGACGGACGGACGGACGGACGCACACTTAATTGCGTGAAAAACGGTTTCAGCACGCGTGCAATGAAAGTCGGCGACTCGAGCAAGAGACGAGTGCAGTGTGCGTGTGTGGGTTTTGAGAAGAGAACAAAACTAAGCGACATCACTGAGAGCGCGAGCACGAGGTGAAGTGGTAAAAAGAGGCAACTGGAAATACAAACAACTAGCAAACTAAACTGTCAGAGTGGCAGTGTCAGTGTGACTTCAACGGTCTATCAACTAAATTTCAACACCTACACAGATCTCACCACCCGGCAGCGGACGGCGACGCCCCACGACAACAACAAACTGGCGGTGTTCTCCTTGATTCCTTTTCCACCTCTAATATTTGAATTAAAGAAACGACCAAAGTTAAGGTCAACTGAAAGCAACTAGAACAACAAAAGCAAGAGTTACACCAACATCAATTTCGATCTCAACAACAGTACACACACACACACACACACACAACAACACCAAAAACAGCAGCGTTTGCTCTCATTTAATGATATGCTGAGAAGAGATTTTCAAATAGCAGCACAACAACAACAACCACCGTACTGAAGCTGCAGTAGCAGTGAAAAGCGCTCGACAGCCAAAAACAACAAGAAGGAGAAGTTCGAGTGTTTCTTTTTTTTTTCTCTATTTATGAAGTGTTTTGGTTGGAATTTCAAACGTTTGCTGCGTCATGATTAACGGGTTTCTGTGAAACCGGAAGACGAGGAGCAGGATTAACAGGAAGAAGGACAGCAGAGTAGAAAACCAGTGATATACGAGATTTCGGCAGAGGGGAGGGGGGGGAAAAGGCAAAAGAAGAGGACGCAGGAAGCAAAATGGACGACATACTCGTAAAATGAGAAGTTTTGCAGTCTCAGAAGCGGAAAATTGTAGCGAGCTTAGAAGAGCACGGCAAACATTCGGTGTTGTCAAAAGCAAAGGCAACAACAGCAACAACAGCAACATCGAGGATAAGCGAAACAAGCAAAACTAAAGCGGCAGCAACAGCAGAGTAAACAATAATTACAATAAAAGCACAAACAACAAAACCACCTAAAAGAACCGCAACACACACGCACACACACACATACAACCACACACACAACCACTATCGTGAAGAACGATTAAGTCAAACACAAGCAACGTCGTCAAGCTGTGATGAGAGAAGCAACAATAACAACAAAAGCTTTAAATCGCGAGCGTTGGCAGCTGCAGTTAAAATTGAATGCAACGTTTTCGATGATAACGCTGGCGACGGGATCTCGACTCACGGCGGGAGAAGCTTCAGAAAAGCAATAACAACAACAACAACAACAACTGAAGTGAGAGAAAACTTCGCACTCCATTGAAATGAAGAATTTGAGTGCGAGGAATCGTTGCAAAAACAACGAATTCATTAGTGAGAGCAACGCAAGTGGCAGCAACATTCGATTTTGGCAAAATGCTCACACAAGTTGGCTTCACACACTAAAAGCACCGAATGCGCACAAATATAACAATACCAACAACAACAACAACAAGGTCCCTGCTCTCTTCTGTAAGTCAGTGCGAGCGCGGCGAATATTTAAAAATCCAACCCACCCGAGAGAGCAGCAGAAGGAAAATAAAGAAGAACAGCAACAACAGCGTTCGCAAGAAGAGGCAACCGAAACCAAAATGCGTGAGACGGAACAACAACAACGCCACTCGCTCATGAACAGCCATCGGCGAGAACAACAACAGCGACTCGTTCGGCCTTCAAAATGTGCTTCCAAGTGCAACAACAACAATAATCAGCATGGAAATGCTTCGGAAGCAATCAGAACAACAACAACAACCACAATAAAAGCAGCCGCTTTGTCAACTTCAAGTTGCGAGCGCGGCAACGTTGTAACAACATTCATCGGCTCAGAAACTGAAAACTCAGTACAACAAGCGTCACCACTACACGTGAAAACAACAAAAGCAACACCAAAACAACAATCGCAAACACACTCAAACCGAATTTTCAGGCAACACACCGCCACCAACACCACAACGCCCGCCACTAACGTCGCCGCGTCGGCCAGCCGCGCAACCGCGTCGCGCAACAAACACGCCGTCGTACAACAACGCTGCGCGGCGGCGCATCCTCTGCAATTTTGGTCGTTTGTCGTTGTCGTTGTCGCTGTCGCTGGGCTGCTGGCGCTCAATAGTGCGACGCCTGGTGCCGCCCTGCGGCTCACGAACGGCGGCCTCGGCAAGCCATCGGCCAGCAACAAGCAGCAGCTGAACATCGGCCTGATAGCGCCGCACACGAATTTCGGGGTGCGCGACTACAAGCGCGCCATCAACGGCTCCCTGCAGATGCTGACGAAGACACGCGGCACCAAGCTCACCTTCCTCAAGGACTACTCGTTCCAGCAGAGCAACATTCACTTCGCCATGATGTCGCTGACGCCGAGCCCTACAGGTGAGTCCGCAGCCACCGTCGCCGTCGCCGCCACCGTCGCCGTCGCCGTCGCCTGCTGAAAGCTTTTCCCTCACAGCTTCGAAGCCGCTTAACCCTGATGCGCCTAAGAAATTTGATCGGTCAGTAGAGCGCGTCAAAATCTTCAATCTTGAGAATTCAGACAGAATTTTTCACAAACTTTTCAACTACAAGAAAGTTTTGAAGTTCGAAAGTGAACTCAAGAAGTTTTAGCTGGATTCTTCTAAACTTAGCGAAAGTTTCATTTTTCGTTTATTCTTTAATAATTGTCAGCATTTGTGGATTTTATAGCGAAAATCGTTGCCTCGTGTTATTTCATCACATGAAAACTGTTAATGACCAGAATGACCTAAATGGCTGATAAGTGTTAAAAAAGAGAACAAAACGTGGACGAGGTATAGAGACAATAAATCCATAAACACACACACACACCCTCTCTCCCTCTCTCTCTCTCTGCCGCTTTAGTCTATAAATTCCGCACAGTAGACGGCATTAATAAAAATTAACACTTTTTCCGTTTAAGAGCCTCCTTCACATTTTACGAGTCCTATTTGCGATTCTTACGGCGCTGCGATTTTGGCGTCTGCTTTTGCTTGCCTTGATTTTAATTTGATGTCCGTCCCTCGCTTGCAAATTTGCAAATTGAAGCATGAGACAGACAGTTCGCTGCGAATGCTTTTCGGATTGCAAGTGCTTTTTCCTCCTTTCTTCCTCTGCTCAGTCGTGTTTTTAGAAGAGTTTTTTAATGTTTCTGCAGATGCCACTGATGCCGAAGGAGCCAAGGGGGGAAACGCAAGTAAGGTTCTTCTTTAGTGCTCTGGCCTGCTTTAGAGTTTCGCCTCTCGCGGCGAGAGGAAAACACAAGGAAAGCTTTTTCCACTTTAAGTTGTTCCAGTCTCGCGAGGGTTTTTGCTGTCATTGCCGATGATGTTGCTACTGTTGTCGCTATTGTTGTTGCTGTTGTCGTTGTTGTTGTCGTTGTCATTCCTGTTGTCGTTGTTGTTGCTACTGCTGCTGCTGTCGTTGTCATTACTGTTGTCGTTGTTGTTACCGTTGAGATGCGATGAGCTCGCTGTTTTATAGTTGTCTTTGCTGTTGCGTTTGTGAATGTTGTCGCTCCTGTGGTTGCCGCTTCCTCTCAGAGGGACGGACGTGGTTACTCTTGTGGTTGGTTGGGAGAGGCAGGTTGTTGTTGTTGCCGACCGTTATTGCTATTGAGATTTGCAATTCATGGCATTGCTGTCGATGACTTTGTTGTTGTTGTTGTTGTTGTTGTTGTTGAGCTACCGTTATCGTTGTTGTTTCTTGTATTCTACTGTTGTTCACATATTTTTTTAATAATTACATTCTCAACTTCTAGTCGATCCAACTGTGCGAGCGCGAATTCATTCATTTGCTTCACTGTTAACCAAGATTAAAAATCTCACTCTCCCGCTCAAACTAGTTGTACAAGAGAGAATTTATTAAAAATGGCGTAAACTCAGTTAACAGTTAAGTTAACCATCTGTTTTGAAGTTTAAACTTTTAACTATTTAAACTTTAAACTCTTCTCTCTCTAAGAATCTACAACCGATTTAATCTTCTCACTAAAACCCTCAAACGATTTTACTCGCTAAAATCCAAGCTAATTCCGCCTGATAACCGAATGGCTCACGCTATCGAGTAAGCAAATGTTTCTCATTTCATGCATGATCGGACATGACAGCTATTATAGCGCGTATTTGTGTTTGTGTTTGCATAATGCGTGTGAGTGGGAGCATCAATTTCTACATTAATATTGACACCATCACTCGGCTTGACTCGGCTTGACGTCACGTTAACGCGGCCGCAATATAAAACGTGCTTGCTGCGAAAATCGGAAGGAATGTAAATCGAAATGTTTGCATTTACACTTGTATGCCTGCAGTGAGAAATAGCTGTCTTCTCATTCCCCCTCCTCCTCTCCGCTCTCACCCTCACATTACACCCTCATTTTTACACACACACACACACACACACACACACACACACACACACACACACACACACCAACACACATACGCGCGCGCGATCGATATGAGATTTTCACACTCTGCTGCACAAATATTCACTTGAACTCCAGTTAAACAATCTTAACAAAACAACAACAACAAGAACAACAACAACAACAATTTCAATCTATAATCCCGTTAATAGCGTGTTATTGATAGGCGTGTCGGCGGAAGAGGGCGCGTGAATGGCAGCGGGCGTGGAGGTGTGCAAACCCCGCCACAAAATGTTGTTCTCAACGCACAACAACGATTCTCTCTGGCAAAATCTGCGCTTTAAATTTTTTTAGATAGATTTTCTCTCGAAATTTTACAGTCTGAATGCACCTGAAAGTGAAATAAATCAAGAGGATTTCAAGAACTGACCTGGAAATCGCAAGAAAGCAGCTCTTGTTTGCTGGTTTGGGGGTGGTTGGGGCGGGGGTGGAAGAGGTGTTTGGGAGGGGTGGGGCGGAGGTGGGGAGGGGTGGTGGCGAGGAGGGGCGGTGATGCGTAGTGGTGGAGAAGAGCTAAGGATTCGAAGAAGCATTTTGTAGGCTGTGGCAGGCAGGTAAATCCGAGCCTGAGGTCGGCTTTAGAAGTGCGTTCATGTGTGTGTGTGTGTGTGCGCGTGTGTATCCGTAGGTGTGTGTGTGTAGGTATGTGTGTGTGAACGTTTCAGTGCCTGTGCCTCCTGCGGTGTGCTTACAATTCCAGAGCGTTAGTTAAGAAGTTAACTTCGCTCCTGAGTTGCTCATGCATTACAATTGTTTTCGACCTCAAAATGTGTACAATGAAGTTAATAATTATACTATATAAGGACACTTCAGAGAGGAGGAAAGAAATCGGAAGGAAACACAATGAAATTTCACTGCATACAAAGTCAAACGAATTTCTGATACCAACTGCGTAGTATGAAAAAAAGAGAAAATCCACAGGAACTGCAGTTGTGTTTATCAAATGCAGAAATTGTTTGAATAAATTGAATATTTAAAAAGGCAAATGCGAAAATACTTGTAATCAACTTTCACTTGGCACTAAAAAACAAATCGAAAATCAGGAAAATCAGTTTTTTTTTGCTAGACACAAACTTCTCTGAAAATGTAGAAAGTTATTTCTCTCAGTGTATAACGGACAAACAGGAACCGCAAAAGCGGTTGTTACGACCTCATGCGGCGATTTACAGCAGTTTATCTCTTAAATGGCGAAAGCGGGACACCCTCACCAAATCCCCACCGCCATCCTCCTCCTCATCGCAGACGCCACCAAAACGACGACGTTGACGGCCACACCTTCGTAATATTTGCAGTCTTCTAAGCTGTCACACGAAAACTGACAGCTGCGTGTGTGTGTGTGTGCATGCGTAATTATGTTGTTGTTGTTGTTATTGTTCTCCATCTCCATGAAAAGTTTTCAATGTTGACTCTCTTGTTTGTTTGACAAGACAAGTTCTTCCAACACCAACTCAGCAGCAATCACAGCATCATTAGAAATGCCATCGTCACCATCACCATCATCATCATCACCGTCATCATCATCGTTATCATCATCATCATCGTCGTCATCATCATCATCATCATCATCATCATCATCATCATCATCATCATCCTCATCGTCGTCATCATTCAACTTCACTTATGCGTTTTTTCTACTTATAACGTGAATTCTCTTCTCTTCCTTAAATTCATTCACAATTGCACAAGCAAACAAACAAACAAACAGACCAAGCAACAACAACAAAGAACCCCCGTATCAACATATGTTGTTGTTGTTGTTGTCGTTCTTGTAGTCAGTCGTTCTTCCACCTAATTGGCGCCGAAGGATTCCCCAGGTCAAGAGAAAAAAGGACAAGTCTTGAACTTGGCCATCTCAAGGCGTCAATTATGGTCATTCATTCCATTCATTCGTTCCATTCATTCATTCAGTGCCGTCAGCCTGCCCCCATTCTGTAAGCTCCATTCATTCACACAGTCAGTCATTCGGTGAGTTCTTTCATTCTTTCATTCATTCATTCATTGACTTCAGTGACAGTCGTCGGTCATTTGCACGGGGTTGTGGTTGTTGAAGTTTTTCAGCTGAGGTTGTTGCTGATGTCACCTTGGTTGCTGTTTTTGTTGTTGTTGCTGTTGTTGCTGCCTCTCTGCGTGATACCGACTTCTTTTGTGCTGATTGCTGACTGCTTTTGTGCTGTTGCTGTCTTCCACGCTGTTTGTTGTTGATGTTGTCAGCATTTTCTGCTAACTTCTGCGCTCCGCGCTGGGTTGTTAAGCTGGTTCACCGTCTTCTTCGTTGGCCACAAAAACCTTTTTGAACGAATGAAGAATGAGAATGGCCTCTTGCCTGCGTGTGTTTTCTAAATGAGGGAAAGCATCGAAAGCCTGAGTGCGAGACTTTAATCCGCTAAAACCTCCTCCAAGTTTGACGGTCCTCCTGGAACTCACTGTTAAGTATTGCATCGGGAGGCAGAGGAAGTTTTAAGCTCAACAGTCATTTAGGTACGTTCGTCCACCGTCGAGTTCATTCGCCGTGAAGAAGTGCCCTCTCGTGTTTATCGCCTTACGTATGCCTCATGTTGGTCGCGGCCCTTCCAGCCCACTCGTCGTTTCTTAGGCTAGATCCTCGCCTTCGTTGCTCACCCGACAGAGTGGCGGGATATCGTTGCCAAAGCGATGCAATGAGCTCCTAAAAACTACATGGCCCTTCAAGAACTGCGTCAGATGACAGTCTAGTTCGCCGTGCTTTCAGCTTATCCACTTCACCAGGTTCGTGATAAGCGTATACGTCCACCGCCTTTTGATCGCTTCGTTCCAGCGTCTCTGCCACGTTTCTGTTGAGACTCCCCTTCCACGTAGCGCATCAAATTCTAACACGGCACCGGCGAGCCTCAACAGCTATTATAACCATCAGTATCATGTCTGGCAATACGGAGGCCGCGCATTAAGCCGGTGTACTCTGGCAAACTGCTTTCCGATAGTCTTATTTTCAAGACATTCAGCCCAGATCGGTGCCGCATAGATCAGCCCTGACGTAACTAAGTTCGCTGGTAGGTGACGTTCTCTAGGTGTTTTCGAAAACAGAGGCGGTCGTCCACCAGAACGCCAAGGTATTTAGTCGCGCGTTGCGATTGGATTGTGTGACACCATCCATACTCAGATGAACGCCTTCGACTTGCTAACGACTCGACATTAATACTGCTTCAGTTCTGTCGGCTGTCAGTGCCAAGCCAGTTGATCCCAGCCATAGTCGGATGCTTTCAGTGGCCCCCCTTCGCTTTTCTGTAGCTTGCTGTATGCGTTTCGCCACAACCACCGCTATGTCATCAGCAAATCCAATGACGTGACCCCCCCAACCAGACTTGAAGTCTCAGAACTCCGTCGTACATAGCGTTCCACAGGAGGGGACGAAGCACTGACCCTTGAGAAACCCGCCGATTGTTATACAGTATCTGTGGGTCCGTCATCGCTGTCATAAAGCAGCGTTCTAGCACTGAGATAGCTGCTGACGATCTGCTGAAGGTATAGAGGGACAGATTTCCTTCTCCCGAGGCCTGAAGGATGCCAAACCAGGACGCCGTGTTGGAAGCGTTTTTGACGTCGAGTGTAGTAACCGCGCAATACTCCTCGCGGATCCAACTTTCCACCTCTTGTCCCTCGAATAACTCCTGAAAAAAAGTAAGTCGCAAATCTTAAAAACGTGAAATTTCCATTCATTAACGTAAGCATTCAAGTTTGAACAATTCAGATGAAATTGGCAGATGGAAAGCATTTAAAAAAGTGAAATCCTCCTCCCCGGCCTGCTTCCCCCAAGCTTCCGATTGTTAACTACTTCCCTGCTAATCAAACGGCCCCCCCAAAATTTCCTTTGTCACTCAAAGGAAATGCGTTTTCTTCCCACACCAGCCGAGCCTCCCTCTCCCGCCTGCCAACCCTCACGCGGCCCACACCCCGCCCCCGCAGCCAGCCAGCCAGCCAGTCACCCAACAATCATCTGAGCTCATCTCGGCTTTGCCTTCTTAGCATTGGATTCCTGTTTTGCTACCCTAGCCAGGAACTGGGGTTGATTGAAATAAATTTCAGCGCAGGGAACGTCGATTTCCTTGTAATCAAACATCAGCCAGTCGCTCGCTTCCATCCACTACCGCCCGCTGTCGGCGACTCGACGGGGTTTTCACGCTGCTAAACACGGACGGGCTGCGTTCACCAGTTACAAGCTATCGAGGGGCGATCTAATTTCCAGCTCTTGTTAATGCGATTTCCGTATTACGGTCTCTGGTCGTTCATCCGATCCCGCGCACACACACTCTGTACTCGTTACGTTGCTGTACTCGTTACGTTGCTTTACTCGGTACAGTTGCCGGTGCTGCAGCCGTTGATGATGATGATGTTGATGATGATGATGATGATGTTACTGGTACTGCTGCGCTTGTTCTGGTGCCGAAATTGCTTCATCGGCCACATTCGCTGCTACTTTCGACGTAAACATTCCTGGTCTCACTCACGCCTTCATTTCGGTTTATTGATTTCTGTTAGTAGCGATGCGTCGCAGAGAGTAACGAATTGATGAAAAATAGTTTCAGTGTACTTGGCTTGCATGAACATCTAAATCTCAACTTGCAACCAGAGACGTGGCCTGTGTAAAAATATTGCTGACTATTAACAGCTATAAAATTCGCTCTATGAATTCCAATAAACTCGTCCGATTTTTGTTGACGGAAGACGTTTTCTGTAAACTAGGGTAGTCTGTCTCTAAGAGAGAGAGAGAGAGAGAGAGAGAGAGAGAGTGTGTGTGTGTGTGTGTGTGTGTGTGTGGGTGGGTACGTGCAAGTGTATTCGTGTGTGTGTATAACTTTGTCTGTCCGGAGATGGGTGTTGGCTGCGCTGTGAAAGAATTCATCTTTACTCCGACTTCTGCTTCCTGTGCTTGTTTCGGAAAATTTCCCTCACGATGTCGGGCGATGGTGTGCGTGACACACTGGGCCGCGTGCACCGCGGCTACATGTAGTGGTGGCCGCTCTGTTCCTGTGTGAAGTTCCGCACTCTGTCGCGCGACTGAAGTTCGAGTGCTTCTTCGAAGCCCAACTTAATGGAGGTTTAAATGAGTATGTAGTTGTGTTTCAACAGCTGGAACATCGCAGCGCTTCACATCCGGAACGTATCAGAGAAATTGATGAGCTGTTTACTGACGTTGCAGTTCCCTGGTGTTTACTTAGTGAGTGGGTGTGAGGGAGATGGAAGCGGGGGCCAGAAATCTCCTTTTTAATGTCCTTTTAAAACATTTTTATACGCTTTACTAACCGCGTAGAACTTCCTTTGAATTTCCTTTGAATTACCTGACTATTTTGGAGCGCCTTTGTCATCGCACTGAGTTTTCTCTTTCTTAACTTTTCATATTTGTCACTCTTAACTTTCATCACTCCCATCACTTGAAAAGCTCGTAGATTCGTTCATTTTAGAATACGTTGAACATGTTAAACTCGTTAATTCGTCGTTAATCTCCTTCTTATAACGAGTACATTTACATATCCCACTTTCTTAACCCTTTGACTCAGTTTAGATAAGCTTTACAATCTCTGACTTCGCTTTGCTGTGCTTTAAAGTTTAAATGAAAGCAATATGTAAGAGTTAATAATTACCGATAAGTTTTCTTCTTCAACTTAACGAAATTAAACTTACATTACAAAGAAACACAATTAGTTGAATTATTTTAATCGTGAATCTTAAACTCCGGCTACTTGTGCTTTTAACTTTTTATTTCAATCTCAGTTGAAATTTCTTCGATTCACCAAATGTCATTAAATTTCTGACGATTTCGTGTTT
Organism: Sicus ferrugineus; assembly: GCA_922984085.1. Lineage (NCBI taxonomy): Eukaryota > Metazoa > Arthropoda > Insecta > Diptera > Conopidae > Sicus > Sicus ferrugineus. The sequence goes on from OV277351.1 coordinate 26,955,421, forward strand.
CCCTCGTCACACTATTAATCGTAGTTTTATGCGCGATAAACTTTATAGCCCTGATGGAATGAGGTGATGATTCTCAGTTATATCGAAGTGTTTTTAGAGGCGAACGTTTATTAACTCTTAAGCATTTCTTTTCGTGAGATTTCTTAATTAGCAATTCTAAAATTCAAGTGACCCATTTCAACCTTCCTTCGCTCGCTCTTCTTGCGGTCAACTGCAAACCAAATGTTTTTGCACCTTTTCAATTGAAAACCGTCGCTGGGAAATTAAACAGCATCAGCTGTTTCTGGTTGCACTGGTTATATAATCCACCATTGATACCTAGGAGAAGTTCGCAAGGGGACAATTTGATTATAGCGCGACCGGATGATAATCACGTTTTCTCGTCTCCTCACCACCTTCCAGCAGTGGCAACTTAATTTTCCACGCTTTCACCGATTCGTGGGAGAGAGAGAGAGAGAGAGAGAGAGAGAGAGAGACGAAGAAGGCGCGACCCATGACGTTGGCAGTAAGTTTTCGTGCCAAAAGTGGAGATTTTAATTGGAAATTCTATTGTGCAAAGCCTCATTTATCTGTCTGAATGTATATCAGTCTGGCTGTCCGTATGTCTGTATATCTGCCACAGATAGTTAAAGTTTCTATACATTTCCGAGAAATGTTTGCACTCGAGTTTCAGCTGTTTAACAAAATTTTAATGCTTTAGAAATGTGTGTGCTGACGAATGTTTTGTGCAGCGACTGAAGTTTTGATAATTTAAAAGTTCATAGCAAACGTCGAAACCATTTGCTTTGAATATTTTATGAAAAGTTGCCTCATAGTTCTTATTGTCCTAATTAATTATCTCAGTCGTTTTCCCCTTTCTTTTCTGTCCCATTTCGGGGTTGTAATTCCATCATCATCATCACAGTTTAGTGTTACTTCAAAACGTGCAATACAGTACGAAATACTTCGGGATGATGGGATCAATAGTATTTTGAGTCAAACTTTCTTCTCTCCTTTCCGTCTCTTTTTTAAAAAGCTTCCCGAAATATTCATCCCGGAGTGATGAACAGTAATCAACAGTAACATTTTTAGACTTCTTTCGAATTTCTACTGTTTTTCGATATAAAAGTTTATGAACTATTTTACAAAAATTAACTAATAGTACGAACTATTTTTGCTACCATCCATGCCACAGTGTAAATTTGTATCATGAGCATATAATATGCTTTGTCCTTCTTCTATCTATCGCATCATAATCCCAATATCTTCACACCGCAAATAACTTATATTGATGCAATCATACAAAAGTTTAATTTTTAGTCTTGATGGCATGTTTATCCTGTTCATTTTCCCTGAACTTGTGCTGTGGTGGGGGTGGGTGGGGGAGAATCGGGAAGAATGTGGGTAAAAACTTGCTTCGCCATCTTACGGCTTCGCTATCAATAGTTGGATTTAATGCGAGTCCGTCAAGCCAACGATTGTGTTGGGCTGGCATTGTTAAGCGTAGGACGTGCGGCTTATTCTACACTTGAAATGCTGCTACAGCCATACGTGACATCCGTTCTCCATCTCCAGAACTCGATAATTTATTTCGCTTTCAACTGATAAAGTAAAATTAGCCGTTCGGAGGAGGAAAAACAACAAGACACATCCATCGGTCTTTACGGACTGAAAATAAATGAGCCACATGCGGAACACAAAGCAAATACAGCAACAACATATAGGACGATGGCATCCCAAAGGCCGAGACCAATAATTGCGCACAGATACGCCAGTAGCACTAAATGTGTCTGTATTGGTGGTGTATGTGTGTGTGTGTGTTGTAAGTGTAGCGTTTAACCAGTGAAATGTTCAGGGACATGAAATTGGAATGTAATTATGAAAGTTGAGCATTGCAACTTCTGAATGTCTTAATTTACTATTAAATATTTGCTCTCGTCATTCGATCCTTGTTTGCTCCTTCCCTGTCCTTAAGGACTTAGACTCCGAAGAGGATTCTACATGCTTGTAACTCTCATTCGTTAACTCAGAAAGGAATTGCTTCTTCCTAGAAATGCGTTCTTTATGAGTTTCTCAATTATTTCAACATCTTCTCTTGTTTTCAACTTTTTTAGCCATTCTCAGCACTCTCTGCAGAGATTTCCTGCACGAGAACATTTCCGCTATTCTGTACATGATGAACAACGAGCAATTTGGCCACAGTACCGCCTCCGCGCAGTACTTCCTTCAGCTGGCCGGCTACTTGGGGATCCCCGTGATATCGTGGAACGCCGACAACTCGGGACTGGAGCGACGCGCGTCTCAATCCACGCTTCAGCTCCAGTTAGCTCCAAGTATAGAGCAACAAAGTGCCGCCATGTTGAGCATCCTGGAGAGATACAAGTGGCATCAGTTCTCTGTGATCACCTCTCAGATAGCTGGGCATGATGACTTTGTGCAGGCTGTGCGGGAGCGCGTGGCGCAGATGCAGGATCACTTCAAATTCACCATACTGAATGCGATCGTGGTAACGCGTACCAGTGATCTGATGGAGTTGGTGAACAGTGAGGCGAGAGTGATGCTCCTCTATGCCACACAGGGAGAGGCCATAACTATTCTTCGAGATGCTGAAGAGATGAAGTTGACGGGTGAGAACTACGTTTGGGTGGTGAGTCAGTCGGTGATCGAAAAGAAGGATGCGCACCCGCAGTTCCCGATCGGCATGTTAGGGGTGCACTTCGACACGAGTAGTGCAGCCCTGATGAACGAGATATCGAATGCGATAAAAATTTACGCTTACGGTGTGGAGGCGTATTTAACGGATCCTGGGAATCACGGCCGAAAACTGACAACACAGTCGCTGTCATGTGAGGACGAGGGGCGTGGCCGTTGGGACAACGGTGAAATGTAAGAGACCTTCCGATATAATTCCTCTACACACTTAAAACTTTTGCGAGATCGAAGACTCCATGATTTTTACTCCACAGCTTCTTCAAGTACCTGCGCAATGTTTCCATCAAAAGCGATCTCAACAAACCTAACATTGAGTTCACCACAGACGGTGATCTGAAGTCGGCCGAGCTGAAGATCATGAATTTGCGGCCCAGTGCGAATAATAAGAACTTAGTTTGGGAAGAGGTTTGTTAGGCCAAATATATTTTGACCTCTCTAACCGATCCTTCGTCATAGATCGGGGTCTGGAAATCTTGGGAGACACAAAAACTCGACATACGTGACATTGCCTGGCCAGGAAATTCGCATGCGCCCCCACAAGGTGTCCCGGAGAAATTTCATTTGAAGATCACTTTTCTGGAGGAAGCACCCTACATTAATCTCTCACCAGCTGACCCTGTGAACGGCAAATGTTTAATGGATCGCGGCGTGCTATGTCGTGTTGCCGCCGACCATGAGATGGCAGCGGACATCGACATGGGACAGGCACATCGCAATGAGTCATTCTATCAGTGCTGCAGCGGCTTCTGTATAGATTTGCTCGTGAAATTCGCCGAGGAGTTGGGATTCACCTACGAGCTAGTGCGCGTTGAAGATGGCAAGTGGGGCACTCTGGAGAATGGAAAGTGGAATGGTCTCATTGCGGACCTGGTCAACCGCAAAACCGATATGGTGCTGACCTCACTGATGATCAATACCGAACGAGAGGCCGTAGTTGATTTCAGCGAACCCTTTATGGAAACGGGCATCGCAATTGTGGTGGCCAAGCGCACGGGCATCATATCGCCCACAGCTTTCTTGGAACCGTTCGATACAGCCTCATGGATGTTGGTCAGTTTTCGAGTTTCGCTTCACAAATCCGATAAAACCCAACACTCTTGTCTCTAATCTCTTAATCTCTCCACTATCTCTCTCGTCCGACAGGTCGGCATTGTTGCCATACAGGCGGCCACATTTATTATCTTCTTATTTGAGTGGCTCTCACCCAGTGGCTACGATATGAAACTCTATCTGCAGAATACTAGTGTGTCACCCTATCGTTTCTCCCTGTTCCGCACATACTGGCTGGTATGGGCGGTACTCTTCCAGGCCGCCGTGCATGTAGACTCACCGCGCGGATTCACCTCACGCTTCATGACCAACGTTTGGGCTCTCTTTGCTGTGGTGTTCCTAGCCATCTACACAGCCAACTTGGCAGCCTTCATGATAACACGGTAAGTTGTGCCAACCATAAGGTGCTGAGTATTCGCCCGAGTGGAAAATATCACTATTTTGGTATGTTTGCCAAGCAACGTCAGAGAGTGGGAGTTAAAGAAACCAATCCGTGTTCTAAACTTAGCAAATATCTTTACGCAAATGCCTTCCAGCAACAGCCAAATCTACATTCTTGATTTTGACATTGTCTGAAGTTCCTTCCAAAAAGCACCGCCGACAAGCAAGTTGTCATCAAGTTATCACAAATGTCCAAAGATTTCTTTTACGGTAGGCATGAACCAATCTTTATTTGGGGCAAGTATATTGTATATTCATATAAGCACAACCGCAATCAACCGAAATCAGTATAATCGAAATGGTAAATTATGTTTAGTAAGCCATTCTTAGTGATGCACCACCAATATTTAAGATACTTTCGATATCTGCTTTCATTTCGACTGGAGAAGTCTGTCGGTTCTCGTTTCGATAAAAAGATAATGCTTCGATCGGGATTTTTATCTCTACCGAAAAATACTATCTCGATCTCGGTCTACATATCGACTGAGAAGGCTGTCTCGATCTCTATTGTAGTCTTGGCAGAAAAAGACGGTCTTCGTCTCCTCTTGACTGCCTCGACCTCAGTTTCCTTCCTTACCTGAAAAGGCTGTCTCAATCTCTATTGTAGTCTTGACAGAAGGAGAGAACGATTTCGACCTTCGTCTTTATGGAAGAAAAATGTTGAATTGAAGTACCTCAATACTGGTTCGGGTTCTGACATGCTGTCACGATTTCGGTAATCAACGGACCTTGATTTACTGACTCCTTTGTGAGCCAATCTGCGCCTAGATATCCAAACCGTTATCGATTTTCAAAGAATTACTTTAATTTAAACTTTACTGGATCATTAAAAACTTGTCAGTTTCATGCCACTTCACCTTGCTGTGGAGTGGAATGTATTCTACTTGCGCTTGAATAGTCATCCAGTTTGTATGTGCGTAGGTTTCGCATTCAACGTGTTGACTTGTATTTTCAGTGAAGAGTTTCACGAATTCAGCGGCCTGAATGACAGCCGTCTGGTGCATCCGTACTCGCACAAGCCGTCATTTAAGTTCGGCACGATTCCCTACAGCCACACCGATTCGACCATCAACAAATACTTCAAGGAGATGCACTACTATATGGTTCAGTAAGTGTGTTTTGTACTCCTCCTCGCCCCCGCCCACCCCGTCGTTGATGTCCCCTCATTCTCATTTTCTTGATGATTGCAGATTTAACAAGACCAGTGTTGCCGAGGGCGTCGCGGCGGTGCTCAACGGTAACCTGGACTCGTTCATCTACGACGGCACCGTGTTGGACTACCTGGTGGCTCAGGACGAAGACTGCCGCCTGATGACGGTAGGCAGCTGGTATGCTATGACAGGTAAGCTACGACAAGTGCCGCGGCTCCCCTTTCTACTGAACGACATTCCAATCACACCCCGCCCCTTCCCGCCAAAGGTTACGGACTCGCTTTCAGCCGCAACTCCAAATACGTCCAGATGTTCAACAAGTACCTGCTGCAGTTCCGTGCCAACGGCGATCTGGAGCGCTTGCGCCGCTACTGGATGACCGGCACCTGTCGTCCTAACAAACAGGAGCACAAATCTTCCGACCCCCTCGCTCTGGAGCAGTTCTTGTCCGCGTTCCTGCTGCTGATGGCGGGTATCCTGCTGGCCGCTCTGCTGCTGCTCCTCGAGCACGTATACTTCAAATACGTGCGCAAGCGGCTGGCCAAGAAGGACGGCGGCCACTGCTGTGCCCTCATATCTCTATCGATGGGCAAGTCCTTGACCTTCCGCGGCGCGGTGTATGAGGCGACGGAAATACTAAAGAAGCATCGCTGCAACGATCCGATTTGCGACACGCATCTGTGGAAGGTGAAGCACGAGCTGGACATGTCACGATTGCGGGAGCGTCAACTGGAGAAGGTGCTGGAAAAGAACGGCATCAAGCCGCCGCAAGTAAGGTGAGTGTTCGTGCCTGCTCGGCTTTAAGCATGGAAAACAAACGAAGTCAACATAATCGCACTTTTCTATATTCAGACTGGCTTCCTCGTCGGATCTGCTTAATCACTCCCATCTCAAGGAACGTCCACCCTTGCTGGGGAACCTCAGCTTAGCAGCGAGCGCACAAGACTTGTACAGATGGTGAGTTTTTCCAAAATTGGGTTGGGGTTCCCCCCCCCCCCCCCCGCCCATCCTGCTTAGCAAAACCGTGAGGCAATTTTTTTATGGTTCGCTAAGCTAATGCAAGATTTGAAATTCTCTAAAGTCAACGCTTCGCACCACCCACCACGTACGCCTCACACCACCCGTGCCACCATCTCTGATTCCACCAACCATTCGGGGTTCTGTAGTAAAAATAATCCCGGTTGCTTTTGTGCGGACTTCTTTTTTATACGCCGCTACACCCGAAGGGAGTAGAGTGGGTATATTTATTTTGTTCTTCCGTTTGTAACGCAGAGAAGGAGACGGGATAGATATAGAAAAGTATATATATTCTTGCTCAGCGTCACCTCCTGAATCGATTTACCGATTTCACCTCCTGATCCGTCCGTCCGTTTGTCTGTCTATCTGTTGAAATCACGATTACGGGAGAACGAAAAGAGATATCGCGATGAAATTTGGCACAAATATTCTTTATTATTTGGCATTGAAAATGGGCGAGATCGGTGAACAACCACGCCTTCTTTACATACGGAAGGTAAAGGCACCTCGTTTCAAAAAAATGTTATACTCTGAATATCTCATAAACCGTGCGAGATATTGAGGTATAATTTTATTCCGGAACATGACATGGGCCACGCCCACTCATAACAAAGTTGGCAATATCTCATGAACGGTATAAGATATTGAGATGTAATTTTATCACGATGTATCCGGAAGAACTACCAATAAGCTTGCCAAAAATGGGCGTGCTACGCCCACTCATACAAAAGTTAACATATCCAGCAGTATCTAGAGACATAAAAAAATATTTGCCTAAAATGGGCGTAGTCCGCCTACTTCTACAAAAGTTGCTAAGTGACGAAATTATAATTTTTTTAGTTACTCTGGTGTAGGGTATTTAGATTCGAAATCTAATCAGGCAGAAGACAACACTTTTACTTGTTATGTCTGTGTTTTGGGGTGGGCAGCGTGTAATGCTGCCACCTTCCGCTCCACTTACTCCTCTGCCACTTCCACACAGTTCTCTTTTACCCCACAACAACATTAGCAACAAATTTTTAGTCTGTAAGAACATTGTTTCAATAGCCTAAATAAATAAATACGAGTACAAATATGGTAATAATATCACATGCATAATCCACTTAAAAAGGCACACTTACGGACCTTTTTCCCCACAGAACTGGCAGCCCTGCTGGGTATTGGATGGATGCTGCGAGGGTATGTAAATCAGCAAACAGTTTTGGCTTCCTTTGTGTTCATTATCTGATTTGGCAACTTTTCACAGCTTCCTACCATTTCCTCAATTCTTTGGTTCGCCTTTGACTTCTGTGGCCTTTGCTGGTATAATAAGGCGTCCTTTGTTTGGCCAACAAACTCCGGCGTACTGTCGCCAACACTCCACCGTTCCACCCCACACTTAACGATGAGATCTGTGTCGTCTCTCTCTCTCTCTCTCTCTCTCTCCCTCTCTCCCTCCCCCTCTCTCCCTCCCCCTCTCCCTTTCTCTACAGTTCAACAAGCTGTGTACTGTGCAAAATAATCAGATGGTGTGGGGGAGTGTAATTCGATGGATGTGATAGAATTCAATGTTGTCATGAATCTCAGGCAGTGTCATGTGCCTGATAATGGGTGTGCTGTGACTTTGTGGAGCTATCCCGGGGTTGATGGAGAAATGACAACTACTTTCCACTCTTCAATGCTTTATATCGACGAACTTCGTGATCAATAAAATTGTGCGTAAATGCTCGGCGCATTAAATTTTGGTGGGGTGACACAGTAATTGTTTCCCCTTGCGATTTGATGAGGTTTTCTTTATAACTAAAATAGTTTTACTTGGTGAGAGTGCGCAGAATTAACTATTGAATTGTTTTGTTTTTAAAAAATCGCCTGTAGAAGATTAAAAGCGGTTAACTAAACTACTTCTGTATATGGAGAGAGTAAACAAAATTTATTTTCTTTACCATTATAGGTCTTATACGAAGGAAATAGCGGAGATGGAGACTGTGTTGTAAGCGCCAAGATACTGAAGCCGCCAGATACTGAGGTGAAGTTTTCTAATGTAATGAAATCAAAATGAGTAAAGTTTGTTTAACAAAAATGCAGCAATAAGTTAACATGAATATTAACTACTATAAGTTGAGAAATAAGCAGAAAACAAGAGCCAACCAAATTTTTATGTACGAAATGAATCAAAAATTAAAAATGCTCGAAAACGTGCAACTTAAACTCCGAAAACCTTAAACACGAGAAACTATTAATCACATTGGATTAATAGAATTAATTGGAAGAAATGAAAACTATAGTTTAGTGCAAGTTTTTTTGCAGTAAATAGTAAAGGTTGAAGTAAGCATAAAGTAAAATTTTTTTCTAATACGTACTAAAATACTAACTAAAGAATTTCTGTACGCAAGGCATCAACTAAAACGCGGATTTGCCGAACTAAAAGCTCTGTGAGAAATCGAAACTTTCTACTATTTAAAGCTTAAAAGCTTCAGAAGCTCTGAAATAAATACGAGTGTTTTAATTAATTTAGTTTATTTATAATAATAAAAGAACTTGCGATTTTCTCTCTTTTATCATCTCCTCCTGCATTCCACACGTTTTATTCATTCTAAGCTTATATTAAACCAACTGAGAGAATTTATAAGATAGAGAGAGAGGGAGAGAGAGAGAGAGAGAGAGGGGGAGAGGAAACATTAAGAATCTTTGGAGAACATTTAACACCGAAAAATCGCCACAAGTTTTATAAAGACATTTTGAAGAATTGTTACTTACTAATTAAGATTATATCGACATATATACACAGATACACATATATTAAATTGTTGTCAATGAGAATAGAAAGATTTTCTTCCCAATTCAGTTGGCTCTCGTCCCTCTCACACGCTTTTCGTAACACCTGACTAACTAAATCCCTTCGCTAAAACTGAAGTAGTGATCGTCTGTAGAGAGTTTGCTTCTTCTTTTGACAACTTCAAAGTCACGATAAAAATCTCAAATTCTAAAACTTGCATTAACAAACCCATTAACTTTAATCCAATTAAACCGAAACGAGAAGATATAAGTAAATTAAATAAAATGAATAAGAAGAATAAAGAAAAAGTTAACTGAAAGAACACAAAATTGTTATTTAACAAACAAAAAGTTAACTGAAAGAAAGCAAATCAAATGAAAATAAAATGAACAGAAGTAACATAAAGAAAAAAAAAGTATAAAGCAGCATAAAATAAAGTAAAGCAATTGAAAATAAAGCAAAATAACGTAAAATAAATTCAAATTAATTAAAATAAAACAATCAAAAGATGTTAAAATGTAATCAGATACGTATGAATATTTTGTATGTAGGTTAATCGAACAATTTAATGTAAAATTGAATGTCTAAGAGTAAAACTAAATGTTTATAACGAGAAAATAATGCGCAAAACTATTATGCTTCCGAACGAAATGTGTTTAAAAAGTAATTAAATTTACCTTAAAGATAACCAAACCGTATGAAGCAACAAAAACCTAAAAAACGCTAAGGAATAATATATTATTTAATTAATTTTTCCAAGAGGAATTCTTAATGTTGTGTTCATACTAGTTATTGTGGCTGCATGTACTCGTATTTACGTATGTCTGTCTCCTTATCTATAACATTAGAAAATTTCATAAGATTTGCAATTATAAAGAGTTTTTTTTTTAGTTTTAATTCTTTTTAAAAATTCAAAAATTCAGTTGCATAGATTTTTCTTGTCTAAATGCTTGTTTTCTTCTTTCCTACGGAAGTTCATCATGTAAGTTTCTCGTTCCTTTAATCAAATCTCAACTTTTATTCTTCGTGCTTAAAACCAACCGCAAAATAATTCCTCACCTGTTTAGTTAACTAAAGCCAGTAAAAATTCATACAAATCATACAAATCAAGTAAAATTAATACCTTCTAACAACTACACGCGAATCTATTACCGTCTAGAGGAGGATTCATGGGATTGACATGGAAATTTCTTCTTATCCTTCTGCTTGTCTTGCATAATGTTTTTCTCTACTTCTTATAATAATGTTAATGTTTTTCTATATTTCTTCACTGGTAATTCAAAATGTTTTCTGCACGAAAATTGTTAGGTAAAGTATGGGAAATCGAATTCCAAACTTTCTAGATTTTTCTATAATATTTTCACTTTCATATCTTCCTTTTTATAAAGCTAAGCTTTTGATTAGATTTCGAAGATAAATTCGAAATAATTTCGAGTTAGTATAAAATATGTGTGAGATTTACAAAAGGTGATGAATTTCAATATTGAAAGCATTTTTATGTAGTTACTTTTTGTACAATTGTGCCAAATAATGATTTTGCTTGATAATACAAACTTATATTACAAGAGAGTTTGAAAGTAAGCAAACTATATATGTAGCTAAATTATATATTTAAATTTTGAGAAGAAAGCTGTTTATATATATATATACGTACTATACATATATGTATAAAAGTACAGGAATTTATACGGTTTTATCGTGTTACAGCCGATTTTGTTGTTTTAAGCAAAACATTTATATAAAAAAGTAATGCGTCGCTTTGAGAAAATATTAGTTGATGTTTATATATATATGTTGGGTTTCAGTACTCGCATGATATAGTTGTTGTTTTCTTCTGTTTAAGGAAGCTTGCATTGGAAAATTATTGAAAATTCAAATAGATTTGTATGTCAAAGCACGTGAAATCAAATGTCATTTGAAGCAGCACATGACGCAAAAAATGCATTCTTCTGATGACACTGCTGGTCGATTTTTGCCAATTTAAATAATGCACCTGAAGAGTCTAACGGTATATTTTGGGAAGGTGAATCAGTGTGGGGAAAATATAGAAATACCTTTTTGCTACTATAATCGATGCGCATTATTAAATTATTTTGCATTATTTATCGCAATACTTATTTGCCGTAATTTGTATTTTTTTTTTTGTAAGATTTTGTGTACTGAAATGTTTTATCATTAAGACGTGAAGTTATTGACAAATTAAAAAGAAATACAAGTTAACATTACATTGCATAAGTAGTTAGTAATTATAAAAGCCAAAACAACACAAAAACAACGTAACTAAATAAATATTTAACGGGAGGCGTTATAATTGATTTCGCTCATTAGTTTACTGGGAATCTAAAAATGTGTGCATATTTATACGAAGGAAATCAAGTTCATACATGTATTTTTTAATGTATTTAACGTTTTAAGGAGGACAATTTGTTATATGATTATTTAAAAGTCACTCACAAATATTATTTCTGTGTTCAGTTAACACAGAAAACGACAAAGTAATAAAAGTGAAATCATTGGAATCGAAAAATTTAAAAGTATAAGCACAAAAAAATTGTAATTGTTGAAAAAAATCATAAAAAACCACGATCGAAAACTATTTGAAAATAATCAAAACTGGTGGCGAAATGAAGAAACTAACTTGTTGTGGTAGACACGGGAGGCAGTCAAAATGCAATAAATGTATACAGACAAACAGCCAAAAAGAGTTTTCTTTCAATTTGGAATTTCGAAGGAGAGAAAACGGTTATGAATAAAATGTGAAATCGTACCATTTAAGTTATTCGTTAAACAAAATGAGTTCGACACTTAGTGGATGGCCTTTGGGAATTCACTTAAAAAGGTGTGAATTCTGAAGAATTTTAAATAATTCACACTTTTTCACAAATGATAAGATTAAAACTCACACTGATTTTAATTTTTATAGCATGTAAAAGTGTTGATGAAGAGGTTCGTGCAAATTCCAGCTAACATAGCGGGATGACGAGATTGCAGCTCTGGTTTAACTCTTCTTTCTAGTTTTCTATTACAATTATGGAATTCCTTCTTTGTAATCTCTTACAATTATGGAATTCTGTTGGAATTTCGCTGCACACAACTGCATTTCATTTTGGTTGAACTCACACACGCCAGCAAGTTCACGTCGTTTTTACTCTCTCTTCACCATCTTCTGTTAAAGTGCCAGTTCACACGCACACAATGTCTCGAAATTCTTTTGCTACATTAGTGTTACCTTTTCAATATATATATAGTATCACATATATATAGTATCACATATATATAGTATCACATATCCCAATGAAGGAAATATTTATGTTCTTGGAATGCGTGTAAATTTATTCAAAATGTAATGAAGCTAAAGAAACTAGCAACGAAAAGAAGACTTTTTGGGTAAAGCGGTGCCACCGAAGAGATGTTTTGTACAGCCCTCGCTCACGTTATTCCGGATCCCTACCTACCAACAAAAAGTGCTCATCAGATGGAAAATAAAAATTTACTTTGGGAATTTCCATTATTTTTTAATTGGAGTTGCAACAACAATTTATCTCAAATGCTTTCGTGTGTAAGTTCGCCCTTTCATGATATTTGTTTGCACTTCTCGGAATTACCGTATTTTGATTGTTTGATAACCAACAATCATATCATTAGTAATATATTACCAATATATTTATATTGCTAGCTCTTGTTGTTTTTCTACGCTGAGCGAAAGAATAATGTTTTGCCAACTTTGGGAAACCTTTTATTTATTCATCGTATTACTCGTGTAAATGCGATGGAAAGCTGATTTTCAACTAACCTGGTGTGTGGCGACCTTATTCGTGGATTGTATATTCGGAATGAGCGGCTTCCACATTGGAAAGGAAACGTCACTCTGCCATTTTGTTATCACTCCCAGTGGCATCGACAACGTAAGTTAATTCGTCGGTAGAAAAGTCGGTTCAATAAATTATGAAAATTTGGAGAAAAATGTTTTACTTAAAAACCGTAAGCCACAAGAGTTCCAAGTTAATGCCTGGAAAGCACTTTAGTTCTGTAGCGTTTTAGGGCTTTTTTGTGGTCTGGATATGGACACGTGTTTCAGGCTTCCTTGGAAGACGGAAAAGTTTGGTTAATTCGCTTTAATTTGGTTTTTATTGCAGGTCCCGTTACTCACAAAACGTTAACATGTCGGGAGGTTTAGAGATCCTATCTCTGAAGGAAGATGATGTTACAAAGATGTTGGTTGCCACCACCCACTTGGGGGCGGAAAACGTGAACTTCCAGATGGAGCAGTACGTCTATAAGCGCCGCCCCGATGGTATCAACATCATCAATTTGGGCAAGACGTGGGAAAAATTGATGCTAGCGGCACGCGCAATCGTAGCTATCGAGCATCCTCAAGATGTAAGTTTTCCAGTTGAAGCTACCATCTATTGTGGGTGGGTAGAGATTTTCTTCGTGATGAGTTATCCTTCTTTCGGGTCTGAAATGTAATGACGATACTTTTTGAACTGATACAGTAGAAAATACTAAAATTATTGCTAACAACCAACGGAGGCAGACGAAATAATCGGATAGAATTTTCTTTTCGTGGCAGGTTTTCGTCATCTCGTCTCGTCCTATCGGCCAACGTGCTGTTCTGAAGTTCGCCAAGTACACTGAGACAACTCCAATCGCTGGTCGTTTCACTCCCGGTGCCTTCACCAATCAAATTCAACCAGCTTTTCGCGAGCCTCGCCTGTTGGTTGTAACCGACCCGATGACTGACCACCAGCCCATCATGGAAGCTTCGTATGTTAATATCCCGGTGATTGCCTTCACCAACACCGACTCTCCATTGCGTTACATTGACATTGCCATTCCGTGCAACAACAAGTCTCCCCATTCCATCGGTTTGATGTGGTGGTTTTTGGCACGAGAAGTGCTGCGTCTGCGTGGCACCATCTCGCGCTTGAGTGACTGGCCTGTTGTGGTGGATTTGTTCTTCTACCGCGATCCTGAGGAAGCCGAGAAAGAAGAAGCGGCTGCCAAGGAACTGGCGCCGCCGCCTAAGATTGAGCCGGAGGTCGTTGAGCATCCAGTTGAGGAGCCTACCAACTGGGCTGATGAGGTTGCTGCGGAAGCCGTTGTTCCCGGCGCTGAAGACTGGACCGATGAAGCTGTCAAAACCACTTGGGGTGGTGATGGCAACTTTTAAGCCAACTTAAGTTATCTACAAATGTAGCAAAAGGATATTTTAACTGAAATAAAGACCACCATTTTTTATTTCTACAGCTTTGCTGTAAATCCTACAAAAAAATTACGTGTTTTAACTTGGGTGTTTTGAGATACGAATTTCCTTGAAGGCGCCAACAATTAATGATATGGTGGAGGATCAATCGCTTCGTTAGACCAGAAGGTCGGAGCTTTGCTATTGTTGTGATGCATTAAAAATTCTCATTGCAAAAATAAAGAAATTGAATAATAAGATTGGGAATCGCTAACATCCGCGATTACGTTCTGTAATTTTTGCATGGGGATGCTTAAGGATTGCGAAAACGAACCTGAGGCCCTGAAAATAAGACGTATGGCAAATGAAAACGCACAGCTTTGTGTAAAAAGTGGTTTATTTTCGTTTAGATCATTTATATGTATAACGATATCAAATTTAATACAGAAACATTGAAGTTAGTAAATATTTGAGGTTCCCCGCATTGCAGGTTGGTATTTTTACAACAGATTAGTTGAATTGTCTTAAAGTCCCTTCGAATATTTGCTAATAATCGTAAATACGAACATACGAAGTCAGCAGCCGAACAGAATTGTTAGAATGTTTCAATTTGGTACAGTAATTTAAATGTATTCTTGTACCTTACATTGCAAATTAATTAATTTACGGTTTGGACGCAAACATTTGTATTGCCTACATATTAAGCGCAGACAGAACTAGCATTACAATAGCTAATAAAAAGTAGTCGGCGACATCTCGAAAACTAACAAATTTTCGGTACTTAAGGTAGGGTGGTGTTGCTAGTCGCTTTATGAATATAACTTGTGTAGACTATCAGCTATAACATTTTTCTTCGCATTTTTTCTTTCGTGAAATATTTAATTTCATTCAAGCTAACAAACGTTTATATTGCTGACTGTTGTTATTAAAAGCTTAAAATTTTTAACAAATTCATCTTACAATTGGTTTTTCTATAAAATTTTAGGTCTAAATTGATGATTTAATTGATGATCTTCTACTTTGATTCCACTGTTGGACTATGATTTCAGTTTTTAATTATTTTTATAAAGTTTTATTTCATTACAAGTTTTATACATAATAAAAAAAAGTTATATTTATAAATATCTATGTAAAAAATGTTTAACCGTAAGATTCGCTTCCCCTCGTGTTGGTTTGGTAAAAAAGTTGTTTCTCTTGCGATTAAAAATCTTATTTAAGTTGTTTCTGGATGTATCTAGTTGTTGTTGTTGTTGCTGTTTTAATTTATTTAAAAGGATTTGGTCGAGCTTTAAACGTTGCCATTTTCCTCAATTCCTTGAATTCTTGTTCTTCACGTTTCTTACGCTCTTCCTCCGCCTGCAACGCAAAACAGATTCCATTATTACAAACATTACTTCTAATTAGTAAGTTAATAAGTAACTAAATGGGGTTCACTGTCTAAATTTTCAGAGATAAAATTACCTGGGCGTGATGTTTACAAACATTAAAAATTGAAACAGTTTGTCTAAACAAAAGTATGGAACGCTTTCAACTGCATTCAAAATGACATTGGAGAATTAAAAATTATACTGAAAAGTTTGACGGAGAAAAAGGTTAATTGAAAACCACATAAAATCAGAATCTATGATTTACTTGATCTTCAGCAGCAAAATAACTGGTTAGTTAAATATATAGCAATTCCATTCATGCGTGTGTGTGATCTTTTTATTTATGAATGAACGACAACAAATCGTTGCATGTTGATATATACGCGATTCTTAAAGTGAAGTACAATAGAAAGAAACACAAAATGAAATTCAAGCTAAAATACGCTATTCGATGCATATAAATACGATCAACAAAAAACTTCAATCAGCAAAGAGAAAAAATAAGTGGAAAACGTTAATTTAACGCCAACAGAAGCACATGATGTATATTCACTTCGGCAAGTGACCGAAACGAACGGGCGGTGGAGTGAGGATGGGTTGGAGGCTCTCAGGAAAGTACAGAAAATTATGTGAAATTGACGCAAATCAAAATCGCAACATCGGCTCAGCTTGAACTGCTTCACGGCTCGAATTCTACTGCCATGCAAAGACAGTGATTCCTGCTGGAAAGAAGCTTACCAGTACGGAAGGTTTGTGGTATCAACGACCATTTAAAAAAAAACTTAAAAACTTAATTTTAAAAATGGTGAACCAAGCAAATGCGGGAAATGTATTAATGCAAGGAAAAACTCTCAATTTTAAATCTTGAAATGTTTAGTTGATACCAAGTTAACGTTCTTTGAGCAAATAAATAAATAGACTAAACAAGTGAAATACTAGCAGCACCCAACCACGAAATAATAAATAGATTTCATTACAAAACACTAGCTTACTATAATTTAACCGAATGCTATCTGCCTATAAATCTGAGCATAAAGAGAAGTTATTCATAAATTTCTAGAGCTGCTAATCATAAAAAGGTTTCCTTTTCCATGTTTCTTGAGAGATTAAGAATGCTAAAGAATTTACATGCATTTAACTTCATTAGTCGATTTCACAACACAAGAAGAAGCTGCTTTCGAAGAGAAGTTGCGAACAATCGTAACCTCACCGGGTGTCCTGAACACGATCTGAGGGCTAATAATTGTCGACTGTCATAATTGCCGACTGTTAGTTCGGCAAACAGTTCGATTTCCAATGAATGTTCTAATTTTTTTTTTTTAACATTACAAGTTATTTTACTGCAAGGAAGATTATTTGAACGTAAGAACCGAGAGTACCACATTTTTCATCTGTTTTTACTGTCTCGATATTCTAGGTAAAGGCTAAAGATGAGTTCTTCCCTGACACCTTAATAAAATGATAACAAACTGAATTCTAGAAAATCCCACATCTTGCTTTATAATTCAAAAACATATGTTTACTCTGTCTTTGATTGGCAAGCAGTAATGGAACTTGTAGTTACTAAAAATAAGAACTCTGAGCTGGCAGTTATTCTGAGAAAATCTAGATATTATTGTCTGAAAATGAGTCAACGCTTGCACTTGTCGTTTTAAATATTATTAAAATAAATCACAGCGGACGACTAGCAGTTGTATATGTTGTATAAAGCAGTAAATAAGCAACCAACATCTGCGTACATTAACGGCAAACATGCAGAGAGAAACTTCCATTCAGATAACCGTTCGAGGTTGTTGGTTGTAAGAATTGAAGTAACGATGAAAGATTAAATGCTTCAGATGTGTTCTCAGTTCATCAACACAACAGTTTTACAAAACAGAAGGCAATTTAATTATTAAATAAGGTTTACTGGAAATATGCATTCATCTCTTAATTCATGCATTCTAGTTAACGGAACAAGAATGATATCTGTTTTGCTTCCCAGCCATAAAATACAAAATGTTGAGTTTTGTTTCTAAACTCGCAAAATGGTTGCTTTAGGAAAGTAGAGAATATGTTTTATTATAAAAGCAAATATTTTATCAAATTATAGCTTCGTATATCACATCGTACGCCTCACAAAGCCTTATTGTTAAAGAGAGAAGAAAAACCCAAATAATCGTTCCGTTACTGTCGTCCTGAATAATCGTCTTATTCAGGTTTGATATGAACATTTCTGCCTCATGTAAGAACCGATTAGTTTGTATTATCTGCTCGATTGCAAAGCTAACTCAACCATGCAAAAAAGGTCTCTGGATGCACAAGCAGAGCGCCAATAAGTACTTTCGCAAGATAACTGTGGCGGCTGACTTACTCGGAAGGAAGTGATGCAGCTTTTGCTTCTTTTAATTTCATGCACTGAGGTAGAATATTTACTTTTTCCGATAAGATTACGAAATGGAAGCACAACGTTTTTATTATTGAGCAAACCGTGATGGAGCGATTTTAAAAATTAATACTTTAGCTAAACCTAGACTAGACGATATGTTTCAAGATCCATGCTCACCAACAGAAAAATAATATCTGGAATCCTTTTCGTTGTCCGCATTTCCCCCCCTCGATATTGTTGTTGTTGTTCCTGATTTGTCCACCTCTGGTCCCACTAACATCCGCTGCACGTGACTCTTCCGTAACCACCCGCCCCCTACTTTGCAGCAGCTGCTGCTCTAAACGTGAACTATGTCATCAGTTGCTCGGCATGGTGTTGACCGAGTTGTTTGATACCGCCGAGTTCATAGAATCGTCTCCGTAAAATCGTGGCTCATCATGTGTGTCAGCGCCAGCGCCCATTTCCTCTTCCGAGTCATCTTCGGCCGAGCTGTCGGCCAACTTTCCGGCAGCAGAGCCAGCCGTTGGACTCTGCGCTCCTGCAGCCACTGTTTTCTCTGATTCTGCCTTGACGGCTTTGCTTAGCCGCTCATAGCAAGCAGTGCAAACACGCAATGGCTTCGGGCTCTGCTGTGGCAAAAGAAACTTTTTCATGGAACAGGGACCGCATACTACGGCGCCGCAATTGCGGCAGTGGTGTCGACGAACAATCATAGTGAACTGAGTCTTCTTGCAGTGCATGCAGATGTTGGCTTCGTTGTCTGGTACCCAGACAGCTGCATGGTTTTCCACGGGCTTCTTTCCGCTCTTGCGCAACAAATCCTCGACGCACTTGTTGATGTGAGCCATCCATTCTTGCTTCTCGGCTCTGGTAGCAGCATATACCACGAACGACTTGGTCGTAGTGCGTATGAGCCATCCATTGCGGTAGTGACCGTTGTCCTCCAGCGACTCCAAGGACACCTCCTCCAGCGGCATGACATGCTGTTTGTTGTACTTCTTCTTGGCCATCACGATGTTGCCGTATACAAGTATGTCATTGAAGAGGAAGAACTGGCGCGGTTTGGGACGTTTGCGACACATTTTCGTGAGCACACCATCGCCGACCAGCACACGTCCAGGGACTGCTAAGGGCTGGCCGGAGCTCCCAAAACAGCTCTCGACGAATGCTATACGCCTGGAGTTGGCCTCAGAGTTGACAAGACGGTCGACCATTTTGTTGAAGTCTTGCAAGGAGCAAGTGGCGGCGGCGTAAGGTGCTGAAGAAGCTACGTGAGTTGAGGCAGGTGATTGTGGAATTTTTGCAGCCAAAATATGCAATATGCGTACGACAATGACGTTTGAAAATCTATAGTTTTCACTTTTCTGGCTGTCCCTTTTCGACTATTCAGCGAATCTGTGTCGCCATGAACGAATGTAGTGTTGTTGGTGCGTTTAGTTTGCTTATTGTTACAATAATCTGGATTTCTCGACTTTATATTACGATTTGAACATTAAAAACCAACACAAGAAATACTCCGAACCGACATCAAAAGCAAGAAAGCTTGCCGTTCGACTTCGCTGCTTTGCCCTCGATTCACTCACTGTTGCCACCACTACGGAAAATTTCCCATTTATTGAAATTGTTGGTGCCGTGAGAATTAGAAACTCCTTTGGTAGTTAATGCGAAGTGTTATTATTATTCCGTTGATATTTTATACACAATTTACTTATATACGCTTGTACGAATTTTAAAGTGATTTTTAATTACAAATTTTTTTATGTAAACTATAACTCTGAAAATGAAAATTTATTGTTTTCCCGTTTTCTGAGAGTGGAACAAATTTCAGGCCACTGAGAAGAATGTTAAGTTTTTCAAATTCTCATAAAAAAATTTCAATTTATCTCGCAAGCTTACGTTTGTCAAGAACAACTTTTACGGGCCACTTTTTCCACCTAAAAAGAGGGCTATTCTAGTTACCAATAATAGTGAAAAAGGTTTCTGGCAATTTTACGTACTGAAATATTTCGTGCCGGGAAGAATTAGAAGTATGAGAAAGGAGCAACAGAGCAAATGTTTCTAAGAGAATCCGCCGATCCTTTCAAAATAGGCCTGTGCCTCTCAGAAAGCTAGTCTGGTAGAAATTATTTCAATTCACAGAAAACTATTCATAACATGCATATTTTTTTAATTTTCTTAGATTTCTGAGCATTTTTGAGGTGATTGTCCTCTGTGAAAAATATTTAAATTCTCAAGTAACAAGTTACCGATTCAAATCGGTAACTCTGCTTGGCCGTTATAACCAGGCATGGTGGAATTACATTTTCACCATAATCTCATTACAAGTGTTGCCACTTTGATTTTTTTCTATTTACTGAAGTTAGGTTTTCCTCAAATCTCCTATTTAACAATTCTGTTAATAATCTGAGAAATAGTAAATGTTTCAGTCCAAAAATTCAAAACTTTCGAAATCCTTCATTTTTCGGTGAAGGGAAGGAAAAACGCATCTTTTGCTGCAAGATTTTATCTGTTTCTGTCATTGGCCAATAAGTTTTGAGTTAATTTATAGTACTTTTTAAAAGTGCTTCTTATATTTCTGCTCTTATATCAAGACACAAAAAAATAAACTTTTGAAGTATTTTTTGTTTAATATCTAAATATGCTCCACAAAGAGCCCATAAAAAGCTCCGTGTCGTATATGGAAAAGGTAGACAGCTCGCACAGCTCTGTTTTTTGCAAGTTCAGTACTTGCGAGCGGCTGAATAGAACCATTAATTTAATGTGCGTTTGACAATTGCTACGTTGTTACTACACTATTCTTGTAGCAGTTGTCAAACGCAAATTCCACTTTCAGAAGTTGAAAGTTTCCCTACTTTTGTGACAGGATGCGTCAATTGCTAGAGCCTATCGGTTTATGGTGAAGGCGCAATGGACGCTTGGCTTTGACGTTCGTCATTTGAACATAACGTAACCATATGCAAGTTGGCACCATGGCAAAGCTACTTCAAACGCTTCAAATTAAAGCCGCTTGCATTGAGTTTTGCATAAATATGCTTGATTTGATTTTGAATTGAAGCGCTTTAAATGTCAAAAGAGCCAAGTAAACCAAGCGCACATTGAGCCTTCACCATTGTGGTGGTTCTTTCCATATACTCACATCAGCCCTGATGGTTGATGTTTTCGAAGAAGGATGCGTCAGTTCGGGAAGTGCATGTACTTAAATAGCTGCTCAATTACCTGCACTGAAGTTTCATTACTTAACTGTGTTGTATCTTGGCTTAATTATTGTGTATTATAAGCTTAAACCTATTTAGTTGCTCTTACATTTTGTACCTGTTTCAATTTCTCCTCTAGAGCGTTCTGAGCAGCTGCATCGTATTGCTTGCGTTCCTGCAATCGTCGTTCAGAGCGCAAATTAAAGGGTCGGCTCTGAATAACAGTCTGAGTCTTCTTTGGCACAAACGGCTCTTCTTTAAGTACGGTTGGCTCGCGCGAATGAAATTTGATCGGCTGATACTGTCTTTTTAGCTCTTCAATCTGGAAATAGAAATTTAATAGAACCAAGTTGGTTCTTCATCCCACAATGAAGCCTACCTTCTTCTTGTGTTTCTCTTCGGTTTCTCGAGATTTTTTTAAGACATTAGGCGTCGCCGGTACCGTTACACAATGCACCTTTTGCCTGCGTTCCAATTGTTCGTGATAAGTGCTGAAGTTGGGTGCTGGACGACTTTGAAACTGACGCATTTTTCGCTCCTCATCAAGTATTTTCTTGAGCGTCTCCTGTTTCTTGCGCTCGTACACATCCTTGAATTCGTACGCTTGCGGTGGTCGTATAGGTTTACCAGAGCCAATAAATCTGTTTTTTACGACGGCAGCGGTCTTAACGACAGCGGGGTTTCCTGGCGTCCACGCGGACGCCACATTCGGTGGCGCTTCAGATGGATTGGCTGACTTGTCCAGGTTCCGTGCGTCATGCACTACTTCGCCAGTCACGACTTGCGTTTCGGTGACAGGCGTATTTATTCGACTGGGCAGCTTGGGTGATACCTTTTCTTGGCTACGCTCGGGTGAGACGTTTTCTTTGTTTTCTAAATTAAATTCTCCCCTGTCGAAAGGGTTGTATCCATCGTCATCCAATCTCGCTTCAGCTTTAAAACAATAAAATAGGAAATCATTCATTCCTACAGTGCTTAATACTCACCTAACTGCTCACTTACGAAGTCCATTCTGAAAAACTTTTCGTGTTTTAAATGCTTTTGAGCTAAGGGAGAGGAAAATTAATCAAATTGACTGAAGGCTAAGGCAAAGTCGTCCTACCAAAGAAATTTTCAGAGTTATCAAGGTCTTTGTTTCCGACGTCTAGGTCGTCCCAGTTAAATAAACTTTGTTTTGTTGTCATGTTTACATTTAAGCAATGCCTTAATCACGTTTCAGAACTTCTAAAAATAATTATTAATCCGAAAAACTAAGAAATAAGGTAATTAAGTGTGCAAAACGCCGGTTTAAATCCGCCTTTAAAATTTGGAATGTTTAATGTAAAAGTGCGAGTGAAAATGCGCGGACTCATAGCAGGTAACCTTATGAAAGAGTGAATAAGAATTAAGGAGCCTATATTTAGTAATAGATTGACACAGGCTGCATCAGAGACGAATCGTATTTGCTATTAAAATATGCTTAGTAATGCTAATTTAAATTTTTTTCTCTTTTGGTCATTATATCATTGTGTTATTGGCTATATGCGATGCAAATTATACCTTCATAGCTGTTGACGTGGAGGCAAATGGTAGCCAAAGAGACGGTGGTATATTGTCCAACTCCGAAATTGGCAAGCGTTTCTTTGCCGGAATTTTAAATTTCATACCTGATCGTGCGTTGCCAACCAGTGGTTCACACTTTTCATTTTATAAGTTGCAGATGCTGCCTTCCCTTTAAGAAGGAATCTAATGCGTCCACATCCAGGCGTCCTAGTGGACGAGCAAAAATGCAATTTTAATAAAAGGTATGTAATTGCGTATATAATTAACTCTATTAAATTTGAAATCTGTAAGTAGATTACATTCTTTAAAAAAGTAGATTAGCTTTAAACATTAATAAATGCTTTAATATTACTTATACAAAATCTAATAATCCGATTGTTTTTTCATATTATTTTTCTGATTCCATTATTTCTAGAGTCAATGAAATCCGTGATTTAGGAATTTTATTTGATTCAGTTCTTCAATATAAAGCTCATATTAATTATATTATTCGTAAAGCATATTCGCTCCTTGCATTTGTCAAACGTAATAGTACTGATTTTGTAGATCCGTAAACTTTGAAGTGCTTATTTTCAGCTCTCGTGAGATCTAGATTAGAATATTGTTCCTTAATCTGGAACCCATTTTAAAAGGTTCGTATTGATAGAATTGAACGTATTCAGAAAAAATTTTTAAATCATGCTTTAAGATTTCTAAATTTTCATGAACAAATTCCTCCTTATAAAAGTCGTTGTATGCTCATTGATCTTTATACTCTTGAGCTATGACGTTTAATCCATAGTATTGCTTTTGTTTATGATTTCATTAATGGCATTATTACCTGTGAACCCCTACTTCAGTTAATAACGTTTAATATTCCATCGCGAAGGCTTCGATTTTATGAATATTTCCATTTGCTCCTTCATAGGACTAACTATGCGTTCTATGAACCCATTTATAGAGCTCATGCTTGTATTAACAAAATCTATAATAATAATTCCGTAGATTTTTCTATGCCGAAAGATAACTTAAAAAAATTGTAATAAGTTTACTTCAGTCTAATTTGTACTATTAATTGTATATAATCCAGTCAGTAAGGTATTTTTCATTGAATTAATAAAGAAACTAAACTAAATCATTCATTCCTGCAGAAAGAAACTAAACTAAATCATTCATACTCACCTAATTACTCACTTTCGAAGTCCATTCTGATAAACTTTTCATGTTTTAAATGCTTTTGATCTAAGGGAAAGGAAAATTATTCAAATTGACTGATGACTCAGGCAAAGTTGTCCTACCAAAGATTTTTCAGAGTTGTCAAGGCCTTTGTTTCCGACCTCTATGTCGTCTAAGTTAAATAAACTTTGTTGTGTTGTTATGTTTACATTTAAGCAATGCCTTAATCACGTTTCAGAACTTCTAAAAGTAATTATTAATCCGAAAAAATAAGAAATAAGTTAATTAAGTATGCAAAAAGCCGGATTAAATCCGCCTTTAAAATTGGGAATGTTGAATGTAAAAATGTTAGTGAAAATGCGCGCACTCATAGCAGGTAACCTTATGAAAGAGTGAATAAGAATTAAGGAGTCTATATTAGTAATAGATTAACACAGGCTACATCAGAGACGAATCGTATTTGCTATTACAATATATTTAGTAATTTTTTTTTAAAATGCCAGATAAATGATAAACAATTCAATAAATGGGTCGCGTTTTGTTGGTTTTTGAACGCAATAGTTTTGTTAATCAACGTACATTACATATGTTTAAGTAGGTAAACTTTGTATAGAATAGTTTTCCGATAATCGACGATCTCATTAAAAATTAAAAACATTGAAATATTTTAATTCTCTACTATAAAGATCAAAGGTATTGTATTGGAACTAATAAAAGTTTTATGATTAATTTACGCAAGATAATAAATACGGTATGATGAAATCCGGGCGATGAAAAGGCGATTCGGCGATGCAACCACAGATCTTTCAAATATTTTGGGTCTCAAACTGAATAGAATAACAGAGAATTAAACGCGAAAATTTGATTTTTACTATTAAAGCTCACATTGAATGGAGGTGTAATAAAATCATCGGTCTCGATCAATCTTATTGTTGACTGAAAACAAAGGGTAGGAAAATCTCAGCAGAAGACAACTCATCGCCCACGAATAAGTTGACAAGGATTCGTGCTACACAGCTACAGACAGACGGTGTTCGCCAGACAGAAAGGCAGACAATTTATTCGAATGTATTTAGTAGACAGACACACTTGAGTAAAATAACCAACTACTGCAAAATGCCCTGTGGCAGGATACTCAGTCGCTGGCAAATGAAGCGCTTGAAAAACGCTTCTTTGACGCAGCAGTTGGTAAAACTTTGAAATCTACAGGCATTTTCTCAAAAAAGTAACGTAAATCATTATCAACTGACACCTTCGATAATCTTAACGATTTGAAAATGCATTTTTCGGCAACGCTTACTATTTCAGTTGTTTTTTAAAGCAATTCTAAGGTAACAATGATCATTCGATCAACTAACAATTGATTATTACTACAACAATTGACTATTACAACAACAATTGATTGTTACAATATTGTTATATTGTTCATATTAACCGATTGGCACAGTTTGTTTTTAACAAAGTTAGCGGTTTATTTTATTTGTTCCGACATTTTTTAAAGGCCACCTGTAATTGTATTTTATTAAGAGCTTTTTATTGCTTCTGCACTGGGTGTGAGTGGGTGTTTTCCCTTTCATCTTTGGCGCCAGTTTGTCTAGCACGGGGGATGCTAATAGCAACAACAACAATAATAACAAATACTCTTTGCAGCTTCCAAAAAGCTTTAATAAGTTAGTGAAAACTTTCTCTTTACCTCTATAACTCGTCAGTTCACACTCGAGTACATGATTTTCACTCATGCCTGCACTAAAATAATCATTAACCAGTTGCGTTACCTCTTGGCTTGGATTGTTGGCTCAGTTAACTGATAGCAGTGCATCGCAACAGGTCTGTGCCGGCGGCCCCGGCACGCAGATAAACGAACGAACTAAGGACACTTTTTCAAGGAGCCGCTAAAAGAAATTGTGAAAACTAAAAGAGAATTAAAAAACACAGTTTTTGAAAAGACTCGTGGATTCAATCTTAAATCTAATCCATCTCATATCTGAGCTAAGAATTGAAGTTTGTTATTTAAATTAAGTGATTGTTTTTAATCTATCATTTGTTTTGAATGAGCGGAACAACTTAAAAATATCTCTTCAAGGTCGGCTCAGCCTACACAACCCCACTCACAAACACAGTGCGTGCACAGTGCGTGAGTGTCCTCGGTGTTGCTACAGTTACAGTCATTGCTTATTATTATTTATTGTTTAGAACTAAAATTAGATACAATCTAATAAACGGACAGGAAGTCCGTGTTAAGAGTTTCGCAGAATAAAAAGTAAGTGAGAGCTTAAATGAAGTGACAATTTTTTAGATTATTTAATGGTGATAAGTTTGCTAAAACTTAGTTTAAAATTTGTGTAATTGCTACGTTTTAAATAAAATTCAAAACAATTCAAAGGAAATGTGAAACAAATACACAATTCGATTTGATAGAAGTTATGAACTCCCTGCAAGGATGTTGAAGTGGATGACCGTTTATATTCTCTAATGAGTTGCGTTTCATTTATCGGAAGGATCTTTAAAAGAAGCAGGTAAGGAAAATGCTGGATTTTATTATTAATGCAGTTGTTGCTAATATTTAAAAAGTGTTTTTCACCTTTGGTACGTTTTGTACGGGTTTTATCTTTATCTTTATACCTAACTAATGTAGAATTGGGTTAATATGAAAACTGGTAAGATAACTCGACACTGTTGTTATCACGAAATTGGGTATGCAAATTTTTACTACGCAAACCAAGAGCCGTAAGCGCAGTTGTGGTTCTTCGTTATCACAGGACACTGAAAGCGCATAGGAAACCCGTTAATGAGACTGCAGTGAGACCCCGATTTGAACGGTACCACACACACAACACATCAGAATCAGAGACTTTAAAGTTGTTAGTTGGAATCGCAAATGAGACCAGAAAGATTTATTTTGACTAATCTAGAGGTTAGAATGAAACAATCTTATGTTGCGACATGACGAGCTTTTTGAATTCGAAACATGAATTAAACTGTAATTCGAAACATGAACTTTAAATCATGTTTACAAAAATAAGAAAGATGCTTTAAATAAACTTAATTTCCCCTTTCTTTCAGTCCTCTTGCTCTGTTTATTTCTTCATTTTACAGCTTAAAAGTTTTCCTAAAGCAACAGAGGAAACTCACCCTTACAAGGGCCCACCACAGAACATCCTTTATAAAGGGTTTCAACAAACTTTGAAGCTTTGTGGAAGGTCATCGCATGTTGTTTTCTCTAGAAATGATTGATGAATGCTTATTCCGGCTTACGTTGTTGGCTCAAGCTTCTTTTAAGCTGTATAAAAACTGCTTTTAAATAAGTTTTCAATAAAAAACTTTAGTCAAAGAACAGTAGATAGATTTTTTAAAATGATTTTAACTTCTTTCACTCCGCGGTCGAATCCCGCTTTCAATAAGTTGTAAGTTTAGCTATAAGTTAAAAACATACGTGCGGCTCAGTACAATGAACACAACCTAAAGGAGTGATATGGACTCCCCTCTCTCTCAGGGAGCAATTATTAAATAATTATGATTATACTTCTGAATTAATAAAATACTTGGTTTTTTCTTCCCTTCATCTGAATCCTTAGCTATCGGCAGTCCCTCTTGCCGTGCCTCTCCTTCGACTCTTTTAAGGTGTATTCTATCACAATTCATCATGTCCACGATACTGGCAAATGCTATCGATTATGATTACTTAATGAAGTTTCTAGCGCTCGGTGACTCTGGCGTTGGAAAGACGAGTTTATTGTATCAATACACAGATGGAGGTTTCAATTCCAGGTTTATATCCACGGTGGGCATTGATTTCCGGGAAAAACGAGTGGTACATCTAGCCGCAAAGTGTCTTAAAATAATATTGATATAATAAAACGTTTTTCTTTGGCAGATTTATACTTCACGCGGGCGCAATCATCGTATTCATCTTCAACTATGGGATACCGCTGGTCAGGAACGTTTTCGCAGCCTCACCACTGCCTTCTACCGTGAGGCCATGGGATTTTTGCTCATCTTCGATATAACCAATGAAAAGTCCTTTCTGGAGATAACAAACTGGCTGGAACAACTGCGTATGCATGCGTACTGTGAAAATCCCGACGTGGTTCTGTGCGGCAACAAATGTGATCTGGAGGAGTTTCGACAAGTAAGTCCGCAACAGGCGCGATCTTTGGCGGAGCGCTATAACTTGCCTTACTTCGAAACAAGTGCTCGCACCGGCTTAAATATACGGACGGCGGTGGAGCAGCTGGTGGGACGTATTATGGAACGTATGGAACAGGCTTTGGTGAACGCAGAACTCGCAAAACTATTGGGACGCACACGCTACGATGTCACCTCTAATGATGCAGCCTTTCGTCTGGATAAGTTCAGTGGAGTGTGTGAAACAAAAGAGCTGAATGAGAAACAGCTACATAAAAGCTGTAGATGCTAAATGGAGCCGCGTTGATCTTGGAAAGCTTGGAGCTCAATTCAGTACAATAATTCCTAGCAAAGATTATAGTTTCTCTTTTAGATTTTAAGTACTTGTTTGAATGGTATTAACTATTAACTCATAAAGTTGGTGAATGTCTAGTCATGAGGTTTTTAACTCAAAATTCTTTATCTATTACTACATATAACTATGTACATATACGTGTCTATTGGTTACCAAAATTGCATCTACTGCAGAAGATGTGCAGAAATTAAAGCTAAAACTAAGCCTAGTGCGCTCCAAGTTATACGGAATCCCGCATTTTGACCATCAATCCAATCTCGATAATAGAACACATCGCTGTAGACGCCAGGAAAAAGTGGCAGGGCGCATTTGTTACCCCAGGAAACAATGCCGACCAGTGTGTCGTTGTATACCAACGGCCCTCCCGAGTCGCCCTGGCATGAATCGATACCGCCGGCGATATGCCCAGCACAAATCATGCCATCCAAAAGTCTGTAGGATTTGGCACAAAGACTGCGTCGTATTATTGTCACATTAGCCGTTCTTAGGATGGGTGACAGAGGGGCCTGAAACGAAGAACCAAAGAGATTTTATTTTATTACTTCTAATTCAAGCTGTTAAAGTTTTTACGTACATTTTCTGTTTGTCCCCATCCCGAAACATGGCACTTCGCCCCCACTGGTGCCGGTCTACTGGCCAGAGCTATGGGTGCCACCGTCAAATGTGTCTTATTGGCAGGTAAACCCGTCTTCAGGAACATCACTGCGATATCGTCTCGCATGTCAGCGGTCCTGAAAGTGTTCATGTAGACTATCGAAGTGACTTCGGAAACGATGGTTCCGTTAACACGTCTGAACCGATTTACTGTGCCCATTACAACAATAAATTCATTTGCAGAGCGGAAACGCTCTTTCTCGAAACTGTACGAAGAAGAAAGAAGGACGAAAGGATCAAAAATAAATTTTAAAATCATTTCCCAAGAAATAATATATAATTTATTCACAAAGCCATTCTTACTAAGTTGTTACTTGGCTTTGGTTACTAGAACTGTTCGTCTTACTTATAGAAGCAGTGAGCTGCTGTGACAACTTTTCTGAGACCGATAAGAGCTCCACCACATAAATGTCCGTTACCGAATTTGAAATCGGATCGTTTAAGTCGTATGGAAACTTGAAATTTGTAGCGCTCCAGGTCGGCAGGGTGGCCCTTGATGATACGTGCGCCTGGACTGACGGCCATTTGGGCGGACTGTTCTGACAAACCTGTGGAAGTTTTAATATTATCATTATAAGTATTCACCTTGGTTGATATGTCGGTGTTTACTCTACGAAACCGCACCTCTAGCCGTATAACCTTGACAAAAATTCACTATATTGACATTTTTGATGACTAGATAAGATATTCTTCATAACCGAAGCTTTTTGAATGAAACTTGCAAGAGTTTCCGAATGAAACATGCAGCTAAAGTGTGTTCGATTCCAGCGCTAAAAATGCTGTAATGTTCACTTGTCGAATGCATCCCATCACGTGTGGCACCTTTTGAAGTACACAGCATGTGCAGAGATATAACTATCTTATCTTTGATTCAGTTGTGGCAAGTGAAAATGTATAGTCTATCGATTTTATTCGAAGAGTTGCAACTTTAGATTTTTATGCTTTTATATTGAATTTCTATAAATTTGTTCTGGAAATACTTAGTGTAAGTATGTTGGATGCATATGCTATTGAAATCAGAATAGTTTCCCTTCTAGTGGTCCTCTCTAATTTGTCTCCTCTGGATCGATACTTGGTTTTCCCCCACCAGTTATTGAACAAGTAATGTTATTATTTTTGCTATTCTCGACGGTGAAGATATGTTTCCGAGTAGATTGATAAAAAGTTGAATGCGTATGAGTAATATTATAAGATATTTCTTTGGATGATTCATACGTATACAGGTTTTACCAGAGATCGAAACAACTATAAGGTAATTGAAGTAATCTTTTAATTATTGTGAAGACTGTGTTATTATTAAATTAGAATTTATAAAAGCTATTAAGAAATACAAACTATTTGGCAAGATTTTCAGAAATTTCACTCACAGATTAAAAGCTATTTCGTGAGTGTTTTTTCTTGCCAGACAAAATTAAATTTAGTTCTCGAGTTTATTTAACTATTTATAAAATAAATGGTGTTAATTTTAAATGTTGCTATTGAAGACCATTTTAAATATGAAAATTTAATAAAATGTTTTCACTGTTTTCGGCTTTCTAATTTCTCCAATTTTCATAAATCAAGCATTCACTTCACATATGCAAATGTTCGTCACTTACACATTTCAATTGAAAAGGCGACACAAAGCAAAACAATTTGTCGCTTCATTTTTTCCCCCAGAAAACACGTTACCAATTTCGCTCGCTTTTAAATGTCCAGAGTCGCTCACTACTAAACAGTAACTAATCAGCAGCGAATAAACAAGAGTTTGGTTTTTGCCAACAGAATTGGAATGACATTTTATCTTGGCGAGCCATCGTTATTGATAACATTTCTTATTTTTCCTTTCGAACAGTTATAGGAAGGCGATGGGGCAATAGCTAACCTTGATATATTAAAATAATACCTGTTTATATACAATAAATCTTGTTAGTTATACGATAACCGATCCAAGGGGTAACATAATATTTCTAAGATAGTTTGTTAAATGTTAATCTTCGAGCTTTTTAATTTTAGGTTACCGATAGATAACATCGTTACTGGATTTGTGACAGTAATGCCATCATATATTTAACCCCAAGATTGCACCATAACTACCGTTGATAGTGTTTCGAAATTACTGCTAATTAGAAATTTAAAAGTTTTTTTAGTACATTTTAAACACTATTTTACGGTTTAATACGAAACACAGGTGTTGTTGTATCTACAAAATAGTTGAAAGCCTTAATTTTTCAGCGATTCTTATGTAAAACTTTAAACTTCAGTTCTGAATGTGGTCAGTTCCATTTATATTTAAATTTCTAAACCCAAGCAGTATGAATTGAAACTCACAAGAACTCCGTTTTTGTGTCATACCTTTTTATTCAGTTTTTGTCTTATGTAGACGTACATATATATATCTTTGTAATTCATATAACGGTATAAAATTTGTATACTTTATAACTTGTGTTATAAAAGAGTTATAAAAGTCGATGAACTTGGACGGAATACAGAGATTCATACAGTCATTCGAGCTCTTAAAATGCTATGATTTTTCTTAAATAATATTTAAACTGCGTAATATATTACGTAGGCACAACGATTTCTAATGAAAGTTTGTGTTTGTAAAATGTTGTGTGTTGCGAACGGTGTTTGAAAAATGAAAGGAGTTTCTTAATACAAATTCAAGTTGAAACTCTCATTATACTATGTATAATGTAATGAAATACAAAATAAGGAATTTCATTAACACAAGGTTGTCCGCTTTAACCTATATATAACCCTGCAGGCTACGAGGTTGGCCATAATGGTGATGATGCTGAGGTTGCCCTCCTTGCTCCTGCATTTCCATTTGCATGACAAGATTTCTCTGTTCAAATCTGGCATCATAAGCATATTTAGCCTCGCGTTGTAGAATCATAGCGGAGAAACCGAGTATGATAAAGGAAACAACTGCCAAGGCATACGACCAGCCGAGAACGTTGAATCTGGGATACATTAACCAGTCGCGTCGATAGGCACAGCTACCAAAAATAGCGACACCGAGAAGCATGAAAAAAGCTGCAACGAGCAAAATTTAATGATGTGGAAATATGAGACTGAAATTAACCACTTACAGGAAAAAACTGTACACAGAAATGAGATGCGAATTAGTATCCACTCATACTCCAGCACTGCCTTCAGTGGCAGACGGATGATGACCAGCGACAGCAACGTTAAGCAGATAAAAGTTAAAATGAAAGACATCGTAACAAAGCCTTGTACACTCATCAACCAGCCCGGTAGCAGCCACTCCCTAATGACGTAGTATTCCTAAAAGTGGAGCCACCGAGTTAATTCCAATAAGATTCCATTTCTACAATAGACCTCAAATGAAAACCCCGACTTACATGACTGAAGATGTTGTGGCAACCATTGAATTGCCTGTGCAGCTGGTAGTAAGGATACACGAAATTCTTGAAGCAATACTGCCAGAGGCCCATGTTTTTGAAACTGCTGTGTGTCTCCTCGTAGGACTCCAACCAGTACGGTGAGCAGAACGCCATCATCAGCACAAAGAAAGCCAAGAAGGTTACAACGGCACCAAAAACTACGCCATCTAAAGGTGAACGCATTAATAATAATGAAAATTAATTTGGATAAACACATTTGGCAGGTAGGGTGCGGTGCGGCCGACATGACGCTTC
Organism: Sicus ferrugineus; assembly: GCA_922984085.1. Lineage (NCBI taxonomy): Eukaryota > Metazoa > Arthropoda > Insecta > Diptera > Conopidae > Sicus > Sicus ferrugineus. The sequence continues at coordinate 26,988,115 of OV277351.1, forward strand.
AGAAACTTACTTGTGGCTCGTGGATACTCGTTCTTCTCCGGTGCATCTGACTGTTCGTTCGATTGTTGCTTTGCAAAATTTCGCATTTTTAATATTTTTAAGTTAAATTTCTCCTATTTTAACAATCGTTTTCAACTTGAAGTAAATGCAACTGCAATTTGGAAGAAAGCAGCACCCACCCGCATTAAGCCCACTACACACTGTCAGAATTTTCACGGCTGAATTGGGCAGTGCAATAAGAAATTGTAATAGAATAACGTGGTGTGCTTTTTTCATATTGGAAGAAAAACAATGTGGGTGATTCATGTGCGTTTAGATGAAAGAACTTAAGTTTTTAATTTCGTAGCCACTTGTTAAGTTCGGAATTCGTTAAATTTGTATTTGATCTTTAATGTTGGCTTTTGAATACAAATTTTTGGAATGAAGTCTAAATTAAAGATTATTTGTTTCAGCAAACTTTTATAATATACTTCATTATACTTTTTAAAAAAACAAAACTTAATATCATAAACTAAAACAAGCATTTTATTTCTGTTTTTTAAAGCATATCTACACTTCAAGCAATTAAAACACTACATTAACGAAGGTTATCTTAAAAACTCATATTAAGAACTTAACAATTAATGGTAAACTCTAGAAATCTTTTCAAATAAGAAATTAAATACATCTACGTGTTAATTGATATCGGCACTGTGTTTCCTTTGACCTCGTCATGCTCCAAATGTTTCATGTAGGCCAGAAAACAAGTCCAAATCAAACTGCAAACACTTATGAATGGGACACGATTTCGTTCTGGAATTAAGCTGAAGTTGATGGTGGCCACAATGGGCCACACACTGGCAGCAACCTGCAAACGTTTTTCATGAATCAGTGAAAATTTTGAAACGTATTCGCGTACTTTGAAGGTGGGTAGAAATTTCGTGCTGACTTCAGCGGCAGCTTCCCGCATCGTCTTCAGTTCCAGCAAACTCATGATGAAGTAGAAGCACGTCATGGCGGCTGGTGTGTATGTAATCGTCTCCACGGCCGCCTTTATTATGGCGGTTCGTAGTGAAGTCTGAGGCCACATGGCACTGGAGATTTTTATCCAGCCATACAAGGTCGGTGCTACAAAGAGACCGCCATACAAACTGAAACGCAGCACACGCCACCAATCATAATTTCCTTTAGAACAAAGTACATTTTAAGATTAACCAAATGTAAAATAAATGATTCAATTCATCGTAATACGATTTTAATAGAAGTGAATAGAAGAGTCAGTGAGTAGGAAATAACTTACCCCACTTCTTTCCTTCAACAGTTTGTTGTATCAAGCTGCTTGTGGGCCATATCAAGCTGTAAGATATCATGCCTCGTACCATCGGATACTTGGTAATCACAGTTTTAATACTTTGCGCGAAAGAGCCCCCCATTGCACTTCTATCAAATTTTCAAATATTTGTCCTATTTTACATACAGTTAATGAACGAGCCCGTTTGCCTTTTCGCCGTAATGAAACCAAATTATTCTTTATCGGTTACTCGCATTCTACGTCCTTGGTTTTGAACTTATTTGCTTAATTAAAAACAACTTCATTAATTGGACCCCTATTACGCCTACTTAACAGTAGTTTTAAGCCCAGATTGCCTAATACACATATATCGCAAAAGGCAATTTTTCTGTGCGAAAGCTTATCGAACTTTCGCGCAGTGGGTGGATTTTCATAGCTAACATGAAGCCCTTGAGGGGCGCTATAAAAACGGACTCCTTGAAGACCTGACTTCACAGTGCTTTCTCTGTTCTCAAGCATCAGCGGTGTATGAGGTATAATCGTTTGCAATAAAATGTGGCTAAAAGCTTCGATTCTCTTCTTGGTTTTTAATGCAGCTGCGTTGAATGCAGTTTTCGCGGCCAATCAACATCGTATTGTCAATGGCACGGATGCAAAGGAAGCCGAGTATCCTTTTATAGTGAGTTCATAATATAAAATAGTGTGAGGAGATGTTATATTTTCGATGTTATATATAGACACAATATTAATGTCTAATGTGGTCCACATTCAAAATCAAATAAAGACCCTCGACTTCTTGGATTATATTTTAGACAAAAGTGGACTTTTGAATATTTTTGTTTAAAAGAATTGCCAGAGGTTCGATTTATTAGCGAAACACAAAAAAAAGAAGTTTTTTAAAAAACCTCAAAAAGAATTGACTTGCGGAAAATGCACTCTCCAACAACAAAAGAGTTTTCTAAAAGAAACGACCGATTTTTCGAAATTATGTAATGAAATGCTGCAATTTCTTTGGACAGATTTCCCTGCGTAAAGCAGCCACAGGACGTCACTCGTGCGGAGGCTCACTACTGAACCGTGCGTGGGTGTTGACAGCGGCCCACTGTGTTGCACGCGCGCTGCCAACCATGTTGAACGTGCAGTTCGGCGTCACGGAACTGAAACCAGGCGGCGCAGACCATGTGGCGAATGTCTCGAAGATATTTGTGCACGAAGGCTATGAGCCATACAACAAATTCATCCATGACATCGCTTTGGTGAAGCTGTCCCAGCTGATCACCTTCAGCGATGAGGTACAAGCGGTGCGCTTGCCGGAAGCAGGTCAGGATACGCCCGCGAACACGTCGGCGATATTAATTGGATGGGGTTTGAATGCGGTAGGTTAAGCTGCATGTAATGAAAATCGTGTCTACGGCTTCTTATTTACAAATCCCCACAGTCTGGCGGCCAAGTGCAGAAGCGACTGCAAGAGGTTGAGTTGCAGATATTCAGCGACGAAGAGTGCAGTGAACGGCATCAAGTGCAGGTGCATGCGACGAATATATGCGCCGGAGTGCCGGAGGGCGGCAAGGGACAGTGTAGCGGTGATTCTGGTGGCCCTCTGCTGGTGAACGGCACTCAGGTGGGCATCGTCTCGTGGAGTCGGAAGCCGTGCGCGATCGCACCATTTCCGGGCGTCTTCACGCAAGTTGCGGCGTACATCGACTGGATACTGCAGACGATGGGTGAGGAAGCGGCTCGCGATGATGCTGACGGTCATGCTGGCGGTGGTGTTGAGGAGGCCGATGAGCCGGTGGAACAACTCATGACGGGGAATTTGATAGTGTTGCAGCATGCAAAACCAATAAATCTTTTTAAGGAAGCTAGCTTATAATACAATTTTGAGCATTACTGCTCCATGTATGATTTCGAGTTGCGTCAATCGCTGTTTGGTCCAAATATGCATGAAATCATCTTGTTACCTGTTAAAAGTGAGCGTTTTAGCTACTTGTTGTAGAATTTCAAAAAGCAAGCGCTGTAATTAAACGTATAAAAAATTAAACCTGAAAACTTTATTCGAATAGTGAGTTCAATTTAAGCGAGCTAAAAGGCATTTAAACAGGAAAATTAGAACAAAGCCAAGAAAGTCCACATCAAACAAGACTTCTGTCCCCACAACCAGTTAAGCCCCCCCCGAGTGCATTTAATAATGGAGAACAATAATGGCAATGCCAGTGGAGACAAAAATCGGTTATTTGAACAGAACAGCAATGAACACAGAGGCCCCCGCTTCGTGTGCAAGAAGTGTGGTCAAGGTTTCATGTTTGGGAAATCCCTGGAAGCACACGTGTGTGATATATTCAAAAACCCCCTCGTCTGTCCCCATTGCGATTGGCCTTTCTTCTTCGCGCGCACTCTAAAGGTGGGAATCCAGTCTTCTAATCGACTAATGGAATTAAGTAAGCAAAAAAAATTCATTTTCCAGATGCACATTCAAATCAAGCATCACCCGGACCAGCCCTGCGACATCTGTGACCCGGCAATTAAACGCAAAAATGATTCTTTGTAGTTTTTGACGTCCCTTTGACTTTTCGTATTTGTTCTTAACTTTCTCAATCGATGAACCGCAGTTTAGCCATTTAGTGTAAATTTTGGATTTTCAAGGACATGACTATTTTCAATAATATAACATAAATTCGCCGGAACTAAACGGATCAACGGAGCGGAGCGGAGCGGAGCGGAACGGACCAACGGAGATTGACGGAAAAGAACAACAGATCGCGATTAACGCAGCACACGATACTACGGATCGGAACTGCCGGAATTAACACTCAGAAAGCCGAAAACAGCTCCTGAATTATAAAGTCGTTATTAGTAAACATAAAATCATTATTAGTAAACATGAAATCGTTATTAGTAAACATAAAATCATTATTAGTAAACATGAAATCGTTATTAGTAAACTTAAAATCATCATTAGTAAACATGAAATCATCGTTGTTAAACATGAAATCACTGTCGCTGTTATTGATAATGAAAATAAAAATTTTACAATGTTTTCCTTATTCTTATTGCTGAATTTGCATTATAGAAAGTAGCCGCGGCTATAATCTTAAAAACTTGTACTAAAAAAATTGGTTCTAAATGTTGTTAAAAGATTTTATATTGTTTTCAGCTTATAACTCATCTATATAAATGCTTCGCTCTGTTTCGCGTATAATAACAATTTGGCTAACTACAAACTACCATAATATAACATTCTCTACAGAAATATCTAATATAATGTGAACTATTTAGATTTCATCAGTCGATTCCTCATCCTTCAGCATCGCTCGCATTTCTCGGCGTTTCATATACGCCAGAAAAGTGGTCCACATTAAACTACACACACTCACGAATACCAGGCGGTTGGCCTCAGGCACCATGGAAAAGTTAATCGTCTGCAGAATGGGCCAAACACAGATGCCAACTTTGTAGGTGGGTAGAAACTTCTGGCGCGTCTCCTCGACAGCTTCGCCGAACGTCTTCAGTTCGAGCAAGCTCATGCCCATGAAGAAGCTGACGCCTGCAAAGGGTCCATACGAGAGTTGTTCCACGGCAGCCTAAAATGTGTAAAGCGTAGGGTGATCACTGCACATTTTATAATGCTTTAAGCTGTTTGTGAAGGGTTGGTTTCAATAACGATAGACCTCCAATTAATGAGAGTTGAAGAAGTAATTCTAGCTGGTTGGCTAAATTGCAGGAAAGTCATTTATTTACTGAAACCAGCCCTGAAAGCGGGTCGAAACTGGCGCTTTTACTTTAATCAATCCCGTTCGTAAGTTCGTCTGCGGCCACATAGCGCTGCTGAGGCGAACCCAGCAGTACAGAGAGGGCGCCACATACAAGCTGCCGAATATACTGAATCGTAGGGCGCGCATCCAATCGTAGGTTTCTGAAGCAAATGGTGGTGCATTTAAATGAAGATAAACTTTTAAAACGAAAATACCATTACTTTGTTTAATATTTTTCGACTTACTTAGATTTTTGCCTTCCATTGTTTGTTGTATTAGACTGCCGGTCGGCCATATTATTGCATACGATGCCATACCTCGTGCGAGTGGATGCATTTGGCGCCATTTCGTAGTGAGAAAAAGTACCGTTGTCGACATTATTTGAACTTTTTGAAAATACGTTTTTCACCACACGCACACACACCATGTGTGTGACACGCGACTACAGAGAAGCAGTAGCAGTAGCAGCAGCAGCACTACGAGTACATTGAGAAGGTTGTATGGACTTCAGAGAGTACACGAAACGACCTTGAATATGCGCAGAACACTAGTTACGTTTAATTTAAATGAAATGCAATGAAAACGCAAGCAAGCAGTTGATCCTCAATGCGAGTTGCAACGAGAGAGCGAGTGAGAGGAGAAAGTGAGTCATAAATATCGCATGTATTTTGTTTATTTAAAATAATACTTTCAAATGATTTCTAATTAATATATTCTTCTATTAAATATATATTATTTAAAACTTCTTTAACTTAGAAGTTTTTGAAAATTAATACTTATTATGTGAATTTTACGAACCTTAATTTAAAATCAATTTTATTACCTTGAGATTGTTTATCGGAGTTTATCGGACTTTATCGGGTTAATTCAGTTTGTTTTTGGTTGGTTCTTCATTATATATTGTTACAGACAATGAATTCTATATTTTTATTATATTTCTTAAATGCTTTTTCATGAATAAATTAATGAAAACCTGGCAACTCGGGCTGTTTTTAATTATTTCCGCAAATTGCAATTTTTTGTCTACTTTAAGATTCATTGAAAACAATTTCAAGCTCAAGGACGCAGAAGGTTTCTTTTCGGTGAACGAAACAAATAATTTTTATACTGATCTCATTTCTAATTACATTTCTGATTTTCTACTTTTGCTTAAAATTCGATTAAACACTACGAGACTGAAATATATTTCGAATCTCAACTAAAATTAATATCACAGCAATAGTTAAAGAAACGATCAAACTGTAATTCTCAAATATCTTGAATGCACTAAATGTCGCAAAAGTTGAACGAATACTGAATTTTCGAAAAATCAAATTGGCGCTGTGAATTTCGTGCAACAAGAATTTCGAATAGAAATACGCAAACTAGGAGAGGGAGAAATACCAAAGATTGAATAAAATTCTCTAATGATGAATGATCGCAGCACCAAAAAATTGAGAGCGAGAGAGGGACGGGAGAACATGTAAATTTTGTAGCTTATTTCTCTGAACCGAACTCTTTCAGAAAACCTCTAGTAATTCATTTCATTTTATTTATGACTTCTTAATTTCCAATTACACTCAGTTTCATAAATTGAAGCACACGAATTTATATTTAAGTGTATTATGAAGCCTTGCAATTTCAATGCTATCGTTAGAATCAGTTATTCTAAGACGTTACGTCACTCGTTTACTCTCTGCTGGCAAGCGTTCAAGGATAAGAGAAGCAGCAGCGGTTAAATATGGTGGTGGGAACGGAAGTCGTGCATGTGCAACACGGAAATAATGACGAAAATAATGCATAAGGTGATTCGACTTTGAACTTGAAAATCACTTGAATTCTTAAAAAATATTACATTCCGGCGAAGGAAAGAAGAGCGCGCGGTGCTTTCTTGATCACGAGTGCAGGATTGGAGGGGGAAGGTAAACAAGTTGGCACGCTCTTTCTTGCTGTACTTGTGCGTTGGAAACGCGGGAATTTGACTGAGTGAACAAACAGAGAGAGGAAGAGGGAGAGAGTTAAATTGCAGAGCATGTTAATTAGTGTAACTTGAAATGAATTCCCACAGTTATTCGTTATTCACCTGATTGCTTTGCGTTAATCACCTGATTGCTTTGCGATGAAAGAAGCCACACTTAGTGAATTCTTAAAACTGTTTTTAAACGTCCAACTACAAAGCTAAAACAACAACAACAACAACAATATGAACATCAACCACTATAATGGCTTCCAAAGTCGTTTCGTTTGCACAATATTTTTTGCAAAATCTTCCACTCACATTAATATTTCCACCGTAGATAGCACAACTCGCGCCGCCACCTCGTTACAACCAACACAGCTGATGTTCTGACAGCCGAGTTCGGAGAAACAGCCAACCCGCCAGACTACACGTATCTTCTCTTCCTCATTCTTGAAAAGTTTATTTTAAAGAGGTGGCTTGAGAGAAGAGAAAAGTCTCGACACTTTCTTCAAATGTAGAGATTTTTTGAAGCCAAAATTCTGACGGATTCTCGGTTCTTCTTACGCACACAATTAAACAGTTGCCCGCTGGAACCGATTTTGCAACGCAGTTTGCAGAACATAAATTTCACTCACACACACATTGAGGAATCACACGTATACATACATTCTTCAAGTTGCCAGCTTTAAGAAGCCGCGTCAAGAAGCTTCGTATAATCAGGGCCAACAGTAATGACAGCATACTTGAATATTACGTGACGTCACAAAGCTTCCGGGAGAGTAAAGCTCTCTGCGAGCGTTGCCACAGAAAACGTTGTTGAAACTTTTATGTTTAGTTCTTTAATAATTTTTCTCTGCATTTCACTGCAGCGATTAAAGCATCTTTAAAGAAAATATAACCAACCGCTAGCCTGAGTAATTTTTTATATTAACTAAAAAATTATTATACTATAAAAACTTAAAAAATTCTATCCGTATATTTCGGAGAAAGAAAAATATAATATTATAATAAATTTCAAAAGTTTTATATTAAAAAACTACGAAATTACCCGAGAAAGTGCAACGGATTTTACAAGAAGCAACACTGTTATTGCCATCACTTCATATTTCGTGTGTTCGTTTACGAATGCCGTAATGCTACAAATTTTGTTAGGTGAACACGTTTTCTTGATGCACACTGCCGTGTAAATGAGAGTATGTGAGAATGAGAGAATTTTTCTATAGCTAATTTTTTCTCTCATCAACGAACAGTTTTGCCCGATCTTTGATTCCCTACTCACGACAAGCATTATAAATTTGTTATAACTGGTAAGCATGGATCGATCAAAAGCTCAGAAAGAGTATTAGAAAATAAAGAGTGTTAGCTGAACAAAATTGATAGCATAACCAAGGCTTAGGCAGTGAACTTGAAAATTTGTCAAGCTTCTTGGAAAGGTAAAATTGCTCTCTTTAAGAGAAATAAAGTCTGAATTGTAATGAAAGGAAAATTTGCTAGTAGTTGCCAGGCAGCTGATGGCGTGTCAAGATGGTGTTGCCATGTAAAATATTTCTCGACAACTGCTGATTTTAGACTGAGTTTCTAACTGTAAAATTCCCTCGAGTAGGAAAACTCAAACAATCGAACGATTGTTTCAATAAAAAAATTAGACAATTAAATGCTAATTTTCATGTTATTAAGAATTTTTTGTCTTCTAACATGTTTCAGTTTGGGAGAAATAGAATTATTTTTTGTTCTAAAAATTCGACGACTTCTAACTATTTACCAGAAAAGTGAGCCAACAGACTTTCACCATCACGTATTTCAACAACGTTTGTTTCTACGATTTCCGTTAGAAATTAGAAACAAAATGGAGTTGAGTCAAATGGAATGATATTCCAATCAGGTCGAATATTCAATTCTATTTGGGATCGAATCGAGGATATTTGAGGGTTTTCAGTCAACAGAATAAATTAAAAAAAAAATAATTTTCAACATTAGAAAACGTGAAAGCTTCTTGAAATTTTAGCACGTGTCACGTCCGCCTATATATTTGCACATCACATCGACCAAGAATGGGATCTTTTACTTCGAAAGTTCCATCCAGCAGCGATGCGGGCTCATTAGAATTGAAATCAAATCCAGAATGCGCTAAGAGTCCTGAAATGTTACCAGTGCAAGATCAGAGCCAGGAACAAGTTGCCATCTATAGTGAGCAACACGCGGCCCATCTTAGTGCGATGCAAAAGAAAACCAACGAGCTGGAAGAGATGCAATTCGCAAGAACCTTTGCCCTGTTCCAGCCGGTCAAAGGCACTGCTGTCCCTTGGGTGCACCGATGTGGCACCGACCTAAAGGAAACTCGCCAGAAGCTTATTCAGTGCTACGCAGAATACCCGCAGGAGCCGCTGCAATGCCAGGAGACAGCCAAAAAATACCAGGATTTGGTATTCGACGAGCACTACAAAACTATCAAGGAGCACAAGGGAATCGAGTAGTGAGAAGGTCTATTTCAAGTTTCTATCTCGAACCGAACGTCGGTTGAATGTTGAAGTGGTTTTGATTTTTGATCTGATTAAAATTGTCTAGTTGTAGAGTGAAACAGGCGTAAGTTCTGTAAATCAAATGAGATGTTATGCTTTGGTAAAAATGAATTTATCGTGTATTTTACTGTAATATTAAAATTGCTTAATATTAAAATTGCTATAATAAATATTGATATTTTGTTGGAAGAGATTCGATTTTCTAGATTCTCTAATACACTACCAAAAATTAAAAATTTATAATTGGCTTCATGCTGAATTTGTTTAATGTTTTTAAATCGGTTTCTAATACCAAACTAATGTTAAATAATCGACTTAACACGAAAGCAGACAAGATATTTTTATGAAAGGCCGGAAACTGCAAAAATGCACTCAGCCTTCGCGTGATTTAAAACAGGTAAACATTTCGCACTTCATAAGCTTTTTTAATTAAATACATACATTTTGCTACCCAATAAGAAATATTTTGCAGTGTACATGTCACCCCAAAATAAACGATTTCATCGGGAACGAATTGCTTCGAACCTCGAGCACGTTGCAAGTAACATGTTGGCAACAAGCACGCCAGAATTCATCCACAAGATTAGTTCAGTTTGAGAGACAGCGACGTTCGGATGGATGCGCCGCGCGCCTACGAGATACGGTTACCTTTATCGCTGACAACGATATGATATCAGATCGATTTAAGTAAATAGAAATCGGATCGAATAAACAAATAAAACCGGCAAAACGAAGTTCTAGAATTTAAAAGTAAAACAAAAAAGAATTAACTAAGATTGGAATAAATCCAAAAAAATAAAAAAAAACCAATTTTTATATCAATTTAAATTTAAAAAAGCAAAAATTACCTTGACGAAGGTGAGGTGACAGAATTGAAAAAAAACCAATCCAATGAGAAATTAAGAAGGAATTAAAGAAAATGAAGAGAAGTCGACCCGATAAGAAAACATGTTTTTGTGGAGCAATCGTTGTTGTTGCCGATGCCGCCAGTTTTCGTAGCTGGGACGCCGTTGACTTGCCACGTGAGGAATTTCCGTGTTAAATGCGAACAAAAAAGTTCAGATACGTGCTGATATCTGAGCGATACTTGCCGCGGTGCTAATTTGTATGCACCAGAGATACGCAGATACAAAAGTATCCGCTAAGTGCACGCGGTTGGACTTGAGCTGGAAGAAAAGCGAACGAAAGTTTCATTAAAACATTTTAAGATTTTTCGCCCGAAAGAAAACAAGTGTTTTCCACGCGCTCCGCAAACAGATACCTGTTAGATAAAGTATCGCCGAGATACCAATCCTCGTACTGGCTGCGCAACCCAGCGAACGTGTTCGCAGCTACCTGTTGGATGAATTCTTGTGCTCTTTTGTTTTTCACCCTGTTTAGTTGAAGGTTAATTGCGAGGCGGCCTATACCGGACTTGGGCGCTGTTGTTGTTGCAGGTATCTCGCAGATACTCTCAGCTGTCCGGTGTAGCAGCAGCAGCAGCAGCAGCATTTAAACGGCTCGGCGCTCGGCCGTAGCAGTTGCTCGTTGTGTGTCTCATCATTGTATTCTGCATCCTCAGCTCAGTTGCCCTCAGCACGCCGCTCAATCTCCGTCAACCAACTCCCTTCCCACTCACCGCCACCTTTCTGTCGCGGTATGCAAAACAACTCCGAAGCACACGCCGCGCCATGTCAATGCCAAGCTTTTGGTTGCGCTTGAGCTGTAGCCGCGTCATGTTATCTGAAAGATACTAAAGTGAAACTGAAGTAGTATCTGCAGCGGCTAAACGACCGGTTTTCGCATTTCCAACCGCCCCGGTGACCGCAAAAGACACAAAAGAAATACCAGCAGCTCACCGCGACAAGTACAACAAAAGCCTCGAAAGTCTTCAAAACGCGTGCCTTTGAATTCCTCCTACTGAAAGTGTAAACAAAGTAAGCGGAAAGTGATGCTGTTCGGAGTTTAAATTATCTGTGCGTTAAAGTAGAGTGAGAAATAGGATTCAGTTGAAAGCAGCTGCGCAAAATTTAATTAACACAAAATGCCAACAACTCAGACCACCCGCGAAATGTGGAACGTCCAAGCCTGCGTCCCAAATATTTTGGGCCCACCTCACCAGCATCGTAAGCATCCCAGCAGAGTGACGTCACTGTCCCGCAGGATTCTGCTCAGGAACAGCTGTCTGCTCGCTCTGTGCCTGCTCAGCTTGTGGTCCACCACGCCTCTGGTGGACGGCTTCAACCTGGAGAATCGGCTACCCATCGTCAAGTACGGCCAAAATGCGGACTCTTATTTTGGTTACTCAATAGCGACGCACACAATCGGCGAATACAATTGGCCAAATAACACGAAATGGTGAGTTAGCATGCATCACAGATGAACCGAGCAATTCTAGTATTTTAGAGCTTAGAGAGAGGAGCTTCTCACTGCAGTGAGATGCCTTCTGTAGTTAGTAAATAATTCTAAAACTTCTTGAGTTTATAATGGCTGCCTACAAATTCGGTGTGAATTTTCCCTTCGTTCTACAACGCATTGAAATTTGTTTTTCTAATCTTCCGTGTTCATCTGCATTACAATGCTAAATTCTCCACATACAACCTCAACGCAAACCTTGACCTTTCTCGAGTAGTCTGGGGGATGGGAAGAACTCGTTTCTCCAGCATTGACATGGTCGTGTCCGCCGCAGCATCTCAGGTATTCTACGAAAGCAAGACGTGCAACAGTAAGAACCTCGGAGGTTTTTAGTCACCCGGACTTTGGTAATAAAATTTTTCTTATATTCTCTTGAAGGCTCGAACCATTAAGTTGGCTGTTTACTTGTCTGCCTCACTGTTTGTTCAGGCAACTCTTCGGCTGCCGCGACTGACAGCAATAAAGTGCTAAAAGCACATTTAAATAAATTTGTTAACTGTTTGTCTTCTAGTGTGTGTGTGTTGCCACTTTTATCCTGAGATATAAAAATAACTTGTGGTTGCGCAAGAGTTTTCGGCGTTCATTAAAGTGCATTTCTGTTGCACTTGGCTTTTAAACTCCCTCTTTTAACACCTCGTTTAATTCAAACGAGTCGCAAACATGGCAACATCAAAAGAAAGCCAACTCGGTCGGCATTTGAGGGGATGCTTTCAGATAATTTCGAAATTTTTGCTGGCAATTAGGTTTTGAGAAACAAAATTAATTGCTATTATTGTGTGATCAATAAAATTTCGGAACTGTCTTGACTTTCCATCACAATTCGATGCATTTTCTTTGTATTACGAAATCGAAGTGATTTTTTTTTGTTCAAAAAATATGAGAAACTTCTTTTCAATTGATTTTAACAACTTCTATGTGATGAAAAGCGAATAAATAAACTACTTAAGCGTTAATTGCACGACGATGGTGTCCCTCTTGCCATGCTCGACGTTGACGGACCCTCATTGTGACAGCAAGCGAGCGAACGGCGGGCGTGCACGCGCCCCACACTGTGCTTGCAACAAAGCAGCCAAACAAATATAGAGAAACCCTTTCGTAGGGCAGGCATCATCAGTCCAATAAAAGTACCCGCACGAAAGTTCGGAAAGATTTTAAGGTCGATTAATGTGGAAGAGGAAGAACTGAAAATTAACCAGGGAATGCGATATTTAAATAAAAATTAAAAAGCGTTCAATGCTAATGTTTCTGCATTTGAATTTTTTCTACCTTCTAAATAGTTAATTCTGTCTTTAAAGCATTAAAAATATCTGAAAATGTTTATTGTTTCCCTTTTCTTATCAACAAATCATATGAAATTTCAGTAACACAAACTGAAAATCGCTCAAAACCTATAAATCGTTCCAAGCTTTTTTCTTCTTCTTCTATTTTTGTGCTACCTTTAATATCGAGTCAGTCACACAGACTTTTGACGCCCCACATGACCGAAAAAGTCATCCGACGAACACATGTGTTTGTTGGCGTTGTATTCGTTGTTGTAATTGTGATTTTTGGTTTTACGATATCTACTGTCTGTCCGTACATTCTTCCGGTTCAATACGTTACGTGTGGTACGTTGACTTTCAAAACCGAAGATTTCTCGATATTAAATGCGTTCGATGTGTAATCTCAACGTGTGCTGGAACGTGAAAGAAGTAGAAAACAATAGAACTAACTAACAACAACAGCAACAAAATATGTGGATAGATAGAACTAGAAATAGATGAACATGCGAATCATTTAAAATTGGAATAGGGGAAAAAACTAGGCAACAGCTCTACATAGAATAGAGAGATAATTGAAAGACGCGTAGAACCCTTAAAAGGAAATTATAAGAATCTCTATAATTTATTACAGGATTAACAATTTTATGTAAAAATTTATATGGTTTTTGTTGTTTCTTTGATTTGCACGAAAAAAGCGCTTAGAGAAAGGAACTCTACCGGTGTTAATAGAGCTATTCTGACCGCTAGAGTAGTGATAATCAATCAATGAGGGTTCAAAGGGACCGCTTTCTATATATGTAGGCAACAACGTCTTTATTGGCACAAAATTGAAATGGAAGATTTCAGAATCTCGTACAGTACCAGAATCATTCTGGGCGAATAGTTTTACTGCACGGAATAACATTAGAATATCATTTTCATTAACGATTTCGGTATACATTGTTAAGCAAGGAATGTGTAATGATAATCTGCTGTTGCTGGTGTCGTTGTTGTTTGTGTCGTTGGTGTTATTAATATACTATAAACTACTCCTTCCGCGCTTTATTTACCTCACTTTTTCGCTTTTTAGCCGTTTCGTTCCAACAGTTGATCTTCCCTCGAAGTTTTTCGATGTTCTTTCAATGAAGTCTTCTTAGCTGGCGTTTCTTTAACGAAAATATGATGTCATCCTTATATATTTTCAAGCTTCAACTTATTTAATAACAACGCTGTATTCGATTAATTGTATTTTAATATAACTAGTATTAAATGCAACTTCTGTTAAATGCTATTTAAGTTACTTTAAAGAGTGTGTCGCGATTTTAATGTGTCAATTTTCTCTAAAACATCGATTTTAATTCATCAAAAATCACTTCTGATAATTGATGAAGTGGAAATTTCTTCGCTTTTCATTTTCCACACGTTTTCCGGTTTTTTCTAATTTCTCTTTTTTCGTTTATTAGAATTCACCTCAAACTTTAGTTTCAGTTGTTAAAATTAAACTTCGACAATTTAATGACTTCACACAAAAAAGTGATTTTCTTGCACATTTTTTTCGCAATTAAACACGAATGCATATAAAAATTCACATTCTAAGAAACGCAAAAGGAGTTTTTAAATGAAAACCGTTAAAATATGCAAAAATAACACGGCGAGAAACCAAAAACCGCTAATTGAATTCGTACTGGACAGGAAAAAACGAGAAAAATTTTAACGATGCGCTATAAACTTGCTTATATTTAATGCAAACCAACATGACGGAGACGGGGTTTGTGCGGGGGAAGAACGGTAGAAAAAAAATCTGTCAACAATAAACGTGCAAACAACACAAGTTTCGGCTTGCAAAATGTTGACTTGCAAATATTTAATAACTTTATTAAGAAAACCAACAACAACTACATCATACCGTAATGAATGTTACGTGCCTGCAACGGAAATGAATGCTTGAGTTGGAATCTCATTTCTGTGAAGAGACTCAGTTGTTTTTTTTTTTTTTTTTTTTTAAATAAATAAAGAAATAATTTTTGTTGTTGCTAATAATTTGATTTAGAATTTAAATTGAAAGTATTTCGGAAAATCTTTCTAAAATAAAATCATTTGCACCCTATTTACGCTGCAGAAAAAAAGAGGTCAGCAAATACTGAAAAAGAACGAAAGTCGGAATGGAATATAAGAAAAAGAAAAAACAAACAAAAATTACAACCAAAAAGAATATTCAATCATTTATCAGTAACTTTTATTTGCTGATTGATAAAATCGATGATTGACTGACTTGACTGTTCTAAATAGAAGTCGGAAATATGAATCTCAGAAGTGCCAACTACGTGCATAACGTTAACGTTCAATTGACTCAAAAATCGAATGGAAATGAAAATCGAGTTGAATTGAGTTGACTCAATTTTTCATTCATATCAGGCTCAGAATTTCTGATAGTTTTTGAATAAAAAAACGAAGACGCGGACCATTTTGACTTGTCTGGAATGAATGAATGATTCATTGGCTTATCATTTATTCATTTTCTATATTCATTTTCTATCGTAATAAACGTTTTTCGCTTACTAACTACAATAACTGACTCATGCTGCATTTGATTGTCAATGTTATTGGAATAAACGTTACCAGTTTATTAATTTTATACAGTTTTTTACTTTCAGAAATTATAATTAATTGCAATCAATTTTAAAAATCATTGTTACCAGCTTTGAATCATCTGTTCGTATATACAGATTCAGGTTGTTGTTGCCGTTAGTTTTGTTATTATTGGTTTTTCAAGGTTGCCAATTAAAGCTTTAAACGGAAACTTTTTAAGTATCTTAACGATAAGAAGTTAGAAGATTTCAGATTTACATAAATTGAAAATAACGAGTTATAAAGTTCGAAAATAGTTACAATTGCGGTTGCTGTTAATTCTAATTCTCTGTTTATACAGTTTTAATCTTTATTTCGATTGAAACAACATGTGACGCAAAATGCTAACAATCAACAAAACCGCAGAAATGCGCTCAGATAAGTCAAGAAAAGGTTTCTCTTACCTCTCCAAACACTCATGAATCATACGTCTGCTTTTAGTTTTGTTGCTGCCAATTTCACTGAATCATGCCGAAATTAATACCTATTCGGTATATGTACCGAATATTATTCCTCACACGCTTCTACTCACATTTAAAGTTTTAAGATCCCTAAACTTCTTCCGCGCAATCTTGGATTGCTTCCGTTCTCTTTGGTTTTTACGTTGCTTTTCATATATTTTGCTTGGAAAAGTTGGCAGTTGCTTGAGATATTTCCCTTCTCAACTTATGACAAATCATAAAAACCTTTCCGAAATGTTCGCTCTCGAAAAGGGGAGGCCGGAAGTGAATTCCAACCTCTCCCTCCTCTTTTTTTATAAGACTCTCGGATGTGGTAACATTGTATCTGCTGAATCTGTCTAGACGGAAATGAAAATGAAATAAATACAGAATGCATTCAAGTGCGAACATAAATATTTATGCTGTGACTGCGCAAACAATTCTAAGTTTTATTTCTTCATTCTAGCTTTCGTTTCCTTTTCTTTCGCATATATTTGTTGAAATTCACACGTAATTTTGTTATTGTTGCAAATCTGATTGCATAACTAACTTCGTAGCGAGTAAAAAATCGTCTATACTAGATATAAAATATGCGTGTTTTCGCTTCAGAAGCGAATAAAAATTTAACGGTTTTTCAGAGGGATGTGAAAATTTGCAGGGATAGTTTTTCGGTTGAGGGGAATAATTCTATTCAAGGTTGATTGTTACCGGTGAAGTAGATTCTTCTACAATCTAGTTTTTTCTTTTTTACTTAATGAAATTTCCGGTATTTGCAGTCAGTACATTTTGAAATTGGTGAGATTTTTTGCCTCAGTGTTTGGAGATGTTAACGTGTATTAGAATAAATTATATTAAAATAGAGTTTTTAAATCTATATTTGAAAAAGGTTTCAGATAAATTTAAATTTGAAAAAGATCTCAGATAAATCTAAAGAAATAAAGAAAGGCACACACGATTTTGATGGTACAAATTTTTCATACACTTAAAAATTAAAAAAGAAGTGTTTGTGAGGAAGAAATCCACTTCAGAGAAGCAAAAGCGCCAACAAAAAACGAAACTGAACAAGAGAAAGCGCCAGTTGAGTTGTATGTATTGCACTCATTAAGGAATCCCATTGCATACGAGAAAAACCTTCAAAAAGGAAGAAACTTATTCAAGCCAAAAGGTACTCGAGGACGGAGCACTGGTCGCATTAGCCCTCCAGGTACACAGAACACAGATTTCGAAAAATAATGCACACCAGCACGCACTGCCGCAGAAATGCGTACCACGCACAGCATGCAGCACCTTGCAGAATCCTTGAGGCACACAACGCAGAAAAGGAAGCTGGGCAGAGAGTGGCAGGAAGACGGGACACGGGATTTAGAAATCAACAGGAACACGTGCACATCCTGCGTACTTTTCCTGAGACTCTCGTTATTCAGCCACTTCTTCCTGTTCCCTCTTGTTTTTTGGTCCTGCGCCTAAAGTCACGAACACGTGCCTTTGCTAAGGACTTTTTATTTTTCTAAAACGCCAGGAGGGGTTTTTTTATTTTTCTTTCTTCTCCTTCTAATTCGTTGTTGTGTTTTCTTTAAGAAGAAATTGTTTTTTTAATTTGTTCTGCTTGTTCAGATCGGTTTTGTTCGAGATCTGGTTTTCCTGAATTTCCTGAAGCCGTTGGTTTCTTTTCTTTTTTCGTTAATAAGCACAAAATCTTTTCTTTCTCTCCGGTTTCTCTCTTTTCCTTGAATGTCGCTTGAGTTTTGCTAAAATGGTCTTACATCTGATCAAGTTATCTGCAGCATCCTGCCGAGTTACCTGTCAGATTGTCGTTGACGATAATGCTAGCAGGCGAAGAGAGTTCTTTTCTTCGGATTCTGTTGGAAATGTTGAAGAGCCAACATTATTTATTGCACCTGCCTGTTGTAGAAATGAGAGAAAAATTTAAGAAAGTGGAGTTCTTGGAAATCCCCCCTTCATCTCCTCCGTTCTCGTTTCCTTTTTGAATTATGATATAGGCAGTAGTCTGCTCTTTCTCTCTCTCGCCCTTTCTCCATTAATCTTCCTCTCTCCTTCTCTCTTTAGCGGTCAGGTGCTTTCATAGCTTATCAACGAAAGTAACAGTTCTTCAGTGTAATGCGTGCTTTGTATCAAAGTTTATTGTTACACTAACAGAAGGTCTCTGTTCTCTATCAATGTAATTTTGCTGATTTTCTCACTTTCGGCTTTTTATGAAACGATTTCTTGAGTACATTTAATTTATTAAATTTTGAAAACTAACCGTTTTTATGTAAGTCGAGAAATTATAATGCATTTTACCTATTAATTTTTTCGTTTAAGTAACTTAAAATTCTTCTAAAAAAATCGTACGTGACTTTTGCCAAACTTAAAAATCACTTAGTCACTTTTTTCCTACAACTTAAATGAATCATTTCAGTTCTGTACGACTATTCATTCAATAGGTCACCTCTTCTCCTCATGAATCATCTCTTCTTCTTTTAAATCATCTCTTCTCTTCTTAATTCGTTTCTTCTCATCTAAAATTGTCTCTTGTCCTCTTGAATGGCCTGTTTTTCTCTTCTCATGAATCATCTCGTATTCCTTAAAATCGTCTGTTATCCTCTTGAACCGTTTGCTCTCTTCTTGAATCTCTCTCTCTCATCTTTAATCATCTCCTTTTGAACTGTCTCTTTTTTTTCTTGAATCGTTTCTTTTCTTGAATCGTCTCTTCTCCTCCTCTTGAATCATCTCCTCTCTTCGTGAACAGTCTCCTCTTCTCCTGAATCGTTTTTTCTTCTCTCGAATCGTCTCTTCTACTCTTGACTCGTCTTTTTGCGAAATGAATGCAAAAAGGAGTGACATCCCACCAACGTCTCTCATAAAGCTTTTCTATTTCACAAAATCATAGAATTCAAAAAGTCAAAGTTTTATGATGACCATAAAAAACTCTTTAGTATTGCTATTTTACTGAGTAGATAATGAAAACGCATCTAGGGTGCAGCCGGATCTCACACATTCAATTTCAAAGTGCCATGCAAAGTTTTCGGCTAGCAAAATTGACCTCATTTCGAGCTCAATTTCATACACACTCTACGACGGGGGGAGCATCAGACATTTGACAAACAATGTTGCATATGAAGTCAGTGTACTGCATGTGGTTAATTTTAATTTACAAAAAAAATATGATCTGATGTTAATGGTTGTCCCACTTTTTTCAGAGTGTTTTCTCAATGGATTGAAAATAGAGAATATCATGTTGTAGAGAATCTAAAAAAAATCCTCGCCCTTCTTTCTTTCCTGCACTAATTTTATGTGCATTTTTAATTTTAATTTTTTTAATGTCAAACTGACATGACATCTTAATATATGACAGCTTATGTCGGTCGTTGTAAAACAAATGTATGCATAAAAGTTTTTCTTCGTCACCTCCGGTTCTCTGCTTTTCATTTGCATTTCATTCCGTTTATTGGAAGAATTGTTATGGGGAACAATTGAGCTACGCAGTCTTCTTCCAAAGTAAAGAGACGAACTGTCAAAGTGAGTACGAATTAGTGAGTGGGAGAGAAGGAGGTACTGAGAGTACTTTTATCCAGAATATAGTTCCGCTCATAAGATTTTTTGCTTAAGTTTATAGCAACATCTTTCAATGAAAAAAAGCACTACATCAAGAATTCTTTCTAAATCTGAGATTCTTAACCTGAAATTCTTCTTTCTAAATTCTTGAGAGGTATTAAAATGTTTTTCTTCCTTCTTCTCAACTTCTTCTTACTTACGTTCTCTTCCTCTTTGATTTGATAAGATTTCATTTTCATTTTTCTGATGATTCTTTCGATCTTTTTCCCCCCTTTTTATAGATTTCAGATAGTAGTTCTCTAGAGAATGATAGACGTTCCTTTAAGCTCCAATGACACTTCTTAATCCCGTCAACTTCAATCATTCAGCTGATGCGACTTTGAATATGCCGCCGCCACATTTATGCATATTAAAAATTCAATTCAAGAAAAACTCTGTTTGACGGCTGTTTTTTAAACAGAGAAGAAGTTATGAGTAACTTAAGTTATGAGAAGTTAATTGGAGGAAGTTTTTAGGGCAAGGTTTTCTAAGGTTAAGATTTTAATTACTATTTGAAAATATTAGATTTTTATTTCAAATTTTTTGTTATAAGAAAATTTGGAACACAAGCCTTTGTAATGTGAAAAGTGGAACAAAAACATAAAATTCTCTTTCAAGTTGATAAGATTTTACATAAAACGTTAAATGAGGTTAAGAGGGAGTAAGATTTAGTGTCAACTTATGTTTTCTTCGCTTAAAAAAGTATTTGAAAAAGTTCTCTTTTAAAATTGCAAAAGTTACATTGAAATTTAACAAGAAACAGTTTTTACTTGCAAAATAATTGCTGTGTGTTTAAACTCTATAAAATTTAGATCACGACGGAAATTCGATCCAAAAACAATTCTTTCTCTTTTCAATTATTGTTTTCTCATTTTCAATTGTTTTCTGATTTTTAAATGGGAAGTCTCATTTTCAACTGTTCTCTCATTTCCAAATAGAAAGTCTCATTTCCAATTGTTCTTTTCTGATATTCAAATCTCATTTTAAATGTTCTATTCTCATATCGAAGGGAAAGTGTTATTTTCAATTGTTCTCCTCTCATTTTCAAATAAAAAATTTTAGTTTCAATTGCTCTTTTCTCTCTTTCTCGTTGGAAATGGTAAATAACTATATTTGTATCTCATGCCAAAGATATTGAAAAATCTCAAGTTAAAAAAAAATAAAAACCAAGTGAAAAGGAAACCAGTTCTTCGAACAAGCTATGAAAAAATATCTTACAATAAACAAATTTATCAAAAAAAAGTTATGCACATAATTGCTGATCAAACACAGAAAAAAGCTATTAAAGTAGATAAAAAAAATTTGAAGTGTAAGTAATTTTTGAAGTGAACAAACCCAGAATTACTGCCAATTTTTGCTCCTTGGTTCTGCTAGAACGTGTTTTTTCGGCCAGATTTTGGTAGATTTTTCTTTGGCGGCTACATTTCGACCTCAATTAGTTGCAGTTTTCTGCAGCTGTCAACGAGAACTTATTGCAAAGTGTCAGAAAATTGTTTTGCAACAAATTGTTGTGGTAATTAATTTTTTTTATGGTTTCTATATTAAGGCGCAACTGTTAAACTTGATTTTAAACAAATTTAATTGTTAGCAATGAGAAAAAGAAACTTAATTAAGGCCTCAGGGCTGCACCTCGTTATTCGTTTTATTCTGGTTTTCGTGGTAACGCCAATTAAAGCAACAACACCACCACCATCACTTAACGATTGTAATATTTTAACACCCAAACAACAAAAATTCTTATACACACCTACGAAAGAATTTGCATTGTTGTTGTTGTAACTGGTATTTGTTTTTGCTGTTGCTTTACTTTAAAAAGTCAGCGCGATTCAAATTCCTAAATTTAAAAATAAAATTGGTTATCAACTGTTCTTCAGATCGTGATTTGAATTCAACACAAACAAGAAAGTGCAGAAATTTACGGTGTAAATTTTAATGTGATGGAATAAAACGCTTCGTTTTTTTCAATTTTAAAAGCTAAAAATGTTTCTTTTTCAAATACTTTTCGAAGCGAAGAAATCATTTGACACTAAATTTTACTTCCCTTTAACCTCATTTATCGTTTCATGTAAAATCTTATCAGCTTGAAAGAGAATTTAATGTTCTACTTTTAACATTACAAGGGCTTGTGTTCCAATTTTTCTAATAACAAAAAGTTTGAAATAAAAAGCTAACTTTTTCAAATAGTAATTAAAATCTTAACCATACAGAGAGATAGAGAGATAGCTAGTGAGAGAGGGATAGTGAGAAAATTGCCAGTTTAAATTTTAATCTATCAGATAGTGTAAGGTTGAGATTTAGCTTTAAAATGGCTGTAAAAAAGACTTCTTCCCTGTATTTTTCACAGTTGTATTTTGACTACGTCGGTATTTGCATGCGGGTGCTCTGCTGTCAATTTAGCTGAAGTCGTAAATTTTAATTAGGCATCAAATTTTTAATAACAACTTATTCAAATTTATTTTAGAGGGTGTCAACGGATCGCGTACACTCATACTTGTTTTCTTGCACATAAATAGAATATAAATCGCATGCTATAAATCACAATTAAAAGCCGAAAATTACAACACTGAATACGTTTCTCAAATCTGTTTTTGTACGGTACTTTTTGAAGTTTGAATGCTTTCAAAAATTCTAAATTACTTTAGGAAATGTTGAAAATAATTATTGAAAATCTAATTCTATTATAAATAAGTCCTAATCAGTATCGTTTTTAACCTCATAGCTGAACTTTAGAAGAATTCCATGCATTGGACTGTAATTATCAGTCAGTATGAAGCTTTAAATTCTAGTTTTCTACAAAAAATAATTGTAGAGCCTTTATAAGCCCTTCAACGGTAATTAAAAAAGTGTTTTATAACAAACACTTGAGCAATAGCCAGCCAAAACTAATTAAATAACATTGAGATTATGACATCATGAATCGTTCTTAGGGCTACCAAACAATTTAGATGGTGAACCTCGCTAATTTGTCTTTGAGTTTCCGTTCCCCTCACCTCCTCAGTTGTTTGTCTTCTCGTTCTGTTGCTTTGTTCGATTTTAATTAATGCTCCGGCTTTTTTGTCTTATAGTTCAATATATTGTTTTCCTATTACGTTTACTTACATTAGAACTATATAGCAACTATTCGAGGTAATGTAATGCACTTCGGCGAAAATAATATTAAGATCTAGAGGGAGAACTCTGCAGAAAATAGTAAAAATCTAACTAAAGATATGCCTGCTTTTCGCATAAATCGTATTGTATACGGTATACCAAATCTACACCTAGAATTCCTTATTGCTCTTTATACAGATATATTTCGCATAGAAGTTTCTGAGTTCATTATATTAATACCCGTTTGTAAAGTAGACTCTTGAATCATAAAACTATAACTGTGTAGGACTAGAAAGTAAAGGCTGAATTTTGGACCAATTTCAAAAATCAGAAATGAGAATTTTCAAAAACTTAACGTCACAAAAACTTAACGTTCTATAGGAGGGAATCACCGCTTATTCTTTCTACACTCTTACTTTTGATGACAACCGTTAAATCTGGACACGCAGTATAAATTTTGATTTCAAAACACGCCTAATTATATTTAACGCATATCAAGTTCGGACCTTATTGCACCCCGAACTCTCGCTCTTTCCTCCTGAACCATGCAAAACTGATAGATGGCTGCTACTCTTCGATATGCTATATGGAAACATATGGGAAAAGGAAAAAACGACGTGAGAAAATTTCAAAAACCACAATAAATAAAAGTGAACAAATGAATGTGCGTGCCTCGATCGGAAAACTACTCCGTGTTCGGTCTTAAGTAGCTGACTGAAAGGTATTTAAGACTGTCATGGGTGTGACTATCATGGCGTCCCTCATGCGGTCACATTATTTATTGCTGGAGGAAAGTCTGTGATAAGTTTCTGACGGTTGTTACGAAAGATAAGAGGTTCAATATTATTGGTATTGAGACTCTTGAGGTTCCTAAGGTTCTGCATACCTGAAGTGTTCGCAGAGGAATCACTGTTGCGGTTACCGCCACCGTTGTTTGCATTTCGGGAATGCATGCAATATGTGAGGTACATACGAGGTATACCAGTGCGGAGGAGTCCTGCAAGCGGTATTGATTGCATTACTTTGCATCGCTATGATTTGTGTGATTTGTTCAAATGCATACTAATGGAGGTCCGGATCCTGTGTCGTATCCTGAAAAGCGGGCCTCGTGAAAAGTAAACACGGTAGAAGTGTAGCTCTCCCTTCCTTCCTTCCCAATATTTATTTATGTTCTGCATAAATTACACTCGCATACGAGTATCTACTTCAGTGTCATCGCTGCTTTAGGGTTTTTTTCAGAGGTTTTATAAAAGATGTTCGTGGTGTTGCTTCTCTTCTTTTCTCGATGTTAACCAGCACAGCGTGTGGGGTTCCTATTATTTTGGCATTTTTTAGTTTTCGTGCTCGATTTCTTGCATTTAACTGATAATAGCGACGATATGACGATGAAGATGATGGTGGTGGAGGTTGCGGCGGTTCGGTTACCTCTTCCACCTTTTGAAATGGAGAAACCAGAAGACAAACACGCCGAAAGATGGACAGACAAGCAGAGAATCCAACTTGTGTGGCATGAACGGTTGCCTTTGTCATGGCTTTGATTGTTTGTCCTCCAAGTGGTTGTTGTTGTCTTCACTGTTGTTATTTTATGGTATATAATACCCTTTACCTTATAATTTACCTGGCATTCAGTGCAAGCTATAATTCTCGGAGTTGTTATGTTCTTCTCTGAGTTTCTGTTGATATAGTATTGCATTGTGTGGGATGGAAGGATAATAAAAATTCATAATCAAAGGAAAATTTTAGGTTTCGAAGGAGAGAACCAGTTCGAAATGATTTCATAAAAGAAACAATACTAACAAAGAAATCGAAAAAGTTAAATATAAGTAAATAAATAAACGAAAGAATTGGGGTCCATAAAGATTTTCTTTTAGAACCTTTAGAAACCTGCAAATTAACAAAAAATTAAAGCAGAACATCTAAAGAAAGTAAAAATATCATAGAAGCTATCCAAATATTCTTATTATAAAGGTGAAGAAGTCCTTTTCTAATAGGCTATTAAAGAGATGTAATTCATCTCTTTCATTGTACAATTCATACAGTTTTCTCATATATTCCTAAAAACCCCTTAAAAAGATACTACCGAAAATTCTAATAAAAGAAAAAATGAATAAAGTTAGAAATATTAAGGAAATTTGAGTTAATATCATAGTGATCATTAGCGGTGTTCTACGAGAAATTAACAAGAAATTGCGGCGAAACACGGTTAAAAATATACATGCAATGAAAAACTTTAATTGCCTTTAACTTTAAAACCTTACCAAGCTCTTCCGCGTTAAAAATATAAAATTTATTAGCATCTTACCGCAATTATGAGGATTTTCTGAAGAATCGCTTTCATCAGAATGTTAGAAACGCCTAATTATTAGATTATCTTTGCTTAAAGCGGTTGTTAACTATTATGTTTCGAGAAACAAGTCGGAAGGTTGAGAAAGTAGCTAAAAGAATAAAATAGAAACGTCAAAAAAGGCAGAAAATCGAACAGAAATCTGGGGAGAAAAACTTAAAGAAAAAAACCATCTAAAATATGTTTTTAAAAAACTTTTTAATTGAGTAGAGAACTTAAACTGAAAATTAGTCTGGTTTATTTAAGAGAAAAATATATAGTATAACCGATGTTGTTGTTGTTGTTTTCTATGTAATCTCGTTTAAGATGCTTAAACTTTTTTCGTTTTTAGCGGTTTTTGGAGTTTTCAGCGACTTTTTAGGATTTCTGATATGAATTATGAATGTTTTCTGATATGAATTACTCAATTTAGATTTCTGTAACTGCCTCGAAATTTATCAATCTGGCGATGTTTTTCTTGAATAAATAGAAAAATTCATATTTTCTCTTTGAAATCCTTGTACTTAGAATGCAATGAAGAATCGAACTGCAAATGTGATTTGTGGTATGCGGCAATAAATTAGTTTCATTCCTTTCAGCACTGTTTCTCACCTCTCCATCTTCCACTTTATGTCACCTTCTTCACGGCAGTACCGCCGTCGTGATGGCGTGAAGATGCGTTAAGTGGTGAAGATAAACCCTCTAGCAGGCACAGCAGTAAATATTGGCAAATGAATTGAGGGTTATCTAACTCTGTCTACATTTTCCTCTCAATCAACCTTCTTTACAGTCTAATAACTTGGAATCACACTTACAAAAAGGGAGGTTCCAAAAAAATATACTTAAAATAGTGAATTTAGATGTCATTTTAATATGTATAACTAATAAGTCCTTGAGTTTAGAGATCGTTTGAAGAAAATCTTTAAAGGTTTACTGAATGTTGGCAGTTCGCTGAAGAACCAATGCAACGTTCCTGAGAAGCAAATTAACAGCAGATGTTTAGCACTCTTTGCAGTAGAAGGAAAGACTTGACTTCTTTTTAACACTTTCTTCTCTGATTGCACACTTCACTTTACTTTGCTTTTATTATTCATCACGTTCCTCGAATGATCGTTAAATTGACACAATGTTGCTAATTCAGTGTTCGCCGACGTGGAGTTACGATTTTTCGCTACTCTTGCAGGCCGGTTTTATTGTCAGCTCGGTGTGTTTCGCTAGTCTATAGCAATCATTAGAAATTATGGGTCACTTTAAGTGCTTTTTAATGCTGCGACATGTGGTTGATGTTGACGCTTTTCTCGATATTCTAAATTATCATGTCCACTTACAGCAACTGCAACTACTGATCTGTTTATTCGGTTGGAAAATAATGTGCATGTTTAACGGGTCTTACAACGATTTGCTCTTAATGCAAAAATATTGTTCGTTTAATGATTGAGATCTCTTAAGTTTGCGATGTCGTTAATAACGCTTGAGTTGTTGGGTTAGAATTTGCTGAGTTTTTCCGACATGATAATGCGTTCGCTTGATTTTAGCGAGACTTCATGCGAAATACGTTCCTTCATATTTATATAACAATATTTTATAGCAATTTCGCTAGTATTCTTCAGAGTTTTCTTCGATCCTTCTAAATCTGGAAGATAGAAGAGTTCTAAAGATAACGTTTAGAATTAATTAATTCTATGAAACGTTTAAACTTATTCGGTTCCGTGGATTCAGACAATCTAACCATGAAAACCTGATTTAGCTTGAAATTCAACCTTTTCAACAAAATCAAGTAAAATAAAGAAAGACAAATTTTAAAGCTGACAACGTTGTTTTCCCCTCGTTGTTGGCGTCATCGTCGACTTGTTGTGTGAATGAAGATGGGGATGGTGGCCCTTCATTCATACAACAAATCAGAAGATTAACTAGAACTTTGTTTACTGCAACGACGTTGATGACAGTGACAACACCAGCGATGAAATATACGGATTTGGGTTCATTGGCTGCCACCATATGTTTGCCAGAGACTATAATTTTCCGCTAGAATGCCAAGTGTTGATGGCCATGAAAATCACACTTATTTCGCGCTGAAAATAAGCAAAATATACTATAAAATGCCACAATCGCAACTATTTAAATTGCAGAAGTCGTAGCAATAAATAAATTGCCACAATTTGAGCTCATGGACGTTATGGTTTTGACTGCCATCAGCGGTTTTCGATTGTGAGTGCATTAGCGAATCCAAATAATATGAAAATAAAAAATCGATCGCATTAAATACGTATTTGGAAATTCTAACACGTTTCAATTTTTCAATAAGTATGCAATAAAGTTAATTTGATTGCTACAGCAAACACCTAGAAATGCGAAAGCACTTCTTACAATTGATTTAGAGAGACACTCGTTCAAACGTTGCTAATTTGCATGCAATGGTATTTTCAGTGATATTGTTTTCTGTGGTCTTTTAATGGAGAAGTCAATGGGAGATTTTTTTTTAATGTTTTGTAGGTTAACTTTGCTTTCCATTTGAATTTTCGAGTGGAATTTCAAGTTATAGTGGAAAACTAAGCATTCAACAACCGAAACGCTTATAAGACTGACGTATCTGAAAATTAATATGAGACTCGAATTGAATATCGCAGTCTTTTACGACGAATCGCAGAATTGCAAAGTGACAAATTATTCTCGCTCTAATCGGGGAATCTGTCGGTCGTTTTGCGATCTGACAGTCTGTATTTCTATGTATTTTTTAGTTATTTTAGAAGCATGGAAAGCTTATGTCTGCAATATGTTTTTGTGTCGATTAAGTAGAGCATAACACACTCTGTTTGTCTGGCAGTCTATTGGGGATCTCTATTCATTCCCTGTTTGCCTCTTTCTGCGTAGGCTTATTTGTGTCCCTCCCGTCTGGCGCTACTTTATTTTTTATACCAAAACATCGCTTGTAATCTAGTTGGTGTAAAAACGCAATTTTTATTATAGAGTTGTTTCATTACTTATGTTAGCATATTTATTTTTATTTTAGTTTTCCTCGTATTTTCTCTTTTTCTCTATTCGCACTCAGCTCTTTTATGAGCTGTTAAGAGTTTTTCCGTTGTTGTTTAATTTTTGCAAGCTGTTGAACGTCATAATTTTATGACCTGCACTGTACGCTGTGTTTAGTTTACACGAAGGTGGTTCCACTTCAGAGGATCTCAACTGCGGGTACAGCGTCTCCGCGACATGACACTCGAGGCCATGTAAAGCTTGTGATTTGCTAACCATTGCGGAAATTTATGGCCGAGGTGGTGGAGTGTTGCTTCTACCGTCTTGAGGTGCCTCTGAGTTTAACCATCTGGTTGAATTACAACTGGGAGATAACTCTACTTACTGACGAGGAAAAAGCTATATTTTCACCATGTTGAGAGCATGAAAATGGGGGAAAATCTTATTTAAGACTTTGAACGTTGAACTCGAGTCATTTTTCATTTTAAAATATTGAAAGAGTTATCAACTCTTTCGAGGAAAAAAGATTTTCTAAAAAGTGGTAAGCCAAATTTGGCTAAAAATATTTTGCCAGAATTATTTTATACAAACAATTTGCTATTTCTCTTTCTTTTTATGTGTTTATATTGTTTTTAGCTCTCCTTAAAAGATTTTAAGATATACATATTATAAAATTGGCACTGTATCTGTGTAAAATAATAATAATAACGATCAGTTTTATGATTTTAAACTGGATAGAGAGCTTACTGAATGAATTTCTGTTAATTTTAATGATTTATGATGCGAATTTGTTGGAAAATAAGTCGTATTTCACCATTCTTTACATGTGGCTAACATCGGAGACGTCAATGACAACCCTGCGTCGCATTAGTTTTCTTCTATTAGATCTATTCTGTGTCACAAATTAAGAAAGCTATTAAGTTGTTTGGAGTTTTTCGCAATATTTCTCAACGTTATTAGTCTGATTCTTATAGAAGATTTCTAAATTTCTGACACAACATTCAGTTAACCGGAGTACGCTAATAAAAAACGTCTACTGTGAATTCCTGGTAGTCTTTAAATTCTAAATTGTCATTCCCGAGAAATGTCGTGCCTTCTCGTGTTTTTGTTGATCATAAAAAAGCGTTACAGAGGAGGCAACAAAACATGATACTTTTAGAACATGAAATTCCTACCAGAGCGACCAAAGGTTGAGAGGAAACGACCACAATAACGACACTATCGACAACACCAGCCACAGCAACAAAAGTAACAACAACAACAGCAATACCTTCCGCAAACATTTAGCAAAATAGAGAGCAAAAAATCCCCCGAACCAAGCAGTGTAAGAAGCACGTTCGTTTTGTAGTTCCATAAAAAGTCCAAAACGTGTCATTGTAAGATTGTCTGACCGACGATCCGACCATCCGTGCATTGGTCTGCCGGTCTGGTCGGTCTGTTCGACTGTTCATTCCAGTTTTGTCAGTCTGTCTGTCTGTCTTTCTCCCGTATGCATTGCTTTGAGTCTCTCATTCATTCTGATGTCAAGAAGTAGTAAGTGGTTAACCGTAAATATTAACATTACTTTTCCCTGTTGATCGTCGTCATTCCCGTATAACTACGGCGACCAGTTCATGCTTAGACCAAAAATGCTTCTAAGCATTTCCATTGCCGCTGGCAGGTTGCAATAAGATTGCGGTCACTTCTGTTTCCAATGGCCTAGACTTTGATTGTGTAGACCTTCGCGAGGAGAAGAGAACTTGACTTTCTGGTGACGACGTAAGCGTCTGCAACCAGGAAAAGAGACGCAAAAGCATCAGAAATCTATTTTGATAAATAATATAAATAAAACAGCCTCGTAAAATAGATTCACCTACAAGTCTAAGACAGCGAAGTCTCAAATGAGAAGTGAAAATATTTGCATATTTACTTTGACTTATTACAGCTATTAAATTGGTTTTGATTTATTTATTGTTGAGATGTGTCAGTCTTACTTAATTTCGATCTTCGCGGATTTCTATCGCTTTTCTTAACAAAGGCTAACAAGTTTTTTTACACGTCTTCCAACAGAAATCTAAAAAAAAAGAGAAAACGTGTTATGTGGCAACACACTATTGATGGCAACACCGTCGCACCTCACACCCCTTTTCGAAGTGACAGCAACTACACAAGTGACAGCTTAATATTGCAGGCTGTCTGTCAGTGTGGCGTTGGTCACCGTCGGCCAGCCGGCAAGAAACAGCTGTTTACAATGACAGATTCACTCGTCGCGTAACGCAACTCGGTTCATGAGAATCCCTTTTCGCTTTTGTCCAAAAAACTCACCGTAAATCCTTACTAAATGTAGAAGTAGAATTCTACGCGGACGAGTATAAATTGCGCACGCGTGACAGCCACACTGCTGGCTGTCATTGCTATTGTTTTGCGGTGGCGAGCTGAAGTTGTCAACGGAAGTGTTTAATTTTCTCTTTTTGCTGTCAAAGTATTGTACGAGTCTTCCTTCCTTCCTTCCTTCCTTCCGTCCTTCTTTTCCCTCCCGCTCTTCTGCGTTTATTTAAAACCTTTATTATTACTTATTTAAACGCGATGTTAAGCTCAACAATTAAATGTTATGTTGACAGCTTAAACAGCAGCGACAACAACAAAACTAACAACAACAGCAACAAGAATAACATGCCATAAATAACAGCAACGGCCGTAGTGCGTTGGTACCTTCAGATGAATTCGTTATGCAGCAATAGGTCTCGTCTGATTGACATTTAAATGTAGCTGTCAGTGCACTTTGTTGGTGCTGTTGCTGTAGCTGTTGGTGGGGTGATGCTGTTGTTTGTTGTTGCGGGAACGAAGGAGTTTATTGTTGTTGCTGTTGCTGTTGCTGTTGCCCTAATACCTCTCCCGACAATTGATCACAGCATCCTTTATTGTACGTCATCTCCCGATTGCAGTTGAGATGGCATGAAAGAAACTCTTTTTAATTAGAATTCTGGATTCACTGCGTCAATCCTACTCAGTCCACCCCCACAAATTGTAGAGAAAAGGCGTGGGTTTTGTTGGCATGAGAAATGGGTTTGGAAAATTTATTTCTATTGGTGCACTTTTCGGTTTCCGTACTTCTCTGAATGCAACAACAAACACAACGCCGAGAAACAGAACCTCTCGCCATAAATGTCATTGCGTAGGTTTCGATATAATGAAGATTCTGTTCAAAGGCCGAAAACCTCAGCAAAACGGCTGCATTGAGCAGGATGAGCTTTACAAATAAGTAGTTAATGCTTTAAATTGTATGCTTGCTGAGAAAAAATACTCGATACTAAAACTGCCCTCCTCTCTTCTCTCTCTTCTTGCAGGTATGTTTTGTGACAGTTCTTGCGACTATTCGATCTCGAAAATGCTATTTACTTGTATCGTAAGTAAAACTTCTAATTGTTGAAAAGTAAGAGAAGTTAAACTATTTCAGTTAACTACTCGTGCCTTCTCATGCAAGCCTCTCACGTACATCAAATCTGCGATATCTATTCGTCTACTCGTATGTCTGCACCATTGTTAAATTGAAATGTGAAAAACTTGAATCCAGCCAACCATCCAATTTGAATAATTTCTTCGACGGAGAGGTCTTCGCTTTTCTGCGAGTACTATAGCCTATGCAGTAGTTCCGAAATGCGCCAGCAGAGGGCGACGCGTTTACTTCCACAGAATAATTTCTACCTTCTAGAAATAAAATGGGCGTTAAACGATGCCGAAGAGTCAGATTTCGATGCGGTTTTTTGTGTTTTCGTGGCAGTTCGTGTTTCCACGCCCGCTTCTCTTTCTGTTCCTTGTAAAACATTACGTAATCACTGATTAGGAAGTACGAAAGTTTCGTAAGAAGTAAAGAAAAAGTACGAAGCGTTCGTTTACAACCGATCGTTAAAAATTGCGACAAAATTGAAACTAGGAAGTTTCGTCAGTTTCCAAAACATTTCGCAATGAAAACTGAAATATTAGAAGTGCCATCTTGTGAAGGAAAACCAACCTTAAAGCGATGTCGTCAGTCCATTACGTGTTCCGTAACGTTTACTTTTATTTTCCATGACTCCGATTTCGGAACTCACTGTTCGCAGTTTAATATACATGCTTTCGTTTTATAATGCCACTTCCTCTTCTCCCTTCCTATCGCCCATCCTCCTCTCGCCATCCCTCCCCCCTCCACCAACGATCCCACCCTGCCACCGATCCTCCCAAATAATATGCGTTTTCCGACAATTAATCAAGCTACAACAAGAACGACGACGCTGACGATGTTTATGGTGCAGCATGAATAATGATGGCGATTAAAATATTGGTGCATAAATTGCCTTCACTAAAGTCAAGTCAAGCCAGCCAAGCCGAGCCAAGCCTATAGTTAAGTTTCGTTTTATTTATTGTTATTAATTTCCTCCTGCGATCGCAACAGTAACATAATAAAATCGAATCGAATTCCGAGCGAGCAGAGATCGCTATCAGCATCTTAACTCACAGAATCGCTATCAACGCCAGCAACCCCTGCGACCGAAAGGATTCGAGCGTGAAATTAATAAGAAGCCTCTGATCATGAGCATGATATACGAGTAGTTTTCCCATTTATTCCGTGCACTACTTTTCCACCATCAGAAGTGATAAGCAATTAGAAGCCGTGCTGACGATCATCATGAAAGCTGAAACCTGCTGAACACGCAGAATATTTAGAGAAGCTTTCGTTTGCAAGCATGCTTGCAACTTTCAATTTGACTACCTAATTAAAATGCAAGCCGGTCAAAGGCTTGCGTTTAATTAATTAACACGCTGACGTTCCCAGAGAGAAACTCAACACTTCAGCGGGCTGTTTGGTTGACTGGCAGGCTGACGGTGGGGCGTGTTGAACGTGTTATGTCTGGATATTTTGTAGAGATGGCAAGCTACAACTATGAAAGTGAATGGCGAAAATTATGTCGCTACAAGAGCCTGTAATACATCATCTCTTCGATGCTTATAAGAGCATCAAGATACAAGACACAAGTTGCTTTTAGAATGACGGATATCAGGATCGGTTGCTAAATGCTGAATTGAGCTGAACTAGGATTTAGAAGGAGTAGGAAGTAAATATGTAGGTTTACTTGTTGTATTTTTGTTGTCGTTTTCAATAGGACTTTTTTGTAGTTTGTTTTTTGTTAATCATGTAAATAAATTACGTGATGGGCTGAATGTAAGAGGAACGGGCTGAATGTAAGAAGAACGGGCTGAATTGGGCTGAATTAGGATTTAGCTAATTTGGGCTGAATTAGGTTATGTAGATTTTTCCTTTAAGTTTTAATTGTGCTTAAAATAAAATTTGTATGGATAAAATAAATTAAATTTAAGCGAAACTGCGACTTATTTATTTCAGCCAATTAAAAAGACGCCTACAAAAACGCCCCCTCAGCAAAGCGTGTTTATCGTTAGTGAGTGTCATTCCGAGTGCTGTAGCCAGATATCAAGAAAAACTTTTGCACAGCTGGATGGATGCTTTGTATATTTTTGTAGTTGATATTTTATTAGGATTTTTTTGTTTCTAATCAGCATGACATGAAGCTGGAGTAGGCAGCCTGGCAGGCAGGCAGTCAAGCAAGCGGGAAGGTAAGCGGTCGGGCGAGCAGAAGGCAAGAAGGAGTTCAATTCAGTCAAGCCGAAAAGCGGGAGCCCCCGCAGTGAACTCCCGCATTTGAAAGTTTTCGGTGTCCCGCTTAGAGGGCTGCCAAGTTTCGCGGAAAATAAATTGATATGACAAAAGCCACGAAGTGCTGATTTCCACGCTTCTAACCGGCAATTTTAAGCACAGAACGCAGGTATCACACGAGCGGAAGATATAGGCGAACGTAGGGGTTCATAGGTGCCCCTATCATAGGGTTACATTGGGGAAACATTGACCAACGTTGACAAAGTGTTAGAACAGAGTAAAATTATTTAAAAGAAGACCGAAAACATACAATGAAGTCAGGAATAAGTCAACCCTTTCCTCCCGCAAAAATCCCCGCTTTTTCTACGCCTTTCTTGTGCGACTAACGATTTGCCATTACCATACGGTACCCTGCAGGGTGGCACGGAGCACACATGCTTCCAAACGGTAGACTTTTGGTGGGCGTTTTTCGTATTTTATTACATTTTCTATTTTGGCTCGCCATGCAACTCAACTTGAAGGAATCCATGTGGCAAGCTTATCAGTTGCGCGGGAGAGCTCGTGAGATTCATTAAAATAAAGGCAAAAAATCGGGATAAAAGCCAGCGTCCGCAAACGAAATGGTTTTCGGTGTGGCAACGCTTCGGGAAGTCGCTGGCGTGGCATAACGACGCGTGTAGGCGCGATTTTCAAATGACTTGCAAGCGGTATACCACCATTAACAACACCACCAACAACAACAACAACAACAACAACACCACCAACAAACAATAACAACAACCCAGAGCGTTGAGATGATGACACTTTTGCTGATATGCAGCTGAAGCAGCCGTTTAAGCTACTCACATCCTTCCAAGTAGCTGCTGTTGCAGCGACATCATTTCCACAGCGACTTCAAAGCCTACTTTAACCCTAAGCGTACACAGCGCCTGGTTTTTCCGCTCCCTGCTGCCCTCCCACCCCTCCCAGCCCCGCGACCTCGTCTACATGCTGCGATGTCAGGGCGAGCAAGTCAAACGGGCGCCATTGGATCGCCACGCTTTGCTCGAGGTGCGGCTACACTTCTGCCACGCCTATCAGGCAGCACCATCTTCGTTTGTTTGCTCTTCCGAGAGCTTCTGCCAGCGTTGACCCTTTTGCACTGCGATGGCAGTGCCCGGTCGGCATATCGCGGCAACGTGCATCTGCAAAAAGGCGAAAAGTCGACTGAACAACTTTAAAGACTTGCAAATTTTTATTTATTAAAATTTGATTTTAAATTTGAGCTTGGGCGGGCGGTGCTGCCTGCCGGTCGCTTTGTCGATGCCCTGCGCCGATAGCTGCTGACTTGGTTGGTCGTTCAGCTCAATCGTTGTTGTGCCTCTCGTGGCCAAAACGGACGGAAACGCAGAATCCGACCGCAGAGAGTCGGGCGCACAGAATCCCAGGCAGACAGCCAGCCAGCCAGCCGGACTCACGGAATTCAGCAGTGAGCGAAATATTGACTGACTTCAAAGTCAGACCTTCAACGTCTTCTCGTCGTCACCGCAGCGGCGCGCCGCTTTGAGCCGCTCGGCCGCGTCATCCTGCACGTCTTGCGTTAGCTGCGCCGCATATCTTGCGCTGGGCATCTCGAGTCGCTGAGCTCGATTGTTGGCAGCAGCTGCCTTTTTGCATCTCGGCCAAGTCAGTCTGTCGGCCGCGGTGGCGAGGTTGGCCAATATTTATCCAGTTTATGCGAGGCTAAAAACTAAAAAGCGACGAATGCAAACGTTATTCTGTCATTCGTTCCTTTTTGTCCGCTCGATATCGTTCGGTTGCTACCTTTTTCGGTGTTGAAGCTCGATGGGAAAGATGCAAAGTATGATATACTCACTAGTGGTGCCATAAACAACAACAGCAACAGCAGCAGCAACAACAACAGCAGCACTGCTGATTGCTGACAACGAAATTGAATGCATTCACTTCAACTCTCTTTAAAAGGAATTAATTAGCGCATGAAGAAACCGATTCGGAGTGGCGTCGGAAGCCATCGGTTCCTTTATTAGAACAGATATATCGAGGAAAGTATGTGAAAAAATACGTATTTCCTTTCGGAAAGTATTGGGTATGATTTCTACTCCGATTTTAAGCCGGATCGTGTGATGATGAGTCCTCTTTATTTCCATCTCAAATTCCACACAAATAGTTTTCACTTCCCATTTTCCGTTGCAGTCCGAAATCGTGTCTCCAACTGTAGCCAGCTGGCTTATCGTGCAACATCTGTGACGGTTTCGAAGTCAGAATCAGTCTATTATTATCTGCGTGTATATTAAGTCACAATTACCGCATACAAACACACACACAACAAGCAACAGCATAAACAAGTTGTTAATTAAACAACAACAAACACAACAAGAACAACAATAATTTGGTAACCAAATATAGACTCTCGACTGCATGCCACCGACACCAAACAGGCAGGCCAGCGACACAACTCAGCCAATTAACGAAAAAAGTTGTAAATCATAAGAAAAACTAAAAAAGTGTAAACAAAAAAAATCCACCTCCCCTTACCCTCCCCTCCCCAGCACCGAATCTAACGGTTCATAGCGCCAATGACGGCGATCAACGTGGAGAATAAGGTTCTCTCGTATATGGCGGCGTCTTTTCTCCAGTCGCGCCACCGATCTGGTCGTGGTCAACGGCGTCGTCACGCGTAACAGCATCTCGGACTCGGCTGTCCATCTCTGTGGCCAAAAGTGCAGCATGTTTTTAAGCTGTCAATTAACGTCGGTGTTCATGGCGACGAGCGATTTGAAAATATGTTGACAGTGCGTTTATGTTAATGTAGATGGGGTGGTTGGTGAGATGGTGGAGGGGAGGGGGTTGAGTGGGGTAAGGAGGCAGTGAGGCAGGAAGAACTGCAGATCGTTACAACATTAGTGAAAAAGCCTCTTTTATTAAAGAGGATTTTTTCGGTTTTGTTAGTTTTACGATTTACTTACTGCCAACAACCACAACAACAACAACAGCAACAACATCAACAACAATTGTGAATACACTGTGATATTTAAATTAAAATTCTTCTATTGACATTTCAATGGACGTCCGCACAACCGAACGTTTTTGTCCCGCCATCAAGTCTTTCCAGACCTTTGCAGTCGCGTGGTGTGCGTGCGAGACAAATAGTAGTATATGCCTAAAATCGTAGTAAGGAGTGAGTAGTTTATGCTCATTTGTATGGCATTCGTTATTTATTATTAAGCACTTACGAAGTAGTAGCATATCTACTACTATTTTGCTGCTACGTAAACCCCTACTGACGGCAACGGTGGCGGCTGCAATGCGGTTTGTTTGAAACGATTTGTATGTTTGCTGAAGTGATATGCTGTCCGGAGAGTTGTTGTTGTTGTTGGAGGTGGTGGTGTTGTTGGAGGTAGTGGTGTTGTTGGAGGTGGTGGTGGTGTTGTTGGTGTTGTTGTTGGTGGTGTTGTTGCGTGTGTTAATATGTGAGATTAGTTATTACGTTCAAAATGGATAAAAATGCTTCTCTGTTTTCTTAAAAAAAATTGAGGAAGTTTTCAAAAAAAAAAATAACATTTTGAAATCTTAAAGGTCCCGTACGAATTTCGGCATCTTTCTGTAGGTATTCGAAGACATGAATTCCAGTTGATTCCCCCGCTAGTATCTACTTCAATATCCCTCAGAACCGCAATGAAAAACATGATTTTTAATGTTCCGCTTTGTTGGAGTTCGTTTATTAAAGGCAACTTAAAACAAAAAAAACGGATCCGGCGAGTCCTGTTCTTCTACACACACGCTCTTCCCTCCCTTCAAGCCTCTCTGAACACTCGAAACATGCAGATACAAATCTACATTCTGTCGGATTTCGTTCTCATAAATCTGGAGATCGTAGATTTTCCTGGTACATGGATCCCATAACTGTGGAGGTCCGTCGTCTACTCGTCTGTCTGTCTGTCTGTCTGCCCGTTTGTCCGTTTGTCTACCCGTCTGTGGGTCTGGCTACCAATCTGGTGTGACTGTGGATGTGTGCACATTCAGGCTGATCTTCATAAAATAGATACGAATATCAAAATCCGCCCATACAATAAAGACATCATAGAGCCATTTATGAGTGAGAATGTGTGCGATCGATGTGCGTGTGCGTGGTGTTTGTGTCACCTTTCTGTATCTGCTTCATCTGCTGTACCTGTGAAATACAAATAAATGCGTTTGTTTAACCAAATCCGACAAAAGAACTCACATGGTTGTCCCGAAAAAACATCCAAACTTCTTAAGAAAGGAGTACAAAAAACTGGCGTAGGAATAGACAACCGAAAAAATATAAAAAATGAATAAAAAACCTGAGAAAAAATAAGAAACAAACACCAAACAACCCGCAGGATGCTTAAACAAGCGACACTCAGTTCGTCCAACGTGCTACAGATCGAGGGCGCTGCTGCAAGGTGGGAAAAGTAGGTGCGGCACTTCCTCCGCATCGTTTCTTCGGTTGCTTTTTATTGGCTTTAATATGCGTTTCAGTTTTGTTTGCTTATGTTGTGCTTCTTTCATTGCATTTGTCTACTTTGAACTGCGCGAAGAAATGTGAGCCGTCCGTGCACCGTGTAGCCGAGGAGAGTTAAGTGGAGGTGCAGTGGACGTGTTCTGTATTTAATGCAAGGCATCTGCAGATGTCCGGGGCGTGAGAACTCATAAGTAAGCTAAGTAAATACAAGTGTGCAAAGTAAGCCATTCAAAGGTGACTTCATTTTGTGATGAAGAGGAGAGGGGAAGGGAGAGGGGTATGGGGAAGGGGCGGTTTATTCCTCAGAAGTTTAATCCTTCTAATTTGCTTTATTCCATTTCCCAGCCGTACTACTTCGCAACACAGTAACAAAATCCACTGATTCTGTCTTTGGTATGAGATCAGGAATGGCATTTTTGGACATTTCGATCTTTTGACCTCAAATACCGCGATAATTTCACGTGCTATTCGAATTCTATTAACACTTCTGGATTCACCATAGAAACTACATTAAAAAACTCCAAGCCGCATTTCAAAAGTTTGAAAGCCTGTATTATCCTGCAGCTGTGACAAATGTTTGCCGAAAAACTAGCTAGCGAATCGCTACGAAATCGAACTCCAAAATCCCCTGCTGTCGCTTGACCTAGAGGTCGGCTATTAGGCTGACCATTTGACCATGAAACAAAAGCAACACTGACAACAAAAGCAACAAATTAAGAGGCGTTACAATGCAACTCGGCAAAAGTATCGGGCGAACAGCTGTGATGCGAGGGAAAACAGAGATGTTAACAAACGCCGCCGACTCAAACCCCACTCAAACCCGTGCTAATTTCGTGTCCTTGCTTGCTGTCTGTTGTTGAGCAGGACATGGTGCACATGGAGTGGGGTCACGCGAACCCAGAGATTAGCTACTGTATTTTCAGCTTAACATCCGTGCGCAGAGGGACAGAAGTATCTGAGGGTTTCGAAAGTGTATCGAATGACGAGAGGATGGCAACCGCTTGAAGTGGTGCGGCGCCCTGCAACGATCTGCTTGACCCTTGTTTGGGTGTCGTTATTGTTCACACCAACAGCTGTTGCCTGAGGAAGGACATTTGGCACGGGTCAGAGGGTTGTTTGTTGTTCTTGCTCTCCTTTGTTCCTCCGCTTCAAACGCTCCAAATAACGAACTCAGAATGAGCATCCATTGAGGGCGGCCGAAGTCGTCTCGCTCCGTGGTGTCGGGCAAGATGCGAACTGCAGTGAAGGGGTCAGTTGCGTGCCTGCGAGGTGTTGTATTTTAAGCACGCAACTAGCGTGACCCACTTTTCAGCGACGCCCCTCGCTGGCGCTTTCGTTTCAACAACTCAATCAACAACTTAGCACGAGGCGAGCGCGTATTTAAATTTCACTCCGATCAGCGTTGCAGGAAGGCGGTGCTGACGATCGCACTTAGAATCTGTGGAAGCTGAAGCTTTGCACCAACTACTTCCACTTCGACTTCTTGTATCCCCGCAAACTGCGAAAGTTATCTAGTTTTGTTATTTAGTTATCTAGTTTTGTTACACTAGGAACATGCAAAATATCTAGTTACTTTTCTCTATTTTCTCCGCTGTTTTTTCTACTTTTTTCCACGCTCCATTCCAAGCCGGTACTGCAGCGTTGGTATTCTGAAGTGGTACCAAAGTTGGAATAATATTGTTTGACACAAAACCGTCAACGACATTGACAGTAAGGATGGCGACTTCATCGTTAAAATTTATCCTGCTCTAGTAATGAAGTCGTTCGCATTTAGGAGTCATCAAAAATAGTGTTTAGTAGCTAGTAGTAAGAATAGTAGTGGTGGGATTGGTAGTATAGTAGCCATGTCTGCAGTATTGTAGAATTTGTTACTGATGGAGTTGAATTGAATAAGAAATAGAAATATTTTAGTAGTAGTATAAGTACGGGAAATAGCGGTGTTGTTGGTAGTTGTAGGATTACTAGTAGTAGGATGAGCAGAAGTTGTGTCATTGATATTAGTATTAGAAGTGGTAGTATTGTTACTGGTAAAAATAGTAGCAGTGGCATCAGTAATAATACGAATTGTAGGATGAATAGTAGTGTGGTTGGTAAAAGGAGTGGCATTATCAATAGTAGCAAAAATGGTAGTAGTATAAGTAGTAGTTACATTGGTAGTGGAAATACTAGTAATAGGGTTAGTAGAGAAATCAGCTGATCAATAAAATCAGCTGATCGTTCAGTGAACCGTATAAATTGCAATTTATTCCATGTTGTTATTGCTCGTTAACTGCTGATTTGCTGATTTGATCGCATACCATCGATTTATTCACGCGTCTATAGAATTTTCTTTCAATTCCTAAATTGCTTTTCTTCTTTACTTTTCACTAGCAACTACTTTTTTTTTGGTACTTTTGCCTCAATTAAATTGCTAACAAGCAACGAGCCTAAAATTCCTGAATTTTTATACACGGCGAAAAGTGTTTTCATTTTCTATCGTGATGTCTTCTCTCGTTTCATTTTGCTTTCATTGTGATGGTTTTTGTCAGCATTGTTGTTATTGTATATGTGATGTTGCTGTTGCCTTTGCACTTCAGTGCATCAAACTAACGAAGTATTTTGTTACAACTGATGGAACTCGTTAGTGGAAAATCCATCCATGAATTCTGTTCTGGAAAAAATCGATTTATTCCTCTGCATCGATATTCACTGATTGGCAACTCTGTGCGCTGGCCAGTTTCTTTCCAAGTCAACGATGATCATCGAATGATCAGTGGTGTAGAAAGGCGTGAAGAAAGGGAGTGTGGTAAAGGGGAGGAAGGGGCTGAAATAGTCCTTTTAGGAAAAATCACGGTACGGTGAAGAAACGATTCGTTTTCATCTCGTTCACCGCTCCTAAGGCCGCAGAGCTCAGCAAAACAATAACAACACAGTTAGCAGAGCTGAGTTAGTCAGCTGTCAGTCTTCGTGTCCGTCTCGCACTCCACGCAAACATCTATCAGTCCACACAAAACGGTCTCGTTGTTATGATCGTCATCATCATCATCATTTGATGATGATTGTCGTCATCGTCGTCATTATCCTCTGACTGCGGCGGATCGTTATCTTTGATGATATTGTATTGCGAGAGAAGGAAGAGCAAACAACGCCAAAGTAATGCGATTCCATTAAAATTCAACTGCGGATTTCGGCCCACTAATGACGTCGTTGCCGTCGCTGCAGGCACGCGTACAAAAACCGCCGCAGCAGCAGCAGCAACTGCAACAAGGATTTATAGCCACCACCGTCCGAGCTGCAACATCCATTTGCACCGCTGCAACATCAACGACTGATGCCAAAAAAGGATGGCAGGATTTTTAATGAAGCACAAACGTCACGTGATGCATGCCTGCTTGCGTTTGGCATTTCAGGCTAATTAAGGACGGCCTAATTGGATGGTCAACTGAGCAGATGACGGACGGTTTTTTAGTTTATTTTATTGTATTTTAATCTACTTTTTTCATTTTATTCGATTTTATTTTGTTTGATTTTATTTTGTTCTATTTAATTTGATTCTATATTATCTGATTCTATTTTAAGTTATTCTATTTTATTTTATAATTATTACGTTATTCTATTTAATTTGAATCTATTATATTTTTTTCTATTTTATTTGATTCTATTTTATTTAATTCTATTTTATTTGATTCTATTTTATTTTACTTCAGTCAAGTGCATTTGTTTCTTTGGAAATCTTTTAACTGCTTTGCTGTCTGACTATCTTCGGGTTGATGATTCATTCAGTTTGTTTGTATTTTAATTTTTACCTCGCGTGATAATTCCACGCAAACGTTTACTTATTTCCTTACGCTGGAGTTATTACTGAAACCATCTGTTTGGTTACTCACTGAGATTTACATTTCGCAGATACGATACGTGTATTTTCATGTGTTTCACTGGAATCTTCGAAACAAATAGAAGATTCGTCATTCCTCCCCGTTGGTTCATTCTTACCACTTGTATTTCTGATTTGAAAAGAAAGTCTGGTTTGAAGAGGAATCCGGAAAAATGTTTCCACTACATGTCTGCTCTACGAAGACGTGATGATGTGGCCACATATTCAGTACGGTAAGCTACATACATCACTACCCACGAATATCCTACATAATTCTGGTTAACTTCGGTTTATTCACTCATCTAGCAACGGATAAACTGAATTATCACAATTTCATCGGGGAAATACACGAGTGAGAGAATCTCATTTTCACGCTTTAAAATCGCAAAGTTATACTTCCTCGAGATCCTGTTTTCGGTTGAAAATGAATTAACCGCACTTCCAGATGCCTTCATTGTACACATATATAGATTGTCAGCTGCAATAACAACAACAGCAAAAACATGCAGCAACAGCAATATCGACAACTTTCTCGTAGTAACATTCTTGAAATGTGTGGACAACTGTTACCATCACATCCTAAAAACAAACGTGAAGAGAAAGAAAGAAGAAAATCCATTTACCTGTTTGGTTTTAGACTATTTTAGTCTAGCTGCAACAACAACAACAGAAGCAACAACAACGTCACCGCATGAAAACAATCTTAAGTGGAACTTAAGTTTTTATTACAGCGCAGACATTGAATTCTATAAGCACAAGAAGGAGAAACTGAAGAATCGGATTGTCATCTGGTGTTAGTTTATGGGACAGCAACTTAAGTTGCAGCAATAACAACCAAAAACCACCACCACCAACAACAACCAAACAAAATACGTAAGTGGCAATG
Organism: Sicus ferrugineus; assembly: GCA_922984085.1. NCBI lineage: Eukaryota > Metazoa > Arthropoda > Insecta > Diptera > Conopidae > Sicus > Sicus ferrugineus. Next base: position 27,031,129 of record OV277351.1, read on the forward strand.
TTAGTTGTAGTGTGGTCGCTCTATTTTTATATCCTACACACGAAGGGAGAGGATAAATTTGACCTCTTTCAGCGTTTGAAACTGAAGAGAAAGAGAAAAGATAGATAGATATATGAAGTATAATAGGTATTCTTGCTAAGCATCACATTTTGAGCCGCTGAGCATCCTCACATCATGAAAATGTGATGCTTGCTAAGCATCACAGTTTGAGCTCACGGTAACAACAGTATACCACAAGTGGACATGGTTCACCTGCTGCAGACCCGATTGTGTAGCTAAAGGAATAGCTACAAAAAGTTTAGGATAAGGGACGTTTTAATTTTCTTCTTATTTACTATTCCCCTACTGTGCAGCATAGTAGTAGATGAACTGCTATGGAGTCTGACAAAAAAAGGAATCGACTGTCAGTGATATGCAGATGACATTGTGGTTTGGTGTAGAGGGAAGTTCCAAGAATCCCTCTGCGACAGAGTGCATACGGGCCTAAATACCGTCAAATCGTGGTGTGATACAGTGGGGCTTAGGGTTAATCCAGGAAAGCCCACTATAGTATCCTTCACGAGGAAGTATAAACTCAGTAAACTCAGAACATTGAAACTGAGTGGAAGGGATTTGGCATTCCAAACGCATGTTAGATACGGGGCAATGAAAACTTGTCCTAGGGTATCCTTAAAACTGCTCTTGGAGCTGACTTCCATCGTTAGATGTGCACAATTCCATCTGGATAGGAAATATAAAAATAAGAAAATTGCGATACTGACGGATAGTCAGGCAGCCATTAGGGCACTGACGTCATACCAAATCGAATCGATCTTGGTTTGGGAATGTCTAATAAAACTTAATAGGCTGAGTGCGATCAATGATGCACATCTCCTGTGGATACCAGGACACGGAGCATTGAAGGATATGATTTGGTTGATAAAGCTGGCAAAATTAGGAGAAAACACCGAACTAATGGGTCCAGAGCCATAATGTGGTATTACAGATAGTGGGATCTACAGGATTTTAAAAGAAGAGGTACAGATGTATAAAACTAACTAAGGGCAATCTTAGGAAAGTATCGGGATTTCTAACAGGACACTGCAAGATGTGGAAACATCTCCATACAATGGGAGTCCTCAATGACAGTTCCTGTAGGTGGTATTGCAGGGAGGGAGTAGGAATCCCCTATGCACATACTATACTTGGATCGTGTCCAGCGCTTAAAGCAAGGCGAAATGAAACTTTGGGGAGTTCCTTATAGCAGAACGAGAACTCAGTAGTAAAGCTGAACTCTATAGTCTGCTTTCTAGGGAGGATCGGTCTGTACGGGAAACTAAAGTGCCCAGTGTGCTGGAGGTACAATAGACCACAAGGTCGCACTGCATTTTATCTCCACAATCATACATACATACATACATACGTAGCATCAGTAGCTGTTCTTTTTGTTGGTGTTAGTATTGCAGTTGTTATAAATGAAAACTATGTCACGCAACATTTAATGTCTCGCGTTGCTTTTCTCAACACGTTTCTCTAAACGTTCCAGTTTCGTTGGTCCGAGTTTGATCTTAGTATAGGAAGAAGAAGCAGCAGTGGAGTAGAGTGTCAGTATCTGGTAGATGCAGCAACGGCGGAAAATACGCGGCGTCAGCAGCAGTGGCAGTAGCTGCAGGGGCAACCAACCGCGAAGCAGTAAAAAAACATCTTAACATTTTGTGACTCCAAGTTATGAAGTTGGCGACTTTAATAACTTGCATCGAACAGATACATGCAGTGTGTATTCGTGCCACTCATTTCAAGTGCATCTCGGCAAGTTGGTCGGAACGCACCAGAACTTGAAGAATATTGAAAAGATAAGAAAATCGTAAATTGAAAGAAAACACAAAACAAAACAAAATAAAACAAAACCCATCCATGATGAGCTCAGTTCGCAAATATTTCTGCGCAAGTGCGCATTCCAGCAGCACCACCTCCTCCGCACTTCGTCGCTACTGTTCGGTGCAGCGGAGGAAACACTGGCAAGAGTGTGTTGGTGGGGTCGCGAAGGGCGCCACCGCCAGACGACGGACGGGACGTAGTTGGGTGGAGCGTTGAATCAGCGGTGGTTCGTTAGGCGATTAAATTCCTCTGCTGGCTGCAATTCAATTTCTTCTTTGATGGAAATCTTCGCTATCTGTGGCTGTTGCTGCTGCTCTGGTTGTTAGTTGCTGCCTCCCTGCACTTCGCTGCTGCCTCCCTGCACTTCGCTGCTGCCTCCCTGCACTTTGTTGCTGTCGCTTACGCAGAACTCTTTTGTTTCCTATGCTGTTGCTGTCGCTTCTGGCGTCAGCAACAAAAGTTCGGCGCTTGCCAATCAGCAAGTTTGTGCCGCCAGCCGAGAACGGAAAGTCTGCTGCATCTGCATTTTAAAATGTTCTTTAATTTCTTTGTTTATTTTACTGCTTCGGAGTCCTCCTTCCCTTCCTCTTTCTCTTCCTGTACTTATTGCATCATCGTTTAAAGTTGCTCTGCTTTTGTAAACAAATAATTGGAACTTCAGTCGCAGTTCAATTAAATTTCATTCAGAGCGTCTCGCATATCAATAAAATTTCATGTTTCGCTGTGAGTCACGCGCGTTTCGTTGTCGAGTTTAAAAGTTTTCAGCAGGAGTTTCGTGTGGCGAGGTACTTGAAATTTCCGAATGGTTGAGAAAAATAAATCCATTTATTCGAGTTTTGCAGATATACATTACGCATTCTTAAATGCATCGATGAAATTCTTCATTCGTCGATGATGCACGATTTTCGGGTTTTTTTTTTTTAGTTTTTTGTGTTTGAAAAACATTCTAAACATGAACTTTAAAAACTCAATTATACTTGTAGCTGAACCCACTACAACAACAACAACAACAACAAAAACAACAGTAGTTTTGTTGTATTACAGATGCATTCAACTTTCAAGACTGCAGATGCAACAAAGCAATTATTTTGATAAGCAACACGTAAGAGCAGCAAAATTCAGCAGCCAACATGAGCAGCAACAAATCGGATTATTAGCATCAGCTGCAACAAAACAACAACAACAGTAGTTTAAACGCAATTGTGGGTCATCAGATTAATGCGGCATTAAAAGCAACAACAACAACAACAACAACGACACCAACAACAACGAAAGGACAACATCAAGCCATACTTAATTTGAACAAATGTTGTCTACTTTAAGTGCCATCAAAACACGCAAGAAGCGCGTTAGGAGCAACAATAACAACAACAACAAGGGTAACAGCAACTAGCAACAATCTTAACAGCAGCAACAACAATAACAACATTAAACGTTGGACGACGGATGATGGCCGGGGCATCCGCGATTAATGCGGTGATGTTGCGTTGCTGCTGCACCTGTTCAACAAGAGTTGGGATAAAATTACAGCAACAACAGCAGCAGCGACAACAACAACGGAATAGCAGATAAAATTACAACAGCAACAGCATGAAGATTGTTTTGATAGGTTTGCAACGCAAGAGTGAGCCACTCACAGCTCGCTACAACTGTCAGCAATTAGTTGAGAGCGATTTATTAAAATGCAGCAACATCAGCGGCAGCTGCAGCAGCAAGAGCAGCAAGAGCAGCAACAGCAGCAACAGCAGGAGCAGCAGCAGCAGGAGCAACAGCAACAGCAGCAACCGTAACTAAACACAGAGTCGTAGAAGAAAAAAAATCAAAGAGAAAAACTAGAAAAATGAAAGAAGACTACGACAACAAAAACTCCCATCGCTCTCCATGGTAGCAACGACAACACGACACAAAAGTAGCAACGTGTTGCCAGTAAACCACCAGAAACCTTGAAAGTGTTACCGACACGCGGCTGCTGATGATGCATGTGGTGGTTGCATCAGTTGAAGGACGATACTCGAGATACTCGTGGCTGACGAGCTTTGTTGGGACAGCTGTGGGTTTTGTTGTTGTTGGTGCTGTTGTTGTTGTTCCCGGTGTTGTCTGTGCCCTTTGTTGGTTGTTGATCTTCGAGTTGTGTTGCTGATGCTAGCGTTACTGACTGAAGTCAGTGTTGCTGGTTGCAATTATAGATTTGCATACGCAACTTGGGTGGATTTATTATTTCAGTGCTTGCCGCTGTCGTTGTTGTTGTTGTTGGTGTTGTTGTAACTCACTGATTAGCAACCTGTTAGTTGCGCCTTAAGCATCCAGCCAGAGAACACACACACGCACTCGCAGTAGCTTTCGCTGTCTCCGCAATGTTGCAGCTTCAGGGTTGGGTGTTTTAATTAGTTTTATAATAACAAAACATTAATTTAACCTGAAAACTTTGAAGAAAAACAGATAAAAAGTAAATTTTAAAAAGTTGAAAAACGCTAAGGAAAATGAATATTCGTTAAAGAGCCTTGGAAAACTTTGAAAGCTCTTCCAAATGCATTATAAACGCTTCAAAAGCTTTCTTGCAAAAAAATTATTGCTATTAAGGCTTTTATTAAATGTGTTTTACGTTTTGTAGGACTTTAAAAATCTAGAATCTAAAAGTTAAAGCTTTTTAGCTTTTGGATAGTAAAACTGAGCTTTTTAAAAATCGCAACTTCTTGAAAGTTGAAGACTATTTCCAGATGAAATTACTTTTCGGGACTTTCCGTAATTAAGCTTCAAGAACGTATTGTAAAAGCTTTAAAGGCTCTCTTGTGTAAAGCTTTTTGATCTTAAAGCTTTTCCGAGACCCCCCTCTGTTTTTGAAGTTTAAACTTTTCAAAGTTGAGAGCCTACAATTTTCTGCAGATGGGGGCTTGGTGACAATTGAGATTTTCGTTATCTTCGTCTCTTTTAAAAGCCAAAAGCTTTCGCGAGTGGGACTTCTTAAGCCCGAAACGTTTCGAGCCTTTCATAAACCGCAACAATTCTTTAAAATTTTCTCATTCTACAATCTGAGCAGAGCCGACATTGGCTACCTTTCATCGTAGAAGCTTGAAAAGCCATTGAGAAATTAATATAAGATTACATTGCGTGCTGGAGCGCCTGAACTGCCAACTGAACTAAGTGACCTTTTATTAGAATCTCAAGATCACTTCGATAACCTTGAAAAGGTCCACGAGAACAGCAACTGAAGTGTTCAGTCTTCTCGTCTGTTTGCTTTTTTTTTCAAGTTCGATTCAAGTACAGGCAGCAATTTTATTGGAATTTATTGCTCTGACGCATAATTTATACAATTAGCGTTCATTCAACGCAAAAAACTTAAAAACAATCACGATTTTGCTGCATCAGCAAAGAAGTCAACAACGCTGGACAACAACAACAACAACAACAGCAGCAGCAGCAGCAGCAGCAACATGTGAAGTAACAACAGCAAAAAATGTTGGTGCTCCCGCAGGATGCTTAAAGATGCCGCGCAGATGCAAATTAAGCTGAGCTGAGATACGATAAATGAAGGCGAAAAAAAGATGACGAAGAAGAAGAGGGAGGAAAAAGAAGAATGAAGTAAGAAGAAAAGGAAGAATGAAGAAGAAGAAGGAAGCAGCAGCAAGAGCAGCAGCAGCAGCAGCCGCCAGCAATCAGTGTCATTTTCATTTGCCAGCAACATATTGATTGTTGTTGCTGTTGTTGTTGGTGTTGTTCCTGGTGTTGTTGCTGTTGTTGTTGGTGTTGTTGCTGTTGTTGTTGTTGTTGCTGTACCAGCACTAGTGCTGGTAGCTGTGCAAATTGTTGTCTGAAGTGCAATATTTTTTTTTGTTCCTTTTTAGTTTTTTCCTTTTGTGTTTCATTTCTGGTTTGAATCGCGGTGGCGGCGTCAGCTTGGCGCACTTCAAGTGCTGCGCATGCGCGCAATTTAAATCGCCACAAAGTGGAGCACAAGGAATTCCTTTGTTTTCGTCGTTGCTGTTGCTCGAATTAATTTGCATGCAATGCAATTGCAAGCGTTGAAGAAACGCAAGTTTGGGGTGGAAACATTTCGAAGAATTTCTATGGAATTTCTGCTGATATAAATTTGGATTTGGTTGGCATTTTGTTCTGCTCTCCTTGTCCTTGTCCTTTCATCTTTGGCGTTCCTCTCCTCTTTGTTGTTGCTATTGTTGCTCCTTTAGAACTGCTAGGAAATCCAGAAATCCTTACGATTCTCGAAATTATCGAGACCCAAAGATTTCTACATCCTCATCCTTAATATTGCTGAGTGCGTTGCAGCAGCATATTTTGGCTGTTCTTGCTGGTTGTGTTGCTGGTTGGGGTGGCGGAGGAATGCGGTCTGTTCGCCCATCTCAGAATTTGTCATTCCTCTCAACTCAACTGATTTTTAAGAGTTTTTTTTCAGTTTCTTCTTTCCTTAAAAGATTTTTTCCTCCATAAATTTTCCCCACTTCAGTTTTTTCTCTTCTTGGGCGATTCTTGGGAAGAAGTTTGTTGAGTTGATAAGCGGAGGCGCGTGGGTTTTGCAGCTTGTTTACTGTTACTTGTTGTACTGTGTTGTTGTTGTACGTATTTTTTATAATTTTTTTTTTGCCGCTACATACCAGCCGAAGGCGCAGCAGTGTTACAACAGCATTTTGCTCTGCAGCCGCAGCAGCATTTTATGCTGTAAACAACTTCATAACTCGTTAGCTGCGTCCACTTTTAGCTAGCCAAGTTATTATATGTAGTTGGTCAACGTGCGTTGGTAGTTCTCAGATTAAGTTTTGGGTCAGAACTCATTTCAGAATTACTGTAGAAATAATACTTGAAGCACATAAAGATATTCAAGTATTTTTTTTTAGCATGAGAGTCGTTATTTTCACATTTTATTTATACTATCGAACCGAAATCGTCACGACTATCGAAGGCGTTTTTTCCTCCATCGAAAACGTCTTCCACAGCCTTATTATTATTTCTTTCAGTGTAAATTACAAATATTGCAGAGCAAACGTCGAATAATAATAAGATTTTATTTGCTACGATTTGCGTTTATTTGAACATCAATTAATAACGATTACGCGGCGTTCGAGATGAAAGAGAAAAACGACCGACAGCCGACAACAATCGATTATCAGGAAAGTTAGTTAATCGCGGTTATTAAAAGCGCTTCGAGTAATAAATTGCTGAAGACGACCGAAAACGATAAAAATCTGTAATGTGCTGAGTTTTTCGAAAATTGTATGCATTGGAAATGCATTTCGAGCCGCAGCAACGAACGCGCGCGCACACAATCGCTCGTCGGCGGGCAGCGCATGCGCGGCGGCACATTTTGCAGTTAATTGAATAACCGCGTACCGGACATCACTCGAACATAATAACTGCTTGAGCAGGTTTAAACGTCCGCTCGTCAGTCCGTTCGTCAGTCAGTCAGTCAGTCAGTCAGTCAAACAGCCAGTCTGTCTGCCTCTCGGTCTTGACTGTCAGTCAGTCTGTTTGTTCGTTTGTTGATTGTCATGTGTGTCGTCACATTTATAAATGATTTTAAGCCGTTCGGTACACATTTGCAGCGCTTGACTTGGGTTACTTTTAACACTCCGAACACTTGTTGCATACCTAAATGAGGATTCTGTTCTGTTAACAAGTTCCTCTCTCCTGCTTTTGCATTCCGTACCTCGGTATTCTCTGTTTGTTTGGCATTACAACGTTAATTAAAATTACTCGGAATCGTCGTTGTAAGTAAGCAACACCTACGAGTACTTGTGTATTTTTCCCAGATCTTTCCAACCCAGTTTGTGGTTTTCATTAACGTTTTTAGTGCGTTTCGGTGTTTTTTGGCATTAATATAGTAAATTTAATTACAATTCTTGGAAGAAGTTTATATTAAAAAACCTTTCTCTTCCTTTTAGTTGCGTCTTTAATAAGAAAAATGTAGTTGTAGGGCTAACTTAACTGGCTACCGTGTTAATACCAACAACTCTACTGCCATGTTTTATATATCGTCTGAAAGCTGAGTTCCTGAAGAGCTCACTGAAATAAGAATCATATATCGATCACTTTTCGTTTGTTCTGCATAACTTCCTTTCTAGTTGCTATTCCGCTTTCTTTAGATTTTCCCTCGTTAGTCGGGACATTTTCAGTCCATCATTTCTGCAAGTTTTGCTTTTAAAAATCATTATTTTCTTCTCTTCTCACAACTATACGTACCATTGGAAAGTGAGATATAACCGCTTATATATTGCGGTTAACCTGCATAATTGGTTTTTTTATTGCACGTATGGGTTTTATTGAAATAGAGAAATAGTAAATTTGAGACGAAGTATCAGCGAAGTTCAACGGCTTCTTTATAACCTCAGACAAAAGACATTCCTTGGGTTTTTTTCACATGTTTGGGAGCAGGATTATTTTTCTTTGCGTAACCACATGGTGTAAACAAAACTAAGAATGTGAGGGAAATCGGACGGCTTCAGAGGAATCGATATAAACAGCATGTTTATATATTACGATGAAACTAATAAACTGAAATAGTATTGTTTGAATATGAGTTCATATTTATTATTTTGTGAGATTTTTTGAAACCGAATTTCCAGCATATCGAAGGGAAATAATGTAATTTTATACTTATTCACAGTTTTATTCTCACAGAATTTTTATTTCAACACGAATGTGTTGAGGAATGAATCAGTTTTGAAAGGAATTGATTGTGAAGTAAAGTATTTTTATTGCATATTGGGCTGCCCGTCATATGACAAGGCTAGCTCGACTGGATCTTCTGTTGATAGCAACAGTCTTACTGTCATGTACTATATGTCGTTTGAATGCCTATTTTTATTTCTGCATATTCGATTAAAATAAGCTTTAAACTGAAACACCTTTCTAATATTTAATATTTCTAAGAGTTTATAAAAAGAAACTCAATATAGATAGTGAAGAAAAAAAGTCATAAAATTCCGCCTTAGGAATGTGTAAACGCAAAAAAAGTGGGCGTCAGAGGAAAAACACGGGTTTCTAGAGAGTCGAGATCTACATTTACTTTTGTCAGCTCTTTCGAAAGCCCCCTCCCATCCCCCAAAATCGTGTGGGCTGAGCGACGACGAGTCTGCATATCAGTGAAAGTCTCTTGGTGTCCAGATCATGATTTCTCAGACCACCTCCACCTAACACACAGCCACAAAAACTTATATTAATAAATTCGGAGCTAATTAACTCTAATTTTCACGATCTAATAAACCGATGATGATGGAATTTTAACTCGTCGAGCAGGTTGATGCTGAAGTTAACAATTGAATACCAATAAGAGGAGAAGGAAACGTTAATAGTCATGATATGACAAATTAAGAAAAATTTTAAGACTGATTTGGCTCAGTTAAATGCAGCAAGCAATAACAAGAACAATAAGAACAACAAGAACAACAATACCAATAAGAACAACAACAACAACAAATCAAGTAAGGGTGCGCTTATACTGTTCGAGTAGCATTCGAATTCTTTTCACATCCACTCAAGCATAAACAGACGACAAAGTGGAATGGATTGATTCAATTAACCTTTTATGGTTAAATGGGTGTAACAACCGAATTAGTTAGTTTCTGATTTTTAAGGGGGTCGGGGGAAGGGGGGAATGAAAGACCGAGCAAGTTCTCGAGTAACGTAGAAAAATTTTCTGATTGTCAACCCAATTCGAGTCAGAAAAGTGACAATCAAAATAAAATTGTACCAAAATAAGGCTGTCTGTCGCTTTTTAAAATGCGAGTATTTCAGAGTTTTCTGTATTGCGTAGGATAGCCAAATTCGAAATACATTCCTTGAATTGTGAATAGTGCTGATGACGTTGTTAAAAAAATATCAAATTTAATGCCTTGTCTTCGTCAGAAAATAACTTTTATTACTTTTTAAGAACTTTATCGAAATTTTCTTAATCGAGTGATTTACTAAACAAATGACAGCTGCGAATTACAAAATAGCATTCCATACAATCTTTCTTACATTTCGATCAACATTGGAAGAATCAACCTTCGATTGTTCTTATCAGCAACTAGAAACTGATAAACACGTCTGAAGGCAAAATTATGGCTACAATTATAAACTACATTGTTGTAATTATATAACTTTTCAAAAGTGACTGTATAATGTGTCCAGATCATGTATTCAGCTATTTCATATGATTTAAAAATTCTAGTCATTCCTATTTGAGTGTTTCTTTATAAATTGTCGTTAAATATGAATCATTCATTCTAATAACTTCCTGCAGTGGATTCACTGTGATATCTTATTAATTTTAAGTACAATATATCGTTTCGTTTGTTTGAATCATTCAGTCGATCATTCATTTATATCAAGCATTCAGAACACTTAGACCATTGAACGCATTTGTTTTATGCGCCCGTGGCTTTCTTTTCGATAGCCATTCATCTCATCCAACTCACTGTGAAATAAAACCAGATGAGCTGAAACAGATATTCACAGTTTAATTCACTGACGACGCTATCAGTGATCGACGAATTTGTATGTATCCAGTTTACCATTTAAATTTACATACGTCGATGTTATCAGTGTGCTGAGATACTATATCTTGTATCTGCGTTGTTAGTTGCTGTTGCTGTTGTTGTTGGCGTTGTTGTTGTTAGTTCGTTAACCACACCACACGAAAAGCAAAAAGTTGCTGTCGGAACTATTTGAGTTTACGTAAGTCAGCAAACGGAATGGTGAGGATGCACTACCACGGTTGACCGCAGAGAAGAGAAATGGATGAACGAGAAGCCCAGTCGAACTTCTCAGGAAACCCGGCAACAACAACAGAAACAACAAGGAGATTTTCACTTCTAAGCATTTTAAGCCCCATGCGAGATAGTTTCTCTCGCAGATAACTCGCTTCACTCCCCCCGGCTCCGCACCGCCCCACCCCCACCACCGCGCCTTCCCTATCGCTATCACTTTCCCATCTTATGAAATTCAATAAATCAATACTTCAAACAACTTTTCATGCTCACCCAGCTGGCAGTGGGTACCATATTTCGCGCTAAATGACAAATTGCCGCAATGCAAGAAGGCAAAATTAACAGCCATGATGCAGATCTGTGGGAGCGAACTGAAGTCAACGAGGTGACGCCGACAGTGGGCGGTCAGCGATGGGGCGAACTGAATGGCTAATGGAGAATTCAAGCAAATTGGCAACTTCGGGACCAACCAAACGAACAACCCGGTGGAAAGTTAAGGTGCCAACTCAACCGAGTTAGTTGCAAATTTGGTTGTCCAGCCAAACGGACAACCGATAGGGTAACCACCGTCTCATCAAACGGTTGATTAACTGATTGATGAACCGCTTGACCAATAAAGTTACTAACCAAGTGGCTAACTGAATGACAAGCCAAGTGATTTAACAAAAAATTTACCGGTTGACCACTCAATGTATCAACCGATTGATCAGCTAAATGGCGAACTGGTTGAAAATCCGAGTGACTAACTGAGTGACAGGACAAGTGATTCAACGAGTGATTTACCGAGTCACCCTCCGAGGTATCACACGGTATGAGCCGAATGAAATAAGTTTGAGGAATCTACCGAGAGACCAAACGTATAACCATTTGGGTGACAAACCATCAGAACCGAGTGACTCACTCGATGACCAACCAAGACACGATATTATTGACCACATAAGTGTTTAATCAAGTTGGCACCAACTAAGTAGTTGTCTATCTAATGAACAACATGGTAGACCGAGTTACCAGCTAGCTGGGTGACCAGAGGAGTGATCTACCGAGTAATCGACCAAATAAACATTCGAGTGACCAACTAAGTAACGAATTAGGTGAACCAACTGAGTGACAAAGTGAATTAGCGTCCGAGTGACCAGCCGAATGACGAACGCAGTAACCTACCAAATATTCAACCCAGTAACCATTCCGTTGACTTCTCTATCATCCCACCAACACCGAATCCAACCTGTGATACCGACGCTCTTGTGCATTTCTATCCTTCTCCCATCGCTGCTTATCTTGCACTCGAGGCGTTTCTGATTTCCAGAATGTGATTTCCAAATGGAAATCGATGCACTCAAAGTGAATTCAGTCGCACCAGCAACACGCTATCTGCGGAGATCATCGCGGCACGTCTGGGAAAAAGAAAGCGAAGCGTTTCGTATACCAGAGGATCGCAGATGAGAAAACTGAAATCCATCCTGGCTGCATGCGTCCATGCATGCCGTATGCGGTGCGATCGGCGCAGAAAGGCAAACAAATGCATTAGTAAGCTATAATTTTTGGCACGGATTCGGCGGAGCCGGCTGTACACGCATCCGCGACGGTTACACAGCGTTGCCAGATCCCTGTAGTCTTGAAAAAATAAATAAACGACGAAACGGGAAGACGCGAGTAGCGGCGCGATTGTTTTGTGGTACGAAGTGTGAGATTCCGATTCCAGATGTTGCGCGGAATCACTGGTGGGTTGCTGGTGACTGCTGAGTAGGTAGAGAGGCGGACAGACGGGCAGATGAGCGGATGGGCCGAAAGTCGACGCGCCGGTCGATCGCATATGAGTTTCTTTAAAGTTCTCTGAATCTTCGGCGAGGATTTGTGTGGTTTTCGCCTATTGTTTGTGAGCGGTTTGGATGATTGTTGTTTTTTGTTTGAAATCGATAAAGTCTGTTTGTTGTTCTTATTGCATTTTGGATTTTGACAGCTCAATGAATTGTATTTTACATTGTTGAAGTTGGAAGTCTCTTAAACAGGATGTTTTAGAGTGAGAATATTTTGCCAATGATAAGTCTTCATGCGCGACGGTTCTTTAAATCCTCCGCTCGATCCCGATTCCGATCCCTGTCAACAGGCCTCTATGGAAGTTGATTTTCGTAGAACTTTTGTGTCTGCCAATGAGCCAATTTTTTGAGTCTGCAACTTACAAGACAAAAGTGTTGCCACAGTTATACAACTCCACAGATCTTTTTTTTCTCAATTTGTGCTGCATGAAGTGCTTCCAACCAAGTAACATGCAGTCTGAGTTGCTGCTCGACCAGAGCGAATGACAAACCGAAAAGAGCTGCAAAATCAGTTAAGGTACAAATTGAAAAAACGATAAAAACGCAAAACTAAAACTAAATAAATAAAACGCGTGTGGGAGCACCGCGTGGCAAATCAAGTGATGGCGACACTTGAAATTTACGATGCCGCCGGCAACAGTTGCCACAGTTAAGTTGTTGTGCGAGCAACATGCAACGAACAGCAACAACTGGTCGACAACATGTTGTACAACATTTTCTGAGGATTTGGATTTTTTAGTTTTACTTTAATCTTATTTATCGCAGCGCAAATGTAGAGAAAGACGAGGGAAAAGCAGGCTCAACGCCAACATAAAAATGGTTTCGGTTTAATTTTGCGGCATTAAAATTGCTCGCTGGAAATATAGAAAAAATTTATTGAAAAATTAAAGAGAACAAGAATTGTAAATCATAGAAATCGAAGAGCTCATAAAAAATAAAAAAGGCACCAGAAAAACTTAAAATTATTTAAATTTGAGGACGAAAACTCAAAGAATTTCAGTTATTTTCATTCAGTTAATTTCAGTTACAGCCGGGATCCCGGAATCGACTTTCCCGAAGAAAACTGGAAATACGAATTAAAGTTATAGAATATCGGACCGATTGCGACAAACTGGTTCCGTTCAACAAGCAACTAAAATCCATTCACATTACTTCGAAGTCCATCAAACCGTCATCGCTGCTCCCCATCATAATCCACCAGTGGTATCGACTTCGAATTCCATACTTAATTTCAGCCATCTGCATCAATGAGCTTCCATTCACAGACGAGGCCCATAAAAACGAACTAAAAATCCAGTCAGACTTTTAGTTCGGATCGATAATCTTGAATGTGCGACAGAACGAAATACAAATTGCTGAAGTTGTGTTGTACGTCCCTCATGCCGTAACGTTGGAAGGCAACAGACACGTGCTGCTCAAATTTTTCTGGCCAGACAGAACATTTTAGCTGCAAAACAGCGTAATGGAAAAAGTCTTCTAAAAGAGAATAATGTGAGTTTGTTTTTTTTTTGGGAAACCAGGTCAACAATCGCTTAAAATAATTATAAATAGCTAGACATAATAAGAGGCACCATTTCTGCCTATCTGTAGCTTCCTTTTGCATATACATATATACGCAGAATCCTACAGAAAAAACAACATGAAGAACGACAATAATTTTTTGGCAAACAGAAAATCAAGAAAAATATGAGAAAACTAAACTGGGAAAGAACGAACGAACAAAGACACTGAAGATGGCACATCGCCGAAACCGGTTTGTCTACAAACCAAATTTTACAAGGGGTATTGGAAATTCGTTCCAAATATCTACAAACTGAGAAAAGTTGAGTGTATTGAAATGACAAAAAAACAAATTCGCAAACTGCAAAATTATCCTCGAAATATTTGGCTTAAGAATTTTTTCAAAAATTAGAATAAAATTGCAGCAAAAAGAATAGAATTGCAGCAACTTTCAGAGAAAAATGAAAATGTTTGCCAAATACTTTCATGCCGGAAAACATGATAGTCAGAGAGGCTTTTTGATACCCCACACCCAGAGGAAGAGGGAGACAAGATAGAAATAGCTACATATTTTTTGTTTAGTGTCAACTGCGTCGATTTAGCTCTGTCCGTTCGTGTGTCCGTCTGTATGTTGAAATCAGGATTACAGATGAACGAATATAGATATCACGAGGAAATGTTGACAAAAGTGTTCCTTGCTATGTAGAGCAGTTCGGGTTCAAAAATAAGCAATATCGGGTGATAGCCACACCTACTTTTTATACCAAATGTGCAGTCATCTCTTTTTCAAAAACTCTCAGTAGTGAATGTCTCATAAATGATATGAGATAGTAGGACGAAATTTTGTTTCATTGTATATAGAGCCGTTATATGAATGTTTGGAAAATTGGGCGTGGTCCGCTCACTAGTATAGTAATAGTCAAATGGTTAATGTGCCGGGAAGATAAAAGTCTCATTGACGTCTCGATTTCGTCTTGAATTCGAGTCCATATTCACACATATTCCTGTCACAATTTCAGAACGCCATACACACTATATCCGATTTAAAAATACTAATACCGTGCGACCGACTCGTACGCTACTCCAATCGCATAGGTCGCCCATGTCAGCGGCTGTAATCGCAAATAAATATCATGTGCACTCCGAAATCGCCGTAAGTTAAACACAAACCTCTTCGTAATTGGCAATCGTATTAAATTTTGCAATATCCTCTTCTAGCTTATTTTTTAATGTCTACTAAGACCTCTTTTACGATTGCCTCACAGCATTCGCGCTAATGAGCGGCACCACACGGCCTCCGATTGGGTTCCAGCCTGCACCGAAGTAACGGTACGGAGGCATGACAACACAACAACGACGACGACGACGACTTTAAACGTCTTAAAACGTCATTTCAAATGTCAAACACTGCCAAGTGGGTGTCTGATTAATGTACGCTCTTTCTAATTCGCATAAAATCATCCATCACAACGAGCGAGGCATCTAATTTTCGTTTTGATGAAACCGCCGCGTCCGACCGAGTTGGCCAACCAGTCAGCCAACTTCACTTCATGTGCAACTAATAATCTTATAAACTCGAAAAACGCTACAAATTCAAACGAAAACAAACCACTTGAAATGAAATACTAAAAGAAATGAAATGAAAAAGAGTCCCAAACGCCGCCTACTCAACTTCGCTTTTCGTCTTTGCAGCCCTGGTCTGATCTGGCCTAATTGTGGCTGCACCATCAGGTTTGCATTAAATAAAAACTGCTTTTTAGCTGTGACGCGCGAGCATCGTTGG
This sequence comes from Sicus ferrugineus, assembly GCA_922984085.1. Classification (NCBI taxonomy): domain Eukaryota; kingdom Metazoa; phylum Arthropoda; class Insecta; order Diptera; family Conopidae; genus Sicus; species Sicus ferrugineus. The sequence goes on from OV277351.1 coordinate 27,046,785, forward strand.
TGCAGGAGGAAGTGTTGACTTCTATTGGAAGACCAACATTTTTTGTTGTTTGTCGAACTTTAAAATCTTCCGTTTGTAACGCATTAAAAGAGGCGTGGTAGATATAGAAAAGTATATATATTCTCGCTCAGAATCACATCCTGAGAAGATTTCGCCATGTCCGTCCGTCCGTCCGTCTGTCTGTCTGTCTGTCCGCCTGTGGAAATCACGATTACAGGAGATTGAATAGAGGTATCGTCGTGAAATTTGGCAGGAATATTTTCCGTCATTTTAGGCTATTTGGGATTGAAAATGGGCGAAATCGATTGACAACCACGCCTACTTTGTATAAGGATTGTAAAGGCTTATTTTTTAAAAAGTTATAAGGTAAATATCTGATGAACCGTGCGAGATATTAGGGTATAATTTTATTCCGGAACATATAGCTCCATTACTAAAATTTTTGCAAAAGATGGGCGTGCCACTCCCGCTCATAACAAAGATGGCAATATCTCATTAACGATAAAAACTACTGAGACGTAATTTTATCACGATATATCCGGAAACATTACCAATAAGCTTGCCGAAAATGCGCGTGCCACGTCTACTCATAAAAAAGTTGTCAATATCTTGTAAACGGTATAAAATATTAACACGTAATTTTATCACAAGGTAACTGCATGTATTGACAATTTGTATACCGAAAATGACCGAAGTACACAGCTGTGAGAATTCTGAATTGATTTTTTGAGTTGATCGCATTTTGCTGAAAACTTCGTCGGCTGCTCATTCAATCGAATCAGATCAATCAAATAAACCGGTCAAGTAAAATGAGATGAAACAAGAAAATAGTGCGAAGAAAACGGTGCGAAGGTGGAGCTTCAGGGAAGGTATTCTGCGAAGTTTTTATGTGCAAGGAAAAGTCTTTAGTAGCAGATCAATTCAGCAGCAGCAGCAACAACAACGACAGTGGCTGCAACGCACTCCGTCTCATTGTATTGCAAATCAGCAAAATTAATTTCATTCTTTCCTCCATCATATCCTGCTGCTATAACATTCAACATCAACAGGGTGCCGCAACGCGTTTGAAAGCCGTGCGGTTCACGACTTCGTGGGCTGTTGAAATGATGTGTGTGTGTGCGTGTGACTTGGTGTGAATTACATGAGCCTCGTTACTTGTCACGCATCGTTTGTTGCATGAAGAACAAATCCTTTCTGTGGCTGCTGCGGCTGCCACTTATTTGATGGACGTTTGGCGGCAGCGTCGCTCGAGGAGGCCAGCTTAATGGTCAAATCATCCGTTCACCCGTTTGTCGGTCCGCCCGATCCATTCGTCCGTTCAGTTCATCTGTCCGTTCGTGTTGCTCGTCCAGCACGATCGCTGCTGCGCGTTTTCATCAATATTTACGCCCCATTGGCTGCAATGTGCTGCAATGCAAGCAGTTAGCGATGCGTCAACTCTCTTGTTGTTGTTTTTCTGGCGGTTGTTGTTGTTGTTGTTGTTGTCTCTTCTGCTGCTGCTGATGCACATGCCCTCTAATGATGCGAAAACTTACTCTGAGCTCCTCCGAGAGAGGCGCTACAGTAGGTTTCTGACAGCAACGAATTGGGTTTGATCTTCACGTCGTTGGTGTTGTTGTTGCTGTTGGCGTTGTTGTTGTTGTTGTTGTTGTGGCTGATGTTACTGTTATTGTTGTTGTTTGTTGCAATCACTTTAGGGAGATGTCAAAAATAATTGGCATCCACGCATACGTGAACGCCTTGTGCGCATTTGGCCCGCTGACGATGTTGCTGATGTTGTTGCCTTTGCTGTTGCTGATGTTGTTGCCTTTGCTGTTGCTGATGTTATTGCCGATGTTGTTGCCGATGTTGTTGCTTCCATTGCTGTCAGTGGTTTCCCGTGTTTAGTTTTGACGGTTTTTTGTATTTCATTAAATTGGTTTTCGTCGTCTGGATTTCGCTCTTTTGGGCCAAAATTTTTTGGGCTCTGTGCTCGTCATCGTTGTTGTTGCTGTTGTGATTGTTTTTGTTGTTGGTGTTGTTGTTAATTAAATTTGGCGCCAAGAGGTACAAGGAAATCGAGTTGGTTGTTGATTTTGTTCGTTACCAACTAATGATCACGCGTTTATCGTGTTCATTAAAACTGAGTGGCAACCAGACTTAGTTTGTTTTTGTTTACCATTACAAAGAATAAGCGAAAACCGGGAGAGGCCAGAATTGCGAATCACAACATATATTTTGGGAAGAAACTTTTGGATGTTGAAACCCTTTACTTTGAAATTTAGATCCAGAGAGAGAGAGAGAGAGAAAGAAGATTGGATCTTCAACGTTTAGTTAAATTAAGCGTAATTTTAACAGACGTTATTGAAGAACAAATACTTAGGGTTGCATACCACAACCACATTCTCGGAGGTGGCATGGCCTCGCTTCAAAAAATATCACGGGGTAAACATTTCCGGAACTTGTGCCATGATATTCACGATTACCAGCACCATGACAGACCTCAAAGTTCTCACACCCGTCCCTATGGTATCTCGAACGAGACGACAATATCGTAGAGAAACCATGCACCAAAGTACGATATGCTGCAATCTTTAAAACCTCGAGAATACTTCTATATCCCTAAAAACCCATGCTGGAAGAGTAACCTGTCCCGAAACCATTTTCCCCGAAACATCGCACTTTGCAGTCACAATATTCCTTGAGGGAGAAGCAAATTAAGAAACATCGGATTGTATTAGTAACCAGATTGAGGCGATAACAATAATTTTCTCCCAAACTGCCGATATCCCGAAAAATTATGCACTGACTCAGACAATTAATGTTTCCTACAAATGGCGTGTTGGAGTTAAGATTCCCGCTACGTGATTTCAGATGCACAAATATTATTTGCAACTGAAAGCTGGAGACCACTTTGGCTTTATTCTCGCCGAAAATAGGCCCATTAATCGTTAAACTACAGCTGCTGTTAGCCAGTCGGTGTGGTCGTTACTTGGTAGCCATTAAATTTGTTTGCGATTTCGTGCATTTTATTTGAAGAGCCAACCACAAGTATTTGTCCGTCTCAAGTTGGTATTCGTTCTAGCCAAGCGGCTAACGAAACCTCTAATAAGATTCTACAGTGGGGCGAGGAGAGAAATGGTCTATTCATCCGCTCCACTCCCCGCCATAGCAATGGCAGTGTTGCTTGTATTGCTAATCTGCAGTGCACGATTTACGATACCGCACACCATTTCAATGCAGTCCAGAAGAAGCCGCCCAGCTCACTGCCATACCGGTCGATATTGATGATTTAGCACATTTGGGATGCGCCATTAGCAAATTTGAGAATATGGAGTCTACGAAATATTGGCCAACCGAAGCAGCCTATCAAGACACACGAGGCGGGAGAAGGAAGCTCAAGGCTCGTCCTTATTCAGCGTATTCATTCACGACTTCTAAGCCACCAAGCCGCTGTTTATTTGTTGGTTTTTCCTGTTGTTTTTTATTTTCCAAACTTCCTTCTCACTTCCGTCCGCCCGCCCTCACACACTCGCTCCAGAAATTCTTTGCGCGTGACTCCTCCAAAACAACGTTTGCCATTTTAATGGCGACAAACAATGCAATTCTTGGTGCATCATTAAGTTTCCGGACTCTGTGTATCTTCCACAATTCGATTGCTTCGCCGCGCTCCTTCCTGCTGCCCTGTCACGGGTGAGTCTTCGTGCCTTGCCGCCAACATCGCAGCAATTTGCTGGTTTCGTGCTAGCATATCGTCAGCGTCATCCCAACGTTTTCGTGGCGTGGTCTTCGAACGGCGGCGTCATTGGCATCGCGTGTTGCCGGGAAGCACGACTCCTCCCCGCTACGCTCGCTGTGCGATATTAATGTAAATATTTGCACCACATCAAGCCTAACCCCATCCACCCGAACTACAGTTTCCTCCTCTCCTAAGCAGACTCCTGGCCGACTTCTTGCGGGTGCCGATCATTTTATAACTGCTGCTTGCCGAGTGGGAGACTGTGGAGAGACGATGTTGGTGGGCGGGGCTACTAGGGGAGTTTCGCATCCCATATTCTGCCTTATTGTATTTGTTATTTTAATTAGCATTCGGCCGTAAATTATATATGCTGGTGCATTCTAAGGTTGGTCGGTGGTGCGTTTTGAAAGTATGTATCGGCCTACTAACACCTCCTTGTGCCAGTGATGACAATGGTAAAGTGATATTCGGAAGGATGGCAACAAACGAAAGGTTAATAAGAACCGAAATAATTGATGCGATGGTGAGGATGATGATGATGATCATGGACCGGTATATTGGAGGATTAAGAAGAAATGACAAGGCAGGAGTGACAACAGTGAAATTTTGGAGAAGCAGTGATGGCAAAATTTGTGACAGTTTCAATCGCAGTGGTCACGATGGACATGGTGATTCATTAAAGACGTTTCCCTTTATCTTCCTGCTCGTATTACCGACGATCGTGTTGCTTACGATCATGTTCTTCACGTTCGTGCTGTTGATGGACGCGTCGTTGCTGGTGCTCACACTCATTTCTTGCCAAGTTTGCAGCTAACTATGCATCTCCCTTCCTGAGTCATTTGTTTGTAGATCACCCTTCCCCCCGACCTCCTCCCCGGTCCTCCTTACGCTTTGCGGTGTCATTATTGTTGTACCAGCTGATCACGTTTACATGCGCACCAGCAGCCTCGGGTCAGCATGACAATCAACGTAAATTACCATCGGTGCCCAATTCCACTCGTTCCTTTTTAGCCCACGCCAAATTCGGGCCACTTCTGCTCTGGCTTATTGGTTCGTGGCAGTGCGGTGTAAATCAGCTCTGCCGGTCCACTTTTATATCCTTGTTATTCTGCAGGCTACCTCTGAACCCTCCTTCCACCCTCGCCGACGCCGCCGAACTCAGCAGCAGCAGTGGCAGCATCTCTTGTTACCTACTTTCGTGTGGCGTGAGAAGCTGTTATCAACATTGTTTTCACAACCTCACAGACATGATCCTCGGGCTCTCCTGCAGATTCTCTTGTTACTCGTTTTAATAGTCGGCGAAATCACACTCGAAGCGTGGCTTTTATTTGCTGTTAAAGCGGCTTTATTGTTTTGGTAATCGTTTCGGTACTCGCCTCCGGCATGCGCTGGCGAAGAAGATGGCAATGGAAAGCATGCCTCAGATCTGTGGCTTGATCCATGGTCGGGATCTGTGTTCTTCAGTTTTCGTGCTAAACTGGCGTTCGTGCTAAACTAGCTCGGCTCAGTTTAGTCTGTTAATAGGGTTTCCTTAGTCTAATTTTGCTTTTGATCGATGTCGTCTTCATATGCAAGGTTTTGGGGCGATTAAGGGATGGAAGATGGTAGCTTTTTTCAGGAAACTGCGTACTTCAAGGAATCTCAAACCCTTTTAAGACATTCAGCACCACTGTATCTACGATTATCATTATGTGACCGATAACAACAGCAAAAAGAATGACACCAACAACAAAAACAACGTTTGCTATATGTTTGTTGTAATTGATTTTAACTGCCACTCAACTGTCAACCGGCAATCCAGCTTTTAATTCGTTCTACTTGTTGTTGTTGTTGGTGATGATGATGTTGTTGGTGATGATGGTGTTGTTGGTGTTGTCGTCAATGGTCAAATTGATTAGCCAACTTCGACCCCCAAGAAGCCCAATTCAATCACTCACACACGCTGTCACTGCGTCACTTAGTTACTCAGCCAACATCTCGCCCTGGCTGCTGTCAAGCTAAGCAATTCCGTTGTCAGCCTGGCGGGCGGGATGGCGTTCATGCCACGCATGACATGACGGCTTTCATGACAGTTTAGTTGTCAGGTCTGGCAACGCTGTCGATACTAGTGGCGCACGCTATGTTGAAAGGACCTCCACACGAGTTGCGCTCGTACTCGTTGTTGTCGTTCTTCATGCTGGTGTTGTTGTAAATGCAAAAATGCTAATTTAAAAAAAACAACAGGGAACAACAACATGAGAAACAATTTTATGAAGTGTCAGTGTTGTTTGTTGTTTTAGAGTAGAGTAGCAGTTCAGAGCTCTTTGTTAACATGTAAGACAGGACAACAACAACAAAAACAACGACGACGACGACAACCACAACGACGACCATCGCTTCTTCGTGTGCGTGTGTGTGTGAGTGTGTGGGTGATCCTTAATGGCTATCGATATTTTTTTAATGGTCTTCGGTGTTTTTTTGGTGCGAAGTTCATGTTGCCGCTTCACCGATTTAATGGTCATTCAAACCGTGGGTGACGTTTGCGTATCTCGAGCGGTCGAAAGCCACAGAAGTTTAATACGCTCTTGTTGTTGTCGTTGCTGCCGTCCCTTGTTGCTGTTGGTGCGCTTCGTTTCAGTGATGGTGATGAGGTTCAAAATTTTATGCTTGCCAGGGTTTCTGCTACCAATTATGCTGCCCTACCCAGAATTGGATCCTCTATTTTTGTTTACTTCTGTTGTTGTGTTCACTGTCGTTGTTGCTGTTGTTGTTGCTCTCTTTTTTGTTATGTATCTCTTCGGTTGTAAATTGTGTGAAAGTTCGTTCAACCGCATGAATTTCCATTAATGTTTTCCTTCAAATGTGCGTTCAAAACTCAGTTCTCGGTCTTGGGATTTTTTTTTTGTTGAAAACCCACACGATTGCAAATATTCAATTCCCTCCGACTTGGCTCAGTTAACATACTGGAGCGGTTATCATATGGCAACCACCTCTGCATTCGTGCCTTACTTTAGTACTTTTCCCTACTCCTCACTCAACGCTTTGTAATTATTTTAAAGATTCATTTTCTCCATTATTATAAGACATCATTTTCTCACACACTCTCTCTCTTCCTCATTCTCTCCCTCTCTCTCTCCCTCATTCTCTCCCTCTCTCTCTTCCTGTATCTCTCCCTATATCTCTATCTATTTCTCCCTCTATCTATCTCCCTCATTCTCTCTTTGTCTCTCTATCTCTCCCTTTCTCCTCCCTACCACAGATCCCGACCTCAGCCCCACCAACTCGTCGTTAGTCATGTTATGCTCCAGTTTTTCAACTTCTTGACGTTGTCATTGCAAACTGTTGCCACTTAATCATTTCGCTTGACTTTTCCGACTCGTTCTTTCCCTTCTTCTTCTTCTTCTTCTTCTTCTTCTTGGGGTCTTCTATGCCTTAAAGTTTCGCTCGCCACTATTCGCTCATTTTGCGGTTTTTAGTGTTGCCGACAAATTGCATGCTTCATGCATTCAAATGCTTTTCACTTCGTTCTGCACCCATTTATAACGTGTCTCTAATGCTTCGTCCCTTTCACTGACTGGCTGACTACCTGGTTAAGTGACTGACTGTCTGTCTGTCTGTCGGTCGGTCTATCTGCGTTCGCCTAATATAGTTTCTGCTAATTGAAAAAGGCGTTGAAACGTATGGCACGCTTGTGGCTTGTGCTGCAAAGCAATTTTAATTAGTCACGAATTCCATGGCATGCCGACCTTTTGCATCGAAGAGATGTTGTTATGGTTGTTGTTGTTGTGTTGGTTGTTGTTGCTTCCAAACAAGAATCCGTACAAGTTTTGCACTGTATTCGGTGCAAAGTTTCCTTTACAAGAATGCTTGAATTTGCAAAACTCAGCTATAATCATAAAACACCTCGAGCTCCATTGAGTTGAATCTAACTGGCAATTTTGCATGTTTTATCAGACAATTAGATCTTCAATTCAAGCAATTTATTCAAATATATCACTTATTTCTCACTAATTCTGAAAATTTACCGAATACGTTTTGTCTGATCTGAGATATGCTAATTGAGCAACTATGAAGTTTTCCAAAACCATCGCAAAACCATTAGGAAATATGGTGCCAAATCCAAGTAATCTTGAATCTCGAGTACGTTGAGTACAATCGAATCCATGCTCACCTACTCGGAACCCTCCGCTCGAGTGAGTTGAACTTCATCGCCGCCAACTCAACTCCAACCGTCACACTCAGTGCTGCTGCTGTGATTTCCAGCTTAATTGCGCTTATAAATTCAGTTTGAACTTAATTCCGACTGCGACTTAATATCGATCGACACCGTATCGATCGACTGCCGGACGGACGGACGGACGGACGGGCGGAACGCCGATCAGCTCGAATTTCAATAGACCGCAAATTGAATGAATTGCTGAATTGCAATTTGATGATGATGATGATGATGACGACGGCGGCGATGACTTTGTTGCAATAACAACAGAAGAAAATTGAGAAAAAATAATTTTTTAAAATAAAAACAACAACCGTTTTTCCTGAATCAGCCAGCATGTCGTGGCAACGAAACAGAAGCTCAGAGAGACACAAACTCGGTTCTCAACTCCAACTTGGTTCAACCGGCTAACAATTTGATGATGGAAGTCGTCGATATTGAATGCAACCGCAGACATCATGGAGCCAACGCGCCATAGACGAATCAATGAGCCAAAACAACAACAACAACAACAACAACAACAAAGTAAGGTAACTTCAAATCGATGCTCTTGCCAAAGTTCGAGTTGAAAAGCATCTGACAACTTGTGGTGTTGAAAGGGGGAGGCGTGGCAGGCGGAGTGGGATAGGGTGGGAGGTGTGGAAGAGGTCTTCGGTGGCAGGGCGTTGATGGGGGCGGGAAGGGGGCGCAGGGGCCGCAGGTAGGTGGAGGTGTGATTGGGATTAACGCGTGGTTAGAGTTTCCAATAAATAAATGACTTATTTATATTGGTTGTGTTGTTATTGTTGTTGTTGTTGTTGTTGTTGTTGTTGTTGTTGTTGTTGTTGTTGTTGCTGGTGTTGCTGGTGTTGATGTTGTTTTCGTTTATTGTCATTAAGTCTGAAGTTGAATTGTAGGCAGTAATTGTTGTGGTTGTTGTTGCTGTTATTTACCATAATTTTTGCCGTTACGGCCGTCGTAAATGTTTGCTATCCGTATACGGCTGTAACAGTGTTGTTGTTGTTGCTGTTGTTGTTGTGATTGTTGTTGTGATTGTTGTTGTTCTTGTTGTGGTTGTTGTTTTAGCTGACGTGTTCTGTCTTTTATTCTTGGCTTGGTGTTGTTGCTGCTTTTCTGCTGCGTTTTTGTTTACTTTTTATTATTGGCTCAATTGTGGTTTTTGTTATTGTTTATCCCGTTTATCAGTGCATTTAAAAATAAGTAGTTGTTGCTGTTGCTGCTGTCTGTTTCTGCTGTCTGTTTCATGAGTTCTGCTAGTGTTGTTGTTCCTTCTTTTGTGATAGTTTGTGGTGGTGGTGGTGGTGTTGGTGGGTGGTTGTTGTAACCACAATAGAATTTGAAATGAAGTTAAAATTGAAGTCTTCATTTGTCATTCAAGTACCCAATGGTTCACTCATTCATCCACTCATTCATCCACTCATTCATTCATTCATACATCTTGTTTTTGCTGAGAAAAATATTGAGTGTTTTTTCTACTTTTTCTGTTTTCTCTGCTTCTCAAAAGTCACGTTCAAGGAAGAACCTCAACATCAACCACAAAAAGTTCCACCGCGTTCCATTTTCATTCCGTTTTTATTACGTACTTCGAAGTGCATCAATTTTATGAATGCATAATAAATCTTTTTTACAATTAAATGGTCTGCAAAGAAATTCAGATCTTTTCGAACCACATAAAAGCAAGATTTGATTATCCCTGCCAATAAATTCCACCCGATATACACAGATTCCCTTTCTCAAGCGGCCTCGGTAACTCCTTCCCTCCGTCCGTTTTCCAACTTCTTTCTTGCTCTCTTCAAACTCCATCCTTCCACTCGATCAATTCGTCTCACTACCCGTTCGCGGCAGTCACGCCACCATCTGCTGCCCGTTGCCTGCAAGTAAGTTAACACGCTTCAGCTGAAAGCTGCTGCCGCCCTCCTCAACCTCCGCATTCCGCACCCACCGCAGCCCCAAAGCCCTCGACTAACTACGCTACGAGTAACTCACCGCTAATCCCGCTCGTTTAGTTAAAAGCCTTCCGAGCTGAGTTACGCGCCGCCCCACACTCGCACTGCCGCTCGGTGAGATGCACTGTGATGCAGAAGTGGTGAAGCGGCGATCGTAACCTGAGCCTTCTTCTGCCCGCAAGTCACGGTAAATGCAGTTTAACCGCGCCGACAGACACCACCGGCTTCTGACCGCGTTTGCTTCTGCTGCCAGCTGCAGTTGATTATAAAATGAGTGCACTTAATTCTGAGCCTGGGGCGGGAGGGATGGGGTTCACCTCTCTGCTGAACCAAAGTGTCCCGAGGTGTTGATTTCATCAGATATTCTGTGGAATGGAAAGGCTGAACAGCGCACTTCGGCCAGTTTTAATCTCTGAATTCAAGCCATTCAATGAGCTTCCTGGGATGAGTGGGTTGAATAGAAGTGATTCACTTGACTTTCACTTGGAATTCGCAACACATTTCTTCATAGAATTCTTGGAAGATATTTCCAGAGCTGAAAAGAAAAGAGTTTTTACAGATAAACAGATAAAAGAGGCCATTTTCCGGAGGGAAATCCTTCAGAATATCGTTCCACGTGTTCGGCAGACGCTCAAGTTTAAATGGAATGAATTGATTTCAAGTGGCTTGATGTTTTCAGTACGGCGAGCGGGCGAATGTTTTTTTCTTCATTTTGATCTTTTCATTTTCAATCGAAAACTTCAATTTCCTGCTGAGCGATCGTTAGGTGAAATCGTTAACTGTACTTACAGTTGTTTACAGAAATAATGAAATTTTCAAGAATTAAAAAATCAACTACTAAATTGAGAATTTTTATAGTTTCTTTTTAAGGAAAAGCACGCACGTTGTAAATGTGTAGAGAATACAACGTCTATCGAGAGTGAAGAGAATCAGTTTGTTTATTCTTAACGAGCGATTTACTTGCGCGATATCGAAACACTGTTTCGGAATGGCACTGAAATTCAGTCTCTACAGCGTTATTCTAAATCGAGAATAGCTATCGAGTAATGATGCCTTTTCTAGCTTTCGCGTAATGATGTCGAGTAACGAGACTTTCGAAACGAAGCGAAATTATTACAATTTCAGTATAATTTCAACAACAAAACGAAATTGTTTAGTTTTTATAGCTCAGAATGGGGGAAAAAATGACTTTTACACAGCATTTTAGTTTCTATAGAATTCATGAAAATAGTAAATACATATTTTTGTAAGTTTGAATTTAATTCTCGTCGGATTTAATTCAAAAACACATTGATAACAGTGCAGCGTAGAAATTTATAGACCAGTGTAATTATTGCTTGTAGCTTTTGCAGCATCCGGTTGAAGGTTGTGAAAACTTATAGTTCAGGGCTACTTTAAGCTAATCTAACTTAGATATGCAACAATAGGAACAACAGCAACAACAACAACAACTGTATCAACAATGCCAAATCATTGTGTACGCAAATGATGTCGATGTTCGATGGTGGGGATGCTGATGCTGCTGTTGTTGCTGATGTTGTAAATCTTAAAGGCAAGTTTAAATAAATTAGAGCAACATTTTTAGTGCAGTAGTGGAAAAGAAGAAGACGAACAAGAAGGAGAAGGAGAAGAAGAAGACGAAGAAGGAGAAGAAGAAGAACGACGAGGCCTTACAATCAGACGAGGCAACTTGGTGGGGGGAGTCGATGGAAGTGGAAGAAAATGCACTTCAGCTCGTAAACTTAAAATTGTTGAAACTGATAAGAATGCATTTCTAGCTAATGCAGAGAAGAGCTCTTGTGCAATTGAATGACAGCAACAACAACAATATAATGCAACTGCACCACTACCTACTTTACATAAGTACACCACTTACGACGTTGACGTCGAACGCACTCGTAGATAAAAAGCCAACTTGAAAATAGCGCGCGGCCTCGTGCTGCGTCGCCTCACATTGCGTCGCATTGCGTCCCCGTATTCAGAATGCGGTAATTTTAATAACACAAACGGCAGTGAGGTGCCGTTTCAAGTGATCCCTGGGGTGGTTGGGGAGCGGGTGAGGGGTGAGATGCGTGGAGCAGGAAGCACTAGAATGGCGTGGGCGGTTGTAATTATGAATGCATCTGATAGGCGGCAGGCGGCTGCAAGAAAGTGACGCGACAGCGACAAATGAAGCGGCACGTGGGACGAACAGGTGTTTAGAGGCTATTTTTGGCACAGAGATAGTGAAGGTTTTCACTGTTGTTACAATTTTAATTACTAGTGATGAGCAAAACGCACTTTTGAACTAGCTGAAGTGCTTGAAAATTGAAAAAGGCAATCGCTTGTCGCTTCCCTTAGGGATTCTTCAAGTTGTATTAGAGGCTCTCACTGCTCCGCTTATCGGAAGTCTGATTCTCTTTGTTGGTAATCAGCACAAGTATGCTGCGCAGGTCTCCACTTGAAGACCCCGGCATGAAAATAATTAAAGAGCCCGAATTCTTGTGTGCCACTCCAGTTGGCCTGCAATTGAATTAACCAGCTGCACGTCTCGCTTTACGTGTCTGCCGCCGCCTTTTACTTTTCCCCCTCTGCTGCTTCATTCCCTTCTCTACGTATCGCACTTCCAATCATCTGTTTAATCATTCATTGATTCAAAAATTATAATCGCATTAAATCGCAGCCTTCGAAAGCCACTTGAGAATTACACGAGGAGGCAAACAAGTCAAATAAATGACTGCAGCCAACATCGCAGTCGCATAATTCAGTCGCTTCGCTCGCTTGACAGTCGAAAGTGAAAACAAATTCAGCCTGTCAATTTGAAGCGGCGCGCGTTTTATTAATGCGAGTGGAAAGTGGTTGCAATCAGGAATTTTAACCGGTCGGTCGTTAACGGATGAAATTGGAGCCTCAAAACATCTGAAATCCACGCGATTTGTTTTCGTTTCAATCTCAAGTGACTGGCAAGCATAAAATATTGAATTTTTTATATGTAAAAATTCTCGCACCGGATTCTCTTATCGTGCACGTTGGCGTCCATGAATTGAAACTCTCGCGTTCACGATGGACGCGATTCTCTGCACTTCGCCATTAATATCAGCTTCTCGATTTCTCAGTCGCCTCTAAGCCGCTGGAAAAATGCCGTTTTTACACCTGATTCGCCTTTTATCGATCTCGGCTGGTGCGGCGGCATCAAGTGTCGCCATCGCAAGCGACCAACGACGACTGGACCGTGACAATCTTTAACAGCATTAATAAGATTACGTTGCAGATGTGTGTCCGAGGTACAGGGAGTCTTCATGCCTGAGCCCACCATCAGGAGCGCAGGGAAGCCGAGTGCCTGCCTGTCTGTCTGTAGGTAGCCATCGGTGCTGGAAAGCGAATCAGCGGCGGTATATTAGAAGCCGAAATCCTATCACTGCGAGGTGGTGGCGTGGATTGGGCCACAAATGCGATTACCAGGCATTCTGAGTTCTATAAATACACGCATTATTACTGTTTTATGAAGGTTTTGCGATTCCGCGAGGCTCTTGGAGGCATGCAAGTCACTGGATGGAGTGGAATCGAAAAAACAAGAAAACCTGGTCCTCGCATAAAATACGCACTTAATTAAAGGCGCTATAATGAATAGAGTGTTTGTCGCCTCGAATCCAATGCTGTAGTCGGTATCGGATTGGCTTCTTCTTATAATATAATAACGCGCGGTTTTTTCTTTGAGAGGCTAATCGAAATCGAAAAGTTCTTCTCAGTCGAAATGAATGATAAGCCATCTTCTTCTCTCACACTCGATGTTATGTACGGCACTGAAGCGGATATTTCGAGACCCTTTCGAGGTCATTTCTGGGACGGAGGCGGTCATTTTCAGGCAAGACAATCATCGTCATCAAGATACATTTTCTCGTCTCGATCGAGAGGCGATCATCACGCATTGGCATCGATTTTTCCAGTCGAAATAATGACGTTCCAGTCGATATAATGATCGAGATAGTCGAAAGACAGCTTTTTAGTCAAGGGAATAATCGAAATCCTTACAGATTTTTTTCAGTCAAAACGAAATGGCAGATCGAGATCGCCAAAATCGCGTTGTTTTGAATCACTATAAACTTCTTAGAAAGCTACGCAATTTCTATTTTTAGCGAAAAATTGACTGTTTTTCTTCTCTCGTGTTTTTGCAGGCTCTTGGTCGGCGCGCCTCTGGACAAAAACCTGCAGCCGGGAACGAACCACTCGGGCGCCCTCTACAAATGTCCGATCACGCAGCGCTTCGACGACTGCGAGCAGATCATCACCGACGGCAGACGAAGTGAGTTCGTAGAATCCTTTTATTGTATAGAATTTCGATCCATTTCGATCGCAGAACAACTTTTCCCGAAAGTGAGGCTTTGTAGCATTCGAAGACTGAAGATTTGATTGGGAATAAGTTTTCCTTTCAATAACGTTAACGGTGAAGGGATTTTGTAGAACATACAAGTTTCAAATTAGTTAAATTTTTTTGTCCTACCGTTAATTGTTGCATAGAATTGCGTATTATTATTTAGAAAGTAGAATCATTTCAACAATTGACTGAGTTTATGAGGTTTATCGAAATATCGAAGTTATATCGAAATGATATCGATTATATCGAAATTTAACAGTCTAGAAGTGCGAAGTTCATCAATAAATATTGTAAATAATTTCTCTTTAGTAGAAGCTTCAGTTTTTTTCTGTAATTCTCAGTAGTTAGCCGTTAATTTTTGAGTTGCGGTATTCAGTTTACAAATCTAAGCATTCCAATTTATTATTAAGATGTGAATAATTTTGTAAAAAGTTACTTGGAGCAAAACTTAAATGCAACGGAAAAGAAAGCGAAACTTCTGTGACTAAAACTATTTCTTCTAACTGAGTTAATAAGCAGATATTTTGTGTGTTAAAAAGTAGCTGACAATTAGATTAATCAGTAGTTGTTTGATCTGCGAATTTTTCAAATTTAGTTTATTTCTGCCGCAGCCAAAAAAAATATTCACACGAAACTTTTGTTCTTCTCTTTTTTATTTCTTCCCCCGTTTATATTGTCTTCTCCCCGATTTTCGGTGCTATTAATGGAAATCTACGAAACAAAAAATTGGGCAAAACTTAAATTCACGCATTCTAAAACTCCAAAACAATCAATTCGTACTAAATTTCAATGATTTTTGTCCTCTAGCGCCTGGCGGAGCTTATGAACCTTGTAAGTGGTATGGGTGCTTTTTGTTGTTGTTTCTTAATTAACCACACGCTTGATTGCTACAATATGCCGTTAATGAGTTCATATTATTTCACTGCATTGCGCTTGTTTAACAGAGACGCACGTTTTTTTTTTGGTAGTTATGATTAACAATCACGTTTAATTTTAAGTTCTCTAGTTTAAACAAATTTTGCACTTGATTGGCAACGCTGGCCACGCAAGAGTACGCAAATTATTGGTTAAAAATGAACACAAATCGCACTTTTTGTATCGTAAATAAAATGAAGGCATGTTTGAGAAAATTTCATTTTCAGCATTATCTCCCGTACAATTTTAACTTATACATCGGAAAAACAGAGCTGTAAAGTCCTATTATTCTACTCTTTAGCTACTGAAAGCACCATTGAAAGCCACAAATCTCGTTTGAATACCTCCGTAAATCTCTGCAGCTTTAGTGTTCGAGTTTCCATAATTTTTCCATCCCTTTGTCCCTTTCAATTCACTTGTAATTAACCGCTCAGATGTCTTTTAATCGAAAAATATCAACTAACACTCCGTCACCGCCGAGAATCGAACCTGAGAACTCCGTCATCTGCGGCGAACCAGTCAGTCAGCTCTGCCCGGCTACTGCATCTCTTCTGCATCCGGAATTAGTAACCCGAATACCTATTTTTATCCATCTTTTAAAAGTCTTCCTCATTCAGTGCTCATCAAGAGTGGTGTCGTCGTCGCATTTTTCTGCATCATTTAAGTTTCATTTCTGAATTTTAAGCAAATTCCTTTCTTCTTCTTTCATCTTTTTTCCATATTGCATCAGTTGACGTGCTTGTAGTTCATAGTACAACAACAACAACAACATCAACAACACACACCCAACATCAACTACGAAGAAGAATCTGCAGTTGAGGAATTTTTGCATTTAACACGTAGTATTTCTTCTTCTTGTTCTTTTGGCTTGGCGCCCAAAACTCCACGTTTAACTTTGCGTTTAGTTGCGCTCTAATTAAGGTTGCTGCAAACACACTCGTATATGTATATATGTACATAAATATGTATGCATGCATCTCAGGAAGGTGGAAAAACTCTTGCCAAGAACTCATAAGGATGGAAACACATTTTAGAGTTCTTTAATTGTTTGGAATTCGATTTTTCCTTATTTTTCTCTATTAAAAAATTCCAAAAATGTACAACATATTTGGAACATATTTCCACATACATACATATGTTTCCAGATACATACGTATGTTTCGTCAGTGCTTTTTATGGTGATTTGGTTGTGTTGTTGTTGTTCTGGTTGTTGTTGTTCCCTTTTAAATGCTGGAGTTAATTTTTCAGTCGCGCCTTCGAATTTCCAACAACGACGAGACTAAATAAATTGCGTACGCGCCGTGTTGTCAGCTGGTTGTTATCTACTCTGCTCGTTGTTGTTGGTGTTTTCGTAATTGTTGGTGTTGTGGAAGATCATGTGTTCTCGCACATGCATAACTTTCGCGCTTAATATATTCGACCATGTGACCTCCCTCAAGTACGGGAAGGAAGCACACAATACCAGAACCTCCAATAACAACAACAACATCAACATCAACAGCAATAACCACATCAACAGCTGAGGCTGAACATAAATGTATTGAGCAACATCGTCCTCACCCAATGCAATATAATGTTGCGTACTTAATTTCACATTCCCTCGCATCGAATACACTGTAAAAACCATCGCACGAATACACTGTTCAAATCCAGCAAATTTCTCATTTCATTTCATGAGTTTTTCCTTTCTTATTTCGCTCTCTTCTCAGTGTAGTAGATGGTTGCTGTCGTTTTTCTTTTAACTGCAACAGCTGCAGCCTCATAAGTTCTGTTGCAACTTCACGTTTTAGCGACAACGTGTTCTGTGTTGAATGTTGTTCTGCTTGTATTTTAGCCTCTTTTCTGGTTCGAAACAACCCACTGCCTTGTGCGTGAATAAGTAGTTGTTGTTGGAGTTGGTGGTGGTGGTGGTGGTGTTGTTGTTAGTCTGTTGGTTGCTGTTATTGTTGCTGATGCCGCTGTTTTGTTAAATATTGTCTTTCACGTTTTCTTTTTGCAGTGTATTTTTAGCTTTGGCGGGATTTTGCGTTGATTCAGTTTATTTTTATCGGGTTGGGTTGAGTTCAGTCGTTGTCGTGGTTGTTGCTGTTCGTCTTCTTCTTATTTTTCTTCTTGGCTTAATTGTCGCTCCTTCCATTTACGCGCTGGCGTCTACTAAAGTAGGCTACACACATTTCTGGCTTGGCTGATCCACTTAATTTACGCGTGATTTAATTCAGGAAATTTTAGCTAAATTCTTAAAAAATTTCGAAAGGGTTTGGGCACAGCTGCGATCCATCAATTAACCCGGATAAAACAGAGCTTGTGTTATTCACCACAAAGACGAAAATGCCTCCGTATAATCTGCCAAAATTTAAGCGGGGACGAAGAGGCTTCCTCTTTCTTCTAAGGTTAAGGACTTGGGTCTCGTTCTAGACTCTAAACTGGAAAGAAAATATCGATGTCAGGGTGAGAAAGCAAGTACACCTCTCGTAGAATGTTCGGTAAAAATGGGGCTTACGACCCGGCATTGTACTGCGTCGGTACAAACTGGTTGTGTGGCCAATTCTTGACTATGGTCCCATTGGTGTGGTGGCCGACTCGATCTAAGCAACACAACGTTGGAGAGACCAGTAGACAGAGGATAGCATGTATAGGGGCAACAGGAGCAATGCGCTCAATAGCATCTGCGCACGCAATGTTACACTGCACCTCCTACCCATTAATCTTCAGATCAAAGCAGAAGCATCATGTGCCGCGCTAAAACTTGGGGAGGCCGGTGTGTGGAAAAGCAGACCGTACGGACATGGATCTATCCGAAACTTTCTACCACAGAATTTTGTGGCGGTCACGACGGATTATATAGCTCCAGTGATCACTACAGACCGCCGATTTGAAACCATCTTCCCGGCACGGGAAGACTGGAGAGCCTACTGTGATCCTGGAGGGTAGAAGATTAGCATTTACACTAATGGCTCCAAGATGAGTACAGGAGTTGGAACAGGGATCTACTCAGCTTGCTTAAGCCTATCAAGATCACACACCTGCAGGTTTTTGAGGAACATCGAGCTGCGGTCAAGAGCGGCTGCTGTACTCTTAGAGAGCCAAGCGGCTATCAAGGCTGTTGGTTCCATGGTGGTTACCTCAGGCCCATTTCGTCAATGTGTAGATGAACTAAATTACCTTGGCAGTGGATCGGCCGCCTCGCTGGTTTGGATTCCTGGTCACTCGAATGTCACCGGGAACGAAATGGCTGATCAGCTGACAAGGAGCGGCTCCCCGATGGATGTGGAATTTGCAGTGAGTATGTAAATCTCAGTAGGAAGAGCAAAAGAACAGATCATGTTATAAAAATCCCTTTAGGTTTGGCCAATAATAAATGAGGTTGGTGCAAGGTTGTGACATCTCCAAAATATGGCCCCACTACAATTCCAGAGGAACAATCGAACTGCTGCGAAGAGCTGACATTTCAAGGATTGTCTTCACAAGTACCGGACACTCTGGCCCATTAGAAAACATGCCAGCAGACTTGGCATTCCATTCAATGATGCTTGTCGCAGTTGCCACGACTCTAGTGCTGGGGGAAGCCGTGGAGCATTTACGCACTGTGTCTGTGTCCTGCTTTGGCGCGGACTAGTTGTGCAGAGATGACAAATATGATTTCGGAGGACCTGGACTGGTACTCGGAAACTTCTCTCCCCTCCGTTTTGCGAATAATCAAGAATTCCAAGTGGTTACGGTCTACACATGACACGGAGTGTAATTCAGAATTTTTTGAACATCAAAAAGAAAAATGCGAATTCGCAAAACTCACAAAACTTGCAGGCGTCACTTAGAGGTGGCAACACTGTGTGCTGTGCTCCAATTGAATGCTAAAATTAAGCAAAAAATAGAATAAAAGCTCGAATTTATGCTAATCTGATGACAGCGTCAACTTATGAATAATTTAATACCGACAACATCACTCACACAAGCTGTACTCTATGTGTGTGTGTGTGAGTGTGCCACTATATCAAAAAATTATCCATCAGATACAAAGCAACACAGAGGACGCAAGCAAAATTTCAGCATTTTTCGCCCGACTTTTAATGCAGTTCATAAATTTACTCATTTTGACGCAACAATAAAAACAACAACAAAAGCGCAACAGCTGCTACCACGTCCAGCGAAAGCAACATAGGCAACAACAACAACAACAACAACAACAACCTGAACCCAAACCAGTCAACCCAACAAATTGTAAGCCAAAATTCAATAGCTGTGGCCTCAGGCCTCGGCAGTGAAGCGAAGTATGGAAGCGTTTGGTTTTCCATGAACTGCCACCGCTTTCAGATACATTTACATCTAACAGATACGAGTGGCGTTACATACTCGAGCCCGTACTTCCAGCACGCGCTTCAAATTTGAAAGAAAAAAAAAAGAACAATAGTGTTGTTGCTTTTGTCAGCAACTTCTTCGCAATTCCAAGAGGCGTTTTTGTTGTTGCTGCGGTACCGGCAACTCACATGATCGTGAGTTAAGTGTACCGATGGTGTACGATGGCATCCGGTATTTAAAGTTGTTAAAGTGAAATCGGGTGTCAATTTGATTGCTGGCTCTTAAAAGGCCGCTTTATTTGCACTTCATTCCAGCCCGCTGTACCGGCCCGTTGCCCTCCAACTCCCTCTCCACCTCGCGCTCTCCCCGTCATCTAACTCTAATCAACTGCACAATTTACTTAAATCTACCAATTATTATGAACGATGCAATTATAAAGTAACCGCAACACAGCCATCAACAACAATCGCTCTGCGTTCTCGGAACAGTTTTGCTGCTTACGATGACCTGTATTTCTCTCTGCTTCACCTCTGATTGTTTATCTTTGCTATCAATCTGTACCTACATCTGCATCTCATGCAACAGCGCACTCATATCACAATTTATTTCGGTAACTGCGTGCAGCCGCGACTCGTGTAGGTTTTGCTGACAAGTCGCATGCTGCGCTTTCACTCAGCAGCGGCAACATGATCGGCGACACGATCGCCAACAACCACAGAACATCATTATTATTATTATCAACGGTAGACTGCATTGCTGTTGTTATTGTTGTTGATGTTGTTGTTGTTGTTGCCGTTAAGATATCAACACTCGTGTGTGGATGGGCTTGCATTTGATGCATTGCAGCAACCTACACCTGAATAAACCGATAAAATGCAACACAGCCGACAGCCGAAAGGAAGAAAAGAGGAATGCGGTAAAAATTAATACGAAAATTTGAGCCGCCAACAGCTGTTACCATATGGTAACTTGCAGCTCGTGGTTACCAAATTCATTAACTTCTTCACCTTCTGTGATCCGTCCATCCATTCGTCACGCTGCACTCTACGTTGGGCAGCTGGAGACTGGGAATCCTAATCACTCTGTGGACTCGATATTGCCGAGATCGTTTTAATTAATCGTGGTTGGACTTTCCAGTCAACAGGTGACTCTTTAGTCCGACTATTCGGGCAGTGAAACTTTTGTTAGTTGAATGCCAGCTTTTAGCACTTAAATTTCCGATTTGTCCAGTCAATTTTGGAATTTTGAAGGAACTCTCGGAACTTTCAATGAAATCTCGAAATTTTCAGTAAAATCTCGGAACTTTTAATAAAATCTCGGAACTTTTAATAAAATCTCGGAACTTTCAGTGATATCTTGGACTTTTTCATATCTCGAACTCTTCTAATAGAAGCGCATTTATTGTCACACATTCGAAATCTGCACATTTTCAGTCTTATTCGACAGAAAATAAAAGAATCTAAAATTCCCTAATAACCAAAAATGCTAAGGCTAGATCGCGATTTCCCGGTCCAGTTAGCGCCGAATTACACCTATAGTCGGAAAATCAAAAGCGATCTAAAGACGACCGTTGCAACGCTAAAAACTTGTCCACCTCGTGTGACACACTTTTGGCTCAACGATCGTAATCGCGATCGTCAGCAATCGTCGTGTTCATTCATCACTTTGGCGCCTCAGAATGCATTCTAAATTAATTTCGGATCAGTTTAGTTTGCGCCTGCATCGCACCCGTCGTTCGTTCGCTCGAGGATCACGATCTCGAGTTATTGGAGCTGATGGTTCAATCGATCGCTCGACCAATCAATCATCCATCAAAAGATCAACGCTTTTGTGCAAAAACTTCACCGTCCTTTACGTGTGCTTCAGAGTTACGAAGTTAGTTGTTCACGATGGTGTATGTTAGAAAAGCTACGTGTGTGTGTGTGTGCAAACTGTACCTGTATATGTGTTAAATTGTTGAAGGGGTTTAATTTTCCGCTACGTTGTTGCTACTGTTAAGTTTTCCGTTTCCATGACTTGCAGCTAACATTTTGCTCTTCACTTTTCCTTATATTTTTACAGGCTTTATTTAACATTTTAGCTGCTTTGAATGCTTTCGAAATCTTTGCATTTGTCTTCTAACATTCGTGTATTTAATTTTTCTTTATATTTGCTATTAACTTATTTTTGTTGTTTTTACTCACCTTAACTTTAGTTGTTGTTGCTGTTGATATTGCTGTTTTCAAAATAAATATTTACTCTAATCCGCACTTCGTTCTCTCACAGCTCTTGATTAAGATGAAGTTTTTAATTTTTGTAAAATAGTTTGTTTGTTCGTGAAGAAATTTAATGCCCAAATTTGCATAATAATAATTTTTCTCTTCAATTTATTCATCTTCGATTGCCACACCTGCCGGTCACACATTAGCCTATGACAGCGATGAGGTCGAAGAGCTGTCGGAACCCTCCGATGACGAGATTAAGGAGGGCCAATGGTTGGGCGTCACGGTGCGCTCGCAGGGTTTGGGCGGCAAGGTGAGTTTTGGGTTCCGAATAAAGTGAAAATTACTGTATAATTGTATGATTTTATGAAGACCGGATGAAAGAGTCCTTTTAATCTCATATATATCATTATAATGAATCGTAAATACAGTTATAGTCACTCTCTCAGCTTGTCTGTTTAAATTAAGTTCTCTCTTCCAATAGGTTCTGGTTTGCGCTCATCGTTACATCACCAAAATACGTGACAATCGTTACGGTCAAGGCTTGTGCTACGTCCTGACCAACGAACTGTCGTACGACGAGGTCTACGAGCCGTGTAAAGGACGCACAGTTCAGAGGTTGGTATTTCACAGTTTTTTTTCATAATTTTAAACACAATCTCGTTTTTGTTCTGCTGTAGTGGCAGTGGCTGAATTTTATAAAACTATCTGTGTGGGGATGTAATTTGAGACCCTTTGGTGTTGTTGTTCTTCTCCCTTAGCGCTTATAAACTGCATTTTGTTCATGCATAAACACGGCGTCCCAGAACTTAATTTTGTATAAAAACGGTTATGAGTATCTTGTAAAACGTATCGTGTTGCGATCATGAAAGAAACTGTTTAAATGCAACAATATGGGTTTTTTAACACAGTTGTATTCACATGGAAATTACTGACACAACTAAATGCTAACGTTAAACTCATTTACATGTATTACTATATATTGAGTGGATTTCTAATTAACAAATTGTATAATAGTTCTGGTTTCACTGCGATCGTTGAAACGATCCTTAATTCTGAGAAGAATTCCGAGTCTCCCATATATATGAATGTATAATCAGAAATTATGTAAGGACCACTCCTTGGATGAGCTGTACACAGAACTCAGCGTACGCCTTGCAAGAGAAATTCCGCTTACCTCACGTGAAACACTTGATGATAATCGTGTGCCTCTCCCTCCTCTGAATTATTTATGTAGGTAAAAAAGAATTATTTCTAGCTGAAAATATCTGTCCACAAGAATGTAATGCAGAATGAGTATATACAAACGGTATTTGAATATAGTCCACTCTTTTGAAATTCCTCCGTTACCCCCAAAAACTTCGCCCAGACCTGCCTTACGGTGTGTTGTGTTTGTGACGCAAAACATCAAATCAAATAAACATTAAGGGTGCGTGTGGAAGGCATACGTTATCCTTCTGCCTCCCGACTGCTTAAACGCACATCGTGCCATGAAGACACTTCAGTATGTTGAACTAATTACGGCCGCCGCCAAGTGTTATCCTGTTTCAAAGGCCGTCGAGAACCAACAAAGGGAACTGCGAAAAAATAATTCCCTGCGTAAAAGAGGCAGGAACAACAAGTAGGAGGCGGAGGAGGACATAATGGTTGTTTGTGGTTTCTTTTTCATTAACTTGACGCATTTTTTTAACGTATTTCAGCATGCTTGCCGCACCTTCATGATGGTAACTGACAGCAAGCAAAAAGGGGAAGTGGATTTTTACGACACGAAAGTTTGTTCTTGTTGATTTTGCTTTTGGGACAAATCCTGGGCAGTTAAATTAAAAATATAATAAATAAACTGATTTCTTTTCGAGGTTTGGTTTAGCCTGACAGGAGGTTTTTTAATTTTGCGATTTGACATGAACGCGTGCTGTCGCGGTTTAAATAACAGATACAATCTGTCACGCATATATTTGTGTGCTTCAGAGTGCCTGAGTGGGTGTAGATGTCGGAGTACAGAATCGTTTACTCGACACAGCAGATCGATAGGGTGTGTAAAATAAAGCCCTTGTATTGATTTTCGCGACAAGATCAGTACTAGTCAGAAATTTGACAATCTTGATAAAATTACTGAGCATTGATTGATCTGTCTTTCTAAGCGAAATGGATGGAACAGATACGATGGGTTATTATAATTACCTTATCTTCTTAAATTGGGACTCACTGACTTCATGATTTTCCCTCAAGATTCAGTGTGAAGGTCAAGAATATTTTCTCATTCTAGTTCTACCTTAAAATTGTTGCTGAGTGAGTGAGTTCATGTCACTGGTTATTACGATACCTATCAGCCTACTAAATCTAAGTGCTCGTTTTTCTTGATGTAATAATTCATTAAAATATACTATTCCACACCAAAATCCTACCCATCGCCCCGGGAAGTAATTAAGAGCTGCTCCCAGAGAAGCCCGCCTAGTTTCACAAGGTTGCCATCCTAACCTTGGCTCACATCAGGGTTTGGCTGCTTCGTGACCTATCCTGACGTGGCTTCCGAAGTCATTTATTATCGCAGTTTCGTCTTAATGTCCTGCTGTTGCTGAAAAGTTACACTTGGCCCCCCCCCCCCCAAAGTGAAATGAACGTGGATGTTTTAATGCCCTCGTTCTCTTCTATCTCCCGACAGAGCACACGAAGATTATGGCTTCTGCCAGGTGGGGACGTCAGGCGCGCTGCTCGATGACAACACTATGGTTCTGGGTACACCTGGTCCTTTCACCTGGCGTGGAACGGTATTTGTAACCGAAATTGGTGGAGAGTACTTGGAGCGGGACAAAAATATATATTACGGCGATCATTCAGACAATTCTTCACCTGTAGATAAATACAGTTATTTGGGTGAGTTATAACATTAGAAATTCGCTTCACTGTGCCCTAATCTTGATATTTTATGTGAGAATTTCCCTTATACCCTCTTAATGCAGGCATGGCTGTTACGGGTGGACGTTACTTCGGAGAGCGCATGTCTTACGCTGCTGGTGCTCCACGTGCAAATGGTCATGGCCAAGTTGTAATCTTCAATAAGGCCAGCAGTAATCCCATCCCGGTCAAGATGATACTTGAGGGTGAACAGTTCGCCTCAAGTTTTGGCTATGAGCTCACCACTGCCGACGTAAACGGTGACCAGAAGCCAGATTTGATTGTCGCCGCACCCTTTTTCTTCAGCAAAAACGAAGGTGGTGCCGTGTATGTGTATCAGAATGATAAGGATTTGTTGCCCGCTAAACCGACTCTGAAACTGACTGGATCCCTCGAAAGTCGTTTCGGTTTGGCTTTAGCGAATATTGGCGACATCAATAAGGACAACTGTGAGGATCTTGCCATTGGGGCACCTTATGAGGGTGACGGTGTCGTCTACATTCACTTGGGATCATATACGGGTCTCGTCGAGAAACCGTCACAGGTAAATGGTATATGTAGCCTGAAGGAAGCAATCGATCCTTCCATCCTTTCTCTCACAACTATCTTGATATAACTCTTCTCAACGTTGCTTCTCTTTCCTTCTCTAAATCGCTTTTTCCTACAGCGCATTCATGCATCTGATTTGGGTCTCTTGCCAAAACCTTTGAAAACCTTCGGTAGCTCCATTGCGGGCGGCACTGATTTGGATGGCAACTCATATCCGGATGTTATAGTAGGCGCCTATAATTCATCGGCCGCCGTAGCTTTGTTGTCACGTCCAATTATTAGCATTCAGACCAAATGGCGTAGTGATGAACTGAAGAATATCGATCCGACGAAGCAGGGTTGCGCCACCGACTTCTTTACAAATCTGACCTGCTTCACTTTCGAAGCCTGTTGTTCCATCGATCCTTACGAACAGACTACGAACTCCAAGGACCTGCGTCTCATGTACACAGTGGAAGCGGAAACATACGCGTATAGCAAGAAATTCTCTCGCGTCTTCTTCGATCGCGAGAACAAACGCAGTAACGTGATCAAGCGTGAAGTGAGCGTACGCACGGATGGTAGTTTGGCATGCGAGCGTGTGACTGGTTACATCAAAGAAAACACGAAAGACATACAAAGTCCCATTCGTTTTCGACTGAATTATACGATTGTGGAATCGAAGCTTCCAGATTCCGGGCTGACAGGACTCAATCCTATCTTGGATCAGACACAGGCGGACATTGAGTTCGAGGGAACCTTTCAGAAGGATTGCGGCGATAATGATGTTTGTGAGAGTCATTTGGTGCTGAATGCCGAGCTAGACTTGCATCTCGAGAGTAAGTACTTGAATTTGGAGAGTAAGAACCTAATTATAACTCCCGACCTACTTTCTTCTTTTCCTCCAGACGAAAACTACGCTTTAATACTCGGTGAACAGGAAGAAATCCGTGTCAACGTCAACGTCTCGAATCTGGCTGATTCGGCATATGAGAGTCAGCTGTTTATAGTGCATCAGAAGAGTGTCTCATATATAGCGGCCATGAAGACGGTAAGTGTATTACTTCCCCATTGATCACAACTTAATTAAAAGAATCACGACCTCTGCTGGGGCTTCCTGATCACCACTTCGTTTCATAGAGTTCTGCCATTTGCAATCGTTTCAACGAAACTGTAGTCGCCTGTAGTCTGGGTAACCCTATGCGTCGTGGTTCCGGTGTACATGTTTCAATACGCTTCGATCCTAGCGGCTTAGAAGATGATGAACTGAAGCTTACTTTCGACATTTTCGCGAACACCACCTCCCAGTTGGTTGGTACTGAGAGGCCTGAGAAGAAGCTTGACGTACGAGTTGTGAAACGTGCCGACTTGAGTCTTTTAGGATGGGCTCGCCCCGAACAAAGTTTCTACAGTGGCGAGGTAAAGAGCGAAACTACGCTGATGCAGATGGAGGATGTCGGTTCACAGCTGATGCATACATATCAGGTAGGTGTCAGGTGTACTAGGTGGAGACCGTAGTGATTCTGGTCGAAACTGAAAGAGCAGTTGGATTATCATTATCACCTCGCTTAGAATCTTCTCCCGAATTCGAAATGAGACGAGATATCTAGAATCCCATTGTTCTCTTGAACTGCTTTCCAATAATCCTTCCACTGTTTTCTCATGCTTTCTTTTTCTTCTTACCTGCTCAGATCTACAACGACGGCCCGTGGAAGGCCCCGAAAGTTTTACTTACCATTTTCTGGCCACATCAGCTGTACAGCGAAAAAAGCAAGCGGGACAAATGGTTGCTGTACCTTGAAGAAGTTCCAATTATCGAGGGCGTGCGACAGGGTGAATGCTTCGTTGCGCCCGAACACGTTAACCCACTGAAGCTCACATCACGCACCAAACAAAATCCGGCCAGTATACTCGACTCTCTCCTTCTCGGTCCAGCTCCGTATATGATGCGTCCCACCAATAAGTCCCACTTCCATAATCGCTTCTCGCACTCCAGCAACGAGAAGACGAACTCCTACTCGAAGTATTCTAGCGCGGCGTATCCTCCGAATCGGGTTCGTCGTGACATGTTACCTCACATCATTCGGCCGGAGAAGTTCATGGACAACAAGGAGGGAAAAAAACATGACATCGTCGAGTTGGACTGCAACAGAGCGACCGCCAGCTGTGTGAAGATACAGTGTGAGATCTTCAACATGCCCGCAAAATCCGAGGCGTACGTCCATGTTAAAGCTCGGTTATGGAATTCGACTCTGGTGTCCGATTATCCGCGTGTCGATCTTGTATCGATCGTATCGCGGGCCCAAGTCAAAATACCGCTGGACTACTCAGTGGAGCAAATCGATTCGAATGGCATGAGTGTAACGGTAAGTATCAGCGGTAACGATTGGTGTACAGAATTTTAATACCCCTTCTTTCAGGTGGAGACTCGTGCCTATCCTGAGTTATTGGATCAGAAGCGCGATACCTCGACGCCACTTTGGATCATCATTTTGGCCATCATTGGTGGTCTGCTGCTTTTGGCCCTCTTCACGTATGCCATGTGGAAGTGCGGCTTCTTCAAGCGACGAAGACCCGATCCCACGTTAAGCGGCAATCTGGAAAAGATGAACGAGGAGAAGCCATTCCTAGGCGCCAAGAACAATCAACGGGGTTTCTAACAACAAGGGACTGTCGGGTGGGATTTGGTGCAGCGAGAGACCCCTGAGAGTGGTATAGCCACTGTCAACAACAACAACATCAACAACAACACGACGATCGCCAATAACAACAACGATTTGAAGTTGGGGTCTAATTAAGTGGCTGGGGAAGAATTTTTCGTGCCATCGTGCTTACTAAAACAATGTAGAAATTAGAGTAAAACGAGTGGGTTGAGGAGATTTGGAGAGAGGGGGTGTGGGGGTATACGGTTGGCTTTAGGAATGTTGCATTCTTTAAAATTTCTTCTATACAATTCTTTTCAATTTTATAAATGAGGGCATGGAATTCTGACACAAATGACAAATTTCTGCTCTCTTATCTTTTCATTGTTTGCGAGACGTTCATATGATGCCAATCCTTAGAAAATAAATTATAATGATTATTCCGCATTTCCTAGCCTTAGTTTAGTCTGTAATATTTAAGTTTATTTCTATTTTAGTATTTTCACTTTAATTTAAAATATATTTATAAAGGTATTTTCACTTTAATTTAAAATATATTTATAAAGGTATTTTCACTTTAATTTAAGCAAAACCGAAATGTAAAATATAAATAATTAAAAGTAGGCTTAATTAAAGTTAAAACTAATCCGAATTAAAAAAAAATCATCTTCAACAACCTGCAGCTCGACTCTAAGTAAATTTAATCCTTGCAAAGAATTTAGCATAAGACTTTAAAATTCATTGCACTGCAAAGACTTCCGAATTATATCGAATAAACTATCAAGTAGCAACTATTAAAACACGCATTTAATCCAAAAAGCAACTCGATTATTCTAAGTTGAAGAGTTATGAGCAAGCACCGGAAACCCGGCCGCTTCGATTTATCTTATAAACGCTGAACCAAAATGTTGACTGGTTCTTTGTGATTTGTTGCAAATAACACCTTTTTGCAATAATCTGGAGGATTATTGAAGCTCTTGCTTAACAACTTGATGACATTGTAAATATTTATCTGTGTAACTAGCAACTTTTGTTGCCAATAATAACTAAGCTCAAATGTACACTGAATTATTGAATCAAATGTACACTGAAAAATTGCAACCAACTCGAAAGTATTACTTGTAATTGTTATGAATTATCCTTAAAAATTACTTTCCTACGTATATTGCGTGAAATAATACATTGTAAAATATTTCTTGAATTGCTGAAGTTACACTTTTATGTTTCCGTTTTACAACGGAAGTCTCTAAATAATTTTCCTCGTATTTATTTTAAAAGGTCCTCTTAAGTTGTACCTTTTGCGCACTTTTGAAATTGATTGTCTTGCTAATTTCGTTATAATTTTCAGTACCTTAGCTGTTAATTTACAATAATAATTACTTAATGCTGTATTTTAAATTAATCGCTAGACGTGTAGACTTATTATATTTAGCTAATATTAGCTGATTTTGTACATTTAATTTGTCTAGTTTTAGTTTGTTTAATTCATGTAATATATTTTAGTGTTATAAGCAAAGTTAATCTGCATTTGCAACTTGTGACTTAAGATCTTTTACTTACACACGCATATAAATAAGTTTTTCATATGCAAAAGACATTTTGGTATTTCATTATTTTATTTTTTAAAACAGTCAATAACAAGTTAACGGAAAGTCTATTCAGTTCTATTATTAATCAAGCTCATCGGAGGTGGGCAACACTAATATCGTCCATTGCGTGAGTGGCGATTATATGCTCCTGGAACGCAGCATCGCTGTCAAACACGCCATAACAGTTTTTGCTCTAGAGCATCTACGAGGCGTTCATGTCGTGCATTTGAAGATGACGCATCAAGGATTTTCTTTTTTGCGAGAAATTAAATTTCAACAGTAATACATATACTTTGTTTCGAATTTCTTACTCAAGGAGGAAGCACTTGTAGCATTTGCGGCACTGGTATTTCCTCACCCGGCTGACATCTGATGTATTTCCTATAGCAGTATCTAGAATTTGCGAATCACCCAAAAGTACATTCGTGCCATCGTCAATCAAGTTGATCGCACAGTGCGGGCCGACGCAGTTTACATGTCCCAGGATGTGCGATCTGGACTCTTCCTCCGTGGCGAGTAGCACGTTGCAAATGATGCAAAAGTGCACTTTAGTGCTACCAATCATCCAGCTAGTCAGGTGGTCCTTGCAGAAGTGGCGCTGGAAAATGTATTATTTCGATTATTAAACTAAACATGAATCAATTATTTGGACTGAAGCTAAAACTCTTACCTTCAGAGATTGCTTCATGCGGAAACCCATGTTGCAAGTTAGGCAACGGAATGGTTTCTCTCCTGTGTGTATGCGCATGTGACCCACCAGGTTTTTGTGCTGCGTGAAGCCGTCGCCGCACACCTCGCAGATGAATGACTTCTCACCGGTGTGTCTGAACATGTGGTGCTTCAGCACGCTGCTCGTCGAGAACATCTTGGAACATTTCATGCATTTATAGGGTTTGGCCAAAGATGTTCCATACCCGTGTGTCTCCAGGTGGCAAGTTAAGTCCTGCTTTGAAAAAAAGTCGCCACTGCATATGAAGCAGATGTGTTGCAAAGAGCATCTGCGTTTTTTTCTGGATTTACTGGCCAACGTTTGTGGCACAAATGTTTCAGGAGCACATATCGGTGTCGGAGGAGCTTCTGCTGAGCTCATGCTTACTAGTTTTCAGTGGAATCGATAGTGAATTTTCGTATTCAATTCTCAAATTATTTTGCGATTTTTTTAATTGCAACGTCTACTATGATTGATATGACAAGAACAATAAGTTGTTTTTTTTTTTTAAATGCAACGCATACTACGACTGATATCACTTGTTCTAGTACAAGTAGTTCTAATAGGTACGTTTTCATATTTGGGGAAGGTAACTTGATGTATTTGCTGCCTTTTTAAAGTAGCTGAGAGCGAATTAGCCGCTTTTTAGCGCTGCCCTGCACGGTTGTCTGTTGAGGAGTCGTTGTGTGGCCGGGAGAAGGTCAAAGAGGTAAAAAGACGCCTTCAGTTAAGGCGGAAGCTGTTAAAATGTCGACCGGCATCGCAGCACTCGCTACGCCAGGACAAGGTAACCGGAAATCTCACTCCGAGACTAACGAGTTCCAAATTTTGATACTCTCTACATACGCGATCTTTACAAATAACACGTGCTGAACATAATTTGCGGTGGTACGGCAGCGAGAAATTACTGACCTCAAGGTTTTGAATTATTGAAACTAAATATATACTTAAGTCTTATTCAAGGTGCTTGGAGGGAATATTGAAAAAGCAATCTCATTAAAAAACAGACTGTTGCCTCCGATCAATCTTGCCAATTTCACTCTTGCGGAGTCTAATCTCGGAGTACGCAGCCCAATGCCAATTTAGCGTTAGTCACCACCATGAAAGAAGTTCTGCTTTAATTTATTACGTTTTATGATAGTAAAATTAAAAACAAAGTCTTTATATGATGATGATTCATTTATTTCGTTCAGGTTCTTTTATTATTTTATGGAAAAATAAGAAGTACGGAAAATGTTGTAAGATTTATAGTTAATTAATAATTAGCGGAGGCAGCACCAACGTCATTCCTATGTAACCGTGTTTCTAATGGCTCTATGATGGCCCTCCTCTCGACAGGTCTACGATTACTGGACGCGCTGCATCAGCAAGTCCACTCTTAATATAAACTTTCTGTGTTTGAAGAGCGAGGCTTCTTCAACTTCTCCATGTTCTTTATGACGATGTCGTGCAGTGCTGAGTAGCGATTTCGTACCTCACACACCACCAACCACAAACTCAAATACTCTTTCTCGTCCAACTCAACGACAGCACGGCGGTAATCCTCGATGTGCGGATACTTGGCCACCTTTGAGACGACTTTGGCGCGCGATAGGAAATAACGTGAAATTTGATCAAAGAAAGCGGCTGCCTCAGATTCCACTGCTTGTATTTCGGCAAGAGTATCCTCCTGTACGGATACCCCGAAGTTATTACCATCTTCAATCTTCGGTATCATGAAGGAAATCCACATCTTCAAAAGATTTGAGTCTTCCACCAATTTTCGTATTATAGGCTTGACGACCTTGATCATCTCGCAAAGGGGTTCATTACAAGGCACCGAGCCGGTGGGAAGGCACATCACCTTCGTTCCAGGCACGAAGGAGCCCTGCTCGGCGCGTGGGCGCTTGGCAGCAGGTTGGTCGGCATCGCCGCCGTCCTGCTGGACCGTCTCCTTCACGTTGTTCTCGTGATTATTAAATACGATGGCCTCTGGGACTGGAATGTTCAGGTCCTGATGAACTTCGTTGAAGTTGCGCTCGCTAAACATGGGTGTAGCAAGTAACTCATTGAGCGAGACGATCTTCTCCGGAAAACCGTGTGTAATGAGGTTCTCAGCTTTTTTGATAAGCGAGTCCTTGTAGACTGTAACCTAAAAAAGGCGAGAAAGTGGAAATATATTGAAATTTCTAAAACGAAATCAGAACCTCACTTTTTTAATGGTGTCGTTCGGCATCTTGTTTTTCGGAATTCTTGAATGCGATGCTATTTTTCCACAACGTGTCTGTGGTGTAGCGTGCTTTGTAATGCGCACTGAAATCTCAAGTCCAGCGTTAAAGTCCTCACGTGAATCAACTCCTTGTTACTCTTCCTTAACGCTCTTGTCGCTTCTGCATAAAACCGATTTGATTCCGGTTCTCAAATATTTTTCTAATTAGTGATTTACCTAAAATAAGGACGATGCTTCCCGACCGCTGAAATGCTGAGCAATGCGTTTATTTACTAGAACTCTGCGCCGACCATTGATTAGATTTCAAGACGCCGCAAATTAAGTACAGATATCGCCGGCAATGTAATACAAGAAATTATGCTATAAACAGATAAAATACCCTTTCGCGGCTATACCGCCGATGTCAGCGGAACTGTATTGTTGGCAGAGCTATCATTTGAGCCAACTAATATAAATAAAAGTGCTTTGTATTGTACAATAATAATTTTTTTTATCTTTTTATCTGTTTTCTTTTATCTGTTTACAGCATAAACCTTGCCGCCAAGTTTTTCCAGAAGCCCACTTTTAGCCGAAATCCGATGGCTGGCCATCGTTGCTTATCTTGGTCAATAACGCAATGAAAAAATTTGTTTTGGAAAGGCTTACCAAAAATTGCAGTATAATCTTTTATCAATATATATGAAAATAATTCTTGATCTCCACTCTGGGTTTTTTCTTTTATATTGATATCGTAATTAACGAGCGAAATCCAAGCTTGGATATCTTATATGGAAAAGTTACAGTTTTAAATCACTAGAGAATAAGGATGCTTTATAACTCCTTCGTCAGACTTGGGATATAATTTTAGAGAATACCTGTTTTCATTATAATGCTTCTAAGATCGAGACATTTCAGAGAAAATTGACTAAGTTCATATATCATCAACTAAATTGGTTAAAATCGGATTAATTCATTTAATAGTCGAGGCCGTGGAATACATTATTGCTGCTGGCAAAGTGTGAACACGAAAAGTGCCGCCAAATTGGTAGAAAATTTTGCAGCTCTTCACAAACTGTATATGGACTGGAATACTAGCTGCAGTGGTTATTAAACTCTGCTAGTGATGGATTTTCAGGGGAATTTACTTCCGATTTCATTGGCTATCTGCTAACAGATGTCGCTTTTAACGTTTAGAATTTTTAAACTAAATATGCGAGCTGTGAGAAGGTTAAAATATATTAAAATATACATTCTCAAATACACTAAATTGTGTTTCTTCAAACGAGTAACTTTATAACAAGAAATTCATTGTGGAATTTTGTGCTGGAATTTCGATTTAAAAAACGAAAATCTTAAAAATTTACATTTAATTATTAATTTTCCTGATTTTTAACTGAAGCTTTAACTATGTTTAACATTCCTGTAATGTAATTAATGCAGTAAGCATTGATAAATTTGATAAATTTAGTCGAAATTTTTCAGAATTCCTTCAAATTCCTCAACTTTTTAAAAATCGTCAAATTATTAAATAATCTTTTGTGCAAAACAACCATTTTAAGAGACAAAAATCTACACAGCAATCGTTGGATTTCCAGACGAGTTCAAAGGCAAACACGGCCAGTTTGTACTCTTCAGGGAACCCCAAGTGGCTACCGGAGTGCTTTCGTATTGTTTTTCTTCTCTATTTCCATTCTTCCTGTTTTGTTGCTGCTTCTGTCCATGCTCGTCTCACATCATTACAGTGTCGTTCCTCACTTTTACTCGCATTCAAGGTAGACGCTTACTATTACTCACGGGCAGACACTCGTCTGGATGAACGGTGAGTTCTCTTTGCTGTCGCTCTGCAGTTACTGCGCTGCTGCTTTCCCTTGTTCTCGCCGTTTTTGTTGCCACTGGCAAGTTTGGAGTAAAATGGATGAACTCTCTCTCTCTCTCTCTCTCTCTAGAGAGATTCTATCACTAACCAGTAAACACCTGAATCAGTAATTATTGCGTAATTTAATGAAATTCCATTTGTTTAAATCCACTGAATTTCAATATAGTATATGAAACTCCTGCCTTCTTTTCTGCCGAAACATCTTGTAAATTTTATACGGATTCTTACGGATTCATACCTGCATCTCAAACAAACAGCATGCGAAATCGAACGAAAATCCTTTAAATTTTTGGTTGCATCGAGGCATGCAAAGCAAACGCATACAAATATTCTTGCTTGTGTGCTTGTGTTGTGTAGCATTATTATAATAATCTCTCAATGGGGAGAGAGAGAGAGAGAGAGGATTGTGTTTCCTTATTAAAATTATGCAAGTCCACAGAAAATTCCTGAAGAATTCCAAATTGAAATCTCTAAAAAGGCGACGGACTTTCTTCAGTTTCAAATGAAATTCCATTAATCAGAGCTGATGTGTATAATTCAAGCTTGAGCAAATTTTCCTACCGAGAGAACAACAACAACAACAATTAATCGTCTTCATTTAATGCACAATAACAACAACAACAACAACAACAGCCTCAGTTTTTTGAGTAAACGCTTCATTTATTTGGTCAAATCCATTTACTGAAATAAGTTAGAAAGTCGACGTCTTATCTGCCTTGCTTCCCCTTCGCCTCATGCTCCTCCTTCTCCTCCTCCTCTTCATTACACTCGTCCTTCTCCTCCTCATCCTCTTCCTTGCCGCTCTTGCCACCCATAGAAGTGCCGACAAGGACATTTTCGGGCTCCCTAAAAAGTGCCGCCGTAAGCAAGGAAACCGTGTCAAGCCATGTGTCCAGCCGTCAATCAGGCCATCGTGTCATCACGCAACATCAGCAACATCAGCAACAACAGAGCAATCAAAACACTCATCGTGGCGGTAATCAGAGCATCAGCATTTTTATGGCTCGGGCATTCCTGGGCGCGCGCGCGTGTGTGTGTGTGGTGCTGAGGAGAAGCATTGACACATTTTCCCCGTTGGTTGCTCTCGCTTACCTCTTCACTTTTTTCCCCTTGACCTTGGGTAAGAATGTCACCGTTTCGAGAGCGCCAGCGAGCGACGGAGGAGACACACACACACAGAGAGAGAGCGCGGCTAACGAGTGCGTGCATTAAACACAATCGCCTCATATTTCAACCATTTTCACGTTCTTTCCTCTCCCTCTCCCTCTCGGCAATTGCTCTCTGACTGTTGGACGGGGGAGAGGGGCAGCTATGCCATCAGCGACTTCAAATGTGTGCTTGTGTGTCCTTGATTCAACTGTCGTCCGTGTTTATGACGGTCGCATCCTGTAGAAAGCCAGCCAACGTATGCTACCAAGAGATCTACGCAGCTGTTTCTCGTCTTCGCTTTTGCTGCTCTCTGCTTTATGGCGGTCGGAAGTGGAGCGGGGGGGGGCGTATGACGGGCGAGGTGCGGAGGAGGGGCAGCAGCACGAAAGACTAAAACTTTTTATCTCGATGTCGCCACGACATCGCACCGAAATCCGAGCATGCCGAGCATCCCGAGCATTCACAGGACGAGGGTGCAGAGAGGCGACGCGCGCGACGCCTTCCCGCAGCGACTCCCATCACAGCAGTTGAGCTGCCAACCAGCTGCGGGCAGCCGTATTCATCACAAACTCTTTTCGGTTCCCTGCGCAGTTCTTTTTTATTACGCATGCATCCGCTCTTAATGCTGCTTAGATAAGCACGCTGAAGCAGTTTTGCGATTGTTTATTTGCGCTCTCTGGTGCTTCGGGATTAAATGTTGCGCAGCTGGTAGCTATAAATCTGCTTGCAAGGGCGATTTCGCTTCGCACACCGATACACATGCGGCGAAAATAATACATTTCAATGGAAACGCATTGACGTGCATTAAATTTAATAGTGGAAATAAAAACGTTGGCCTTCAGCTGAGATCTGGTCTCCTCTCTCTCCCTCCCCCTCTCTCTCTCTCTCTCACTCCCTCTCCCTCTCTCTGTGCATTTCTCTCTCTGTACTTTTAAACTCTTTTCCTTGCCTTTGACATTCGCTGTCTGCTTTTTAATATGCGAGCGCCAACATTTTTAAACACTTTTTGGCAACCGCTATTGACATGCAATTTATATGAAAAGTAAAACTTTCACTGCTGCCGGGAGTTAACGAACTTTAAATTCCCCACCGCACCGCCCTCCACGTCGCCCTCTTCGTTTTTCTGCTGCCGCCAATAAATTGCAGATTTATAGCTTCCGTTTTAATGGAGTTTTCGAAGTCATTCAATTATTGTCACTCATACGTCCTGTTGGACGAAAGAGTGACTCAAAAATGTCGAGGACACAAAATGTGAAGGCTGAAGAGTTGCAAATATAATTTACAGTTCGGAGAAAACTCTATTAACCGACTTTCAATTTATTTTCTTTTTTGTTCTCAAAGCTTTCAAAGTTTTCGAAGTTTTCCAAGTCTCTTCATTATTGTTTTCGTCAAACAACATCAAAGAGACGCGTTTTTCCCCACCCCCTACCCCCGCGCCACCCCTTTGCATCTTCTTGGTTCAGAGTGTTGACGGCATCCTTCGAGCAAAACATCCTCTCATTGGAAAATAATTTGTTTGGTCATTTTAAGCTTCGTTTAAGATTTCACGCACGATTCTCTTGAAAGCCTTGGCAGCTGTAAACAAATTGGCGTCAGCATAAAACACGTCATTAGAATTCTCAACGGTTGGCTGTCTGACCGGCTGGCTGTCTGACCGGCTGGCTGGCTGGCTGGCCGGTTCTTTGCAAGGACCTCAATAAGTTTAACGGTTCACAGCATTTTTATTGCCCTTTTAGAGTTGGCACGCGTAGGATTTGCGACTTCCTCAGAACAAACAAAAAGACTTGTTAAGGTCGCAGGGTTTCTTTTGAAGCGAGAGCAATACAAACTCCTTCGAACGACACGATAATCGAGATCGAGTGATTCCGAGTATTAATTAAAACGGAATGTAAATCTTCAAGGATATTCGAAGCAGTAACTTGCGTCCAGCAGTTATGAAGATAATAACAATTTAT
Source organism: Sicus ferrugineus (assembly GCA_922984085.1). Classification (NCBI taxonomy): domain Eukaryota; kingdom Metazoa; phylum Arthropoda; class Insecta; order Diptera; family Conopidae; genus Sicus; species Sicus ferrugineus. The sequence goes on from OV277351.1 coordinate 27,083,941, forward strand.
TCCACATTATATCGTTCTTGTAGCTCTCGGTATACTTTAATTTATATCTCTCCTTCCACCGCCCCTTCCTCCGTCCCTTCCTCCGTCCGTTCCTTTCCGCCCCAGGGCAGTCTTGTGGACGCCTTCATCTACTCGTTTAACAGCAAACGAGAACTAATATCGTCCAAATTGCCGAAAGATATGGACGGAGGAATAACAGCAGCAAAAGATTATTTTGCAACGAAGCAATCACTTCATTGCATCATTACGGCGATCATCATAAACACGAAAACAAGCGCGTCACAAACTGGCTGAACGGTGGAAACACAGTAAGCAACGGCAAACATTAAGTCGTGACGCTCTGGAGCAACGAGTTTCCGTAACGAAAGAACGTCTGGGCAGACTGAGGAAAAACGTACTCGTAAACGTAATCTGGCAGAATAGAAAAACGAAACAAGGCCGAGTTGAGCCCACATCGCGGCGAGCCGCCCTTTTTGTCAAGAGAGCGTAATGAAGAAAATGAAAATCGGGAAATAAACGGCAGTGAACAGCTCAACTTGCGCCGCCATCCTTGCAACGCAAATGTTTGAACGCCGGTTGTCCGCGCGCAGTTCATGGAGCACGTGGATCATAAAGAAGACGAGTTTATTGCGGTATGTGTGCGTTGGAATTGTGTGTGTGTGTGTGTGGGGGGGGGGGGAGGGGAACCGTTTGTACGCGTAGCTTGCATTGCTCGAGGTCAACCGATTGAAGGTGCGTGGGAAACGAGAAGTTTAATGCGGACGGCAATGAAGGATTCATAAGGACAAACAAAATAAAAATAAAAATAAAAAAAACACTTTTGAGGAGTGAAATACTTTTAGTTTGCTATCTTCATTTTATGTTCTTCTTTTCTTTGAATTTCTTTCCGCTTGAGTTTCCTCAATGATGGCTGAGTTTCACCTTAATTTCGTCTATTATTTCTTATTATTTCAGTTTCTGCTGCTCCAAAACAGAATTATTTTATTACTAATAATAATGGAATTATTATTAGTAATAAAATAATAGCCACAAAAAGCTAAAGCAAAAAACGTCATCAAACGTAACGAGGTTTCATCATTTCGCGAGAAAAAGGAGACGAAAAACGTGCCAGAGCACGAGTACCGGAGCGAGGAAAACTGCTCTCCGTAAATGAAGAAGACGAACGTAACTGCGACATTCAACGTGCAGTGCAGTGAGGGAAGTAAATGACTGGTGATTAGAGCGGCAGCGTTGCGCGGTGGCAGCGACGGGGCAGAGGTCGCTGCTTGCTTCCAGCGCTCCCGCCCTACGACACACAAAGGTCACACCATAAGTCAGATTTACTGCCGTTATTTGGATGCAAAGCATTACAGATTAAAAGCTAAAAAATCCTGATATATGTGGAGTTTTTATTTTTTTCTATTCTCTCTTCTCTTTTGTTTTGTTACTCAATCTGCAGCGCATATCAGCAGCGCGTATGCGGATGTGATGCCTGTTGAAGAACGATGTTTGTCTGCAACGCAAGTTTGTTGATAAAACTGTTTTTTGAAAAATTGTATCTAAATGAAAATACATTTTAGTTTGTATAAATTGTAGACGGTAATGTAATTTACTCCGTCGCAATTCTCCTTCTCCTGCTCCGTTTCCTCATTCCCCTTCTCCTTCTCCTCCTTCTTCTAAAAGAACTCCAATCTGACGCAACACCATCGTCTGAGCAAAGCTATTGTAGTCAAAAATACTCTACATTTCACGGCTCCTGCATGTTGTCTGCGTTCTAAATCACCGGCGAGGGAGGGTTCCAGAAGTCCCTTGTACGCGGTTTTTCCGACACACGTTCTATTCTATTTTAAACACGGATTTATTTTTATTTGATGTCTTCTTTTTCACAGCATTCCGCTGGCCATAAGATTGTCTTGCGCTGCAGCATTCAATCAAGTTGTGGCTGCTTTCGGGAGCCGCACCAACAAGAAATCATCGCCAACATTTATGAAGAGAGGCCAAGAGAGACCACATGTCTGCCTCCCAGCAAACATGCTGGCAAATATCGCATCATCCACCCCAGAGGTAAAACCAGCTCCACGGTTGCAGTCCACGGAATCTCACTTGCGGGATTTTGTGCAAAACACGATTATGAAAGAGTTATTCTTGGTGACTATCAGAACTGACCTGGTGATGTTACATCTTCTCCGTGTCTAATCAGTGTTGGAATTTTTGCAAACGTCTTCAAGTTTCTGCCGGAATTCTGAAGGCTTCTGACGAGTTAAAATTATTCTTTACAAAATTAAATCTGCCGAATTTACAGCTTCAATTGGGATCGAATAAGAGTTCGTGTAGAATGAGTTTTAGCTTTTTATAGGACTTCGTATGATTATTACACAAAATTCAGTGTTAGAGGGAATTTTTAGTTGATTTTTACTGAAATCTATTTAAATTTTTGGGATTACCGTAGAGCTGAGAAGAGCTCCTGTCAAGGTTTCAGGAGAGGAATTTAACGATATATTTTAATGATCTGTAAAGTACGTAATCACTATTGGTTTCCTTTGTATTTCTCTGCTTCGAAGCATATTTTTTCCACTGGGGTTCTCAAGCACGCAAGCATCTGCTTATGTTGAGCGGATGAGCTTGAATAAATAAATCATTTTATGGTACCTAAAAGTGGGTCGATTGTAACTACTTCGAGAGATATTTAATGGCGACAAATGCAGACGATGCATTGCTTTCTTCATCGCCTTTTAAGATCGCAGAAATAAATTTGGAGCGAAATTAAGTAAATACTGTAGTTGTTCTTATGTTCGTTGCTTCCAGCAATTCGAGTTCCAATTTGACGAGTAGCGCGATGCGTTGTCTGCATTCACAGAATACTCGCTGCAATTTAGGAAATGTTCCTGCATTTGCTTCGCTTACTTTGGTGTTCATACAAACAAAGTGAAGGTTCTTCTTTTCCTGAAACTTTCAGAGACGTAAAGTCCACGTCTCTTCTTTTTATAAAAACCAAGGAAGGTTTTTATACCTTGTCATAGTTTATATTCGTCTTATTGCATTACTTCAGTGTAACGAGGACAAAGCTGAGGTTGTGTAAGCGATTCCGTGCAACAAGATACTAAAAATAGTCGAAGTAAGATACTTTATTTGAGTGCAAGGAGAAGCGAAGATCGTTTGAGTGTCATAAAAATATAGTTAAATTCAGAAATGTGACAGCCAACCTTCTTCCCTCACCACTCTCTACGAATACTCCACTCACACGTATCTTTATCCTCTCTCTCTCTCTTCCTCTCACCTACACTCTCTTCATTAAATTCCATATCACCAACGAACACTCGTTGATATCACTCTCTTTCTGTTCACGTTTAATATCGAAATAAATCTCAGCTGGCCTCTCTCTCTACCAAAGTTACCACCCGAATCGCTGGTGAATAATTTCTTTGCAAGTTTTAATTGTGCCCTCAACCTCTTAAAAGTACATAAAAAATGGCAGTAAAACTGCAAATAAAAGGGGGAGGAAAAGAGCAAATTAAATAAAGTTAAAAGCTACAGCAATAAAAACGGTCGCATATTCCGGTTCCTCCGCCCTCTTTTGCGGTTCAGGGGAATGCCAACTCCAGGGATCGCCTTGATTTGACATTCCTTAAAGTGAAGAAGCCAGGATAATGCCTTGTATCCTTGCTGGACGCATTATCAACGGCATACAACTTCATTCCTGTTTATGGGTAAATTTATTGCAAATAAAAACATCAGCTTATCCGTCCAGTTCCTTCGGGCGACTTATTTTGGCTTATTGAGCCAAAAGCGCCTTCAACTTTTCATAGCTGTCCGCGTTGATGTGCGGAGGCATTGATTTTCTCTCCCCTCGCGGCCATGGGTGGCACGCATCTCTTTATTTTCGCCTTGAAACTGTTATTTTCGAGGCGAATAATAAAAGAAAGCAAAGCAAGTCCGAAAAATAACACTTTCATGATCCTTGTGACTTTAATCTTAGCAGAAAGTTTTCAAGGTGAATAGAATTTGTGTGCAGTGTGGAAATTTTGAAAAATCAGAGAAATCAACTGAAGTGAAAATAACAATAAAATGAGAAAATCGCCAATTTCTTCAGTCCCCAAGTCCCACGAACATTGTGTCGCTATCTTCACAGGCACAAGAAACAACGAGTTTGAAGCCGATTCTCTTTATTTGGTACAGCTACTCATACAATTGTATTGTTGAATATAACCAATATAACTACTCCAGCACTCTGCTGGCTACATATATAGACGTCTGCTTTCTCTTCAAAATATTTCGGAATACAGTTCAGTGTATACAGAGTATATATATATATATTCGAAAAACTCACTAATACTTAGCCTTGCAGCTAAAAGTTGAAAACCACTTATATAAATGCTTAAAATTACACTCAAACCGTTAACGTTTTTTACATACACTCAACGTATTTGATTTGTTCTCTCTTACGAAGAACGAAGTTCTCGTCACTCGCTCTTCTTTTCGCTCTCGCTCTCTTTTTGCAATTCTTGCATTAAGTCAATCGTTTCTCTTCATAACAACTCGTTCACTTTTCACTACATTTATAAACCGCTTTCTATAGAATATTTGTTGCTGTCGTTTCTATATCTACTTATATACGATAGTTTCTGTAAAGCTTTTTGCCATTGCTCCATCTTACGGTAAATGTTGTACCTTAATGTGTACCGTAAAATGTTTTGTAATAAAGAGTTTCAAATAAGCAGAAAATACAATTTCTCCATATCTTGTAAAGTTTGGCGGATATATCGTAGCTTGTTCCACAAGTTTATGCCTGCAGCTTTTAGCTGATTCTTAAATTTAAGTATTTTCACGCTAAGATTTCATGAATTTCAGGCTTTAAAGCTGTTAGAGGTTTCAACTTTACACGTTTCCAAAAAATAGGACTTCGGTTTGGCTTTTTAGAAACAACCCTTCCCCCCCGGCGATAAAATAATAGTTTTCTTAAGGCTAAGACTTCTCTTAATACTAATATATATTGTACCCGGAAATACTGAAAAACAGACATAAGTTAATTGGGTCCAGTAAGTTTACGTTTCCAGTATTTCGTATTAAGTTTACAGTTATGCATTTTATATGTTATAATTATATAGAGTTGCAACGAAGACTAGACGTTCTACAGATAACGAGTGAAGAGATCCTTAAATAACGAGTGAAGAGAACCTTAATTAACGAGGAAAGAGAACGTTAAGAGTGAAGAAAGCCCATTAGTAGAGGGAGAAACTATCTCTAGTTGTAGGAGAACTAATTCTCGTTGTAGAAAGCGAAAGGGATCAAAATTTAACTAGTTGAGTTTAGAGTTTGATACGGAACAGTTTTTGATATCATATGCTTGGTTAAAATCTTATTTAGTTACATGTAATTTGAGCATAATTAAGACGATAAAAATATGTAGACTTCGAAGTAATTATAGAGTGTTTAACTTTGTTAACAACTTTGTTCCCTCACTTGTACTTTCGCCAACGCCAACGAAAATGGTAACGCCAACGCAACCACCTTGGCCAACACCATCGCCATCACAATCACCGTCACCATCGCCGTCACCATCGCCGTCGCCATCATCATCGCTGATGCCAGCCATCTCCATCGCCATTGCTATCGCCACCGCCATCGCTATCGCCATCGCTATTGTTGCCGTCTTCTCCATCGCCGTCGTCATCGCCATCGCCGTGGCCAGACTTCGCCGTCGCCGTTGCCATCGCCGTCGCCGTCGCCATCGCCATCATATTCGCCATCGCCGTCACCACCGCCATCGTCACCGCCAACATCACCTTAATAATCAAGGCTCTCACTTCAAACCTGGTCCTCATCCACGACAACTGAGTGCAAATCCACGGCGGAGCGTGTCTTTCGAGGCGGCCTTGTAATCATCATGAACTGAGTGGCACTCGGACCGACGAATACCGAGTTTTGGCGGGGTCGCCAATGGGTTTGCGGTGTGGAGTGGGAAGTGTAACCTGCAAAACGGAAGAAGAAGAACATATTTAGAAAGGACTCCTTCAGGGAAGGGATCTCAGATTTAGAAAGGACTCCTTCAGGAAGGAAGGAAAAATCTGCAACTGGCAAAATACAATTAAATGCACGGATGCGATGAGATTTTAAATGAAGGCGTTTAAGTTTCAATAAAACGCCAGTGCATGCTGAGGATATTCTGTCAGGAAGGAATTCATTGCCTGGCAATACGAGTAACAACAATTGTAATTGGACGAGTGTAATTAAGAACTTTTCGCGCACTTAATTTGATTACTGTCGTGTTGCGTACAAATTAATTCAATTTCAGCTTCATTGTGGAGCGCAATGAAAGCGAGAGAATCCGCTGCCAACCCTGAGCAGCCTATGGACTCAAGTGACAGAAATTTGAAAGGGAAAAAGGCAGAAAGAGAGAAAATCACACCCACTCCCAGTGAGTCTCCCACAGTTGAAGCAACTGAAGGATTTCCCAGTGTGGGTGGTGGTGGTGGATTGGCTTGGGGTTGGGGATTCTACAGTAGTCTCATTGTCACAGTATAGCATTTTTTGCAGAGAGTTAAACAACCTGATGGAACGTACGTTACGTGCTTTCGAACGCGTTTGCGATTGATTTGGTGAGAGAAGATTTCGAGGAAGAAAATCCCTGGAATACACGAGGACCACGCGTTATCACGCATTTAATCTACTTTAAGTTTCGATAAATTCTCAAATATCTGCTGGTTGTTGTAACTCCTAATTTCTAGAAGAGCCAAAATACATTAACATTTTAACGGCTACAAATGCTAAATGAAAATATTGTATTTCTAATTTTTGTTAAATCTTTCGAGTCGCTTTTTCACAACTGCTTTCATTTAGAGAGTTAAAAGCCCGTTTAATTTAAACACCGCAATTTTCAGCCCCCCCCCCCCCAAAGCCTGAATTCTTTGGCAACGCAGCACTTCATTGAATTACAATTACGAAGTGTAAACTTTCATTATGTGGGAATAAAATTTATTTCATCCTTTCGCCTGCGTATCATTCCTGGCCGTATTTTATACTGGCTTAACACAAGCGAAGAGCACGTCCACACTCGCTGCATGCGCATACTTGCGGAAGCACTTAGCTGACATTGAATCCTGGCCGTGAACGTGGTCGCTACCGGCGGTGCGGAGTGCGGTTCACGCAGCCGCCACTCACATTCCGAGCCGCAAGTAGGCAGGTGAGTGTTGCCAGTGCGCCCTCTTAACCAAATGACACTTGACTACCAACAACAAAAGCAGCAACAACGAAATGAGCTCTGGTGTCACGTTAAGAGATGCTCACACTTTGTTGCCGAGCGTTAAGTGCTGAAGAGGCTTTTTCTGACGTAAGCCGTGCTGTGTTTAGTTTTTTTAATATTTAAATCTTCAATTTACTATAACTCGATGTTCTTGTATTTAATATTTTAATTAAAGCTCGGAAAACTTGCACGCAGCCCTCATAAATACATCCTAAAACACTCCAAACATCGCAGGTAACTTAACAACTTCATATTCTGCACGTCGAGGCGCAATGATATGCATATCATGGCACGCAATTGCAATTGCAATTTCAGTTGCCGCGACCCACTGCAGCAGGTGCTCGGGGCGCGGCGGTAACACGTACCCGGCCTTCGAGCTGCAAAGTACGCAATTCTGCGAATGCAACTTGTTTTATATGCGCGTATTTTGAATTCTCTCATTGGCATTTGCGCTCGCAGATGCCGTAAAAGTTTCACACGCTCACGAACTCTTAAGCCAGAACCAGTGCAAGTGTTTTTGAGGGTGTATTGGAATGTGAGCTTTTGTGCCTCTGCTTGTACACTTTCTCAGAATCCCTCACAATATTCGTTCTTGCATATTTTAAGGTGCGAGCGCATTACTGTTAACATTGTTTGCAACTTAATTGAATTTTTAATGGCGGAAAACAATGGAAACTGGAAAGTAATAATCACGGTATTGCTGGCGAAATAGACGAAATATGGTCACAATACCATCTAAGTTACGTCACACGGCGGTCTCAACACAAGACTATCGTTTGTAAGTTCATAATCAACTTTTCCAATTGTCAGAATGGAATCATAGATTGCTCTCGACAGATGGAAATACAGTCCGAGGCTACCGTGTCAAAGTATTCTTGCAGGACTCTTGTAACTTTTAATAACCGAATAGAAAAAATCTCATAAAATATAATAATCGAATGATAGAGTTTCTGGAACCCCAGAGAATCTCAAATCGTGTGATTAATGATGATTTGGACGTGAAAGCGTTGGGCGTGAGTAGTCCGAGCACGTGTGGGTAGACAGATCTCGAAACCATCCCGTCCACCCGCTGAGTAATCGTCAATTTCTTGTCGAATGAATGTAAAAAGTAAGCGAAATGTTGCCGCTATTATTCATGCATGTGGCGAACACCCTTTGTCGGCGCTCTTCGGCAAAGAGCGGCCGAGGCATTTTTCGAATTTGTGGCACTCGAGCAAAAATTACCATATTGCGTGACCGACCAGAACGAACTTACCCTTCGCGTATATGCTGGGGTTGTAGGCGGCGAATTGACAGGTTGGCAAATTTAACTGGTTTGTCATCCCCATGGACATGCGGGACACCGAGGCTCGCTGGGAAGAAAGTGGAAAGTGTGAAAATCTCGGTTAATTAGTGGTTAAGTTATTTATTCAGAGTTTTTACATAGTAATATAATCAATAAAACTTGGCAAAGAGAAAATATGGGTTGAAATAAGAAAACCTGCTACTTAAATATTTTCTGGAGCCATCCGAATTTAATCCGAATTCAATTCAAGTAAAACGTCATGGCAATTCACTCCACCTACCTGATGCGACTGCAGTGAATCCATGTCCACCAGGGGACAGGAAGCCCGATGCTGCTGCTGGAACTTCGGCTGGTACGGCTCAAGCATACGGATTTTGCCCCAGCGATTGAAAAACAGCACGATCGCGCCTACCCACAACGCCAACGCCAGGCCAACTATGAACACCTCCTCGGGGCGGATAATGATTTTCGGGCCTAAAAACAAACAAACTCGAAGTAGGTTTTGCTGAAACTGTCAACTGAAAAAACTGTCAAACGAAAAAATCATCTCATTTTGCCGAAATTATTTTGCAGTTTCAAACGCCGAATTCGCGACAGCATTACGATTAATTAATTACGAATTGAAGCGATTGAGACGAACGACCGTCAAGGACAACTGAATCTGAGAATCAACTACCGCAGACGCAACTTGTCTCCACCAGCTGACATCCTGAGGAAAATCAAACGCGGAATGTCGGACGCGATTAACCTCGAAACAACTGCCGCGTGCATAACTTCCGACTCGGTCACCATGGCTAACAACACCTCAACCGAGGACGGTGATAACAAGCTGGGCGTCGATCTATCCTCGTTGTTCGAGTGCACGGTGTGCTCAAAATTGGCGGTGCCACCGATCCAGTGGTGCCCCAGAGGCCACATGCTCTGCGCCGACTGCCGCTCCAAGCACATCTGCGAGAGCGTCTTCGAAAACTCGGGCAACCTGGCCGACTACATCAAGGTTCCCTGCATGTACAGCAGCTACGGCTGCATGGCTGCCCTTGGCTCCGTTGAGAAGGCTGAGCATGAAAAGACGTGCGAGTCTCGCCCGCACTCGTGCCCGGAGAAACCATGCAAATGGAAGGGTCCTCTGAATATGATGATGCAGCACCTGAGGTCCTCGCACGGATCCCTTGTCGTTCTGAATTACGCCAACGTCGCCCTTATAGCCACCGACATTTACACGCCCCACCCGGTGAACTGGACGGTGATGCAATCATGTTTCGGGAAGCACTTCTTGCTGGTGCTCGAGAAGCGCGAGGGGACCGCGGGACGACAGCTGTTTATCAACAGCCTGATGCTGATCGGATCGCGCAAGGAAGCGGCGAAGTTCGTGTACCGCCTGGACCTGGTGTGCAATAAGGGGAGGATGAGATGGGAAGCTGTACCGCGGTGTATCGGCGACGACGTTGCCCCCGCCATAGAAGGGTCGGACTGTCTGGTTTTTGATGTGCTGACCGCACGACTCTTTGTTTCCCAACAGGGAGAGCTCAGAATCCATTGTAGTATCTTTGCTGCGATAGACATCAATGCCAACCAAAACGCCGACACCAACGCAGACGACAATATCGCCAAACATATTGCATTTAACACCGCCACCGACACAGACACTGACACTGACACCGATACCGATACCGATACCGACACCGATGCCAGCATAGAAATGATATAAGGACGTTTTTGAAGCCTTCCTCATCAACACATGGACGACAGTTCCAGCTCACTACTATACTGTATATTTTGAAATGTACTGTAATGAAATATGCAATGTAGAACTGTAATGTAATGTAAAAAAACATGCAAATGTAGTTAATAAAATATACAGAACAACTTAAAAAAGAACGAAATCTTACTTTGAAGTTTAAACTGAAAAATGTGCGAAATCTGTAAAATACATATTCATCTACATATGGGGTTTCCTAGAGGAAATTGGAACCTTAAAAATTCTAACCCTAAAATTCTCGGGTTGTGCGTACCATGCACACATACAATTGCACGGAAATGCACGCAACTCTTTCACTCAAAAACTTTCAAGCAGGAATCCAGAAAGCAGGTGCTCAGCACTCAAGTCACGTGTGACAATCCGTTTTTCTCTCTTCAGCAGTCCTTCCCAACTAAACTCCCCCTCCCTCCCCTCCCTCCAAAACAACAGCATTTCACTTTTCTTCTGAGACCACCATTTCCACGACTCAATTTTCGCAACGTGAACACCACCAACCTTCGGAAAGCCACGTTGCTTGCATATGTTAGCTGATAAAACGTGATGTGCACTGGCCATGTGTCACATTTAAGCCACTCTGAGGCAAACGCAGCCGCCCGTAGCGACAGCAGCAGAGCCAACACATTTCAATGATCCACGGAATGCCCGTCGCGTTTTGGCTTTAAGCCTCCTGGCCGGCCGTTCATCGTTCCATTCCACTGCTGTTCCCTCATAAATGATGCAATTTTTAGTTGCATTGGAAAAACCATTGCGTTTCCTTTTTATTTATTTATTTCTGCAAAAACTAAATGGACGCAAACATAACTGGCAGTTATTTCGTTTGCATTCTCAGAGTCGCAGGATGTGGGACTCATTGGCGGAAGGATAGACATGATTTTAAGAGTGTTTTGTTTGTTCTAGAGATTACAACACCGTGCACGCAACGTTGCTGTTGTTAGTGGCAGACTCGAGTACACGTCTTGGATATGGAAACGACGATGCAACTCTGAAAACATTCTCGAGTTTGAGTGCCAAGAACTGCAACTACTGCGAAGGAAGTGCAAACTACTGCGAAAATTCAAAGTTAATCTATTGATAAATAAATAGATAAAATTTTATATATAAAGTGAATTGATATTTTTGATATATAAAATTTTACCTCTAATTATTATATACAAGTACGATCTCTCGTGTTTGTAGTTTTTTAGAAATCGAGGTTTAAACTCTCCACTCACCACTTTCCACGCTGGTGCCGTTTATTGCCGCTGTCGCAGCTGAGATCTCTTCCTGGCTGCTGATGAAACCGGAGTTGGTGGCCGCCGCACTTGCTGTCTCTTCGATTTCCACAATAAAATTCGGGCCCGTCCAGCCGGAGCCCCATTCTGCGAGGAGAATGAAAAGTTCAATCAGAGAAAAGAAGTTGGACAGGCAGAAATTTAATTAAATCGAGCCGCCAACCTTCTGACGCTTTAGCCGTGGATTCGATACTCGTCAATAGTTTATCCAGTTTGAAATCTGAAAGAAGGAGAGTAGAACGGAAGATACGTGTTACTGAGAAGGCATGAAAAGTGGCGTAGCTGTCACTCAGCTATTTACTCATTTCAACTGTTTACGCTAAACACCTCGAAAGTTCTCTTTAAACTTAGTTTAAACTAAATCCAAAAGTACTGCCATTACGAAATGATGATTAAATCATTTTAAATAGTTCATCAATTTTGGGAAAGCGTTTTTAATAACTCCCTCTCTCTCTCTCTCTCTTCTTTTTAATCTCGTCGCCTTTGAAGTGCACACACTTTCATTACTCCTTCCATTCATACAACGCATCAAACTCAATAAGAAATGCTCTTAATTTACTCAGTCTGCTGCTTACTTTACACTCACGCAGGCTGCTTAGTCAGCTCTTTCCTTCGAACTACTTAACTTAATAAATTGACATTCCTCGGCTTTTCCTCGCAAGCTTCCAGCATCAGCCCCCTCACCCTCCCTTCAACCAGCGCCGCGGCAGCTTTCAAACCAACCCACGCCTCGTCTTAATCGCAGTCCAAAACTTTTTCTCAAGTTTGCTTCAAGTGTTGGTATCAGTTGATGGTTGTTGTTTAAGCCAACCAAAGAGCTGAGCAAAGTGTTCGCCTAACTCACAATTTTCTCAAGTTCTTAGCGCAAAATAAGCCCAAGTTTGTTGCCGAGGAAACTTTTGAGTGTTTCTTCGAGGTGGGCGACATTTGTAGATCGTGATTATAAATGAACTAGAAAGGTCTAGATATTCAGAAAACTGCTGAAAATCCTGAAGAAAAAGCACTTTAATACGTCCATATCAACAAAGGTTATTATCAGTTTTCTCTTTAAGAACTAACCCAGTTCCGTTATTTGCATATAGGGTGTAACTGTATTTCGAAGGCTTCGACTGTCACGTCCTTTGGCTCCCACTCCTCGAGTCCTGCCGCAAAACAATGACATCGTAAACAATTTCATGACCCAAATAAAGAAAACCAGATATGTAAGCTGGAAAAATATATTTCTAAAGAGTCTTTCGACAAAAATGGGGTGCGCCACAACTGTCAACATTTGTGTTGTGAGGCAAAAGAAGAATCGTAAGCACGGTAAGAAAGAGAAACCCTGACCTAGCCTACTTTATTTACTGAGGAAGCGACTCACGCAGTTCATTTATAAAGGAGTCGAGAAGTGCGAAGAGCGGAACGTGAGAGGAAATTAAATTAAGGCGGTCATACTTTCACGCTTACGCCGTGCAAAAATGGGAGAGACAACTTGGAAAAATCTTTATAAAATCTTCTTCCATGAGAGGGAGAGCGAGAATCATTTTTTGTTCTCGCATTCAGTTTTCAGATTTAAGTGTTACGATTTCAATAACACTATAAAACATGAAGCTTTTTTTAAGTGTTGTTAGCAGTAAAAAGGATTTCTAAATCACAAGAAACTTCCATGGATCTGAAATTCATTATATTTGAGTCAAATGCAGAAGTCATGCTTTCCCACAAATGCTTCAGGTCATCATTTTGCCAATTAGGTTGCCCATAAACGAGAACTTCTCCCCACCAATCCTAAACTCTTCTGACTTTTTACATAAACCTTCTCGACTTCGCAGCCGACCTTCCAACACACGACTCAATCGCTCCACCGAATCCTCCCCCACCGGCGAGAACCATTTCGCTGCAGTTGCCTACGGTGTTCATGTTTCGTCCGAGTTGTCCCTGTCATGATCCTGGGCAACTACTCTTCATTGCTGCTGTTCATTCCCTAAAGAGCGCTTGAACTTTGCTTGCACGACGCGGCTTTGGGTTGAGTTTGAGCGGAGGACCAGCCGCCACGCCAGCAGACGGTAACGGTAACACGCCAACACAGACGACGAAGATGTATCGTCACTCCTTCGCTCTCCTCTTTCTGTGTCTGAATCATTATCCTCAATGGATCCTTGTGGATTCAAACTTGTTTTCAGCCACTTCTCTGCCCCCCCCCCCGTGATAATTTTTGGATGGATCTCAGCTGATGTCTACTTTAGCCTTCTGCCGTGTTGCGTAAATGGTGTGCACAGTTACTTTTGACCCCGTTTCAACTCTGCACTTTTTACAGTTCAAGGAAAACATGTGGTGAAGAAAAACATACCACGAAATTGTAGGAATCCCTTTTCGGTTAACTCGGTACTTCAGTTCAACCCGCCGATAATTCAATTTTCAGTTTATTTTGCTCTTAAGTTTTGCTCGACTTGGTCACTGAAACATACGATGTCGAAGAAGTTTCTATATGTTGCACACAATTTATAGCTGACACTTACGATTCTAACAGGGCGTCGTGTGTTGCTGCCACATAGTTAACGATATCCTTGAAGTATCCTTCGAGCTACAGTAACAGCCGGAAAGAGGTAAACAACAATTAATTCAATCGTTGACAAGTGCGAAAAATACGACTTTTATAATGTTCTCGACACGAAGATCCTTAAAAACAATATCAAGTGGGCGATATAGTACGCGTTTGAAAGGGTGAGGGGAGGGGAACGCAATGTGAGGCATTTTAGGGACAATTTCTAAGTTCGCTATAGTCCCTCAATAAAATTGGCCGCCCCCGTCGAAGATACGTAGGTAGAGCAGAACAACAGCCCTATTGATTCTACGAAAATATCTTCTGTAATTTCATAGTTGCAAATCCTTTCTTCGTCAACCCTGGCAACAGCCGAAGCAGACTGTACTCAGCTGAGTATATGACATCGATTAACTTGTGCCGCACCGTCGAGCCCTTTGGGTCGGCAACTATTTGTACAAACTGTACCAACCCACAAATGAATACCATCAACACACGCAGTTATTCGGACAAAAGAAAGCCAGCGCGAAGTTAATCAGTGCTGCAGGAGGCGCAACTTGCGCCGATCTGGATTAGCCCAAATAAAGGACGAAAAACACTTGTCTCTCTACCTGACCAAAAACAAAGAAGGCGCAGAAGAGCTCGCAGAACGAAGTACAGTTCGGTATGTTACGCTATAGCAGAGAATGCAGTCGCATCCCAAAATCCGTCGAGTAACTCTAGCAGAATTCAAAACTAAGAAATCGCGTATTGTTCGCTCGATTAGCGTGGCTAGAAGTGAGCATCGAATCGGTCATTAGCAGTTGCAAACGTCTGCGCACCATATGGATGGACCGACTCGACTGATGGTGGATGGGGTTTTCCACCAACCTGTTGCTCGAACTAGTTCGCCATGCGTCCCATATGCGCCTGAGGCAAGTTGCGGTGGGATTTTCCAATACGGATGCGCGGTACGGTGGCAGTTAAGGTGTGAAAAAACGGCGTCAGTCAGCCTAATACGAGGTAACAGCCTTCGATCTTAATTAGCTGGCATTTAAAGTGACCAGATGCACACTGAAATTATCGCATTTAAAGGGCAGGTAAAGACATTTCGAAAGTTTTTAGTGGCCATGAGATGCAAGTATAAGGAAATGTATAGAAAATATATAAGAAAAGAAAGAAGTCCTGACAGAAGCGAGGAACAGAATTAATCGCGAGGTATTTTCTCAATAGAAGACCGAAATACTGTTGCGAGTATTCTGTGCTGAATATTCTCTTCAACAATTGAACGCCTTTCAAAATGTGTTCTATATGAATTTCACATCTGCAAGTTTTCGCAAGCGTTTTTATGATTTTCTTTTGGTTTCTCCTTGCACAAAACGGACAATGAAACACTCTCTGAAAGGACCTCTGCCTTCTTGTTACATCCTTCTAACGAGCTCTGTTACAACCTCTTCCAACAAGGACATCACTCGAGTTGCCACAAATCCACTCTTCCTCTCTCTGTGTTTGGCCTTTTTATGCAAAAAGGCTCTTCACTCACGTCACTCAGGGCATTCAGTCCATCCCTTTCAATGTCTGCTCCTTGCACAGCCTGTGTCACTGTCGCTTCCTTTTTTAATTTGAAAGAAAACTGCTTACTTTCTGTGACAACATGCCGAAAAACTTGCCTTGTGGTAACTTATAGCGTCCAGGAAGGGAAGGAGAAAACTTTCGAGTTTCCCTAAGCATTTCTGAGATCGGAGTTTCTTAAATTTGTCGTGGTGATGCTTCTCTTCGAAATGAAGAGAATTCATTTTCCAAAATATATTTATACGAGTTTTTCCTCTTTTTGGCAGATTTCCATAAACTCGTTAACATGAATATTAAGTTTTATTAGTGTCTCGGTCTTCCATCTGATGATGGTTCTGTAGTTTCAAAACTTATGGGATCCTTAGGACGAACTCTTCGGTTTACACATATGTAAGGCTTTAATGGGAATTCCTGTAGTTACGGCTAACTACACCGCAATCTGCTGATGCGAAGAAAATCCGGCAAAAGTAAAACTACTCTCTTACTCATTCATCCCCACGCGAAACACACCTTCCTGCGACTCGAACTCCGCAAATCCATACAATGAAACTCCGATTATGGGTTGCGTGCCAGGAAAACCCAAATGAAGCCGAGGAAATTCCGCACATAGTTAAGGGTTAAAATAAAATACTTCCCGCTTTTGTGCTACTCGACGCAGTTGCAACGGATTCCAAGAAAACCGTGCTTTAAAAAGTACTCGGCGAGATAACGGCGAACTGCATCATGAGCATCCGACGAGCGAGCGCGAAAGGGTTTAACTAGGTAAGAAAGTAAAAAAATTTCAATAATTGAGAGTACTTTTGCACGTACTTAAGTGCGAGCTACCTAAATTTTATAACCTCCGCTATTAAAGCGCCTAATAAACTCTTTCTTTCTTTCTTTCTCTCTCTCTCTCTCTCTTTCTCTCTCCAGTTGATTTGGAAATCTGTAAATTTGTATATTATGCCCAAGGTCAAGCGAAACGCATTCTAACGGGAATTTCTAATGGTTTGGAATGAATTATTCTTGTCATAAAATTGTATTTTTCTTTGCGTTCGTTTAATTCCACTAAAGAATAATAAAAATAAAATTTCTTCAAGTTTTTATTGCTGTGTTATGAACAAATATGTTGTCCCGAAACTGTGCGTTTTCGTTCTTTTAGATTTGCTTCTTTGGATTATGGATTTTATAACGACACTTTCCCAACAAAAATTACTAATTTCTACTCTAATTTATTATTTGTTTTCAAAGCATACGAGGATATTCTATAGCGATATCCTTAATTTATTGTTTTCAGGGTAATTGTATTCGATGCCGGATGTGAATTGAGTAATCAGATAGGAAATGTGGAGGAAATCCGACGTGGAAGGGATGCAGGTCTGCGATTATCGACATTTCGTATACATATATACGATTAACGGAAAATCCGGCGGTCTTGATCTCGACCGACAGTCATTGAGACGAGAATCTGGACGATAGCCGAGATACAGACAACTTCTCATCTCGAGAGTCGAGATCCTTTACCAATCGAGCCGGGAATCGAGATCGAGACGAGAGCGGAGGTCAGTACAGAATTCTTCTTATCTCTAGAATCGAAATCAAGCCGGTCTTTTCCAATCGACGTGAGAATCGAGATCGAGACACCTAAGTTTTGGAACAAATCGCTCTTGCGCACCGCTGATAGCAACAAATCCAACTCCTCATATCTCTTGAGATCCTTAAGAACATTGAATTCTAAATACAGAGATAAAGTTTACAACAAAAACTAATAAACAAACAACTGCAGTTGAACCGTAGATATGTGCCAGATAAGCAGAGCAATTGTGCCACAGAACAATAGGGAGTGTCAAGTGTTTCGGGCTGTCAAGTGGTCTCAGTGTGTCAAGGTCTCTGTTGTTCACACACTGCGCACGAACAGGTGTAAAATCGAAGCATTTTCAATTCAAACTATTTGAAACAAACTTATTTGCAATAACAAAAGCAATAACTTTTGAGTGTACTGTACTTCCGAAAGATTAGCATCCTTATTTCGATGTTTACCTCAACCTTAAGTTGGATGTTTAAGCTGAATACCTGACTTTAGTCGCGAAATCTGATTCTGGACTTCATTTTACGAAAACGAAGTTTTCTGTCACTTTCCTTCTTCCGTTTGCTGGTCGCATCCTCATGGCGACGGGAAGGCTGGTTTTAACCACAGACTCGCCAAAGCAACACTTTGGGATGAAATCTTTCTGAGGCATCTGAAAGCTACTCGGCGACTTCCAAGAATATTTTATTGCTGTTTGCTTCCTTAGTTTCCCGGATTCATCAGGGGTTGTCAGTGTGACCTGAGAAGTGCTTCATAATCGCTTACGCGAGGGAACGCAAGCGCGACAGGCATAGGTAGGCGCAACTGTCGTGCCATTCCGCACCCTAAAGGAGGCGAAAAGGGAGAGTACAGGTAATTCGCTAATTATTTCGGGACCTTAGAGTGAGCTGTAGAGCTATAAATACTGCAGCCAAAGACTGACACAAATCATTCCGAGTCAGCAAGCGACAGCGAAGAGTGCATATTTTCCAGACGTTCTAGACAGTTTTTCACGAATTTGCTCGATTAAAATTATTCGTGACAAAAATGGGTTCATGTTTAAGCAACCGAAACAATTTGTGCGACAACGCCGACCCTGAAGGATTTTATACTCGTCCCGTAGGACGTGCGAACAAGCGTCGCAGTTGCTCCAGTCGCAATAGCAACGGATCCAGTGGCATCTTCAGTTTCGTCTCCTCGCCATCGAGGAACAGTGTTCCAAGTCCTTGTGTTAGTGACACCGGCACCGCCAATGGGAGTGGCATGCCAAGGGGGAAGTTGAATGGTCTGAAAAAATCATCGCTAACCAAGTATTTCGAGCCGATGGCTATACTTGACGACTTCGACGAGGTGCAGTCGTGTGGATATCATTCAAAATACTCATCCTCTGGCGACGACACCGATGCCTCAAAGTCCAACCTGCGTTACACGAGAGATACGAGCTCCAGATTTCGACAGGACGTCGGCGACAGTTGTGACACCAGCTACGAAGCCCCCACAGGCTGCACACTAGAAATGGAAATGTTTATGTTATCCAACGCCAAGGACATAATCGGGAAAACATCGTCACCCATGCCGCAACGACGTGAGGATCAAACATTCGACGTTTCAGCGACACCAGTACGTCAGTCAGCTTCATACAACAAATGGTGCCACTTTCTCCAGAAGACACCCACCTTCATGATGAATAATGTGACGCGAATACCAGAAGCTTTGGCGGGGCACTTTTGCCCTAAAGAATTCCCGGCTTTTATAGATGTTGATGCTGAATACAGCGAGGCCAAGCGCTTCAAGTACGACGCAGAGGTGGCCCCAGTCAAGGATGTGGTACATGCTACAGTTCCCTTCTCAACGGAGCTGTGAACAGCTCACGAATGACAATGGCGCTGGAAATGAAGACGATGACATTCCATTAGTAGCAAAAACTCAACTCCCTTAGACGGGAACTGGCTTATTTTGCGAAGGATATCACTGGTTGTCAGAGTTATACGGCCAGGGGTCAGACGAGGCGGAGCAGGCTTAGAAACACGGACAATCACTGCAGCTGCCTTCCAGAAGTGGATTAGTAGTTCTGCAGATACTACAGAGGGAACGACGATGCGGAATTGGAATTTAGACGCAAGTTGCGTGGCATTCGGAATTATGCAAATTATTTTGAATTAATTGTAATTGATAGATGTAATTAACCATAAACAATTATGGTGACTATAATTGTAATAATGTTTTAGTTTTTAAAATTGTTTTATATTATAAGATTGACATGCGATTTAATCGTTTTTTTAAAATAAAATATCTAAATAAAAATTAAACAAATTCTTATTATTTCAAACGTTGTTGGTTTTTCGCTTGTAAGGGAATGTTTTTGGCTTGTATCAAAAGATAAAACTGTGTTATGAGAAAAGCAGAAAATGGAAAGTTATAGTCGGTCTTGCCTAACCGATAAGATTCCTGACACTACTCAATCTGAGGACTCGTTACGACGCTGTGGTGTGAAGCTATTAAAATGTACAATTTCATATAAAGTAGGCGTGTCCTTTGCTCAGGCCCATTTTTAGCACACCATTTAACACAAACTTATGACAGCGAACTCCAAAATTTTGATATATCACTTTACACTTTATGGCACCTGATAATAATGCACACTTAAGTTATATACAAATGTGGAGATGTCCTTATCCAATAGCTTGTTTTTTAATTAAATGGATGCATTAATGGGGTCCCCATTGGTAAAACTGAACGAGTTTGATTTTTCCAACAATCTTCTAAATTTCTGTCACAGTTTTTTAACGTAATGCACACTATTGGTTAAAATTGGTTACACTCTTGGTTACAATATTGTAACTAATGCTTTTTGCGGTATTCCTCATGGTATTCCATTGCGGTCGTCTAGTTTGTAAATGACTTGCCTCAGTTTATTAAATATTACAATAGTTCTCTTATTTGCTGATGATTTAAAGATGTTTCTGAAGATACGATCTTGTAAATTCAAGCACATGGTACTCATTGAACAATTTGCCTCTTAATATTAATAAATGTTGTGTTATGAAGAGTTTCTCGCAATCTCCCAACCCTATCAAAATTTATTGTAATATAATATTAACGATATACATTTAACTCGTAATAATGAGATTAAAGACTTAGGAATCTTTTTACGCGAACTAAAAATCGACAAGTCATATTGGATATACGAGTCATATTGGATATATAACATCTATTCTATGCTTGGACTTATAAAGAGAAATTCACAGCATTTCAAAGATCCAATCACGCTAAAATCTCTCTATTTTGCTTTTGTTCGTTGTTATTTTGATTACTGTTTTGTTATTTGGAATCCTTATTGTGATATTCATTGGACTATCTTAGAAAGGATTCAGAACAACAGAACAATTTTACATAATTTGCCATTAGTAAACCGAACTGATACAATGATATGACTTCTTATCATACCTGAAGTAAACTTCTTGCACTCTTTATGACGACATTTTTTTGCACTCCTATTTTTCATTTGACATTTTATTATTTTTTTTACATTTTACATTTTTACATTTTCTTTTACTCACTCTTATTTTGCATGTTATACTATTTTGCAATTTTATTAGTCTGTCAGATATAAATCTATAGATGGGATAAAGAAATAAATAAATTACTTTACAAATTACAGAAACTCTACTTTCTAATTAAAAAAAGAAGAAGAAGAGAAAAGAAAACCCACATACTAAATAAAATAATAATAACGCACTCAAAAATTCAAGAAACAATAACGTCGAAAGGCTTTAAAAAAATAATAAGGGGACTTTTGGTCTACTGTACCGAATCGGAAGCGGCACCTCTGCAGTAGAACTGAAAAAGCCAGCAGCGAAAACTCCCCGCAATAAAAGTTTAGCAATCTTCCTCAAGATTCCAGCGAATTACTTCTGAGAATTCTGTCGAAAATGCAAATTTATTGGTGCGGAAAATACTTGGCTTGACTGGAAGAGGGCAAAAAAACGCCTGCGCGAAACGTGGGTAGGCTGAGCGGGGCAGCCGGAGAAGCAGTCCAGGGAGGAATCCTTACTTGAACACAGATTAGCAAGCAGAAGCAATAAAAGTATTTCAGTTCCGGAAATCGGACTGCAGTTTTTACGACATGCAGACGATTCTGACCTGTGCGTCTGGCGAGGCGGTCGCGACGATTAACAAGGACGCGGAGAGCCTTGAGGGCTGCGCGTACAGGTAGGCGTCCACGAAGGACGACAACTTTAAGCCTTACATACTCCGTGGATGAATCAGAGTATTAAGCGAGTCAGGTAAACAGGTCGAGTATAAATACTCCTTCCGAGTGGCAGGGAAAGTCATTCCCAGTCTGCAAGCCACCGTGAAAACTGAAGATAAGTTGTTCCACGTAAAATTTAAATTTTTCTGAAAGTAGTCAACACAAGAAATGGGTTCCTGCTTGAGCAACCAAAGCAGTTTGCCAGCCAACAATAGCTTCGAAGGGTTTTATGCACGTAAAAGAGCCGCGAAGCCACGCAAGTGCTCCAGTCGTCATAGTAGTGCATCCAGCGGAATTTTCAGTCTCCAGTCCAGTCCTTCCGGAGGCAGCTTTGGCAGTCCGTGTTCCAGCCCTGTTAGAACGACCAACAGCAGCGACTTGCCGAGAGAAAAGCCGAATGGTTTGAAGAAGTCTTTGCTAACCAATTATTTGGAACCGATGGCCATACTTGACGACTTCGACGAGATGCAGTCATGTGGCTATCACACAAAATCCTCGTCGTCTGACGCCGATCCTGACAACTCAAAGCCCAATCTGCGTTACACACAAGACATCAGCTTCAAATTCCACGACGACGCTGTTGCTTGCCTTCCGGAGACTAGCTACGAAGTTCCAGACTCACCTACGGAATGCACTCTGGAAATGGAAATGTTCATGTTGTCCACCGCCAAGGGAATCATGGGGAAGACATCGTCACCGGTGCCACAACGACGGGAGGAGCACACCTTCGATATTCCAGCGACACCGGTACGTCAGTCAGCTTCGTACAGCAAATGGTGCCACTTCCTCCAGCACACACCCACCCATATGATGCATAATGTGAGCCGAATACCAGAAGCTTTGGCGGGCCACTTCTGCCCCAGGGAATTTCCCGCCTTCATTGATGTCGATATTGAATGCAATGCCGCCAAACGCTTTAAACTCGATACGGAGGCCGAACAGGCGAGTGCTGTGGTGCATCCCACACCTACCATCTCAACGGAGTTGTAAGCCGCGATGAATTAACGGCAAAATCTCGCTTTCGCTGAAAGTGCTTGATTTTTGCAATCCAAAATCATGCTTGGCGGTGCCAGGATGGACCAGAGCTTTTGTAATGATTTTCGCTTTTGTAATGAAAATCGTTCACAGAAAGTTTGCTGTCTACAGTTACAACAGAAATCCACCAACGCAGTTACCAAAAAACTTGACTCGGAATGCCTAGCATTCCTTACGCCAGTAGTGATGACCGTAAATACAATTTATAGCCACAAGTTAAATTATTGATATAAGTTAATTGTTTCAAGCATAAATTTTTAGTTTTCTATGCATTCAATTTATATGCGAAAATCTAAAATTTATATGCGAAACACGTTATTATTGAATATTTTAAAGTCTGATATTACTATTGAAATATAATATATATGTATTTATATATTTATTAACATAATTTAGATGACAAGTATTTATTTTATATTAATGCATAAATTTGGAATAAAAAATATAAAACTCAATCTTGGCTTGTTCTTATTGAAAATTGTTGGCTTAGAATCCGGAGAAATACAATTCAATATTTCTCTTTTGCATTTCCAGAAATTTAAGAAAAATGCCTTTTCTAGGAAAAACTTGACAACCGCCTAATATTCCTCATAGTTTTGCCTACTATAAAATTTAAAGATTTTGAGGAAAGTGTCGCAGATGTTCGCAATATTTCATTTTATTGCCCTCTACCTGAAGGTAGAGAAGATTTTAGGTTTCTAGAAGATTTTAAGAAAGATGGAAGGCAATTCCAGGAAAACCATCTCGCAAATATGATTTAATTGCCTTAATAAATCGAAACTAATTACACTGGCCTTTCATCTTATGAAGACGTTGTTTTATAGCGGTATCTGACTCATCTAGTCAGATACCAGATATCCGCTCTTCGTGAAATATTCAACCACACACTCAGCAGACTCCCGAACCAACATTCAAGATCTCATACATCTAAACGCCCGGACGAGCTTTCAACCAGAAAGTACGGGACCAAACCGGACACTACGGGGAACCCAAGCAGAACCCCACCCAAACATCCAACCAGACACCTAACCAGAGACCCAAACAAACCAAACCAGACACCCAGACAGACATCGAACTAAATACCCATCCAGACACGCAGCTAGAGACCCTCCGAATCAGACATCGAACCAGATACCCAACGAGATATGCAACCAAATATCCTTCCAGATCCATAACAAAGACACCCCTTTACGAGATACGTAACCAGAACAGTGGACATCCTGTCTCACAGCTACCTGAATGATTACCAAAGTTACACATCTTCCAGAAAAGCAACTCGCCTGCTAACACCCTTCGAGTCCCACTCAGCTGTCGTGCATTCAACGTCAGCCAATTAAATATCGCTTCTTCCAACAGCCTATTTTGTATAAATGAATTGACGCTAAATCGATATAACAATATCGATTTTGCGTCATATTTTCTGCAAGGTTTTTATTGTAATTCTTAACAATTATTTCCGCAAGGCTGCTCAAGTAATCATTTCTATTATTAACTAAACGAATGCGGAAACCACTCGTCAGCTATTAGAGGCGTTTAAATGTGCGATTAGTAGGCAGGTTGAGGAAGGGAAAGACTGCTTTTGCTGTTTTCAAAGGTGGAAAGTCAATTTGAGTAAATACGATTAGAATTAAACAAGGTTAGTAAGTTAAGTAGTTGTTGGATTGGGTAACAGAGCGAAATTGACCATGATATAGGCGTTAATAGAAGAAAACTCCAAAGATAAACGCAAAGTTTCAGTGAATTTCAAAAGAAATACCTTAACCATTACGAAATAATTGAAATGGGTAAAGAGATTGTTGGACGATCGCTTTATTACTGCCTCTTTTTTTACAAAAGTCTTTTTCGTTAGATTTTGTTTTTAGAAGCTGCAACGTCACTGGCTGATCGGTCAACTTAAGCTTTAATTTTTAGAAGCTTGCTTTCGATTACTTAGACTTCTCCCGATCTCAGCGTTGCATGAACGCGTATTTTTACCGTACAGCTTTATGGCACTGCCAGCTTAAAACATCTTAAAACTATTTATACCTATATAAAATAAAATATTGTAACAATATATTACTTTGAAATACCGAAGTATGCTGGCAGTCACCGATGTTTTGGTACGGATTTATTGCACGTTCGCTTCACAGATTTCTTCACGTCGTCATCTGTGGTCGCTTTAGTGGGGAAAACTGAACAGAAGAAGTGAAAATTTCCCACCATTCAAACGGAAATTCATGAGATTCTACGGAAATTCTTCGGATTAAGAAGTCCACAGCTGAAATCCCTTTATAACAAGCACCATCTTAAATCCCAATACTTGGAATACAGACAGTGTGAGAGGGGAAGCGAAAATATTTTGAAAGCTTTAAGGAAAATCTTTTAAAACCGCCGAAATTAATAACATATATTTGAAAATGTTTTCAAGTTCACTTGTAAATTGTCTTAGAAAATAACTGCAACAACAACCAACTATACTTGATTGATATTCTATTTAAGAGGATTCCAATAAAATTACGAGTATTTGAACTCAGTTCACCTTTTCCGCGTGCAAGGGTAAATTCCACACTCAGCGCCCATCACGTTGGTTTGTCCTTTTCGAATTCCAATACGCATGCAGTGCACGTAACACTCCAGTTTCGCTGCAGATTGATGCAAACAATAGAATCGGACATGCTTCTTCATTCCTGACAAACCGATTGTTCTCAGCAGCGCGTCATCAAAGGACATAAAAGGATTTTCTAGAGCTGGTGCTCACAACAGGATATCAATTCTGGCAAATTCAATTCTCTCCTTCTCTTTCGCTGCTCTCTCTATTGGCTCGAAATCTGACCCTGTGCACTGAGTTGAATTTCGTGAGAAGGAGAAGGCGGTGGAGGAGGATGAAGAAGCAACTTGATTTTGTGGTTTTCAATTCATTTCATTAGGTTTCAATTTTCTACGCAATTTACTTTAAACTTTTGCTTTTTTACTTTAAAATGTTTTTCACCGAAATGATTTCTATCGAAATCCTCCCTCTCCCCCCTACCCAAAAACCACATCGCATTTTCGAAAATATTTTCTCCACAAATATTAGAACACAAGATTTGCAAGGATATCTCAAGGTTGAAGAAAAGCCACAACTTAAATTTACCAAGAATTCTTACTTCGATGTTGGCTTTTCTTTAATTTCTCATTAGTTTCTGCGCGTGACAGTCATCGTGATGTATTGGCAGTCCTTCGTCTGGCTCAGAAAACCCTGTCTGCCAGTCTGTCCAGCCCACCTGGAGCGAAGCGTTTATTGGCATTCGTAATAAGATTTTGATTTATAAATAGAGTTATAAGAACTTCTCTTCCAATAAATTCTCAATAAAATCATTTGTCTGAAAAGAAGGCGATTTGAAAACTTCTTCCAAATCAGTGCTCCAGTCGTTTCTACTTTTCGTTAATTTCGTTTATATTTTCTTGGGTTCAAATTCATTCTGTAATAAAAAATTAATTATTATTAAATTCTTTATTTTACAATTAAGATTTTTCACATTTCAATCAAAGGATGATTTGTCCGACGGATTAGATTGAAAACTTTGCAGACATACTTTGCAAAGTAACGACGTTTCATGGGAGAAGATAATCTTCAGAAATTTTTTCCATAAAACAACAACCAAGAATTCAACGAAGAATTCTGTTGATTTGTAAATAATAAAATAAAAAGAACAACAAATTATTATTCTGATTATGGAAGAAAAAGCAATCATATGCAACCAAATTCCGCTGAAAAGTGAGCTCAAATGTGATTGAAAGCATTTATAGTAGTGTAGAGGAAGAGCGAGAAAGGGAGGAGAAAAACAATGAAGAAGTATCATTGTAAATTGAAGCCAGCCAAACAAGAAATAAATTCCTTGGAAAGTAAAACATTAAACTTGAACGGGGAGTTCATTAGAGTTCGGATTTCTCTCTTCAACAGTTTTAGCCTAAACAAAGTAAAGTGATAAATTTTATTTGTTATTTTTTGCCCGACGGCGACAGCAAGAATAACAGAAGGAGCAACAACAACAATAACAACACTCGTGGCATTTCTCACGAAAACGTCAATACAAGTTGGCAGCTAAGTTTAAGTGGCTTCAAGTAGACTACTTGTGGTTTATAAATTAAATACAGAGTATTGGTTGGCAGAATTAACGCAAGAAAGCGACAACCCCCAGGGAAGGAGGGTAAATAACACCTCCGACATTTTGCACCCTGACTGCTTTTGCCGTGTTTAGATGTAGAAAAGAAAAGTTTGCAGTAAAAAAGTTTTATCGTCGTCTACTCAAGCACTTCTGTGACGTTATAAATACCAGGAAGATTGATGTTAGAAGAAGGTGGGGGTGGAGGGTGATGGGGAGGATATGAATGGAGGAATTGTAGGTATTTTTAATATACGCTGACATGTAAGACCTTTTCAAACGTCAGCAGTTATTCACCTAAAATGTGGTGGGAGTTGTAATTTTTCTCAACAATAAAATAAACACTTATAAAATCCAATTACTTCTAATTATCATAACCAAGTACTATTTAAATTTCTATAGTTCTATTATAGCCATCTCGATCCCCACTTAATTACATATGTAGTTCTCTCATTTCTGCAGAATCCTGTAATTAAATCGAAAACCTATAAAACGAAAAGCGGCTGGACACATCTTTTGATTGAAATTGTATTGAGCCAGCTAATCATTTGCACATGCTGTGTTTACATAGGTGACCAGAGAGAAGAGGTTACTTTTTTCGATTTATTAGTTTCGATGCCTTCTATCAGCTTTGGACTGCCCACCGACTTCATTATTTCCCTTATTATTCCACACAGAATACCAAACAGTAGGTAGCTACACAGTTAGGACTTCTAGCAGGAGATCAAGTTCGACAAGGGCAGGAGAGGAAGCGAAAGAGCCTCACCGAAGGATTAACCGGAATCGCGAGTCCGGTATGTCTGCCACAACAACACCTCCGGCAGGCTTACCTAGAAAAGCGAATGCCACAACTGACTAATTACGTCGCCGGGCACAATTTTATGGATCGTTGAAGACTCCCTGATTCCTCAGCTACCTGTTGCTTCCTATAAAGCCAACGTGCCTGCCGTAAATCATGTGCAGTGCTACTTGCAACATAAACCAGAGTGCAACGAGAGGTTTCGCCTCCCCAGGACAGCTAACATGGGCTCTCACCAGTCAAAGCCAAGTTCTCACAACTATATTCTCGGCTCTCCCGACTCAAAGTCACCGTCTCTTCTGCATAAATTCAAGCGGCAGTTTCAGCAGCGACGATTCCGCGCCGCAAGAAAGCGCCGATTCGCCGCACTCAGTTTTCTGAAGTCCACGTTCGTACCCGTGATGCCGCGTTGTTCGTCCAGTGCTGCTGTGACCCTCTTGGGTCCATCGACGCCTAGCGATGACGACGACAACTACGGCAGATGGAAGTCCGACTTGGAACGCAAGCCGCCACTCCTGCGGCGCTCCTTACGTATTCTGAACAAGAGCGGCATACAAGCGGGTCAGATGACACCGCATGGCTTCCCCGCATTCACACCCACCAAAATAGCTGCTGCGAACTGCGCACCACCTCTGAAGAGAAGCAAGGAAGAATTGCTGTTAACGGCGAAAAAGGATGCGGATTATCGGGAGCAGACTGTTAAAGTTCGCCACATCATATCGTTGCGCTTGCCGAAATTAAGCGTGGCGCCCTTATGTCCCACGAAGTCGGCGAAGTCGACGCGGAATCAGAGTAATGGAATGCAAACCTCCAGTGACAGTGATAGGGAGGCACTTCAGTTCCACGTCTCCAAAGAGGCACAACCGGCGAAGCGATCATCAAAAGCGGAATCGCTGCAGCAAGAGCCATCGAAGTCGCGGCGAAGTGAGGAATGCAAGGACGAAGTTTCAACGTCGCCCCAGCATTCGGATCGTGTCCTCCAAAAGCAGGAACGGCAACAGATGTCGCAATCAAAATCACAAAATCGGTCGACGCGACGTCATCGACAGCAAGGACCATCGCAGTATAAACTCTACACCAGTTACCGCTACCAACAACTTGTAGCTCCCGAAGTGAAGGTCTACGAAGATTTCTATTGCCCTCAGCTGTATTATTATATCTGGTAGCCGTGGTTTTAAATCATGAACCCTTTTTGTGATACTTTGAAATTAAGATTCTTTAAACTTTCTGCGTGAAGATTGTGATTTAATAAATACAAAATAATATTTGTCAAGCATACTCAAGCTGTTTGTTCTCAAGGTCAATAGAATTCCAGAAAAGATCCATATACTGTCAAATCGACAATGGAGAAGAGACTCCATCTAAAAACCAGAAATTCAAACGCTCTTGATTATGTTCGGCCTTTTCAACCTCCAGCGTAAAACTTCACGAAACCTGCCGAATGTAAAGATTAATTAAAGCTGTTTTAGTAGATGTGCAGGATGGCGAAATTACGTTTTGCATAAAATTCATAACACCTCGTAACATGTTTTGTATCCACAAGTTATTGTTGAGGGTGGAATTCGCACAACATTTGTATCTCCAAATATATATGAGACTCTCTTAAATTTGATCCAGAGATCAACTCGTATCGATAAAACTTAATAGTTCGAAAACTACTATATAACTTCTACGTAGCAGGCTTTGCTGTTAAACTTAGAAAATTTAGAAGCCTGCAATTTGTTCACAAAATTTTTCTATAAGATCAAACGTTTCTTGTGCAAAATTAATTCCTGATTCGGAAAGGACAGCGCCAATAAAGTTGACCTCACTCACCGGAATACACTATCTGAAGATAAGCATGAATACTGACGAGCCGGAGCAAGCTAGAAGTTGTGCTTCAACGGCGGAGGAAACACCGCAGCAAATGGCCGCCTGCAGCAAGTGCGGCCGCAGTTTTACGCTCAACGAAGACCAAGTGGGCCGATGCGACCACTGCAGATTGATTTTCCGACCCAAGAGAATCCTGACGGTGAGAGTCCAGTTTTAGCTCCGGTCAAACAATCGAGAAAATTCATTTTCCAGATTCACATGACCTTTTACGGAGAAGAGCCGCAACCCAGGGACGAATGCAAGCCAAATGTATTTGAGCTGCCTAAGGACGACGACGATTCCGAGGACGAATCCACGATAACTTCGGTTTCCCAAATCAAGAATACAGAAGTATTCTAAAATCAAAAATTGCTGATCTGTAGTTTAGCGACGAATTTCGCGTTGGCTTAAACGTTTCGGCCTGAAACTATTTCGGTATCAAAAAAGTACTTTGCACTCTAATAACATTCCATTTACATTTCCAAAATCAAAAACAGCTACTGTGACTGCATAATTTAAAAAGAAATCATTAGAATTGTATTGAATCTTATAGTGAAAATGAAATAAATACCAGGTAGTCTTCCGCCGGACCAGTTTTACCCAAACTTTGTGCGATTATTACTTACTGACTGAGGAATAATAATAATGTACGGATAAGGTCTGGGCGAAATTGGTAAGAAGAGCGTGGCATCGTATATGGGGAGCCTTTCACGGCCAGCTCAAGAATTGCGGAGAACCGCGTTGCGATCTGTGTGTTCGAAATTATCGAAAGTTATAAAGAAAGTTATAAAGATCATGGATGAAGCTACGACTTCCCTGCAATTCATACCACTTTGTGATATAAATTGCAATGAATGTCTTCAAATATGTCCAGTTGTGAAACGTCCTGAATTACATTAAACTGCTTTAAAACTAATAAATCCGAGCTCTGAGTATCGTATCGCACCATTTCATATACCGATTTGCAGCAATTTAGACCACATTGCGTGCTCTCAAGTGACTGAAATTGGACTCGACGACACAATAACGACGAAGCATTAAAGTTGATCCAAATACTCACAACACGACATAAGAAGTTGTCGTATGCCACATACGCAGGCATACTGAAGTCGGAACATTTCATTTGGAAAATGTATTCGATTTGATGTGCTGTGTTGTGTCTGCGAGCGGGAACGCATTTTAGCGAATTTTAAAGGATTTTAACAGGAAGGTTGACCAGCGTCAATAGGGTCAACCCAGCAAGGAGTCCACTTCAGCCCGCTGCAGCCGTATCGAGGTCCAGTTGGCACAAATGGAAGAGCAGGAGAACGATGGCGAAGCTGGTTTTCCGGATGCACACAATATGGTGGAAGCCGAACGCGGGCAGTTGAGCCGAGCAGACTCGATTAATAGTGGCGTCGCATTTGACGACCAGACGAAAGACGACGACCCAATCAACCCCATCCCGTTGACGAGGAACAGCCCTTCTCAACAGATTTACCTCACTGAATTGAGGTCGGTCCCTGTTGAAGAATATTGGGCACACTACTCGTCAAACAGCGAGGAAGATGAAGACGAAGAGTTAGAGTCGGAGGCAGAAGCCGACTGTCATGAATCAACATCAGCCGGTAGATATGCGACGTATGAGGCGAGCTACGATGACGTCATGAATTGGCTGCAGATAACCTTCGAGCCTGAACAGTTGTCTGAAAGTGTTCCGATATGGGCAGCAGCTGCGATCGCTGCGCCTCCAGCTTTACGAAACACCAAACGCCGACGCATGTGTGGGAAGTGTGGTGCTGGCTACTCTTCGAAGCCGAATTCGACTGGCCACCGGGCCACACTTAAGGGCGTCAAACGCAACCGACGCGCACGTTGTCGCAAGCTGTTGCTGAAGGGGAAGCGCAGGCTGTTACAGCAGAGGAAGCGCAGACTGTTTCTGCGGAAGGACAGCACCGGCGCAAAGTCGTGGGTCTGCAAGGTGTGCGGTGCCGGTCTCATGCGTGTGTGTGGCCTTGTGCGTCGCATGTGTGCACGCAAGAGGAAGCAACGCATCACTTGTCCACATTGCGCGATGTCTTTCCCCCAAATGAGTGATCTGCCGGTAAGAGTTCAGCTTTAATCAGTTAATTCAGAGTTGATAATCGAAGAAATACACTTTCCAGGCTCACATCCACAACAATCACACAATCACGAGGGACGGTGGACACTGAAATCAGCAAGAAGCGTTCCGGGTGGAAATGAAGAAGCATGCAAACTGCGTCGCACCTACGCGCCCACAGTACTCACGACGGATCCACCCGCAATTAACTTACGTAGCGATGATGATTTGGAGGGAGTATTTTCGATGTTCGCTTTTATCTTAAACTCTACTATTATTCTTAATAATCGTTCTTATTAGTTATTCCTGTTCTTTATAATTGTTCCCTATAAATGTCTCAATTTAAAGCCGTTGATACGATTTAGTTTTCTTTATTTAAAAAAGTGTTGGCCAAACCCGAAGCTTTAATCTCACATCAAAGGAAACAAATAGATTTTGTCTTGGGTAGATACAACCAGCCTGGCAGACTGAGAGTATGCATCTTCATTCAAAAGCGTTTCGTGACGCATACTAAAAACGAAAACCTATTAAAAGGGGGAAAATCAGTTTGTAAATTCTAGATACCTGGTTTTATTTCTTTAAAGAATTCAGTCAGCATTGCAAAGTGATCTTCTTTTCTGGAGAGTAAAATCGATTTAAGAGAAGACAATTTTTGAATCTTCATTGAGGAAACAAATACTTTTTCCTTGACCATGGCATTGAGAATTCTGATGAATATAAAAATTAGCGATACTGGCCTTTTTGCTGGATTGGTACAACTTTAATAATTCGCCAATCATCATGAATGTTGCACGAAAGCCAGTGAGAGTTTAGACAGCTTAGACTATCCGTTGATTGTTTTCCGATAGAGGTTAATATTTTTGAATTTTATACCATCAACACCAGCAGCAGAGTCTTTATTTTTTAAGAGCATCACAGAAATCATCAAAAAAAAAAGACTTTTTGAGACCGTTGTTGCGGTAGTGGAAGCAAAAGGTTTTTCTGGCGGAATTTGATTTTCTATATGCAGCGAAAAGTATTTATTTCTTGGCGAGTCCCACTTCTCTATTTTGTTTTTACTTTCACCAGTGTTTTGGTAAGCAAGAACCGCCATCCAAAAATCACGATTATTGGAAGTTCTTTTAGAAATGAGATTCGAAAGCCCTTTTTGCTTTATTTTTTGCTATAATCCCATTTGCTTTCGCTTCTTTAAAAGCGTCATCATTTTCGAGAGATCCAGGAGCAGTGGCTTGTAAAAGTCTGAACAACAGTCAGATTATCATTACACAAACTCTTACATTTTTCTGATTTAAATTGTTTCCTCTTATTGTGGGGTCAGAAGTTGCTTGTTGAAAGGACATATTGATGTCATTAAAGTAGGAATTAGTTTTAAAAGTGAAGTCTTTGATCTTATTGAGTTTCGGGTTGGTCTGTCCACAAGTTTTGTGGTTTCAAATAGTTTAGCAGAGCAAATCCCAAATACGTCTTGGCTAATTTCCAAGAGATTTATAAATAGAGGAACTGGGTATATAGGCTTTTAAATTTCTTTGCTATCATAACTATTATTTTTAAGGATATCATTGGCATTTCTTGCCAAGCCAAAAGTTAACTCGGCTCTACCTAAGCTTAGAGTTTTAATGTCAATTAGCCCCATCATATCACCTCCTTGTAAAAGGTAAAAAAAAATAAGAAATTGGAAAAACTTTTTTCCTACAGCCATTTCGGTCCCGTAAGACATCTTTGAATAAAAAATCGGTTAAATAGCTTTTCTCTCTGGGGTTTTGCTACCTCTTTGTTTGAAGTTATTTATTTAAAATGTTAAAGTTCGCCACATCATATCGTTGCGCTTGCCGAAATTAAGCGTGGCGCCCTTATGTCCCACGAAGCCGGCGAAGTCGACGCGGAATCAGAGTAATGGAATGCATACCTCCAGCGACAGTGATAGGGAGGCGCTTCAGTTCCACGTCTCCAAAGAGGCACAACGGGCGAAGCGATCATCAAAAGCGGAATCGCTACAGCAAGAGCCATCGAAGTCGCGGCTAAGTGAGGAATGTAAAGACGAAGTTTCAACGTCGCCCCAGCATTTAGATCGTGTCCTCCAAAAGCAGCAACAGGAAC
The DNA here is from genome assembly GCA_922984085.1 of Sicus ferrugineus. Taxonomy (NCBI): domain Eukaryota; kingdom Metazoa; phylum Arthropoda; class Insecta; order Diptera; family Conopidae; genus Sicus; species Sicus ferrugineus. The sequence goes on from OV277351.1 coordinate 27,117,328, forward strand.
AGACGTCGCAATCAAAATCACAAAATCGGTCGACGCGAAGTCATCGGCCAAATCGGTCGATGCGACGTCATCGACAGCAAGGACCTCGCAGTATAAACTCTACACCAGTTACCGCTACCAACAACTTGTAGCTCCCGAAGTGAAGGTCTACGAAGATTTCTATTGCCCTCAGCTGTATTATTATATCTGGTAGCCGTGGTTTTAAATCATGAACCCTTTTTGTGATACTTTGAAATTAAGATTCTTTAAACTTTCTGCGTGAAGATTGTGATTTAATAAATACAAAATAATATTTGTCAAGCATACTCAAGCTGTTTGTTCTCAAGGTCAATAGAATTCCAGAAAAGATCCATATACTGTCAAATCGACAATGGAGAAGAGACTCCATCTAAAAACCAGAAATTCAAACGCTCTTGATTATGTTTGGCCTTTTCAACCTCCAGCGTAAAACTTCACGAAACCTGCCGAATGTAAAGATTAATTAAAGCTGTTTTAGTAGATGTGCAGGATGGCGAAATTACGTTTTGCATAAAATTCATAACACCTCGTAACATGTTTTGTATCCACAAGTTATTGTTGAGGGTGGAATTCGCACAACATTTGTATCTCCAAATATATATGAGACTCTCTTAAATTTGATCCAGAGATCAACTCGTATCGATAAAACTTAATAGTTCGAAAACTACTATATAACTTCTACGTAGCAGGCTTTGCTGTTAAACTTAGAAAATTTAGAAGCCTGCAATTTGTTCACAAAATTTTTCTATAAGATCAAACGTTTCTTGTGCAAAATTAATTCCTGATTCGGAAAGGACAGCGCCAATAAAGTTGACCTCACTCACCGGAATACACTATCTGAAGATAAGCATGAATACTGACGAGCCGGAGCAAGCTAGAAGTTGTGCTTCAACGGCGGAGGAAACGCCGCAGCAAATGGCCGCCTGCAGCAAGTGCGGCCGCAGTTTTACGCTCAACGAAGACCAAGTGGGCCGATGCGACCACTGCAAATTGATTTTCCGACCCAAGAGAATCCTGACGGTGAGAGTCCAGTTTTAGCTCCGGTCAAACAATCGAGAAAATTCATTTTCCAGATTCACATGACCTTTTACGGAGAAGAGCCGCAGCCCAGGGACGAATGCAAGCCAAATGTATTTGAGCTGCCTAAGGACGACGATGATTCCGAGGACGAATCCACGATAACTTCGGTTTCCCAAATCAAGAATACCGAAGTATTCTAAAATCAAAAATTGCTGATCTGTAGTTTAGCGACGAATTTCGCGTTGGCTTAAACGTTTCGGCCTGAAACTATTTCGGTATCAAAAAAAGTACTTTGCACTCTAATAACATTCCATTTACATTTCCAAAATCAAAAACAGCTACTGTGACTGCATAATTTAAAAAGAAATCATTAGAATTGTATTGAATCTTATAGTGAAAAGGAAATAAATACCAGGTAGTCTTCCGCCGGACCAGTTTTACCCAAACTTTGTGCGATTATTACTTACTGACTGAGGAATAATAATAATGTACGGATAAGGTCTGGGCGAAATTGGTAAGAAGAGCGTGGCATCGTATATGGGGAGCCTTTCACGGCCAGCTCAAGAATTGCGGAGAACCGCGTTGCGATCTGTGTGTTCGAAATTATCGAAAGTTATAAAGAAAGTTATAAAGATCATGGATGAAGCTACGACTTCCCTGCAATTCATACCACTTTGTGATATAAATTGCAATGAATGTCTTCAAATATGTCCAGTTGTGAAACGTCCTGAATTACATTAAACTGCTTTAAAACTAATAAATCCGAGCTCTGAGTATCGTATCGCACCATTTCATATACCGATTTGCAGCAATTTAGACCACATTGCGTGCTCTCAAGTGACTGAAATTGGACTCGACGACACAATAACGACGAAGCATTAAAGTTGATCCAAATACTCACAACACGACATAAGAAGTTGTCGTATGCCACATACGCAGGCATACTGAAGTCGGAACATTTCATTTGGAAAATGTATTCGATTTGATGTGCTGTGTTGTGTCTGCGAGCGGGAACGTATTTTAGCGAATTTTAAAGGATTTGAACAGGAAGGTTGACCAGCGTCAATAGGGTCAACCCAGCAAGGAGTCCACTTCAGCCCGCTGCAGCCGTATCGAGGTCCAGTTGGCACAAATGGAAGAGCAGGAGAACGCTGGCGAAGCTGGTTTTCCGGATGCACACAATATGGCGGAAGCCGAACGCGGGCAGGTGAGCCGAGAAGACTCGATTAATAGTGGCGTCGCATTTGACGACCAGACGAAAGACGACGACCCAATCAATCCCATCCCGTTGACGAGGAACAGCCCTTCTCAACAGATTTACCTCACTGAATTGAGGTCGGTCCCTGTTGAAGAATATTGGGCACACTACTCGTCAAACAGCGAGGAAGATGAAGACGAAGAGTTAGAGTCGGAGGCAGAAGCCGACTGTCATGAATCAACATCAGCCGGTAGATATGCGACGTATGAGGCGAGCTACGATGACGTCATGAATTGGCTGCAGATAACCTTCGAGCCTGAACAGTTGTCTGAAAGTGTTCCGATATGGGCAGCAGCTGCGATCGCTGCGCCTCCAGCTTTACGAAACACCAAACGCCGACGCATGTGTGGGAAGTGCGGTGCTGGCTACTCTTCGAAGCCGAATTCGACTGGCCACCGGGCCACACTTAAGGGCGTCAAACGCAACCGACGCGCACGTTGTCGCAAGCTGTTGCTGAAGGGGAAGCGCAGGCTGTTACAGCAGAGGAAGCGCAGACTGTTTCTGCGGAAGGACAGCACCGGCGCAAAGTCGTGGGTCTGCAAGGTGTGCGGTGCCGGTCTCATGCGTGTGTGTGGCCTTGTGCGTCGCATGTGTGCACGCAAGAGGAAGCAACGCATCACTTGTCCACATTGCGCGATGTCTTTCCCCCAAATGAGTGATCTGCCGGTAAGAGTTCAGCTTTAATCAGTTAATTCCGAGTTGATAATCGAAGAAATACACTTTCCAGGCTCACATCCACAACAATCACACAACCAGCCCGAGGGACGGTGGACACTGAAATCAGCAAGAAGCGCTCCGGGTGGAAATGAAGAGGCATGCAAACTGCGTCGCACCTACGCGCCCACAGTACTCACGACGGATCCACCCGCAATTAACTTACGTAGCGATGATGATTTGGAGGGAGAATTTTCGATGTTCGCTTTTATCTTAAACTCTACTATTATTCTTAATAATCGTTCTTATCAATTATTCTTAATAATCGTTCTTATTAGTTATTCCTGTTCTTTATAATTGTTCCCTATAAATGTCTCAATTTAAAGCCGTTGATACGATTTAGTTTTCTTTATTTAAAAAAGTGTTGGCCAAACCCGAAGCTTTAATCTCACATCAAAAGAAACAAATAGATTTTGTCTTGGGTAGATACAACCAGCCTGGCAGACTGAGAGTATGCAACTTCATTCAAAAGCGTTTCGTGACGCATACTAAAAACGAAAACCTATTAAAAGGGGGAAAATCAGTTTGTAAATTCTAGATACCTGGTTTTATTTCTTTAAAGAATTCAGTCAGCATTGCAAAGTGATCTTCTTTTCTGGAGAGTAAAATCGATTTAAGAGAAGACAATTTTTGAATCTTCATTGAGGAAACAAATACTTTTTCCTTGACCATGGCATTGAGAATTCTGATGAATATAAAAATTAGCGATACTGGCCTTTTTGCTGGATTGGTACAACTTTAATAATTCGCCAATCATCATGAATGTTGCACGAAAGCCAGTGAGAGTTTAGACAGCTTAGACTATCCGTTGATTGTTTTCCGATAGAGGTTAATATTTTTGAATTTTATACCATCAACACCAGCAGCAGAGTCTTTATTTTTTAAGAGCATCACAGAAATCATCAAAAAAAAAGACTTTTTGAGACCGTTGTTGCGGTAGTGGAAGCAAAAGGTTTTTCTGGCGGAATTTGATTTTCTATATGCAGCGAAAAGTATTTATTTCTTGACGAGTCCCACTTCTCTATTTTGTTTTTACTTTCACCAGTGTTTTGGTAAGCAAGAACCGCCATCCAAAAATCACGATTATTGGAAGTTCTTTTAGAAACGAGATTCGAAAGCCCTTTTTGCTTTATTTTTTGCTATAATCCCATTTGCTTTCGCTTCTTTAAAAGCGTCATCATTTTCGAGAGATCCAGGAGCAGTGGCTTGTAAAAGTCTGAACAACAGTCAGATTATCATTACACAAACTCTTACATTTTTCTGATTTAAATTGTTTCCTCTTATTGTGGGGTCAGAAGTTGCTTGTTGAAAGGCCATATTGATGTCATTAAAGTAGGAATTAGTTTTAAAAGTGAAGTCTTTGATCTTATTGAGTTTCGGGTTGGTCTGTCCACAAGTTTTGTGGTTTCAAATAGTTTAGCAGAGCAAATCCCAAATACGTCTTGGCTAATTTCCAAGAGATTTATAAATAGAGGAACTGGGTATATAGGCTTTTAAATTTCTTTGCTATCATAACTATTATTTTTAAGGATATCATTGGCATTTCTTGCCAAGCCAAAAGTTAACTCGCTCTACCTAAGCTTAGAGTTTTAATGTCAATTAGCCCCATCATATCACCTCCTTGTAAAAGGTAAAAAAAATAAGAAATTGGAAAAACTTTTTTCCTACAGCCATTTCGGTCCCGTAAGACATCTTTGAATAAAAAATCGGTTAAATAGCTTTTCTCTCTGGGGTTTTGCTACCTCTTTGTTTGAAGTTATTTATTTAAAATGTTAAAGTTCGCCACATCATATCGTTGCGCTTGCCGAAATTAAGCGTGGCGCCCTTATGTCCCACGAAGCCGGCGAAGTCGACGCGGAATCAGAGTAATGGAATGCATACCTCCAGCGACAGTGATAGGGAGGCGCTTCAGTTCCACGTCTCCAAAGAGGCACAACGGGCGAAGCGATCATCAAAAGCGGAATCGCTACAGCAAGAGCCATCGAAGTCGCGGCTAAGTGAGGAATGTAAAGACGAAGTTTCAACGTCGCCCCAGCATTTAGATCGTGTCCTCCAAAAGCAGCAACAGGAACAGACGTCGCAATCAAAATCACAAAATCGGTCGACGCGAAGTCATCGGCCAAATCGGTCGATGCGACGTCATCGACAGCAAGGACCTCGCAGTATAAACTCTACACCAGTTACCGCTACCAACAACTTGTAGCTCCCGAAGTGAAGGTCTACGAAGATTTCTATTGCCCTCAGCTGTATTATTATATCTGGTAGCCGTGGTTTTAAATCATGAACCCTTTTTGTGATACTTTGAAATTAAGATTCTTTAAACTTTCTGCGTGAAGATTGTGATTTAATAAATACAAAATAATATTTGTCAAGCATACTCAAGCTGTTTGTTCTCAAGGTCAATAGAATTCCAGAAAAGATCCATATACTGTCAAATCGACAATGGAGAAGAGACTCCATCTAAAAACCAGAAATTCAAACGCTCTTGATTATGTTTGGCCTTTTCAACCTCCAGCGTAAAACTTCACGAAACCTGCCGAATGTAAAGATTAATTAAAGCTGTTTTAGTAGATGTGCAGGATGGCGAAATTACGTTTTGCATAAAATTCATAACACCTCGTAACATGTTTTGTATCCACAAGTTATTGTTGAGGGTGGAATTCGCACAACATTTGTATCTCCAAATATATATGAGACTCTCTTAAATTTGATCCAGAGATCAACTCGTATCGATAAAACTTAATAGTTCGAAAACTACTATATAACTTCTACGTAGCAGGCTTTGCTGTTAAACTTAGAAAATTTAGAAGCCTGCAATTTGTTCACAAAATTTTTCTATAAGATCAAACGTTTCTTGTGCAAAATTAATTCCTGATTCGGAAAGGACAGCGCCAATAAAGTTGACCTCACTCACCGGAATACACTATCTGAAGATAAGCATGAATACTGACGAGCCGGAGCAAGCTAGAAGTTGTGCTTCAACGGCGGAGGAAACGCCGCAGCAAATGGCCGCCTGCAGCAAGTGCGGCCGCAGTTTTACGCTCAACGAAGACCAAGTGGGCCGATGCGACCACTGCAAATTGATTTTCCGACCCAAGAGAATCCTGACGGTGAGAGTCCAGTTTTAGCTCCGGTCAAACAATCGAGAAAATTCATTTTCCAGATTCACATGACCTTTTACGGAGAAGAGCCGCAGCCCAGGGACGAATGCAAGCCAAATGTATTTGAGCTGCCTAAGGACGACGATGATTCCGAGGACGAATCCACGATAACTTCGGTTTCCCAAATCAAGAATACCGAAGTATTCTAAAATCAAAAATTGCTGATCTGTAGTTTAGCGACGAATTTCGCGTTGGCTTAAACGTTTCGGCCTGAAACTATTTCGGTATCAAAAAAAGTACTTTGCACTCTAATAACATTCCATTTACATTTCCAAAATCAAAAACAGCTACTGTGACTGCATAATTTAAAAAGAAATCATTAGAATTGTATTGAATCTTATAGTGAAAAGGAAATAAATACCAGGTAGTCTTCCGCCGGACCAGTTTTACCCAAACTTTGTGCGATTATTACTTACTGACTGAGGAATAATAATAATGTACGGATAAGGTCTGGGCGAAATTGGTAAGAAGAGCGTGGCATCGTATATGGGGAGCCTTTCACGGCCAGCTCAAGAATTGCGGAGAACCGTGTTGCGATCTGTGTGTTCGAAATTATCGAAAGTTATAAAGAAAGTTATAAAGATCATGGATGAAGCTACGACTTCCCTGCAATTCATACCACTTTGTGATATAAATTGCAATGAATGTCTTCAAATATGTCCAGTTGTGAAACGTCCTGAATTACATTAAACTGCTTTAAAACTAATAAATCCGAGCTCTGAGTATCGTATCGCACCATTTCATATACCGATTTGCAGCAATTTAGACCACATTGCGTGCTCTCAAGTGACTGAAATTGGACTCGACCACACAATAACGACGAACCATTAAAGTTGATCCAAATACTCACAACACGACATAAGAAGTTGTCGTATGCCACATACGCAGGCATACTGAAGTCGGAACATTTCATTTGGAAAATGTATTCGATTTGATGTGCTGTGTTGTGTCTGCGAGCGGGAACGTATTTTAGCGAATTTTAAAGGATTTGAACAGGAAGGTTGACCAGCGTCAATAGGGTCAACCCAGCAAGGAGTCCACTTCAGCCCGCTGCAGCCGTATCGAGGTCCAGTTGGCACAAATGGAAGAGCAGGAGAACGCTGGCGAAGCTGGTTTTCCGGATGCACACAATATGGCGGAAGCCGAACGCGGGCAGGTGAGCCGAGAAGACTCGATTAATAGTGGCGTCGCATTTGACGACCAGACGAAAGACGACGACCCAATCAATCCCATCCCGTTGACGAGGAACAGCCCTTCTCAACAGATTTACCTCACTGAATTGAGGTCGGTCCCTGTTGAAGAATATTGGGCACACTACTCGTCAAACAGCGAGGAAGATGAAGACGAAGAGTTAGAGTCGGAGGCAGAAGCCGACTGTCATGAATCAACATCAGCCGGTAGATATGCGACGTATGAGGCGAGCTACGATGACGTCATGAATTGGCTGCAGATAACCTTCGAGCCTGAACAGTTGTCTGAAAGTGTTCCGATATGGGCAGCAGCTGCGATCGCTGCGCCTCCAGCTTTACGAAACACCAAACGCCGACGCATGTGTGGGAAGTGCGGTGCTGGCTACTCTTCGAAGCCGAATTCGACTGGCCACCGGGCCACACTTAAGGGCGTCAAACGTCGTAAAATCGATTTAAGAGAAGACAATTTTTGAATCTTCATTGAGGAAACAAATACTTTTTCCTTGACCATGGCATTGAGAATTCTGATGAATATAAAAATTAGCGATACTGGCCTTTTTGCTGGATTGGTACAACTTTAATAATTCGCCAATCATCATGAATGTTGCACGAAAGCCAGTGAGAGTTTAGACAGCTTAGACTATCCGTTGATTGTTTTCCGATAGAGCTTTAATATTTTTGTATTTTATACCATCAACACCAGCAGCAGAGTCTTTATTTTTTAAGAGCATCACAGAAATCATCAAAAAAAAAGACTTTTTGAGACCGTTGTTGCGGTAGTGGAAGCAAAAGGTTTTTCTGGCGGAATTTGATTTTCTATATGCAGCGAAAAGTATTTATTTCTTGACGAGTCCCACTTCTCTATTTTGTTTTTACTTTCACCAGTGTTTTGGTAAGCAAGAACCGCCATCCAAAAATCACGATTATTGGAAGTTCTTTTAGAAATGAGATTCGAAAGCCCTTTTTGCTTTATTTTTTGCTATAATCCCATTTGCTTTCGCTTCTTTAAAAGCGTCATCATTTTCGAGAGATCCAGGAGCAGTGGCTTGTAAAAGTCTGAACAACAGTCAGATTATCATTACACAAACTCTTACATTTTTCTGATTTAAATTGTTTCCTCTTATTGTGGGGTCAGAAGTTGCTTGTTGAAAGGCCATATTGATGTCATTAAAGTAGGAATTAGTTTTAAAAGTGAAGTCTTTGATCTTATTGAGTTTCGGGTTGGTCTGTCCACAAGTTTTGTGGTTTCAAATAGTTTAGCAGAGCAAATCCCAAATACGTCTTGGCTAATTTCCAAGAGATTTATAAATAGAGGAACTGGGTATATAGGCTTTTAAATTTCTTTGCTATCATAACTATTATTTTTAAGGATATCATTGGCATTTCTTGCCAAGCCAAAAGTTAACTCGCTCTACCTAAGCTTAGAGTTTTAATGTCAATTAGCCCCATCATATCACCTCCTTGTAAAAGGTAAAAAAAATAAGAAATTGGAAAAACTTTTTTCCTACAGCCATTTCGGTCCCGTAAGACATCTTTGAATAAAAAATCGGTTAAATAGCTTTTCTCTCTGGGGTTTTGCTACCTCTTTGTTTGAAGTTATTTATTTAAAATGTTAAAGTTCGCCACATCATATCGTTGCGCTTGCCGAAATTAAGCGTGGCGCCCTTATGTCCCACGAAGCCGACGAAGTCGACGCGGAATCAGAGTAATGGAATGCATACCTCCAGCGACAGTGATAGGGAGGCGCTTCAGTTCCACGTCTCCAAAGAGGCACAACGGGCGAAGCGATCATCAAAAGCGGAATCGCTACAGCAAGAGCCATCGAAGTCGCGGCTAAGTGAGGAATGTAAAGACGAAGTTTCAACGTCGCCCCAGCATTTAGATCGTGTCCTCCAAAAGCAGCAACAGGAACAGACGTCGCAATCAAAATCACAAAATCGGTCGACGCGAAGTCATCGGCCAAATCGGTCGATGCGACGTCATCGACAGCAAGGACCATCGCAGTATAAACTCTACACCAGTTACCGCTACCAACAACTTGTAGCTCCCGAAGTGAAGGTCTACGAAGATTTCTATTGCCCTCAGCTGTATTATTATATCTGGTAGCCGTGGTTTTAAATCATGAACCCTTTTTGTGATACTTTGAAATTAAGATTCTTTAAACTTTCTGCGTGAAGATTGTGATTTAATAAATACAAAATAATATTTGTCAAGCATACTCAAGCTGTTTGTTCTCAAGGTCAATAGAATTCCAGAAAAGATCCATATACTGTCAAATCGACAATGGAGAAGAGACTCCATCTAAAAACCAGAAATTCAAACGCTCTTGATTATGTTTGGCCTTTTCAACCTCCAGCGTAAAACTTCACGAAACCTGCCGAATGTAAAGATTAATTAAAGCTGTTTTAGTAGATGTGCAGGATGGCGAAATTACGTTTTGCATAAAATTCATAACACCTCGTAACATGTTTTGTATCCACAAGTTATTGTTGAGGGTGGAATTCGCACAACATTTGTATCTCCAAATATATATGAGACTCTCTTAAATTTGATCCAGAGATCAACTCGTATCGATAAAACTTAATAGTTCGAAAACTACTATATAACTTCTACGTAGCAGGCTTTGCTGTTAAACTTAGAAAATTTAGAAGCCTGCAATTTGTTCACAAAATTTTTCTATAAGATCAAACGTTTCTTGTGCAAAATTAATTCCTGATTCGGAAAGGACAGCGCCAATAAAGTTGACCTCACTCACCGGAATACACTATCTGAAGATAAGCATGAATACTGACGAGCCGGAGCAAGCTAGAAGTTGTGCTTCAACGGCGGAGGAAACGCCGCAGCAAATGGCCGCCTGCAGCAAGTGCGGCCGCAGTTTTACGCTCAACGAAGACCAAGTGGGCCGATGCGACCACTGCAAATTGATTTTCCGACCCAAGAGAATCCTGACGGTGAGAGTCCAGTTTTAGCTCCGGTCAAACAATCGAGAAAATTCATTTTCCAGATTCACATGACCTTTTACGGAGAAGAGCCGCAGCCCAGGGACGAATGCAAGCCAAATGTATTTGAGCTGCCTAAGGACGACGACGATTCCGAGGACGAATCCACGATAACTTCGGTTTCCCAAATCAAGAATACCGAAGTATTCTAAAATCAAAAATTGCTGATCTGTAGTTTAGCGACGAATTTCGCGTTGGCTTAAACGTTTCGGCCTGAAACTATTTCGGTATCAAAAAAAGTACTTTGCACTCTAATAACATTCCATTTACATTTCCAAAATCAAAAACAGCTACTGTGACTGCATAATTTAAAAAGAAATCATTAGAATTGTATTGAATCTTATAGTGAAAAGGAAATAAATACCAGGTAGTCTTCCGCCGGACCAGTTTTACCCAAACTTTGTGCGATTATTACTTACTGACTGAGGAATAATAATAATGTACGGATAAGGTCTGGGCGAAATTGGTAAGAAGAGCGTGGCATCGTATATGGGGAGCCTTTCACGGCCAGCTCAAGAATTGCGGAGAACCGCGTTGCGATCTGTGTGTTCGAAATTATCGAAAGTTATAAAGAAAGTTATAAAGATCATGGATGAAGCTACGACTTCCCTGCAATTCATACCACTTTGTGATATAAATTGCAATGAATGTCTTCAAATATGTCCAGTTGTGAAACGTCCTGAATTACATTAAACTGCTTTAAAACTAATAAATCCGAGCTCTGAGTATCGTATCGCACCATTTCATATACCGATTTGCAGCAATTTAGACCACATTGCGTGCTCTCAAGTGACTGAAATTGGACTCGACCACACAATAACGACGAACCATTAAAGTTGATCCAAATACTCACAACACGACATAAGAAGTTGTCGTATGCCACATACGCAGGCATACTGAAGTCGGAACATTTCATTTGGAAAATGTATTCGATTTGATGTGCTGTGTTGTGTCTGCGAGCGGGAACGTATTTTAGCGAATTTTAAAGGATTTTAACAGGAAGGTTGACCAGCGTCAATAGGGTCAACCCAGCAAGGAGTCCACTTCAGCCCGCTGCAGCCGTATCGAGGTCCAGTTGGCACAAATGGAAGAGCAGGAGAACGCTGGCGAAGCTGGTTTTCCGGATGCACACAATATGGCGGAAGCCGAATGCGGGCAGGTGAGCCGAGAAGACTCGATTAATAGTGGCGTCGCATTTGACGACCAGACGAAAGACGACGACCCAATCAATCCCATCCCGTTGACGAGGAACAGCCCTTCTCAACAGATTTACCTCACTGAATTGAGGTCGGTCCCTGTTGAAGAATATTGGGCACACTACTCGTCAAACAGCGAGGAAGATGAAGACGAAGAGTTAGAATCGGAGGCAGAAGCCGACTGTCATGAATCAACATCAGCCGGTAGATATGCGACGTATGAGGCGAGCTACGATGACGTCATGAATTGGCTGCAGATAACCTTCGAGCCTGAACAGTTGTCTGAAAGTGTTCCGATATGGGCAGCAGCTGCGATCGCTGCGCCTCCAGCTTTACGAAACACCAAACGCCGACGCATGTGTGGGAAGTGCGGTGCTGGCTACTCTTCGAAGCCGAATTCGACTGGCCACCGGGCCACACTTAAGGGCGTCAAACGCAACCGACGCGCACGTTGTCGCAAGCTGTTGCTGAAGGGGAAGCGCAGGCTGTTACAGCAGAGGAAGCGCAGACTGTTTCTGCGGAAGGACAGCACCGGCGCAAAGTCGTGGGTCTGCAAGGTGTGCGGTGCCGGTCTCATGCGTGTGTGTGGCCTTGTGCGTCGCATGTGTGCACGCAAGAGGAAACAACGCATCACTTGCCCACATTGCGCGATGTCTTTCCCCCAAATGAGTGATCTGCCGGTAAGAGTTCAGCTTTAATCAGTTAATTCCGAGTTGATAATCGAAGAAATACACTTTCCAGGCTCACATCCACAACAATCACACAACCAGCCCGAGGGACGGTGGACACTGAAATCAGCAAGAAGCGCTCCGGGTGGAAATGAAGAGGCATGCAAACTGCGTCGCACCTACGCGCCCACAGTACTCACGACGGATCCACCCGCAATTAACTTACGTAGCGATGATGATTTGGAGGGAGAATTTTCGATGTTCGCTTTTATCTTAAACTCTACTATTATTCTTAATAATCGTTCTTATTAGTTATTCCTGTTCTTTATAATTGTTCCCTATAAATGTCTCAATTTAAAGCCGTTGATACGATTTAGTTTTCTTTATTTAAAAAAGTGTTGGCCATACCCGAAGCTTTAATCTCACATCAAAGGAAACAAATAGATTTTGTCTTGGGTAGATACAACCAGCCTGGCAGACTGAGAGTATGCATCTTCATTCAAAAGCGTTTCGTGACGCATACTAAAAACGAAAACCTATTAAAAGGGGGAAAATCAGTTTGTAAATTCTAGATACCTGGTTTTATTTCTTTAAAGAATTCAGTCAGCATTGCAAAGTGATCTTCTTTTCTGGAGAGTAAAATCGATTTAAGAGAAGACAATTTTTGAATCTTCATTGAGGAAACAAATACTTTTTCCTTGACCATGGCATTGAGAATTCTGATGAATATAAAAATTAGCGATACTGGCCTTTTTGCTGGATTGGTACAACTTTAATAATTCGCCAATCATCATGAATGTTGCACGAAAGCCAGTGAGAGTTTAGACAGCTTAGACTATCCGTTGATTGTTTTCCGATAGAGCTTTAATATTTTTGTATTTTATACCATCAACACCAGCAGCAGAGTCTTTATTTTTTAAGAGCATCACAGAAATCATCAAAAAAAAAGACTTTTTGAGACCGTTGTTGCGGTAGTGGAAGCAAAAGGTTTTTCTGGCGGAATTTGATTTTCTATATGCAGCGAAAAGTATTTATTTCTTGACGAGTCCCACTTCTCTATTTTGTTTTTACTTTCACCAGTGTTTTGGTAAGCAAGAACCGCCATCCAAAAATCACGATTATTGGAAGTTCTTTTAGAAATGAGATTCGAAAGCCCTTTTTGCTTTATTTTTTGCTATAATCCCATTTGCTTTCGCTTCTTTAAAAGCGTCATCATTTTCGAGAGATCCAGGAGCAGTGGCTTGTAAAAGTCTGAACAACAGTCAGATTATCATTACACAAACTCTTACATTTTTCTGATTTAAATTGTTTCCTCTTATTGTGGGGTCAGAAGTTGCTTGTTGAAAGGCCATATTGATGTCATTAAAGTAGGAATTAGTTTTAAAAGTGAAGTCTTTGATCTTATTGAGTTTCGGGTTGGTCTGTCCACAAGTTTTGTGGTTTCAAATAGTTTAGCAGAGCAAATCCCAAATACGTCTTGGCTAATTTCCAACAGATTTATAAATAGAGGAACTGGGTATATAGGCTTTTAAATTTCTTTGCTATCATAACTATTATTTTTAAGGATATCATTGGCATTTCTTGCCAAGCCAAAAGTTAACTCGGCTCTACCTAAGCTTAGAGTTTTAATGTCAATTAGCCCCATCATATCACCTCCTTGTAAAAGGTAAAAAAAATAAGAAATTGGAAAAACTTTTTTCCTACAGCCATTTCGGTCCCGTAAGACATCTTTGAATAAAAAATCGGTTAAATAGCTTTTCTCTCTGGGGTTTTGCTACCTCTTTGTTTGAAGTTATTTATTTAAAATGTTAAAGTTCGCCACATCATATCGTTGCGCTTGCCGAAATTAAGCGTGGCGCCCTTATGTCCCACGAAGCCGGCGAAGTCGACGCGGAATCAGAGTAATGGAATGCATACCTCCAGCGACAGTGATAGGGAGGCGCTTCAGTTCCACGTCTCCAAAGAGGCACAACGGGCGAAGCGATCATCAAAAGCGGAATCGCTACAGCAAGAGCCATCGAAGTCGTGGCTAAGTGAGGAATGTAAAGACGAAGTTTCAACGTCGCCCCAGCATTTAGATCGTGTCCTCCAAAAGCAGCAACAGGAACAGACGTCGCAATCAAAATCACAAAATCGGTCGACGCGAAGTCATCGGCCAAATCGGTCGATGCGACGTCATCGACAGCAAGGACCATCGCAGTATAAACTCTACACCAGTTACCGCTACCAACAACTTGTAGCTCCCGAAGTGAAGGTCTACGAAGATTTCTATTGCCCTCAGCTGTATTATTATATCTGGTAGCCGTGGTTTTAAATCATGAACCCTTTTTGTGATACTTTGAAATTAAGATTCTTTAAACTTTCTGCGTGAAGATTGTGATTTAATAAATACAAAATAATATTTGTCAAGCATACTCAAGCTGTTTGTTCTCAAGGTCAATAGAATTCCAGAAAAGATCCATATACTGTCAAATCGACAATGGAGAAGAGACTCCATCTAAAAACCAGAAATTCAAACGCTCTTGATTATGTTTGGCCTTTTCAACCTCCAGCGTAAAACTTCACGAAACCTGCCGAATGTAAAGATTAATTAAAGCTGTTTTAGTAGATGTGCAGGATGGCGAAATTACGTTTTGCATAAAATTCATAACACCTCGTAACATGTTTTGTATCCACAAGTTATTGTTGAGGGTGGAATTCGCACAACATTTGTATCTCCAAATATATATGAGACTCTCTTAAATTTGATCCAGAGATCAACTCGTATCGATAAAACTTAATAGTTCGAAAACTACTATATAACTTCTACGTAGCAGGCTTTGCTGTTAAACTTAGAAAATTTAGAAGCCTGCAATTTGTTCACAAAATTTTTCTATAAGATCAAACGTTTCTTGTGCAAAATTAATTCCTGATTCGGAAAGGACAGCGCCAATAAAGTTGACCTCACTCACCGGAATACACTATCTGAAGATAAGCATGAATACTGACGAGCCGGAGCAAGCTAGAAGTTGTGCTTCAACGGCGGAGGAAACGCCGCAGCAAATGGCCGCCTGCAGCAAGTGCGGCCGCAGTTTTACGCTCAACGAAGACCAAGTGGGCCGATGCGACCACTGCAAATTGATTTTCCGACCCAAGAGAATCCTGACGGTGAGAGTCCAGTTTTAGCTCCGGTCAAACAATCGAGAAAATTCATTTTCCAGATTCACATGACCTTTTACGGAGAAGAGCCGCAGCCCAGGGACGAATGCAAGCCAAATGTATTTGAGCTGCCTAAGGACGACGACGATTCCGAGGACGAATCCACGATAACTTCGGTTTCCCAAATCAAGAATACCGAAGTATTCTAAAATCAAAAATTGCTGATCTGTAGTTTAGCGACGAATTTCGCGTTGGCTTAAACGTTTCGGCCTGAAACTATTTCGGTATCAAAAAAAGTACTTTGCACTCTAATAACATTCCATTTACATTTCCAAAATCAAAAACAGCTACTGTGACTGCATAATTTAAAAAGAAATCATTAGAATTGTATTGAATCTTATAGTGAAAAGGAAATAAATACCAGGTAGTCTTCCGCCTGACCAGTTTTACCCAAACTTTGTGCGATTATTACTTACTGACTGAGGAATAATAATAATGTACGGATAAGGTCTGGGCGAAATTGGTAAGAAGAGCGTGGCATCGTATATGGGGAGCCTTTCACGGCCAGCTCAAGAATTGCGGAGAACCGCGTTGCGATCTGTGTGTTCGAAATTATCGAAAGTTATAAAGAAAATTATAAAGATCATGGATGAAGCTACGACTTCCCTGCAATTCATACCACTTTGTGATATAAATTGCAATGAATGTCTTCAAATATGTCCAGTTGTGAAACGTCCTGAATTACATTAAACTGCTTTAAAACTAATAAATCCGAGCTCTGAGTATCGTATCGCACCATTTCATATACCGATTTGCAGCAATTTAGACCACATTGCGTGCTCTCAAGTGACTGAAATTGGACTCGACCACACAATAACGACGAACCATTAAAGTTGATCCAAATACTCACAACACGACATAAGAAGTTGTCGTATGCCACATACGCAGGCATACTGAAGTCGGAACATTTCATTTGGAAAATGTATTCGATTTGATGTGCTGTGTTGTGTCTGCGAGCGGGAACGTATTTTAGCGAATTTTAAAGGATTTTAACAGGAAGGTTGACCAGCGTCAATAGGGTCAACCCAGCAAGGAGTCCACTTCAGCCCGCTGCAGCCGTATCGAGGTCCAGTTGGCACAAATGGAAGAGCAGGAGAACGCTGGCGAAGCTGGTTTTCCGGATGCACACAATATGGCGGAAGCCGAATGCGGGCAGGTGAGCCGAGAAGACTCGATTAATAGTGGCGTCGCATTTGACGACCAGACGAAAGACGACGACCCAATCAATCCCATCCCGTTGACGAGGAACAGCCCTTCTCAACAGATTTACCTCACTGAATTGAGGTCGGTCCCTGTTGAAGAATATTGGGCACACTACTCGTCAAACAGCGAGGAAGATGAAGACGAAGAGTTAGAATCGGAGGCAGAAGCCGACTGTCATGAATCAACATCAGCCGGTAGATATGCGACGTATGAGGCGAGCTACGATGACGTCATGAATTGGCTGCAGATAACCTTCGAGCCTGAACAGTTGTCTGAAAGTGTTCCGATATGGGCAGCAGCTGCGATCGCTGCGCCTCCAGCTTTACGAAACACCAAACGCCGACGCATGTGTGGGAAGTGCGGTGCTGGCTACTCTTCGAAGCCGAATTCGACTGGCCACCGGGCCACACTTAAGGGCGTCAAACGCAACCGACGCGCACGTTGTCGCAAGCTGTTGCTGAAGGGGAAGCGCAGGCTGTTACAGCAGAGGAAGCGCAGACTGTTTCTGCGGAAGGACAGCACCGGCGCAAAGTCGTGGGTCTGCAAGGTGTGCGGTGCCGGTCTCATGCGTGTGTGTGGCCTTGTGCGTCGCATGTGTGCACGCAAGAGGAAGCAACGCATCACTTGCCCACATTGCGCGATGTCTTTCCCCCAAATGAGTGATCTGCCGGTAAGAGTTCAGCTTTAATCAGTTAATTCCGAGTTGATAATCGAAGAAATACACTTTCCAGGCTCACATCCACAACAATCACACAACCAGCCCGAGGGACGGTGGACACTGAAATCAGCAAGAAGCGCTCCGGGTGGAAATGAAGAGGCATGCAAACTGCGTCGCACCTACGCGCCCACAGTACTCACGACGGATCCACCCGCAATTAACTTACGTAGCGATGATGATTTGGAGGGAGAATTTTCGATGTTCGCTTTTATCTTAAACTCTACTATTATTCTTAATAATCGTTCTTATTAGTTATTCCTGTTCTTTATAATTGTTCCCTATAAATGTCTCAATTTAAAGCCGTTGATACGATTTAGTTTTCTTTATTTAAAAAAGTGTTGGCCATACCCGAAGCTTTAATCTCACATCAAAGGAAACAAATAGATTTTGTCTTGGGTAGATACAACCAGCCTGGCAGACTGAGAGTATGCATCTTCATTCAAAAGCGTTTCGTGACGCATACTAAAAACGAAAACCTATTAAAAGGGGGAAAATCAGTTTGTAAATTCTAGATACCTGGTTTTATTTCTTTAAAGAATTCAGTCAGCATTGCAAAGTGATCTTCTTTTCTGGAGAGTAAAATCGATTTAAGAGAAGACAATTTTTGAATCTTCATTGAGGAAACAAATACTTTTTCCTTGACCATGGCATTGAGAATTCTGATGAATATAAAAATTAGCGATACTGGCCTTTTTGCTGGATTGGTACAACTTTAATAATTCGCCAATCATCATGAATGTTGCACGAAAGCCAGTGAGAGTTTAGACAGCTTAGACTATCCGTTGATTGTTTTCCGATAGAGCTTTAATATTTTTGTATTTTATACCATCAACACCAGCAGCAGAGTCTTTATTTTTTAAGAGCATCACAGAAATCATCAAAAAAAAAGACTTTTTGAGACCGTTGTTGCGGTAGTGGAAGCAAAAGGTTTTTCTGGCGGAATTTGATTTTCTATATGCAGCGAAAAGTATTTATTTCTTGACGAGTCCCACTTCTCTATTTTGTTTTTACTTTCACCAGTGTTTTGGTAAGCAAGAACCGCCATCCAAAAATCACGATTATTGGAAGTTCTTTTAGAAATGAGATTCGAAAGCCCCTTTTGCTTTATTTTTTGCTATAATCCCATTTGCTTTCGCTTCTTCAAAAGCGTCATCATTTTCGAGAGATCCAGGAGCAGTGGCTTGTAAAAGTCTGAACAACAGTCAGATTATCATTACACAAACTCTTACATTTTTCTGATTTAAATTGTTTCCTCTTATTGTGGGGTCAGAAGTTGCTTGTTGAAAGGCCATATTGATGTCATTAAAGTAGGAATTAGTTTTAAAAGTGAAGTCTTTGATCTTATTGAGTTTCGGGTTGGTCTGTCCACAAGTTTTGTGGTTTCAAATAGTTTAGCAGAGCAAATCCCAAATACGTCTTGGCTAATTTCCAAGAGATTTATAAATAGAGGAACTGGGTATATAGGCTTTTAAATTTCTTTGCTATCATAACTATTATTTTTAAGGATATCATTGGCATTTCTTGCCAAGCCAAAAGTTAACTCGCTCTACCTAAGCTTAGAGTTTTAATGTCAATTAGCCCCATCATATCACCTCCTTGTAAAAGGTAAAAAAAATAAGAAATTGGAAAAACTTTTTTCCTACAGCCATTTCGGTCCCGTAAGACATCTTTGAATAAAAAATCGGTTAAATAGCTTTTCTCTCTGGGGTTTTGCTACCTCTTTGTTTGAAGTTATTTATTTAAAATGTTAAAGTTCGCCACATCATATCGTTGCGCTTGCCGAAATTAAGCGTGGCGCCCTTATGTCCCACGAAGCCGGCGAAGTCGACGCGGAATCAGAGTAATGGAATGCATACCTCCAGCGACAGTGATAGGGAGGCGCTTCAGTTCCACGTCTCCAAAGAGGCACAACGGGCGAAGCGATCATCAAAAGCGGAATCGCTACAGCAAGAGCCATCGAAGTCGCGGCTAAGTGAGGAATGTAAAGACGAAGTTTCAACGTCGCCCCAGCATTTAGATCGTGTCCTCCAAAAGCAGCAACAGGAACAGACGTCGCAATCAAAATCACAAAATCGGTCGACGCGAAGTCATCGGCCAAATCGGTCGATGCGACGTCATCGACAGCAAGGACCATCGCAGTATAAACTCTACACCAGTTACCGCTACCAACAACTTGTAGCTCCCGAAGTGAAGGTCTACGAAGATTTCTATTGCCCTCAGCTGTATTATTATATCTGGTAGCCGTGGTTTTAAATCATGAACCCTTTTTGTGATACTTTGAAATTAAGATTCTTTAAACTTTCTGCGTGAAGATTGTGATTTAATAAATACAAAATAATATTTGTCAAGCATACTCAAGCTGTTTGTTCTCAAGGTCAATAGAATTCCAGAAAAGATCCATATACTGTCAAATCGACAATGGAGAAGAGACTCCATCTAAAAACCAGAAATTCAAACGCTCTTGATTATGTTTGGCCTTTTCAACCTCCAGCGTAAAACTTCACGAAACCTGCCGAATGTAAAGATTAATTAAAGCTGTTTTAGTAGATGTGCAGGATGGCGAAATTACGTTTTGCATAAAATTCATAACACCTCGTAACATGTTTTGTATCCACAAGTTATTGTTGAGGGTGGAATTCGCACAACATTTGTATCTCCAAATATATATGAGACTCTCTTAAATTTGATCCAGAGATCAACTCGTATCGATAAAACTTAATAGTTCGAAAACTACTATATAACTTCTACGTAGCAGGCTTTGCTGTTAAACTTAGAAAATTTAGAAGCCTGCAATTTGTTCACAAAATTTTTCTATAAGATCAAACGTTTCTTGTGCAAAATTAATTCCTGATTCGGAAAGGACAGCGCCAATAAAGTTGACCTCACTCACCGGAATACACTATCTGAAGATAAGCATGAATACTGACGAGCCGGAGCAAGCTAGAAGTTGTGCTTCAACGGCGGAGGAAACGCCGCAGCAAATGGCCGCCTGCAGCAAGTGCGGCCGCAGTTTTACGCTCAACGAAGACCAAGTGGGCCGATGCGACCACTGCAAATTGATTTTCCGACCCAAGAGAATCCTGACGGTGAGAGTCCAGTTTTAGCTCCGGTCAAACAATCGAGAAAATTCATTTTCCAGATTCACATGACCTTTTACGGAGAAGAGCCGCAGCCCAGGGACGAATGCAAGCCAAATGTATTTGAGCTGCCTAAGGACGACGACGATTCCGAGGACGAATCCACGATAACTTCGGTTTCCCAAATCAAGAATACCGAAGTATTCTAAAATCAAAAATTGCTGATCTGTAGTTTAGCGACGAATTTCGCGTTGGCTTAAACGTTTCGGCCTGAAACTATTTCGGTATCAAAAAAAGTACTTTGCACTCTAATAACATTCCATTTACATTTCCAAAATCAAAAACAGCTACTGTGACTGCATAATTTAAAAAGAAATCATTAGAATTGTATTGAATCTTATAGTGAAAAGGAAATAAATACCAGGTAGTCTTCCGCCTGACCAGTTTTACCCAAACTTTGTGCGATTATTACTTACTGACTGAGGAATAATAATAATGTACGGATAAGGTCTGGGCGAAATTGGTAAGAAGAGCGTGGCATCGTATATGGGGAGCCTTTCACGGCCAGCTCAAGAATTGCGGAGAACCGCGTTGCGATCTGTGTGTTCGAAATTATCGAAAGTTATAAAGAAAATTATAAAGATCATGGATGAAGCTACGACTTCCCTGCAATTCATACCACTTTGTGATATAAATTGCAATGAATGTCTTCAAATATGTCCAGTTGTGAAACGTCCTGAATTACATTAAACTGCTTTAAAACTAATAAATCCGAGCTCTGAGTATCGTATCGCACCATTTCATATACCGATTTGCAGCAATTTAGACCACATTGCGTGCTCTCAAGTGACTGAAATTGGACTCGACCACACAATAACGACGAACCATTAAAGTTGATCCAAATACTCACAACACGACATAAGAAGTTGTCGTATGCCACATACGCAGGCATACTGAAGTCGGAACATTTCATTTGGAAAATGTATTCGATTTGATGTGCTGTGTTGTGTCTGCGAGCGGGAACGTATTTTAGCGAATTTTAAAGGATTTTAACAGGAAGGTTGACCAGCGTCAATAGGGTCAACCCAGCAAGGAGTCCACTTCAGCCCGCTGCAGCCGTATCGAGGTCCAGTTGGCACAAATGGAAGAGCAGGAGAACGCTGGCGAAGCTGGTTTTCCGGATGCACACAATATGGCGGAAGCCGAACGCGGGCAGGTGAGCCGAGAAGACTCGATTAATAGTGGCGTCGCATTTGACGACCAGACGAAAGACGACGACCCAATCAATCCCATCCCGTTGACGAGGAACAGCCCTTCTCAACAGATTTACCTCACTGAATTGAGGTCGGTCCCTGTTGAAGAATATTGGGCACACTACTCGTCAAACAGCGAGGAAGATGAAGACGAAGAGTTAGAATCGGAGGCAGAAGCCGACTGTCATGAATCAACATCAGCCGGTAGATATGCGACGTATGAGGCGAGCTACGATGACGTCATGAATTGGCTGCAGATAACCTTCGAGCCTGAACAGTTGTCTGAAAGTGTTCCGATATGGGCAGCAGCTGCGATCGCTGCGCCTCCAGCTTTACGAAACACCAAACGCCGACGCATGTGTGGGAAGTGCGGTGCTGGCTACTCTTCGAAGCCGAATTCGACTGGCCACCGGGCCACACTTAAGGGCGTCAAACGCAACCGACGCGCACGTTGTCGCAAGCTGTTGCTGAAGGGGAAGCGCAGGCTGTTACAGCAGAGGAAGCGCAGACTGTTTCTGCGGAAGGACAGCACCGGCGCAAAGTCGTGGGTCTGCAAGGTGTGCGGTGCCGGTCTCATGCGTGTGTGTGGCCTTGTGCGTCGCATGTATGCACGCAAGAGGAAGCAACGCATCACTTGCCCACATTGCGCGATGTCTTTCCCCCAAATGAGTGATCTGCCGGTAAGAGTTCAGCTTTAATCAGTTAATTCCGAGTTGATAATCGAAGAAATACACTTTCCAGGCTCACATCCACAACAATCACACAACCAGCCCGAGGGACGTTGGACACTGAAATGAGCAAGAAGCGCTCCGGGTGGAAATGAAGAAGCATGCAAACTGCGTCGCACCTACGCGCCCACAGTACTCACGACGGATCCACCCGCAATTAACTTACGTAGCGATGATGATTTGGAGGGAGAATTTTCGATGTTCGCTTTTATCTTAAACTCTACTATTATTCTTAATAATCGTTCTTATTAGTTATTCCTGTTCTTTATAATTGTTCCCTATAAATGTCTCAATTTAAAGCCGTTGATACGATTTAGTTTTCTTTATTTAAAAAAGTGTTGGCCATACCCGAAGCTTTAATCTCACATCAAAGGAAACAAATAGATTTTGTCTTGGGTAGATACAACCAGCCTGGCAGACTGAGAGTATGCATCTTCATTCAAAAGCGTTTCGTGACGCATACTAAAAACGAAAACCTATTAAAGGGGGAAAATCAGTTTGTAAATTCTAGATACCTGGTTTTATTTCTTTAAAGAATTCAGTCAGCATTGCAAAGTGATCTTCTTTTCTGGAGAGTAAAATCGATTTAAGAGAAGACAATTTTTGAATCTTCATTGAGGAAACAAATACTTTTTCCTTGACCATGTTGCACGAAAGCCAGTGAGAGTTTAGACAGCTTAGACTATCCGTTGATTGTTTTCCGATAGAGCTTTAATATGTTTGTATTTTATACCATCAACACCAGCAGCAGAGTCTTTATTTTTTAAGAGCATCACAGAAATCATAAAAAAAATTACTTTTTGAGACCGTTGTTGCGGTAGTGGAAACAAAAGGTTTTTCTGGCGGAATTGGATTTTCTATAAGCAGCGAAAAGTATTTATTTCTTGACGAGTCCCACTTCTCTATTTTGTTTTTACTTTCACCAGTGTTTTGGTAAGCAAGAACCGCCATCCAAAAATCACGATTATTGGAAGTTCTTTTAGAAATGAGATTCGAAAGCCCTTTTTGCTTTATTTTTTGCTATAATCCCATTTGCTTTCGCTTCTTTAAAAGCGTCATCATTTTCGAGAGATCCAGGAGCAGTGGCTTGTAAAGGTCTGAACAACAGTCAGATTATCATTACACAAACTCTTACATTTTTGTGATTTAAATTGTTTTCTCTTATTGTGGGGTCAGAAGTTGCTTGTTGAAAGGCCTTTCATTTCTTGCCGAGCCTTGGCATTTCTTGCCCAGCCAAAAGTTAACTCGGCTCTACCTAAGCTTAGAGTTTTAATGTCAATTAGCCCCATCATATCACCTCCCTGTAAAAGGTCAAAAGAGGAAGAGATTGGAAAAACTTTTTTCCTACAGACATTTCGGTCCCGTAAGACATCTTTGAATAAGAAATCGGTTGAATAGCTTTTCCCTCGGGGGTTTTGCTAGCTCGTTGTTTGAAGTTATTTATTTAAAATGCGGAATTTGTTTGATATAACATTAAAAAACCTCGACATTTAGCTTATCGATGACCAATAAATCGACTATGTAGACCTTGGCAATTGAGTTTAGATTGGGAAATTCAGAAAAATCTTGAATGTGGAGTTTTATCTAATTCAATTCAATGTGAGTGTACATCACAAGAGCTCGGCGCAGGAAGCAGAAATATAATTTTAATTACATAGCAAACAGAAAGTTAGTAGAGCGTGAAAATAACTGCGAAATCTGTTTAGTTTTACAACGAAATCATTAACAAAAATGTCAGGATTTTTAAAATTTTCGTCTTTTTTTTGCTAAGTATTCGTCACCACGTTTCGGTCTTCTATTGGTAGCATGCAACATTTTCCTTGATCTTTTTGCACATGCAACGATTTCAACTGAAAATCGACTCATTCAAGAGCGCTAGATTGGCGAACACCTTACCTGTCAAACAGAAAACTGATTGTTAAAATTGACAACAATTATTTCCGAGTGGTCTCACTGTCCTCAGGAATTCCGCAAAGGAAGCCATTGGGGTCTCTTGCTTTTTACTTGACGGGTCCATGATTTACTCACTTTTGGCTCCCGTAGAGATTACGTTATATCAGCTGTTAGTTCCAAGGTTGCTTTTATTACGCGTTACTCAGACTTTTCTGAACTTCTTACACTGAGAGGCATTTTCACAAGTCTGGTCAGATCGCAACTTGACTACGCCTGCTTACTACGATTCCAATTTCATTACACACTCCAATCGTTTGGAAGGAATATAAAATAGGTTTTACATAGGTTTTCTCTACGTCGGTTTCATGATTATGACTCTGATTATGGTTAAGTTTATAAAATCTTACAGTCGGACGAAAGATACGTAGCATACTTTTCACTAAAGACATCATTGATAATAAAATTGACTCACCTGAGCTACTAATGCAATTATTTTTTGCAATTGTCATGTTCCGTCTAGACCTCTGAGAGTGAAATATGTCCTGTAATGATGGACATAGGACGGCATATGGCACGAATGGACGTATTCACAAGTTTACACCTTTATGTAATTCTCGTTTTAGTCATATACTTGCGATAACAATAGGAATTATTTCCTAAATGCTGATGATAACAATAGGAATTTATTTCCTAAATGCTTTTATCTGTATATCAAACTCCAGAGGCATGAAAGTACGACACTTTTTGCATTCCAGTCCAGTCAAATTTAAGTTTTGCGACGTCTGTTGGAAAATTAACGCAATATTTTACCAGCTTCTGCAATTTCATATCTACAAGACACGGAGATCCAAATCTTAATTATTATTGCTAATGTCATACTCATCTCTTCGTCCTTATAAATGATAGCAGCCGAGTTTTCCAATTTAAAGCCGAGCACTCGTAATTGAAGGCTTTCTTTAGGCAACACAGTAAATAGTTTTTATTATTCTAGCCATCATTAAAGGCGTTACCTTCAATTATTTATAACTAAGCAGCCTTTTAGGTGCCATTCGAGGATTTCTGTGTCCTCTTCCCCTGAAAGCACATCCTTAAATTCCGTCCGAAAGACCAGAAATGTGAATATTCTTGATTATGTCGGATCTTTCCAGCCTTTGACTTTAAAACTCAACAAAACCTGCTGAATTTAAAGAATAACTAAAGCCACTAAGCGTTTTATTCGATGTGCTTAGCGGACTTGGTTATTTTCTTTATAAAGTCCATGTTATAACCGAAGAGGATTCAAGAGAATTCAAGCATTAATTTCACCTTCCACAATTCGCGCTTCTAACTTTAAGCTTTCAGTTTTTGCTGAATGAGTGCCGAATTGAAACATATAATTTTGTAACTTTGACCTTCCTCAGTGGAAACAGTTTTCAGAATGAGCCGAGGTGCGCGAAAAGATCTCGGTCTAAATGAAAGTCCATGGCGCACACGCCAAAGGGGCTATCTGCTAATTCTCCAATTCTTCACTTAACTTCAATAAAAGCAAAATCAACCAAAGCTAAATTATTCATTTCCCCCATTTAACATTGCAGACGCCTGAAGCTGTGAAACCGCTTCAAGAAGGTGGAGACGAACTCAAATTAGTTGCTTTTGTTCTTAGTTAAAAAAGCAATTGTAAGCATTTTCGCAAACGAGCGGAAGAAAACCAAATCTGATTAGTAACCCACCCAGGGACCATTTTCAGCTCTGCACACATCACTCTCGCAGTGCTTGCAGAACTGGTGCAATTCGAGCTCTGAATATCGCTACTCCATGTACTTTTTTGCAGCGATTCGGAAGAACATTACGTGCCCTCAATATGACTCAAGTTTGATTCAATCACACAGTACATGCTTCGTGCGCTAAATTTGACCCAGAGATCGACTTCTTGTATCGATATAACTAACAGTTCAACAACTACTTGCTATATCACTTCTACGTAGTAGGCTTTGCCTGCTTAGGAAATTTAGAAGCCTGAAATTCATTTGCAAAACTTTTCAGTATTATCAAACGTTTTTTCTGCAAAATCAATTTCTGATTTGGAAAGAACAGCGGCAATAAAGTTGACACCCGCAATTCGCCTCAGTCACGGAATACAGCAGATAACAGCAGATAAGGATGCGTTCGGATGAGCCGAAATATGTTGGAAGTGATGGTCCAACGCCGGAGGAAGTGCCGCCGCAAACGGCAGAGAACACCGCACCCACCGTTAGGAGCGGCCGCCGGATCAGGCGTATCCCGAGGGTGAGTTCAGTTTTAACTCCGGTCAAACAATCGAGAAAACGCAGTTTCCTGGTTCGCATTTACATCGTGATCAGTCACCCGGATCAGCCTCAGATCCTCGACGTCTGCAAGCCCCACATACTTGAGCTTCCGAACCACGACGACGATTCCGATGACGAATCGATGATGACTTCGATTCCCAAAGTCAAGGAAACGAAAGTATTTAAATTTCAAAATCGCTGGGCTGCAGTTTAGCGACGAATTTGGCTTAAACGTTTAGCGAAAACGAAAAAAAAAATCATCATATATGTATCAAAAAAATTACAGCATTTTCATAACATTCCATTTACACTTCAAATCCAAAAACAGTTACTGTAACATCATTAAACGAATCATTAGAATTGTATTGAATCTTGTAGTGAAAAAGAAATAAATTCCAGATAGTTTTAATTTTTATTCGTTACAATTTCGCATTGCACGAAGTGTCCGCGCCTAATATTCTTACATCCGATCGTAAAGTGCAGACGTACCCACATACATATGCACTCGTAGGTATCCCCTCACAAGGCGCCGGACCAGTTTTACCCAAACTTTGCGATTATTACTCACTGACTGAGGAAATGTATAGATGATGTCTGGGCGAAATTGGTAAGAAGAGCGTGGCATCGTATATGGGGAGCCTTTCACGGCCAACTCAAGAATTGCGGATTCATACCACTTTGTGATATAAATTGCAATGAATGTCTTCAAATATGTCCAGTTGTGAAACGTCCTGAATTACATTAAACTGCTTTAAAAATAATAAATCCGAGCTCTGAGTATCGTATCGCACCATTTCATGTACCGATTTGCAGCAATTTAAACCACATTGCGTGCTCTCAAGGGACTGAAATTGGACTCGACGACACAATAACGACGAAGCATTAAAGTTGATCCAAATACTCACAACACGACATAAGAAGTTGTCGTATGCCACATACGCAGGCATACTGAAGTCGGAACATTTCATTCGGTTCGGTGTATTCGATTTGATGTGCTGTGTTGTGTCTGCGAGCGGGAACGCATTTTAGCGAATTTTAAAGGATTTTAACAGGAAGGTTGACCAGCGTCAATAGGGTCAACCCAGCAAGGAGTCCACTTCAGCCCGCTGCAGCCGTATCGAGGTCCAGTTGGCACAAATGGAAGAGCAGGAGAACGCTGGCGAAGCTGTCTTTCCGGATGAACACAATATGGTGGAAGCCGAACGCGAGCAGGTGAACCGAGCAGACTCGATTAATAGTGGCGTCGCATTTGACGACCAGACGAAAGACGACGACCCAGTCAACCCCATCCCGTTGACGAGGAACAGCCCTTCTCAACAGATTTACCTCACTGAATTGAGGTCGGTCCCTGTTGAAGAATATTGGGCACACTACTCGTCAAACAGCGAGGAAGATGAAGACGAAGAGTTAGAGTCGGAGGCAGAAGCCGACTGTCATGAATCAACATCAGCCGGTAGATATGCGACGTATGAGGCGAGCTACGATGACGTCATGAATTGGCTGCAGATAACCTTTGAGCCTGAACAGTTGTCTGAAAGTGCTCCGATATGGGCAGCAGCTGCGATCGCTGCGCCTCCAGCTTTACGAAACACCAAACGCCGACGCATGTGTGGGAAGTGCGGTGCTGGCTACTCTTCGAAGCCGAATTCGACTGGCCACCGGGCCACACTTAAGGGCGTCAAACGCAACCGACGCGCACGTTGTCGCAAGCTGTTGCTGAAGGGGAAGCGCAGGCTGTTACAGCAGAGGAAGCGCAGACTGTTTCTGCGGAAGGACAGCACCGGCGCAAAGTCGTGGGTCTGCAAGGTGTGCGGTGCCGGTCTCATGCGTGTGTGTGGCCTTGTGCGTCGCATGTATGCACGCAAGAGGAAGCAACGCATCACTTGCCCACATTGCGCGATGTCTTTCCCCCAAATGAGTGATCTGCCGGTAAGAGTTCAGCTTTAATCAGTTAATTCCGAGTTGATAATCGAAGAAATACACTTTCCAGGCTCACATCCACAACAATCACACAACCAGCCCGAGGGACGTTGGACACTGAAATGAGCAAGAAGCGCTCCGGGTGGAAATGAAGAAGCATGCAAACTGCGTCGCACCTACGCGCCCACAGTACTCACGACGGATCCACCCGCAATTAACTTACGTAGCGATGATGATTTTGAGGGAGAATTTTCGATGTTCGCTTTTATCTTAAACTCTACTATTATTCTTAATAATCGTTCTTATCAATTATTCTTAATAATCGTTCTTATTAGTTATTCCTGTTCTTTATAATTGTTCCCTATAAATGTCTCAATTTAAAGCCGTTGATACGATTTAGTTTTCTTTATTTAAAAAAGTGTTGGCCAAACCCGAAGCTTTAATCTCACATCAAAAAAAACAAATAGATTTTGTCTTGGGTAGATACAACCAGCCTGGCAGACTGAGAGTATGCATCTTCATTCAAAAGCGTTTCGTGACGCATACTAAAAACGAAAACCTATTAAAAGGGGGAAAATCAGTTTGTAAATTCTAGATACCTGGTTTTATTTCTTTAAAGAATTCAGTCAGCATTGCAAAGTGATCTTCTTTTCTGGAGAGTAAAATCGATTTAAGAGAAGACAATTTTTGAATCTTCATTGAGGAAACAAATACTTTTTCCTTGACCATGTTGCACGAAAGCCAGTGAGAGTTTAGACAGCTTAGACTATCCGTTGATTGTTTTCCGATAGAGCTTTAATATGTTTGTATTTTATACCATCAACACCAGCAGCAGAGTCTTTATTTTTTAAGAGCATCACAGAAATCATAAAAAAAAATTACTTTTTGAGACCGTTGTTGCGGTAGTGGAAACAAAAGGTTTTTCTGGCGGAATTGGATTTTCTATAAGCAGCGAAAAGTATTTATTTCTTGACGAGTCCCACTTCTCTATTTTGTTTTTACTTTCACCAGTGTTTTGGTAAGCAAGAACCGCCATCCAAAAATCACGATTATTGGAAGTTCTTTTAGAAATGAGATTCGAAAGCCCTTTTTGCTTTATTTTTTGCTATAATCCCATTTGCTTTCGCTTCTTTAAAAGCGTCATCATTTTCGAGAGATCCAGGAGCAGTGGCTTGTAAAGGTCTGAACAACAGTCAGATTATCATTACACAAACTCTTACATTTTTGTGATTTAAATTGTTTTCTCTTATTGTGGGGTCAGAAGTTGCTTGTTGAAAGGCCTTTCATTTCTTGCCGAGCCTTGGCATTTCTTGCCCAGCCAAAAGTTAACTCGGCTCTACCTAAGCTTAGAGTTTTAATGTCAATTAGCCCCATCATATCACCTCCCTGCAAAAGGTCAAAAAAGGAAGAGATTGGAAAAACTTTTTTCCTACAGACATTTCGGTCCCGTAAGACATCTTTGAATAGCTGAAATCGGTTGAATAGCTTTTCCCTCGGGGGTTTTGGTAGCTCGTTGTTTGAAGTTATTTATTTAAAATGCGGAATTTGTTTGATATAACATTAAAAAACCTCGACATTTAGCTTATCGATGACCAATAAATCGACTATGTAAAACTTGGCAATTGAGTTTTGATTGGGAAATTCAGAGAAATCTTGAATGTGGTGTTTTATCTAATTCAATCGAGTGTACATCACAAGAGCTTGTCGAAGGAAGCAGAAATGCAATTTTAATTACATTGCAAACATAAAGTTAGTAGAGCGTGAAAGTAACCGCGAAATCTGTTTAGTTTTACAACGAAATCATTAACAAAAATGTCAGGATTTGCGGTCGGAATTCAGAAATTGTAAATTTGAAAAAGGAACTGCAGCACAGCAAGACAGCAACGAACAGAAATTTCGACTAAACTTATAAATGAATTTGCAATTGCTGTTGCAGTTCCTGTTGTTGCCACATATTTTACGCTTGAAATAATCTGCGCATTTGTCAGCAAGATACGTCTTTAGTTCACTAAATGGAAAGTTGCGGGATGCTGAATGGGAAGGAAGCTGTTGCTCTAATTACTGTCGTCTGCTGTTGGTATCTCCTGCTTGTAGCCAGTTGCCCACGCCCCCAGTATTTGCCGCAACAAGGTATTCGTCACCACGTTTCGATCTTCTATTGGCAGCATGTGACATTTTCCTTGATCTTTTTGCAGAGGCAACAATTTCAACTTATCAATTCAAAGCAGCCTAAAGTGTCAAGAGTATTATTAATGTGTGCCTGAATGTTATTCTGATCTATGCATGCAAAACTCGTCGAGTGGGACGCGAATCGATTACAGCAGACGCTGTTGATGCCTCACAAAGATACGCCAGTTTTTCGTTAATTATAATTAACGAAAAACTGGCGATAATTATCACTATGTGCTTCTGTCGACGTAGACCTCTAGTCAAGTTCGGTTAATTATGGTCGCTGATGTAATTATCGTACAGCCAAATGCATTTGAACACAGTGTGCCATTAATGCCAGGCATTTGGTGGCTTGTGCTAGTTGGAAAAATTCTGGTTGGGCCAGCAGAATTGGGAAGATCGATCATATCTGATAAATGCATACCGAACTCGGAATTAATTGAATATTTTATGATCCGATAAATTGACGAAATGACTATGTGGGTCGTATTTGATGTACGACACCACGGAATTCCATGAGCATGGAAATACAACGCCTTTTCCACTCCAGTCAATCTAAAGTGGTGCAAAGATTACTGCATGAAAAATTAAAGCAATATTTTACCAGCTTCCGCAATTTCGTATCTACAAGACACGGAAATCCTAATCATTATTATTGCTAGGTTCATACTCATAAATCTCGACGTCCTTACAAAATCACCCGCTTATAAACCCAAATGATAGCTGCAGAGTTTTTAATTTAAAGCCCAGCACTCGTAATTGAAGACTTTCTTCAGGCAACACAGTATATACTTCTCATTATTCTTGCCATCATTAAAGGCTGTCTCGAGCTCTTCGCTGAGAAACGAGGGGCTCATGTAGGATTTGCATACTAAGCCTCAATCAGCTGAAACAAAGCTAATGTCGAGGGACCGACACTCGTCTGCCTACCTACACGGCATAAATTCGGAGATAATTCAGGCGGGTGGGTCCTTAGCATTGTTCTAATTCTTCTGTCATCCCACAGCTTGTGCCAAGTGAGAAGAATGTGCACTGGGAAAGCTGATAAGAGGATTTTTCTCTAGGAGGAACAGGAAAATGTGGTAATCTTATGGGGGAAAAATACTTGCATGAGGGTTTTCGTTTCGTAATTTGACTCGGCTATTTCTGAATTATTTGCGGCTTCATTTTGCACCTCGAAACGAATGTAAGTTTACAAAAATCTATTATACAGCAATTGAGAAAACAATCCTTCCATCCAACGCATTCCAAATAACAATTTGTTGTTTAAACATCTGCAATAAATGTTGAATTGTTGCTCCAAAAAAAAACTATCGACAACTAACTTAATAAAATAATCAAAGAATAAACAAATGAACGAGTTACAAGCGAAGTAGCGAATTGAGAGACTAACGAATTAAAGGTCTAGTTACAAGCGAAATTTTTGCTAATTACAAATAAACAAAGAATATCCATAAATATCTGATAAAACCTAAAATTCCTGCCACAAAAGAAAGCAAAAAAATATAAAAAACAACAAATAAATTCAGGGTTTCAATTGTTAGTGTTTGCAGAAATATCTTTACATTTCATTACAGCCTTTTTAGGACCTTCCTGTACTTATCGGCTCAGCTGATTATTCAAATTGTTTTCATGAGCTTTAGTGGGCAACCTTGGGGCAACTAGAGGCGAAAATCAAGACAATTATTGTTCGCTGGAGAAGTAGAAAAAGGGAGCAAAAAGACGTCATCATTTGGTGGCTTTATTATCGTAATTGAAATTTGGCAGCTCTGGTTCAATGCGGTTGAAAATGCTGTCACAATAATAAAGGTGGCCAGAAACGGCCAGAAATGAAGGGTCTGGTGAAGGATTTCTTTTGCGGTTTTCCTTATTTTGGGTTGCTGCCTAAATTAGATCTTTTAAACGAACATTAAATGTTGCTAGTTCTCGCCCTCCGTTTACACGGCTTCCATTTATTGACCTCCCATTTTTGTGGTCGTTTACAACTTTTGCTTTGCGGTGTCGGTGAATTTGCCTTTATTCACTATTGCGGTCTTTTATCTTCCATCATCCCCATCTGTCCCTTAATGGGATTTCGTCGCCAATTTATGGTGTCATTTTCGCGCGCCGCGTGGGTGTTTTTTTGTTAACGCATCACTGTGTCGACCAGACGGTTTGAAAAGTGAAAAGAAGCTGATGACATCAACCCGCAATTGGAGGTGTTGGTTTTATTTATTGATGAATTTTCATTATTTGTACGTTTTTATGTTTATTTTACTTCCTAATTTATACTTAATTTCTGAAAAAAGAAGAAGATGAATAATCATTTGTATTCCAACCGCTTGCTGTGCGTTTGTATGTGACGAGAAGGTTAGAAATTAATTATAAAATCACCCGCTGCGTCAAAGAGCCATGAAGCAAAAAAAACTGCTTCCACTCCTCCCCCCCACAGACGGGAAGCGATTAATTGTTTCTCTTTGTTCTGCATCTGATTCCCACCTTGCCACACCCTCTTCCAACAACACTTAATCGTTAAATCAGTTCATATCCTGCTTTACATTAAGCCAGCATGAATTAAGAAGAAGCCATTAGATTATTCCGATGTCTCAAACATATACAAATTTTTATCGTCCGTTACTTCAAAATTTCTTCTCGCATATATAAAAATTTATCATAAAACAGAAAATATTTGTGTTAAAAATTTGAAATAACTTCGATTAAATTAAAATCGAGGCGCCTGAAGTTAAGGAATGGAAGTTGAAGAGACTGGACACTGAAGAGTGGAAATTGAAAAGACTGAGAATGGTGAAGATTCGAAATTACAAAGATTGGAAGTGGAGAGGAAAAAAGTGAAAACGGGGAAAACTGCATAAAATAATTTGGAAATGAAATGGACGGGGAGTAAAAGTTAAATTTGAAGTGGAAGTAGAAAGTGGAAGAGGCTGAAGGTGACGAAAACTGGAAGTGAAGACTGGAAGGGTAATGGAAAAGAGTGGTAATGAAGAGGTTCGAAAGTGAAATGGCTGGAAATAAAGGAATGAAACCGTTATGAAGTTTTGAAATAGCCTCAGTCATTTATACTTAAATTGTATCTTCTCGCGTCTTGCAAAAGATACTGGATATTGAGAATTGGAAGTGTGATAAGAAAAAAGCCTACGGGAAGTAAGGTGTCGGCAACAACAATATTTCCTTAATTCTGGAAATATTTACTGAAATACCACAAATCATTTTTAAAATTCAATTAAGAGGATATCAGTTAACGCTGGCCAACGCAGTAGATGTACGCGCACGACTGGATATGTGGATTTGTGTCTGTAATTGTGGTAGTTGCAGTTGCGTGTCTGTAGTTGCGTATCCTGCATGTGTCCTGCAGCCTTGTGTGCTCTCATCCGCGACGCATTGCGATATTCCATTATTTCGCGGTTCGGTGTGCCTGGTTTCATGTGCAGTAACATTTAAAAGCATTACATCGCTTACACATTTAAGTGCTTTTCACTCAATTCGAACAGAAAACAAGCGAAACATCGCTGCATTCGTGGAAATGTGTTTCCTCTGTAAATCGCTTCCCTCTACGATTGCAATTTTAATTTAATTTAACTTTGCTAGAAAGTGATTTCGATTTCAGTCTCATCTGATTGCCAATTTGTTTACAAGAGAAATAACTGCATCTGTCGCAAAAAATCGAAAATGTGTCATGTTTCATTCGTTCCTTTGAGCCGGACTATTTTTAGCGAATGTTTGGATGTTTTATTTATTTGGATTTCATTCTCAGAAGACGTTCGCTTGCTGTAAAAATGTTTGCATTTCTATTTAGTGGAATACAAAGGCGAAATTAATAGCAACGAGCAATTATTTCGCTCGATTTTGCAAGCTTTTGTTTATCTCACAAGGCAGCGTTAAAATTTTGATGGATTTGCTGCCAGTGTTGAAACAGAAATTTTCGGATTCGGTGAAAATAATAGAAATTATCTAATTCAATCCACACAATGGAATTTCATTTCATTTACTTCTATTTCACTCTATTTTACTAATTCCTCATTATTTATCTGTAATTTGAAATCCCTTTTCGCAGCCTGAAAACGTTTTTCAGCCTACACCGTCACTGCACACGACAGCGTCACTTCAATCTGCGCTGACGTCAACATACGCAGTGACAGCCTCCATCAACAACAGAAAATTAACAGCAATAAGAGGGCCGGCAGAATGAGGGCAACCAAAAAGCCAAAGATAATAATAAGCGCTGAGGGGCGTTAGGACGACGGTAACGAAGAGGAGTGTGCAAGATGCTGCGACAATTTCGCAGCCACACAAGTCATCGCTACCTGAGGACGCCAACGACAACGACGAGGTTTGCAAACACGGACGGCAGCAGGAAATACAGGGAATGTCGGTGAACGTGTGGTGGCTTCAGCGAGTGATACGAACGTGAGGTGGCTTCAGCGAGTGATACGAAGCGGCGGGTGGTGGCGGAAAACCCTTTATGTGGATTTGTTTTGCTGTTTTACTTATTATGTATTTCGTAGTGGAGGACGTAAAACAGCATCAGTGGCTGGAAAAGCTCTGATTTCAACATCGAAATCGTTATCAATCGTTATCTGAAAGGCAATTTATCCATTGATATTTGTTGTTGCTATTGTTGCCTTAGTCCGAACCTTGCAATCATTTATTTCAATGAACATCATTACGGAGAAACAAAAATTTAGCACGTTTTTTTTATTTTATTAAATTTCGAATGTTTCTTTTATAAAAACCTATAAAAATCACTTAATGATTTGTTAATATTTAACAAAAATATGGCAGAAAAAATCGGAAAATATGAGAAGGCAAAGGTTTCGCTTTTTATTTTCTTCATTTATTTCTTTCTGCTTCATTCCTCCACACAAAAGCTACAATTTCAACTCTGAAAGCCACTCATGCAAATCACGACTTACAAAAACTCACCATAACAAAAAAGTGACAATTTTCCAAAAGAATACCATAAATGGAACAAAGACTGAGAAACAGTCAACACGAACCAACAACAACAACCACAACTGAACCCATGTCAAAGAAAGATCCTGGAAAATATATTTTTTTCATTTCATTTTTTCATTTTTGTTATCCATATTCAGTGTGTTTAAATTATTTGGCTCTTTAAAAATGATTCTGCAAAAATTGGGACTTGTAGTGGGACTTGAAATGGCATTGGACTTGGAATGAGACATGGAATTGGACTTGGAGTGGGACTTGAAATGGAACTTAGAATGGAGCTTGGAATGAGACTTTGCATGGGGCTTAAAATGGAACTTGGAATGGGGATTGGCATGTTACTAGTTAATAACTCGTAATGCGTTCTTATTAAAGTTAATGACTCCTAATGTTGTGTTCGTCATGTGTCATTGTTAACAAATAATTATTTGTAATTTTCACCACTACATCTTGATTAATTATTGCGGTTACCTAGTTTTCCTCTGTTAATCGCCGTATAATAGATTTCGAATATGACAATTCAAGTGATTTTGGAGTCCGGCCGAAATCTGGCAAAAGGAAGCAAGCAAGGATGGAGGGAGGGAAGGAAAAAACGGTAGATGGATGGAAGGAAGGAGGGAGGAATGAAGGAGGGAGGAATAAGGGAGGCCGGCAGGTGGCAACGATAATCAGCTACGCTGCAGGCGGCTTACGATACCATCAAATTTCAACACATTAATAAAACGTGTCTGACGTGTCTGAGATTCTTGCATGTTAATGTCGGCAGTCGTAATTCAGCACAATTTCAAGCAGTAACAGAAATTAAGTCACTCTTGATTTTTGATTATTAGTGTTTCTTTCAATAAACAATGGAAAATTACATTTTCATTGCAAATTCACACTTTTAACAACTTATTTTCTTCTAATTAATTTATGTTTTATTGTTTGTTTTTGATTCTCGGAATAGTTAAATTCATGATGATCAGATTTAATATAAACATTTTTATTGTATGGAACATCAATATTTCATGGTTCATAAATTAGAAAATCGAGTTCATAAAAATTAGGCAAAACCAAAAAAGCAAAATAAGAACAAATTACTTTTGTTGATGTTGGTAATTTTATTGATTTCTTTTTTCACAGTTCGAAAATAGACTTCAAAATCGTATCGTGCTGCCGCACATTTGTATAGCGGTTGTTGTTGTTGTTGTTGATGATGTTGTTAATGATGATGATGATGATGGTGAAAATTATGATGTTGTTGTTGTTATCTTGTTTAATTTATGTCTGCCGCTAAATCTGTTCTTTTCTGGCTTGTAAGTTTCTTTTTGGTTGAATTTTTTGGTTCACTCATTTTTAGACTTGCCAGGAAAGTAATGAATTTTAAAGCGAGAACAACAACTACAATACCAACAACCAAACACACACACACACACATTTTAAGAAAGATATTTGGAAATATTAAAGGGAAAAATAAACTCAATCCAGAGTGTGGTAGCGGAAATTTCATTGTTTCCTGGTCAGTTATTAGGTGGTCGGATGGTGGATTCATTAGAGGAGGAGTGGTGAGGTACAGAGTTTTGCTGAAACCATTTCAATTCCTCCTCTTTATTGCATGTTTGCATCTTCAGCGTACAATTTCTTCTCAGCAGAATTTTCAGTTTATAGCTTTCGGCTTCTCTTTGAAGACATTTTAATGTTTTTCCTTGATTGCTCTGCTTCTTTCCTCAAAAAATTGGCGTTACACTTGTATTTGCGCAATTTCAGTCCCTTCTAATATTTGATATAATGAAATATATGACATGGAATAATACAAATCTAATTGTAAGTTTGATGAAGCGGCCTTTAGCTGACTTTTGTCTGCTCAAATCTAACCGACTGATGGAAGGCGATTTTTAAACTGTGTGCTTGCCACTGATACTACCACGAAAATGCAACAACAACTTACCTTTTCAGGAAATCCACAAAATTAAATTATATTGCTGCAGCTGATTCAGTTAGCAGTGTTTGTTAACAATTAGCAGGCAACTCCAGAGATTACGTTGTTGTTGTTGTTGCTGCTCTTCTGCCTGTTAGGTTGAGACCGTTTGAGATTTGGAGTCCAGAAATCTTATTATTCTGTTCATGTGTGTGATTTTAATTTCGTTTCCAGCAAAACTGTCCACATTTTTTATAAATTGAAATGCAAATAACAAAATATCTCTTGCATATAATGATGGAATAGGATTCCCCTGCGATACGTTTTCCTTACTTTGCACCCAATTCAATTTTATTGTATTGTAGTAATTTGAACGCCCAATTCAACGCACAATCATCAAAAAAGAAATCAACTGAAAATCCTCAACCGATTTATATATTAAACATGAAGAAATTGCCGAGGAAACTGAAGTACTTCGGCATCAGTTTTGATGAAGATGTTGATGATGTCGATGCCCCGATGCTTCCTTCATGCGTTCGAATTCGAAAACAGAAAACTTTTACTCTCTGTGGTCAACTCGGTGGCGCTCGACGTCGCGTGATATTTACTCGAGTGCTCGCAGCCAACTGAGCTCCCCATGAGCAGCCGACACAAACTTGGTGTTAAAAAAGGTCGAGTTGAGTTTTCCCCACAATTTCCCAAAATAATTTCGCACACAAAATACCGTTAAATTTCCCCAAACAAAACAACTACAGCTGTTTGCGTTTATTTTGTAAACAAATGCAACAAAGAAAAGCGCAGGTGCAGTAAAGGGATTGCCATTCGTCGTTGCAAAAATAAGCTAATCGTTGAGCAGAACCACTAACCATATAACCATGTAACTGTTGTCTGGTTAGTGGTAGAAGATAAAGCAAGTTAATACGAGCTAAGCGTCGAAACCTTTAAGCGAAGTGCAAACCGTCACTACTCCCTTTTTTCCAATTTGGCTGCACGTTACATAAACGACGATACTTAGGTAAGTCGGGATGCTGAAGGTTGAACTTAATTTTCACTCACAATTTCATCTACTGCGTATTCGGTTTCTTCTCCAAATAGGACTTCAAAATCTTCCACATTTGGAGCTGGTGAGTCGAAAATAGGAGTGATTGCAACAATGAAAATGTATTGTGTTATATAATACGAACCGCATAATGCATCAGATTCATCGCCAGATGCATGCATTTGTCGGCCGCTTCTCAAAACGATTTCACAACCCGATCGCAATTGTGCTGGACAAAGATTCTCTGATATTCCTGCAGAATCTTCTTCGGCATCGTTGCTTCGTGCAAAGTTGGCTTTCTCAAAATTTAAGAAGGAAATCTGTACAAGCGAGCTATACTTTATATTGACAAAAAAGAAATTCTTTTAACAATTATTAAAAAACTCCAGAAACATCTCGAAAAACCCGAGTTCATACAATACAAATAAATAGAAGCCGATAACTATGATATACAGTCACCTTTATTATTTTACACCGACACCATTTAAAACATGAAAAATATAAACACTTACTTCTGCATAGAATCCAATTTCAATTGTTTTTACTTCTCGGAGTTTCGTTCCACACTCCACACAGATGCTAACGTGACGAAACACGATCAGTGACTGATTTAAAATTTAGCACATACCTACACACAAACCTTATAAACACAAAGAAAAAAAATTGCAGTTTTATGTGTATTGTTTTAAAAGTTTTCGTGTCATATTTATAGTCTCAATTATCATTACCATATTGTCACACTAGGAGGATTCGGGTTAAAGAACTTACTTTCAATATAAGCAGCAGATATTCGCTAATTAAATTGGCTTGAAATTCAAGTTTAAGAGAAATCTTTTCAAAATTTCTTTTTTAACTAAATTGATGAGCAACTGAAGTTTAAGTTCTTTTCAAAATTTTTAAATTCTCGTTTGGAAAGGCGAACTTTAATTTGAAATCCTACAATGGATTTCTTCTACGAAGTTGCCATGCGTTATTAATATAATTTTACTACAATTTTTTAATTTTTGATTTGTACGATATACTAAATAAAATATGCAAATAAATACGCAGCGAAGTTCATATGAATTAAAAATCAGAACTCCAGAAGAGAAGTTATGAAGTATCATGGTGAGAAGAGAGAGTTCTATTTTTATTTAAAATAAGAAAAGAATAATTGATTGAAAAATTTCGTGATGTTTTGAGCTAAAAATCACGTATAATTAATACTTTCAGATCTGACATCACATACAAGCATCCAATAACCTTTTTAAACTTTTTTAGGGTTTATTTTTTTACTGTTAAATTTGATTTTTTGACAACAGTACAAAGCAGCCATTACGGCCTTATGTAATTATAGTATACAGATGTTCGAAATATAATTTATGAGAAGAAATACGAGACAGATGGGATTTTTTTAAAAATATTTTATTTTAAAAAATGAGACGTTAATTACATTTGGTATGTGTAGCTACGAATAAAATCAATGAGAAATCCTTGTACAATCAATAGTGTGAGATAGAATGGAACAAACTGAACAAGTAAATTTGACAAAGTTGGTATGAGAATCAGACAGTACAGAATTTACAATTTTTTTAATAAGAAGTATATAATTATTTTGTCACAAAATCTATTACTAATCTATTTTATACGTGCACATGCACTTTTAGAATTAATATAGTTGCCAGTACAGAAAGTCTTCGAATCAAAAGTAAACAAAGTAAAATTACAGGATAAGTTTGGGAATCTGAAAGTTCAAAACTCAAGTTCTTTGTATGTAGGGTTATTTAAATAAACAGACCTATTATTAATCTATAATAGGCTCTTTATTTTTAATAAACAACCTATTATAAGTTCGAGGATCAGAAATTGTAGAGCTCAAGTTTTTTAAATAACGGATTATTAAAAAAAACATTACTAATCTATTCTATACGTGTGACACGTATGCACAGCTTGCACAGTCATAGTTGCCAGTGCTGAAAGTCCTCGAATAAAACCACTATAGAATCCTTGTACATTTGATAATGTACAAGCATGAACAAAGTGAACCAAGTAAATTTATATAAGTTTGGGAATCAGAAAGTTCAGAATTCAAGTTCTTTATATGTCGGGTTATTTAAATAAGCAACAACATATTATTAATCTATAATATGTTCTTTTTTTTAAAAAAACAACCTACTATAAGTTCGAGAATTGTCCTTGTACATTTGACAATGTCGTAGGATAGAATGAACAAACTGAACATAGTAAATTTAAAGGACAAGTTCGAGAATCACAAATTGTAGAGCTCAAGTTCTGTAAATATGGGATTATTTTAAAAAGAACCCTATTATTCATATATTCTATACGTGTGGCAGCTATACACCTCTTGCTCAGTCATAGTTGCCAGTACTGAAAGTCCTCGAAAAGACCACCGTGGTATCCTTGCACATTTGACAATGTTGTAGAGTAAAATTAACAAACTAAACCTAGTAAATTTACAGGATAAGTTTGGGAAACAGAAAATGCAGACTTCAAGTTCTTTAAACGTCGGGTTATTTAAATAAACAACCTATTATAAATCTAATCTATATGTGCGGCACATATAGTCATAGTTGCCAGTGCTGAAAATTTTCGGAAAAACTATTATGGAATCTTTTTACATTTAACAATGTCGTAGAATAGAATTAATAAACTGAACCGAGTAGATTTGCAGAATAAGTTCGAGAACCAGAAATTGTAGAGCTCAAATTCTTTAAATATCGGATTATTCTAAAAAGCAACCTATTACTCATCTATTCTATACGTATGGCACATATGCACCTTTTGCCCAATCAATGTTGCCAGTACTCAAAAGCCCTCGAATAAAACTACTATGGAATCCTTGTACGTTTGATACGTTTGACAATTTCTTAGGATAGAATGAACAAACTGAACAAAGTAAATTTAAAGTTTGAGAATCACAAATTGTAAGTTTGAGAATCATAAATGAGCGTAAGTTATCTAAATATCGGATTATTTTAAAAAACAATCTATTACTCATCTATTCAATACGTATGGGCCATATGCACCTCTTGCATAGCCCTAGTAGTCGGTACTGGAGTCCTCGATAATTTATACGTCGTAGGACAGAACGGACCGAAATAACTAAACTAAGTACGTAAATCTAG
This sequence comes from Sicus ferrugineus, assembly GCA_922984085.1. Lineage (NCBI taxonomy): Eukaryota > Metazoa > Arthropoda > Insecta > Diptera > Conopidae > Sicus > Sicus ferrugineus. The sequence goes on from OV277351.1 coordinate 27,159,004, forward strand.
TACTTTTACAAATTTTCCAGAAATTCTAACATATTGTAAATAAAAAGCAATTATTAAAAAATCTTAAAACTACTAATATGTTTCAGACGTGCGGTACATATGTACCATTTAAATATACGATTTACGAATATAATAACTAGCTATTAAAATAGAACATTGTGTGAGGAACATAGTTGCCAGAACCCGAAGTATAATATTTCCTAATAATGGGAACTCCTGAGCGACTTTTCAGGATTTTCAGGGATGTTTCAATATATGATATATAATTAACGGTTTTTTAGCACACAATTTCAGGTAAATCAATTTTAAATTATGAAGGAAATTAGAACAAAAGGTCTTAAATAGAACTGGCAACTAAAACAGAAAAGGATTCTTGCACTTCTCCCTATTCTTGACAATGTTTTAATTAATTTCAAAATGAAGATATGAATTGTTGTACTGAGTATCTGCGTTGCTTCCCGTAAGCATTTCCACTGGAATCTCTTCAGTGCTTACACCCATATCCAAATATATATCGTCCAATACTTCCATATCATTATGTTGGCCGTTGCCTACCTGCTCAACCTCATATTCACAGCCTTCCGCGTCTTCCAGCTCCTCCTCCTCCTCGTCAACATCATCGTCGTAGTCTTCATCTTCGTTAATATCCACATCTCGTGCATGCGCCTGCGCTGCATGCCGTTTGAGTTGAGACAACTTAGCGAACAGTTGTCGGCACTCACTCTCGGCGCACGAATACGGCCGCTCACCCGTATGAAATCGCATATGGACCTTCAGGTGGCTCTTTTTGGCAAAGGCAGAGTTGCAAACAGTACAGGTGTACGGCGTGATGCAATCGTGTTTTAACTGATGCGTTTTCAAATGAGATGATAGACGAAATGAGAGCAAGCAGCGAGAGCACTGATACGGGCGAACATCATTGTGAATGCTTTCGTGTGTCAATTTCGCCGCCAAGGTGCGATATGTTTTACTGCAAAACTCGCACGAATACGGTCGCTCTAGGGAATGCGTGCGTAGATGATTTTTGTGAGCGAAAAGGTGCTTCGATACTTTGCCGCAATAAGCGCAAAGGTAGGAGCGCTGCACAGTCAAATCGCTGGGCTGCGGCGAGCTCGAGCTATCGGTGGATGTGTAGGTGGGGGGCGTGACGTTCGCCGAATCCGAAGCGCTAGGCAGATGTGTGCGCTTGTGGGTGACCAAGTAGAGCATGGTTTTGAAACTGAAAAATGGAGATGTAGTTCGTTAATCGGCTTAATAAGGAAATTATCTTATTCAACCTTTTCGAGCACAGCTCACAGGTAAAGTTTCGCTCGAAAATGTGATTCGACATGTGATCCTTCAAGATATCAGGGTGTACGAAAACCTCTTTGCATACACCACACTGGAGTGGGTCGTAGGGCTCGGAGCTGTGTGCGGTGCGCATGTGGCGCTTTAGGTTTTGCGGATGCCTGTAGCGATTGGCGCAAACGGTGCATATGAAGATTTCAGCGTTGTCATTATGAATGCGCTCGTGTTGCTGCAAACGATAACGTGTTGGAAACCACTTGCTGCAGTGCATACAGCTGAAGCGTTCGCGCCCGTGCTGTTTAACATGCTCGCGATACTCGACTTGAGTTTTGAAAGTCATCGAACAAGTTTCGCATTTAAAGACGACGCTAACCTGCAAGCAATGCAATTGAAAGCGTAGAGGTTTTAAGTTCTTGTTTGTATTTTCATGCACCTTTGTGACACTGCAATCATTTGGAGGATATTCGGAAGAGCCACCGCACGCGCAACAGACGTGATTCGCTTTTGCATAATATGGAGGAAATGTGGAGCGCAATGAGTCAACAATTCCCGATTTCTGCAACTGCATTGAGTAAGCAGAAATCATAGAAGCTCCTCCAAATGATGTTTGCAGAACGTTAGAAGATATCTGAAAGAGCAGCTGTGTACACGACACTTCTGCTATTCCAATATTTGTTTTATTTCAGGTCTTTTACTACACATTCAGGTCTTTTACTACATGAAACACAAAAATCTTACCTTCAGACTACCTTGATTTTGCAAGTTTACTAGAGTCGACTCCGTGTTATCAGGTATATAGGTAACCTCTTCTTCCTGACCCACACACGCAACCGCTTCTTCCTGACCCACATAGGCAACACTTTCTTTTTGATCCATATAGGCAGCCGCTTCTTCCTGACCCACGTAGGCAATACTTTCTTTTTGATCCACATAGGCAGCCGCTTCTTCCTGACCCACGTAGGCAATACTTTCTTTTTGATCCACATAGGCAGCCGCTTCTTCCTGACCCACGTAGGCAATACTTTCTTTCTGATCCACATAGGCAGCCGCTTCTTCCTGACCCACATAGGCAATACTTTCTTTCTGATCCACATAGTCAGCTGCTTCTTCCTGACTCACATAGGCAACACTTTCTTTCTGCTCCATATAGGCAACCCCTTCTTTCTGGCTCACATAGGCATCCTGCTCTTCCTGACCCATATAAGCAAACCCTTCCTGACCTGCTGCATTTTCTTCATTCTTACTGTAATCATCATCACTACATACTTCAATTTTCTCAACTAGATGGATACTGGTGTTGTGTATGGACTCGAATTGCAAAGGTTCTTCGTTTTCCGAGCTTCCAGCTTCATTTCGTACAATCACTCCGTTATCCTCTCCAAAAATCTCACTGTCAAGGTTATCTTGTGTTATAATTGCAGCATCAACTTGTGTACGATTGAAATTATTTAGAATTCTATCCCGGTGAAACTGGGCGAGATTAAGTTGACGTTCTTTTCGCTCTACATTTTGTTGAAGATCCTCCATCGTGAAATTAGCAGCTGAATAAACTCTTGCAATCTTAGGTTCTCCATAACCAGGTGGCATGTTACCCATGTGTTCGCCATATTGCTCATTTAGCTGAAGAACTTGGTCACCCGAAGAGTAGCCTGTTTCGGCCGAATCAAAGTTATCATAATCAGCTCCGTTCACTACATAAGGCTGCAGTTCTTCGACGATCTGAACGTCATCATCCTCTCGTTCTCCGTTATAAGACCCAAAGTCTTCTTTCGTATTAATAAATTCATCGACGATTTCTACATCATTATCTTGACCTTCTAGTTCATACGCCTCATTCAGTTGAGCGCCTTCAAGCATTATTCCTTGGTGGTCCCTAGATGGATCTAATGGCGTCGAACTATAAACTTCGCCATTTGGGTAATTCTCGCTAGTAATCACAGTTCTATTAGCCGGCGATAATAAATCCCGATTACCTTTTGCATTCACGACATGGTGATTTTCCATGTGCTCTGCACTTTTTGGTATATACGACATTAAACTCTGCTCCGGCTTCATCTCATCCAGGACGTTTTCAATTATTTTTATATCATCATCATCATCGACGTCGTCGTCGTCGTCATTTGCCTTATCGTCTTCGTTTGTATTCGTATTTTTCTCTGTAAACTCCTTCAACTCTTCTATGGCGTAGTCCACAGAGCCGGTCAAGTCTATAGAGTCGCTTAAGTCTACCGAGTTCTCGTTCTGCAGTTTTTGCCGCAATTTGTGCTCCATGGCTTCGCCCTGTTTCCGTAGCCGATAGGAGAATTCGAGACCCTGTACGCATTTAAGGCAGATGTGTTCTGGTAACTCGCCTTCGAAGTCAATCTATTTTTGAAAAAACTCTAAATTTTCTGCCTTCATGAGCCCTGAAAAGATGAGCACTGACCTGTATGTTCGCACAAACGCGCAGCTTCTCTAGCAGCTCTTGGCCTCCTTGCAGTACATGCATTAGATCAAAAGTGGTTCCGCAGATGCGACAAATTGGCGTTGCCATTTTCAGGTCTGCTGTCTTTCTATATCTAATTAATAATTAATTTAATACATACTTTATTTGAAAAGCTGTGGGAATAAACACAAAAATTGACTCCAGCAGCAGATCACCCCTTTCAGCAGACGATCCAGTTACTGCCAAACCCAAGCGTAAGAAATGTAAAGCTGTGTTCAGTGTGGCATTAGAGGGATAAATCATATGCGTTGCTACACCAAGTTGCCAGCTTTTTCGTAATAAAAGATCTAATTAGCAGTTGCCTACTTACTTCCAAACAAGCCATCGTAAGAAACTACACCAAAAACATATTGTGACCCTTAAATTTTTAAGTTTGAGCTAATACCATTAACTGTTGTTATAAATTGTTATTATAATTATATATTTGTACCAATAAATGGAAAATGAAGTTTCTTATAAGATAAGATAAGATGAACTTATCTGTAGGACTTGGTCCTCGTAACTTAAAGTTATGCTCTGCACTTCACGTTGCGAATTTTCTGAGAGGTGTTCTCATTTCTAAGGTAATTGATTTCGACTTTCTGAGGTAATACTGATGAGTCTGTTCTGTTCTCCCAATATCATATATATACTTTTCTATATCTATTTTGTCTCATTCTCTGCGTTACAAACGGGAGAAGAAAAAGAAGTTATCCCTCCGGGAGTAGGGAGTAAAAATTATTGTACTTTGTTCAAATTTCAAGTGCAAAAGTCCGCAATAATAGTTGATGTGTAAGATGGGAACAGGCCCACACATTAATCTTTATAAATCGCATGCTTGAGCTTGCGCCCATCCTCTGACGATTGCCAGAGTTGCAGACTGTATTGGCGCGTTCGCTGTTAAATTTTTGGGAATTTTCGCCCCCGCCAATTTTTCTCGAACTTTCTGGAAGGTTCTCAACAATTCGATATTTCCAGAGCTTGGCAAACTTCTGCAATGAGAGCTTTTTGCCCATTTAACGAGTGATGCTAACGTAAAAGTTTAAGAACTCATTAAATGTTATCACACGAATTCTTCATATGCACTATCTAGTGCGTCCATTATTAAATCATGGAACAGTTCTTTTCCCCATGTTCACATTGGGATAAAATTACCAACATTTAGCATGATTTTTTTATTTAGATTTGATTTTCCAACAAAATAATTCCAATTTTGAACGTCTCTTTAAAAAAATGCGTTCACTTGATTTATTCTTTGTCTCTATTCCTTAGTTATTGGAGTCGAAGGATAATTTTCATTTTAAGAATAAGGAATGATAATTTTCATTTTGACGCAATTACTACTTACTCATTGAGAAAATATACTTTTATTTGCGCAGTGGACGAGGTGTAACATTGTCCATAGAAAAAACCATTTTGCATAGTCCCAACATTTACTACGGCTTCTTCTTCTACGCCTTCTATTTCTTATAAACTATGTTAGGACCAACTATGAAATGCTGTCCATAAGCATACGAGTAGATTGCTACTAGGAACTTTAGGGCAAAGTGTAGGCGTGATTACTCAAGAGGGAGTGGCGCTACTCATACCAGCGGAAACTAAAAATTCCCTCTTCCTTGCTATAGAAAAACTTCAGAGACGGACCACAATTTTTATACACCCGAAGGGAGAGGGTATATTCATTTTGTTCTTCCGTTTGTAACGCAAAGGAGACAAGATAGATATAAAAAAGTATATATTCTTGTTCAGCGTCACTTCGTGAGTCTGTATAGTCTTGTTCGTTCGTCTGTCTGTTGAATGCACGATTACGGGAGAACAGTAACAGCAGAGCTATTACTTTAAAATTTTAATAACCCCGCCGACTTTTTATATAAAATATACACCTCTAAAAAAAATATGAATATCTCATAAACGGTATGAGATACTAAGACATAATTTTGTTCTAGAGTATCTAACGACATTACCAACTGTTTGCCAAAACTGCGCGTGTCCGACCACCCATTCAAAAGTTATCAACTAGCGAAATGCAAATCTAATGCTTAATGTACTCGTATAGTAAAAGCAAAACATCTAATATCTGAAGTTATAAGTTGTAACGCTATGTATAAAAATAGGAGTGTTCTACCCATTTTATAACCTATATTTCAAAGGGAATACTCATATTGTTCTTCTTCCTTTCCGTGTACATATTCTATACGGTAATATTAAGACGAAGTTTAATTCCGATTCTTTCCCCAGAATTGCTCTCTCACTTTAATTAATTCAATCCAATTCAATTTAAATTTATTATTCGTTGTTATCGCACACAAGAGTTAAGCCTCTTTTACATGCAACGGGGCGGATAAAATTAAGACGTAATGTCTTAAAATTACGACGTAATAATTACAATTGAATTGAATTGAAATTTTATTGAGCCTTTTTTTCAACAACATTATAAGTTTACAAAAATTCAAATTACAATTGTGGATAAAAATTAAAGACTATAATGTATTATCTAAAAAACATATATGTACAGCAGTATCAAACTTATTAATAAGAAGAGAACATTGAAGAAAACAATAACATGAACATTAAACGCTCTTGCTCCCGGAGCTGACATGGATTGAGATATATAGATCACTTAACCTAGATTAGATCTTAATGCTAACTTAATGCTAACTTAGTGCTCTAAGAAAAGAAAAATAAAGAAAAAAAAAATAATAAAAAATTAATACAAAACCAAAAAAGAGAAAACAAACCTTTTAGACACATTTGAGTGCTAACCTCTATGAGAATCAGGAACTGTATTTTTATAAAAATTGTGACAAAGTGACACATTTAAATCAAAATTAGCGGGAGCTTCGTTAGCGAAGCCAATGGGTGATAAATACCTTAAATTTGACCAGCTAAAAACTCTTTGTTGGTTGAAGATATCAAGAATGCAATCGTTAACATGGCAAGAAATTCTGTTGATAAATCTATGTAGAATATCTGACACGTAAAGGCCAATTGGGCAAACTTTAGCTTCCGAATAAACGAAACGATTCGAGAAACGTTTTGTAGGCGATTGGAAATACTTTCCAATGCAATGACGTAAGACCTTGCGTTCTAAAATTTCAAATTCTCTAATGACAGTTGGAGAAACGTTAAACCAAATAGGAAATCCATACAAGATAACAGGTCTAATACAGGTTTTATACAACAAAAGTTTTGTCCTCTTTGGTAAGTTTCTGTTCCAAAAAATACTTGAAAAAGTGCCCAAAATTCTGTAAGCTTTTTTCAGTACAATTCTTGCATGTTTGTTAAATTTCAGAAGACTGTAAAAATTAATGCCAAGATATTTAATGGAATCCTTGAAAGGAATCTCAGACCCATTCAGAGCGAATTGTAAAGTTTTGCTTTCAGGCACAACAAACGACTTACATTTCCTTGAAGCATTCCTGATGCAAATGGCTTCACTTTTAGATGCATTAACTTTAATACCCCATTTCTCGTAGAAACGTCGTACAATTTGCAGATGTTGCAAAGTCTGATCTAACGCCAACTTAGGGGACTCATGGTGAGAGTACAGAAGAGAGTCGTCAGCATACAAAAGACCCGTCGAATTAGGCCCAAAGTGTGGGAAATCGTACATTAAAATATTGAAAAGATGAGGAGCTAAGATGGAACCCTGAGGGACTCCACAACTTATGTCACCAATATCCGAAAGCAATCCATTAAAAAGAACGCAAAACTTTCTGTTTGCAAAGAAACTCTTGAATAATTTAATAATTGAGGGAGCGAAACCAATTTGAAACATTTTAAAAAGAATTCCGTTATGATATGCGCGATCAAAAGCCTTATCAATGTCTAAAGAAATTGCAACGGTGCAACGACGATTACGCAAGTTAGAAACTATATCATTTTGAAATTTCAATAAAGCATCAACTGTTGAGTGACCTTTTTTAAAACCAAACTGCAAATTTGGAATATAAGATGGATCCAGCCCGACGTCCATAATTCTGCGAATAACGTTTTCAAAAAGCTTTCCTAGATTAGACAACAAAGAAATTGGTCTCAGATTATTTACCTCAAAGTTGTTTGACTTTTTTTGAATAGGAATAATCTTAGAGACTTTCCACGCGTCAGGAAAATATGAATTATTTAAACAATTATTAAAAACAATTGCAATATATTCAAAAGCTTTCATAGGAAGTCTTTTAATTAAGAAATTAGAGACGTCATCTAGACCAGAAGACATTTTGCTATTCAGTTTAACAGCACAAGAGAAAACTTTGTCCAAATAAGTCAACCTAGGAAGGTGGCATTCATTGAGTGCACTTAAAACATTACTAAAAATATGGATGCTTTGTGGAGATTGAGCAAAAATATTTGTTAGCGAATTTTCTATATAAGAAATGTCCCTGCCAGGAGGAGAACCCTTGTAAATATTGGAAAAATGAGCTAGCAGATGTTGCAGTTTTTCATCGTTATTTTCAATATCGACGCCGTTAACTGAAAGGTTTTTTGCTAATGATTTTTTTTTAGCTCCTATTAAACTATAGATTTGTTTATGAGCCCTTGGGCCTGGCACAATTTTGCTCAGTTTAACGCTAAAAATTTTGGACTGTTCAATTTCTACTTGTTTTTTAATAATAATGCTCAACAGTTGAATTTGCTTAGACAGGAGTAAGTAACTTGGACTTGAACGGTTGAAATTACAATGATAAATACGCTTCAAATCCCTCTGCCAACGATGCTTGATTTTAAACAAATATTTTATATTGTCAGAAATAATAATTTTTTTATTTTCTCTAACAATTCTTTCAGAATGAAGTGTAACCAATGAATTTAAAGAATTAGAAAACAGTGATATGAAAGCATCAATTTCGTGATTACTTAAATTTCTACAAGACGGAGGAAAATGATTTATTATTTCATTAACGAAATCATTTCTAAACGTATCCCAATTGGTTCTTCTGAAGGAGGTGAAAAAATGGGGGGAATGGAGAAGAAACTCAAAATCCGTGAATTTAATATGCAATTTAAGAGGGTAATGATCAGAAAAAGTAGGAAGACTGGAAATTTTAAAATTTGGATTTGTGGAGTTTAAAAGATTTGAGCTGATTAGGAAGTGGTCAAGAAAAGACGAACCGTTAGGATAAGAAGGTGTTGAGTCCGATAACCTTGTGAAGCTGAGAATATTGTGCTGTAACCAACTGAAGAGTGCATTACCATTGGTATTATTAATGGAATCACCCCAGTCAACGTTTTTTGCATTGAAGTCTCCTCCAACAATGGTTCCATCAAAATTTTGAGACAAGCGCGCTAAGATTGATAGCCCATCATAGACTAAAGAATGTGGAGAGTTACATGGAATATAAAACGACCCAAATAAATATTTCTTGGTGACACCATTAACTAGAGTGTCGATTGATATAAATAAATTAGGAAAACTTATTCCAACACCGTTAATTTTCGAAAATTTCAAAGACTTCCTTAATACTATGCCAACCCCAAGCTGACTATTATCACGAAGAAATGTAAAATCCTCCAGGTAAACTTTTTGATTAGCCCTCAAGTGAGTTTCCTGAACAAACGCAACGTCAATGTTATTTAAATTTAACAACTGTAGTAAATCTAGTCTTCGGCTCACTTCAATTAGTGACCTAACATTAAATGAAAGAACGTTAAGAAAATCACGGACCATAGGCATCGTTAACTTCTTGTAAAAGAGACATGCAACGTTTCTTAGCTTCCACTTTTGACAGTGATTTGTAATCTGATAAAAATAACACAATTTTGTCTTCTAAAGAAAGCTCCACAGGTTGACACAGTGAGTTTGCAATCTCTAAAAATTCCTTAATTAAAGCAGGCCTTGCGGATTTTTTCGGAACAGAATCTTTAAAAAGACTGGCAAAAGACCTGTTAGGAGATATGAAGTTAGAATTGTTAATTGAAGTGCGCACATTAGCTGAAGCCAACATTTTTCTATCAATAGATTCTTTTTTACGATTATTTTTGCCTTCAACGAATTTCTTGAACACTGGGCAACCTCTAAAACTTGACGGATGGCCAGACTGTTGGCAATTCACACAATAAGGCAAATTGTTCGCATTCGAAACAAACTTACAAGCCCCTGGTAGATGCTTTTGATCACACTTAACGCAACAGAAGGGTCTGTTGCAATTATTGGACATATGACCCCATTTCTGGCATCTCCAACACTGTACCTCCTTCTTAGAATTTCTGGGTGATTCCCAAGTGATCCTTTGGTTAAGAAGGAACCTTAGAGCTGTTACCTCATTTGCTGACTTTCCCAAATTCAACGTAATAAGAAATAAACCTGTGTCAATGTTGTTTTTTTTCGAATAAATGGTTGAAAACTTTGAAACGTTCGACACTATGTTTGGAACTAAGAAATCGATTGCACTCTTGATCTCGTCAGTTTCAGTATTATGATACAGTCCCCGTAAAACCAACTTAGTATGTTTTAGCTGTTTGGGAGTGTAGGAGTACGACTCTACATTTTTATCATTTAAGAGTTGCATCATTTCGGAATGAGCTGATGCACTTTTAAGATAAAGTTTACTCTTATTTTTGTTTTTGTTTACAATTTTAAAAACAATATTTTTCTCATTTAATTGCTTAACTAAATGTTTGATATCTACATGATATAGAAAAATTGGAGGACAAAAGGTATTATCAATACTTTTAACATTGGCTTTCTGATGTGCAGGTTGCCGAGGTCTAACGGTAGTCGGGTCAGATTCAATTTCCAGTTTACCTAGTATAGCAAAACGATTTTCTGAACTTATCTGTTTCGATTGAGAAAGCTGCACTTGACTCCTCATAGCGTAAGATGACAGATCAATTTCATGATTACTTCCTGTTCTGCGGCGTTTATTAACCACATTTTCAAATTCCTTAGTGTTGACATCTGTACATTCCATTGAAGTAGTTGAAAATTCATTATGGCGATCAGAAGCCGGTTGAACGTTGACGGCAGACACAGCGCCAAATTGAAACATCTGAGACTCGCTTGAACCTCGACCATCTGTAGTAGGAGTAGCATCAAAACATGCATTCGCCAAATCCTGATCCAGTGACTTTTTTGATGACGGCAACAAAGACTTATCCGGTGGCACTTTTTTAACCTTGAGATTGGCTTGCGAAGCCAAAACCGTAAACCACTTTACACTCTTATGAGCGAACTTTTGTGGTCAAAATTATTTGCAAAATCAATGCAAAGGCAAAGAAATTAATATTTTTTATTTTTTTTTATATAAAATTTTTATTTTTTTAGTAGGAAAGAAATCACGTCCGACTTTGACAGCTATCGCCCGTGTTCCCTAATAATTACAACTTAAAGGCCATTAAAAATCACTAATCGATAAAGGTACAAACGGTGTTAAAAGATTTCACGTAAGCCTTTAAGTGCTTTCTAAGATAGTTTTTAACTTTGCGGGTGTAGGTTATCCACACTTTTGCCTGGCCAACGACAGCCTTCTTACTAGCTGATCTTACAAGAATTCCCGTGCGAAACCGGGTATGTGGTTTAAAAATGGATAATCGAGCCACCATCCAACTCAATTGCCTCCAACTCAATGATCAAGATATAAATCATGGAAAACGCTTAACAGCAGATTGAATAAATGAGATTATTAAAATTTTTAAATTATATTATATTATATTATTTACATTATTAAATTATGGCATTATTGGGCGCGAACATTCCCTGTATTGCTGACTTAGTAACTAACCCCCAATAAGGAAAACTTAAAACATAAAAAATATATATCTTTTATTTTAAACTTCATTACATGCTGAGTCGTCGTCATTGTTGATGTTTTCATGCTCCATAAGATGCTCCAGCAGCTGTTTTTGACTTTCGAAATGTAAATCCGGGCACACCGGGCAGTTATGATCCGTAGAATTGTGTGCTTCACTAATGTGATCATTCAGTTCCGTTAAATTCGCGAAAGTCATACTGCATACATCGCACGTTTGTGAGCAGATTCCAGTTTCTCCGTGCTCATGAGTTCGATGCTCATGCAACGCGGGACTGGTATCAAAAGCGACCTGGCAGATCTGGCACTGAAACAACTTCGAGGCGTTGATGCCATGTGATGTCAAGTGGCGCAGGAGAGATTTCCTGTTTTCGAAAATTCAATGTTGTATAAGAATTTATATAATTTTATTCGATTTTGAATTTCTTACTTGATGGCGAAGCATTTGTAGCACTTGCGGCACTGATACTTCTTCACTCGACTGGCTTTGGATGTATTTGCAGTCATTGTGTCGAGAATTTGCGTGGAGGATGTAACATCTTCAATATTCAGAGCTAGTTCTTCACTGATGAATGCCTTGTCGCCCACCAGATCATCATCGCTAAGCAAGTTAATTAAGTCTGTCTCGGAGGCAACAGAGTGCGAGGAACTGTGAGAATCGGCAATACAGATAGAATTTATATGCTTCTTCATATGCACTTTGAGCGCATATCTTGTGGCAAGTAGCTTCTTGCAGATGTCGCAGGTGTGGGTTTCAATCTCACCGTCCGTATGGTGGATCATGTGATGCTTGAGGATGTGAGTCTGGAAAGTGTATTTTTTCGATTGTTAATCTTCAATAATCGATTAGTAGTGAAACTAAAACTCTACTCTCACCTTCAAACCATCCTTTTGCCGGAAAGATGAACCGCAATGTGCGCAAGGGAAGGGTTTCTCGCCCGTGTGCCTACGCATGTGAAACACCAGGCTTTTGCACTGTGAGAAACCGCGGGTGCACACTTCACATATGAACGGCTTCTCTCCGGTGTGGACGTACATGTGCTGCTTAAGCGAGCCATTTTGTGAGAACCTCTTTTGACACAGCGTACACTCGTAGGGCTTCGCGCCTTCATGCGTGGTCAGGTGACGAGTTAAATTAGTCTTTGTACTGAAGTCTCGATTGCATTTAAGGCAGATGTATCGCGCAGAGGAGGTGCTGCTTTTGCCTAGTCTCCTGGTGTTTTGTAACATTTGTGCAGACTCGGTTGATGGAGCTCCCGTTAACAATGGGGATTCTGCCAATATTGGAGCTCCTTCTGCCGAGTTCATCCTTGTTTGCTTCAATGGAGACGTTTGTCTCGGTTGTTTTTCCTTTCTAACTGCACCTGACAGATTCGCTGTAATCGTTTGATTAGGAGGCAAATCATCATCTGCAGGCAAAGGTTCCATCTCAGCACTATCCACCGTTATCTGCAGGTAATTCTTGACTTCATTGTGATCGTTCGCATCGCTCACTATCAGGTTTTCATCCACTTCGCTGGCTAGTTCTTCGGTGTCTTCATACACTTGGAAACCTTCATCGACTGCTGTCGAAGTGGTTGATGTTATTGGACGTGAGTCCATTTCGATCTCTAACTCCATCTCTCCGTCATCTTGGTCGCGTTCATGGGCATTCTCGAAGGTGTATTGCGTTGAGAGGTTTTCATTGTAGGAGCATCCAGCATCTTGTTCAGGCGACATCGAATTTAATTCTTCCATGTAACCATTCATTTGTTGCTGTTCAGCAGAGGTGGACTCCGTCAGTCTCGTGGGATTCACTGGGTCGCTGGTTTCCGACTGTTCTTCAATCGAGGTGTCATTGTTAATCCAGTCCCCTCCGCTCACCCGCTTTTGATCATTTTCCTCCATATCGTTTTCATCCAAAAAATTTGCTTCCTCGTAATAAACGATATCTTCCTCTTCTGTTAAAAGCTCAGAAATTTCTTCTTTAAAAGGAGGTTTCCTCTGCTTTTCAACTTGTTCCAACTTCATTTTGGATACGGGTGCATAGGGCTGATGTATACTGGTTGCTGGTGTCAACTTTCTTGGCGTTGGTCTACTTTTTGCATTAAGCTGCTGCTCCCTGATCTGTTGTTTGCCTGAGCTATCCTTCTCAGCAGAATCTTCAAACAACGCCAGTATATCATCTTCGTCATCCACACCGATTAGTGGCGAGCAGTTCATAGAGCCCCCAGCTTTAGTTACTTCCTGAAAATCGTTGCTGATTCTTGACAGGAACGCCTTAAGATTTTTTTCCGAAGCATGAGCAAGCTGCACGAAATCATAGGCAATCTTCAGACGCACAACACACTTTGAACAGATTATAGTGGGCATGCTGTCGTCAGGTTTCAGCTGTACAAAGACAAAAGTATCAATCAGTTTAAAATAATTACAGAAACGTTGTCTGTAAACGGATTATGTTCAGCTCAAAAGCATGTTTTATTCCAAATGAAATGGAAGGAGAGACCTAAGAAAGGGTTCACGCCAGGTTGTGTATCAAGACATAATTATTCCCTAAAAAGCAAGAAATTTCTTTTTGTTTTTCCCAAGGGGCTATGCCTTAAAGTGAACAACAGTCTTCACAATAATATGTTTTGACGCTTCCATTGGTATCCCCACTATGTACGACTTTCAAAGAATAAGAGTATGTCCCCCTAAGAGATTGCAACGTCTTCACCTATTAAATGATTTAAATTTAAAATTTGAATAATGTTTCTTTTGTTTTTATTTTTACTTTAGAATTAAAAAGAGCACACAGCAAAAACAAGACAAAACTGTAAGATAAGAATTTGATTCGCATTTATTGCTTATCTGACACCGTCTGCGAAATCCAGCTTAAGTATGGAATGTTGCCCGCTTGGATGGGCAACGAGATGACCTCTGCAACACTGTACGGATGATTCTCGCGGACATACTTTGTCAACTCCTCCACCCTACTAGTTCGTGTCTTGATTATCATCAGAAACTCGTTATCCTCGTTTACTTTCCCGTCCCACAAATAGATAGACTGAATATTCGGCAGGATGTTGACGCAGGCCGCCAGCTTCTGTTCAAGTAAACCGCGTGCTAATTTCTTGGCTGAGTTCTCGTCCGGAGTTGTGACAAAAGCCACTGAACTGCTTCCTGGCTCATACGATGCAGTTCCATCACACATGGTGGCTTTGGATGCTGATATAGCGGCTGAACACTTACTTGATGAAGTGGTGCTGGTCACGTCAAGAATACTGCGCGAAAGTAGAATCCAAGAAGTGTACCAGAACGTTTTAAAAGATCTCATCGAATAAATGGCACAAACGAAGTTTATTATTGTATGCACGCCCAAAATTGGCGTTGATAGAGCATAGTTGCCACTTATGCGGAAATTTTTCCATGGGAGGGAAAATTTTCCTGCGAAAAAAGAGTAACCATCAGGTTATTTACAATTTTACGTACATCCACTTGAGCGGATGAAACAAAGTTTGTTTGTTGGATGTGTATTACAATGCCTAGCGTTAGAAAAGCCCTCTGTTTAACATCCGCTTAAGACACACGCATAGCTTAACGTTAATGTTTTCGGATCTCAACTACTGAATTTCACCCTAATGCATAGTAATTATTTAGTATTTTTATTTATTCCCTGCACCCCAAGGTCTGTAACGTCTAAATAAATTCACGATCACGGAGGAAAGAGAAGTCTGAAATAGGCGTGTAACACCCATTTGAGTACCTTAAATTTCGAAGGGAATGTATTTCCAACATTGATCTCTATAACCGCACAGGTAGAATAGATATTACGAGTACATTTTCTATACAATAATATTAAAACAAAATTTTATTCAGCATAGTACAAAGCATAGTAAAGCCATTAAAGCTTTTTAAGACACATTTTTTAATTTTTTGGATGTACGATATTCATATTTGAGTACCCTCTGGCCTGGCCAGAGACAGACTTCTTATTACCAATAGTTTTATATTTTTCAAATCCCGTGGGGGAAAATTTAACCATCTGGTGTTTCACGGTATGAATATTATTTTTTGGTAATTGGGCACCACAGTTTTAGATATTATAATCACTTTGATGTTTTCACATTTTTAAATTATGGCGAGAGCTCACCTTCCTTTTTTTTATTAATTTTGCGAGAATTTGGACTGACAACTAAGCACCTATATAATTGTGGAATCAGGCATTCTTATACCAGTCTCGAGAAACAATTACCGAGTACTTGTAGTGAAATCACTAGTTGGCATAGGTAACAGAATGGAATGGGAGCGAAAACCGAGTAAATGCGTTTGCTTGCAGTTACACTACAGATATTTTTTAACAAAAAATTCTCTTCTAAAGCCACTGAATCTATTCTATTAGAACGAATTTCGAAAGGGGAAATTTCTATATACCGAAAGCCGTGTTGTAAACACGAATTTTGATTGTAGGTCCAAGTCGCGGTACAACGAGTAGCCTTCTTCAGATTTCATGCACACTCGGCAAACTTCAATATTAACTTTGAAATTCATTTTTAATAGCAATTTTAACAGAGAAAAAGTGTATACTCCAAGCTAAGTAGGGAAAATATAGCACGACCAGAGAAAACAGATGTCAAAAGTGACATTAAAATGTAATGCGTTCGCTTATCGAGGTTATTAGTTTGGACTGGATTTAGTTGGAGGATTTAGTTTCGAGTATATTACATTTCGTCTGATGACGCACCGATCACATGTATTTGTTGTTGTCTCAGAACTGTTGAAAGCGAATTCGTCACCATTTAGTGGTGTTCGCTGGAGACAAAAACAACATAAGTTGGGGAATATTACGCGGTGTCGCCGTTGCATGCAATTTTCGCCGTGTTTTATCTTTACGGTTTGATTCTTGTGATTACACGGTAAAACTTCGATCAGTCTGCTTTGCAATTAAGCCTGAGCACATTGCCGTTAATGTGTTGTGATAACTCACATTAACGGTACGAAACCATTACTTTAATCTTCAAAATATTTGTCTCAGTTTTATTTCTGTTATTTTTATGTTATTAAGAAAATAGTCTGCTCAAAAGCCATTGCTTGAATTAATCTATATATATAAAAATGAATTTTTGTTTGTTTCTTTCTATGTTCTGTATGCATTCCTACACCATTCATCCGTTGGCCATGAAACTAGTGAGTTGTTATGAAGGTTTCTCCTTTTTTATTTACTTACTTATTTTTTTATCCAACAGGATTCTTGATTTAAGCTGATTTGACAGGCATACCGCCGCACGTTTTAACACTGAAAATTGGCGTGCGTATAATTTTTCCTCAAAACATGCATCCAACACGACTTTGCAGCTGTACCAGGCTTTCAGCGAACAGGCTGATGAATAAAATAATCAAAATTACATATTGGTCGATTTACACCTCGATCTACAGCTTAAGAACGAAAAAGGCATCACGAGCTTTAGAAACTGACGAGCAACCGAAAGCAAGACTAGAATCCGTTTGGGTGCGCTCAGTCGACTGAAACAGTCGATCAACGGGAAGCTGGAGGATTCATTCGAGTACAAATATCGTGCAACAAATATCGTGCGCGATGATTATATGCTAACATTAAAAGTACATAAAAAAAGGTAAAATTTATACTGGAACCAAATAATTATCGCATTAAATTCAATACGCAATAATGTTCGAACGAAATCGCGGGTAACATAAAAATAACAAAATAAAAAAATTGGCAAATAGACAAATGATTTGAATATCAAACTAATGGAAATGATTTCATACATAATTTAATGCATAAAAAGTATGACAATGTGTTCTCACAACACATTAATGGCAAAGTTCTCAGGCTCTATTGCAAAGCATACTATTCAAGAAGTTCTTGTGTAAACACGAAAGAGTGATAATGTAAAGAGAATAATTTAAGGCGAATTATTAATTACTCAGGGGCACTGTGTACTCATAGTTGTTCTTTTTTACAGTTCGGCAAGCACTGTATGAAACAGTAAAGAGAACAGATAACAGATAAATGGAATAAATGGAAAATTCGTTTGCAATTGGAAATACATTTTCAATTTAAAAACCGATTGACCAGCAAGAGAAACCGAAAAACCAGCAAGAATCTATGGAGTTAGCAGGATCTATGGAGTTTTGTCGCAACTGCGAGGTATTAGTTAGAAAAGATTTACGTATAGAATTTTCTTATAAATTATTGTGTTTTAAGCGCGAGATAACATCAAGCGCGTTGATATGTAAATTCTGTAAGACGCCATTGGGATCAGGTTTAAATTCTCAAATACAAGAGCCGCGGAATGAATCCAGTTCAAATATGGAAAAAACTTTGGACTCGATCGAAATAGGGGACGAGACAAAATATGTAGACCAAATACATTCCGAGTCGGAGCTCCCTGAGGAATCGCGTAAAGATGTCGAGGACAATGCTATCAGCGAAAGCTTAAGAGATATACAACCCGAGCTGGAGAACAAGCGAAAGGTTGTCCCTATTAATAATAATCCTAAAGTTAATATTTAATCTCTTTCAACAGGACGTTCAACCGAAGTCCATTTATAACTGTGGGGAATGTGGTAAGAGGTAAGCAAACGAAATTGTCCCTTCTTTCTATGAATAACCTCAGGCAATCGCGAAATTCCCAGTAAGATATTCTTATATTTTAAAATCCGTTTTTAAACATTATATGTTCCATGCAGCCGACAAGCCAGAATATGAGAAATTCATTCCTAACTAACCTCCAAAATAATTATTCTTCAAATATTTCCAATAATTTTTCTTAAGTATTCTTACAAGATTTCATGTTCGTTTTTAGTTTTGAACGTTTAATCTCGTTGGAAATGCATAGCAGACGTGGTCACAAAGGAAAAACTAATAACAAGAATAAACCAGAATTGTCCAAACCCATAAAAAAAGCTAAGAGAGGTCGAAAACCTCTCAATTTTTCTTCAGATAGCGTCAGTGATATTTTAAAAGACGACTCTGAATCGTCCGATATAGACGTAGAATCGCTGTCACTTGATTTGCATTCGCTGTACACGACTCTTACCAAACTCAAGCAGACGCCAATAGGCAAAGACGTCTATCATTGCCGCCTGTGTAAGGAAATCACACTCGACCTACGAAATCATTTCAAGCATATTATTTCGCACACGGCACATAAATGCGCCACTTGTGTGATTTGCGATGAAATCTTCATAGGAGACCATAACTTAAATGCACATGTGTTGAAAGCACATAAGAATGTGCAACAGTTGGAAGACTGTCTGCCGTGTGGCATCCTCAAATGCAAGGAATGTCCTGAGTACTTTCTGAATGCATCGGAATTTGAACGTCACAAACGTTGGCATTTAAAGCAAGGAAGTCATAAATGCGATATTTGTCATTGGGGTTTCAAAACTATGCGCCTGCTTCAATGTCACAACAATATACACTCCAACAAAAAAAATTTGGAAAAACGATTTATATGTTTCATATGCCAAATGGGGTGAGTTATATATAATATGTATAAAATAGAGAAAAATACTTAAATATCTTTCATATATTTCCCTAGATTTTCTTTTCAAAGCCTTCTTAACAATCACAAACGTAGTCATCCAGAATTTTTTGAACTCCTTCAAACCACAACAACCATTACACGCTTCACCGATAGCAAGAAGATCAAGTATTTCTGTCGCCAGTGCGACAAATCGACGTATATACATAATGTACATATAGATCATTTGCAGACTCACAATAGAAAGCGTTCCATGTACACGTGTAATCGCTGCTCCAAACAATTTACTGCTGATTCCAGCTTGAAAACTCACATATGCTCGCACTGCGCTAATCCACCTCAGTACAAGTGTGACAAGTGCTCCGTCAGCTATCGTCGAATTGGTGCACTACACAATCATTTGATGAAGCACGAAGCCGAACTCCCGGTCAAGTGCAAGCACTGTGGCCGTGGTTTTCGAGATCTAGCCCTATGTTCGACCCATGTGCGACTAGTACATACAGGCGAGAAGAACGAAGTGATTAATGATATGATAACTAATGAAGATTAGTTAAGTGCCTTTGTGAAAAGAACACAATTCATAAAAATATTTTCCCTGTACTTTAGAAGACTAAAAATAATTGAGCTGAATGAAGTAAAAGTACATAGCTTCTCAAATCTGCTGGTGGCGATTTGATAACAATACTGATCATTTAAAGAGCGCTTAATGGAGTTACAAAAAATGGGCTGCGCGGAGTGCAACTGCGATTCTAAAAGCGTGTGTGGCTCTTTTCACTCTTACATTGAGCTTTTCTTTCACACCTTAATATCTGTCTCTACCGCAGTCACTCTACTGAGCTCAAATTATTGTCATCTCATTCCTAATCTGCTCATATCATTGAAATCGTATACTCATGCTGGGTTTATCAATTCGTTCTGATTTCCTGAGTTTTATTTCGACTGAATCGGCCAAGAAGGTAATTTGAATTACTTTCCTTGTAGTGCGTAGATTTGTGAAGCAAAATTTCCTTGAAGTTGCGAATAACAAAAGCACTTCAAATTTTATAATGAGTTGTGTAACCGCTAGAAATGCGAAAAATTATTGCCGTGCTTGCCTCATCAACCTGAATGGTTTGCATAATTCGGATTTGTTAATACAAACAATAGATCCTGCAAACGTACCTGTGCCAAACTACGTGGACTTGAAATCGAACGATAAAATACTAAAGATATTACGTATTTTGATTGAATGCAATGAGGATGAAGGTATCGAAGATTACCCACAAAATGTGTGCTTGCTGTGTTCCAAGGTTTTAGAAGAAGTAGAAGATTTTCGCAAAAGAGTGGTGGAATGCAATATTACTTTGAAATCTATATTCAAGACATCTTTAAAGCAGTCCAGCGCTAATACCCTGAGGGAAGCGATTACAGGAGCTGAATTTCATGAGGATAAGGCCACGATGCAGGAGAATACAAATAATGTAAAGAACAATTAGCTCAGAAGTTGTTCAATATCAATTTATAACTCAGAAACTTATGAGATTCTTTACTTATAACCGTTACTGATTTTATTCCTAATATTTGTCTTCGTATTATTAATATTTGATTGTTACTAAATTTTAATAAATTTTGATTAAATCTGTTCAATATAATCTTGCAATTTTAGCTTCCGAACACGGAACTCTTTTTCGAAACATTACCACTTAATATTGATGATACTAATAACGATAGCAGTGCTAATTCTGCAATGGAAAGATCTTTAGAACGCAAAATAGCTGTGAAAGACCATGACAAGTTTAGAGAGCAAAGTTACAGCACAGATAAAGAAAAAACTTCATACATTTCTCAGAATAAACCTTCAATCGAACCAAGATTTTTCGATATAAATTCTCAGAAATCTGAAATAAATTCCCGAGGATCAAATGAATTACTTTCTTATGATGAGCAGTTCAGTAATCAGTCTTTCGAATGCCATAAGTGTAAACTTAAGTTCATCTATAAACATAAATACGAGGCACACCCGTGTGTCAATTATAAAGAGCCTTCGGATCTCCCCTACTCCTGTGAGCACTGTAATAGGAGATACGGACGTATGGACGCACTACATTATCACGTCCAAGTTGACCACTGTAGAAGTGGTCAAGCTTTCAACTGCACTAGTTGTGACAAATCCTTCAAAACTGCTGACTGTCTGAAGAAACATCACCGCCGCAAACACTTGAGCGAGAAACAAAGCAATGGATACGTTTGCGAGTACTCCGATGGAGCTTTAATAGGGCTCAAAAATTTGGAGAGTCATTATGTGGTGCAGCATAAAGAGGAAGTTGGCCGATCTTCAAAATTAGAATGTAACCTGTGCAAAAAATCCTTCAAAAATCACTTCAATTTACGTTATCACCAACTGCGACAGCACTCCAGCGATAGCTCACTACAGTGCGAATGCGGCATTTGTGGCTCTAAATTCGCCAAGAAGTTTATGCTGGTATCTCATATGCGAAACCACCGCCAGGATGAAGAGAAGCATGCTTGTGATCAGTGCGGCCGACGGTTCGTGCAAAAAGTCGATGTTATCAAGCACATCCAAGTGGTTCACTTGAAAATTAAGCCGTTCACCTGCTTGCATTGCGGCGAATCTTTTGCCACCGAAAAGACGCTTCGCCATCACGTCTATAGGCATACGGGTGAAAAACCATACGCATGCGAGGTGTGTGGCAAGAGATTCCGTCAACCGAGTGCTATGAAAACGCATAGGAAAAGTCAACATAAGGGATTTCTATAATTTAGTTTTTTAAGCTTGTCATCGTTAGAAGTTAATATAACAACACCTAACACTTCGAAATTTAGGTTAGGTTTAATAAACCTAATAAACTTTTAGGTTTAATAAACCTAACCTAGAGTACGAAATTTTTAAAAGTATTTAGTAATTTAAAAACCTAAATGCAATTTGTATTACTTCTATAATCTTTACGATATTGCTTGTATTAAACAGTTTAACTAGTCCTGTATCTTAAGAACTGTATTTAGTTAACGCAGTTTTCGGAGCGCCCTGTGTTTCGTTGCGCCCTGTGCTTCGTTGCGCTTACGAACTCATTGTCAGAAAGAGTTATCTTTGCCAGAGAGAGTTATCTCTTCCAGAGAGAACGAAATGCGAAAATCAGCTTTCACAGTTGTTAAAAATCGGTTTGACGTCTATTTTACATGAACTGTGAAATTCACGTACACTGTACGTGAGATATGCCACATTGTTGTTTTGCGTGCGGGCAACTGGTTAATTGTGTGCGTAAGAAGGCAGAGAAACTCACAGAATTTTGGCTTAAAAAATCTCTACATTTGAAGAATGTATGGAGACTTTTCTCTTCTCTCTTTACGGTTTGATTCTTGTGATTACACGGTAAAACTTCGATCAGTCTGCTTTGCAATTAAGCCTGAGCACATTGCCGTTAATGTGTTGTGATAACTCACATTAACGGTACGAAACCCTTACTTTAATCTTCAAAATATTTGTCTCAGTTTTATTTCTGTTATTTTTATGTTATTAAGAAAATAGTCTGCTCAAAAGCCATTGCTTGAATTAATCTATATATATAAAAATGAATTTTTGTTTGTTTCTTTCTATGTTCTGTATGCATTCCTACACCATTCATCCGTTGGCCATGAAACTAGTGAGTTGTTATGAAGGTTTCCCCTTTTTTATTTACTTACTTATTTTTTTATCCAACAGGATTCTTGATTTAAGCTGATTTGACAGGCATACCGCCGCACGTTTTAACACTGAAAATTGGCGTGCGTATAATTTTTCCTCAAAACATGCATCCAACACGACTTTGCAGCGGTACCAGGCTTTCAGCGAACAGGCTGATGAATAAAATAATCAAAATTAC
Source organism: Sicus ferrugineus (assembly GCA_922984085.1). Taxonomy (NCBI): domain Eukaryota; kingdom Metazoa; phylum Arthropoda; class Insecta; order Diptera; family Conopidae; genus Sicus; species Sicus ferrugineus. Next base: position 27,181,829 of record OV277351.1, read on the forward strand.
ATATTGGTCGATTTACACCTCGATCTACAGCTTAAGAACGAAAAAGGCATCACGAGCTTTAGAAACTGACGAGCAACCGAAAGCAAGACTGGAATCCGTTTGGGTGCGCTCAGTCGACTGAACGATCAACGGGAAGCTGGAGGATTCATTCGAGTACACATATCGTGCAACAAATATCGTGCGCGATGATTATATGCTAACGTAAAAAGTACATAAAAAAAGGTAAAATTTATACTGGAACCAAATAATTATCGCATTAAATTCAATACGCAATAATGTTCGAACGAAATCGCGGGTAACATATAAAAATAACAAAAAAAAAAAAAAAATAGGCAAATAGACAAATGATTTGAATATCAAACTAATGGAAATGGTTTCATACATAATTTAATGCATAAAAAGTATGACAATGTGTTCTCACAACACATTAATGGCAAAGTTCTCAGGCTCTATTGCAAAGCATACTATTCAAGAAGTTCTTGTGTAAACACGAAAGAGTGATAATGTAAAGAGAATAATTTAAGGCGAATTATTAATTACTCAGGGGGCACTGTGTACTCATAGTTGTTCTTTTTTACAGTTCGGCAAGCACTGTATGAAACAGTAAAGAGAACAGATAACAGATAAATGGAATAAATGGAATAAATGGAAAATTCGTTTGCAATTGGAAATACATTTTCAATTTAAAAACCGATTGACCAGCAAGAGAAACCGAAAAACCAGCAAGAATCTATGGAGTTAGCAGGATCTATGGAGTTTTGTCGCAACTGCGAGGTATTAGTTAGAAAAGATTTACGTATAGAATTTTCTTATAAATTATTGTGTTTTAAGCGCGAGATAACATCAAGCGCGTTGATATGTAAATTCTGTAAGACGCCATTGGGATCAGGTTTAAATTCTCAAATACAAGAGCCGCGGAATGAATCCAGTCCAAATATGGAAAAAATTTTGGACTCGATCGAAATAGGGGACGAGACAAAATATGTAGACCAAATACATTCCGAGTCGGAGCTCCCTGAGGAATCGCGTAAAGATGTCGAGGACAATGCTATCAGCGAAAGCTTAAGAGATATACAACCCGAGCTGGAGAACAAGCGAAAGGTTGTCCCTATTAATAATAATCCTAAAGTTAATATTTAATCTCTTTCAACAGGACGTTCAACCGAAGTCCATTTATAACTGTGGGGAATGTGGTAAGAGGTAAGCAAACGAAATTGTCCCTTCTTTCTATGAATAACCTCAGGCAATCGCGAAATTCCCAGTAAGATATTCTTATATTTTAAAATCCGTTTTTAAACATTATATGTTCCATGCAGCCGACAAGCCAGAATATGAGAAATTCATTCCTAACTAACCTCCAAAATAATTATTCTTCAAATATTTCCAATAATTTTTCTTAAGTATTCTTACAAGATTTCATGTTCGTTTTTAGTTTTGAACGTTTAATCTCGTTGGAAATGCATAGCAGACGTGGTCACAAAGGAAAAACTAATAACAAGAATAAACCAGAATTGTCCAAACCCATAAAAAAAGCTAAGAGAGGTCGAAAACCTCTCAATTTTTCTTCAGATAGCGTCAGTGATATTTTAAAAGACGACTCTGAATCGTCCGATATAGACGTAGAATCGCTGTCACTTGATTTGCATTCGCTGTACACGACTCTTACCAAACTCAAGCAGACGCCAATAGGCAAAGACGTCTATCATTGCCGCCTGTGTAAGGAAATCACACTCGACCTACGAAATCATTTCAAGCATATTATTTCGCACACGGCACATAAATGCGCCACTTGTGTGATTTGCGATGAAATCTTCATAGGAGACCATAACTTAAATGCACATGTGTTGAAAGCACATAAGAATGTGCAACAGTTGGAAGACTGTCTGCCGTGTGGCATCCTCAAATGCAAGGAATGTCCTGAGTACTTTCTGAATGCATCGGAATTTGAACGTCACAAACGTTGGCATTTAAAGCAAGGAAGTCATAAATGCGATATTTGTCATTGGGGTTTCAAAACTATGCGCCTGCTTCAATGTCACAACAATATACACTCCAACAAAAAAAATTTGGAAAAACGATTTATATGTTTCATATGCCAAATGGGGTGAGTTATATATAATATGTATAAAATAGAGAAAAATACTTAAATATCTTTCATATATTTCCCTAGATTTTCTTTTCAAAGCCTTCTTAACAATCACAAACGTACTCATCCAGAATTTTTTGAACTCCTTCAAACCACAACAACCATTGCACGCTTCACCGATAGCAAGAAGATCAAGTATTTCTGTCGCCAATGCGACAAATCGACGTATATACATAATGTACATATAGATCATTTGCAGACTCACAATAGAAAGCGTTCCATGTACACGTGTAATCGCTGCTCCAAACAATTTACTGCTGATTCCAGCTTGAAAACTCACATATGCTCGCACTGCGCTAATCCACCTCAGTACAAGTGTGACAAGTGCTCCGTCAGCTATCGTCGAATTGGTGCACTACACAATCATTTGATGAAGCACGAAGCCGAACTCCCGGTCAAGTGCAAGCACTGTGGCCGTGGTTTTCGAGATCTAGCCCTATGTTCGACCCATGTGCGACTAGTACATACAGGCGAGAAGAACGAAGTGATTAATGATATGATAACTAATGAAGATTAGTTAAGTGCCTTTGTGAAAAGAACACAATTCATAAAAATATTTTCCCTGCACTTTAGAAGACTAAAATTAATTGAGCTGAATGAAGTAAAAGTACATAGCTTCTCAAATCTGCTGGTGGCGATTTGATAACAATACTGATCATTTAAAGAGCGCTTAATGGAGTTACAAAAAATGGGCTGCGCGGAGTGCAACTGCGAATCTAAAAGCGTGTGTGGCTCTTTTCACTCTTACATTGAGCTTTTCTTTCACACCTTAATATCTGTCTCTACCGCAGTCACTCTACTGAGCTCAAATTATTGTCATCTCATTCCTAATCTGCTCATATCATTGAAATCGTATACTCATGCTGGGTTTATCAATTCGTTCTGATTTCCTGAGTTTTATTTCGACTGAATCGGCCAAGAAGGTAATTTGAATTACTTTCCTTGTAGTGCGTAGATTTGTGAAGCAAAATTTCCTTGAAGTTGCGAATAACAAAAGCACTTCAAATTCTATAATGAGTTGTGTAACCGCTAGAAATGCGAAAAATCATTGCCGTGCTTGCCTCATCAACCTGAATGGTTTGCATAATTCGGATTTGTTAATACAAACAATAGATCCTGCAAACGTACCTGTGCCAAACTACGTGGACTTGAAATCGAACGATAAAATACTAAAGATATTACGTATTTTAATTGAATGCAATGAGGATGAAGGTATCGAAGATTACCCACAAAATGTGTGCTTGCTGTGTTCCAAGGTTTTAGAAGAAGTAGAAGATTTTCGCAAAAGAGTGGTGGAATGCAATATTACTTTGAAATCTATATTCAAGACATCTTTAAAGCAGTCCAGCGCTAATACCCTGAGGGAAGCGATTACAGGAGCTGAATTTCATGAGGATAAGGCCACGATGCAGGAGAATACAAATAATGTAAAGAACAATTAGCTCAGAAGTTGTTCAATATCAATTTATAACTCAGAAACTTATGAGATTCTTTACTTATAACCGTTACTGATTTTATTCCTAATATTTGTCTTCGTATTATTAATATTTGATTGTTACTAAATTTTAATAAATTTTGATTAAATCTGTTCAATATAATCTTGCAATTTTAGCTTCCGAACACGGAACTCTTTTTCGAAACATTACCACTTAATATTGATGATACTAATAACGATAGCAGTGCTAATTCTGCAATGGAAAGATCTTTAGAACGCAAAATAGCTGTGAAAGACCATGACAAGTTTAGAGAGCAAAGTTACAGCACAGATAAAGAAAAAACTTCATACATTTCTCAGAACAAACCTTCAATCGAACCAAGATTTTTCGATATAAATTCTCAGAAATCTGAAATAAATTCCCAAGGATCAAATGAATTACTTTCTTATGATGAGCAGTTCAGTAATCAGTCTTTCGAATGCCATAAGTGTAAACTTAAGTTCATCTATAAACATAAATACGAGGCACACCCGTGTGTCAATTATAAAGAGCCTTCGGATCTCCCCTACTCCTGTGAGCACTGTAATAGGAGGTACGGACGTATGGACGCACTACATTATCACGTCCAAGTTGACCACTGTAGAAGTGGTCAAGCTTTCAACTGCACTAGTTGCGACATATCCTTCAAAACTGCTGACTGTCTGAAGAAACATCACCGCCGCAAACACTTGAGCGAGAAACAAAGCAATGGATACGTTTGCGAGTACTCCGATGGAGCTTTAATAGGGCTCAAAAATTTGGAGAGTCATTATGTGGTGCAGCATAAAGAGGAAGTTGGCCGATCTTCAAAATTAGAATGTAACCTGTGCAAAAAATCCTTCAAAAATCACTTCAATTTACGTTATCACCAACTGCGACAGCACTCCAGCGATAGCTCACTACAGTGCGAATGCGGCATTTGTGGCTCTAAATTCGCCAAGAAGTTTATGCTGGTATCTCATATGCGAAACCACCGCCAGGATGAAGAGAAGCATGCTTGTGATCAGTGCGGCCGACGGTTCGTGCAAAAAGTCGATGTTATCAAGCACATCCAAGTGGTTCACTTGAAAATTAAGCCGTTCACCTGCTTGCATTGCGACGAATCTTTTGCCACCGAAAAGACGCTTCGCCATCACGTCTACAGGCATACGGGTGAAAAACCATACGCATGCGAGGTGTGTGGCAAGAGATTCCGTCAACCGAGTGCTATGAAAACGCATAGGAAAAGTCAACATAAGGGATTTCTATAATTTAGTTTTTTAAGCTTGTCATCGTTAGAAGTTAATATAACAACACCTAACACTTCGAAATTTAGGTTAGGTTTAATAAACCTAATAAACCTTTAGGTTTAATAAACCTAACCTAGAGTACGAAATTTTTAAAAGTATTTAGTCATTTAAAAACCTAAATGCAATTTGTATTACTTCTATAATCTTTACGATATTGCTTGTATTAAACAATTTAAATAGTCCTGTATCTTAAGAACTGTATTTAGTTAACGCAGTTTTCGGAGCGCCCTGTGTTTCGTTGCGCCCTGTGCTTCGTTGCGCTTACGAACTCATTGTCAGAAAGAGTTATCTTTGCCAGAGAGAGTTATCTCTACCAGAGAGAACGAAATGCGAAAATCAGCTTTCACAGTTGTTAAAAATCGGTTTGACGTCTATTTTCCATAATTGTGTGCGTAAGAAGAAGCGAGAATCTGACAGAATTTTTGCTTCAAAAATCTCTACATTTGAAGAATGTGTGGAGACTGTTCTCTTCTCTCAACCCTTCTCTTAAAAAACTTTTAAAGAATGAAGAAAAGAAGAATCGTGTAGCCAGGCGGGTTATCTCTGCCATTGTCCAACAGCTGCAATCATTGGAAGCTGTGGCGAAACTGGGAATTTGGTCTAGTGAATTATATTTTTAAGGATCAGAAATAAAAGGTACAGGTAACGCATGAAATGCCAACAATAACCAGAGAGAGCGCCAAAGAGCACTGCAGAACTTGTTTGACCAAATTGAGCGGCGTGAGGAGTATTTGCAAGCCAGTGGAAAAGGTGCAGAAGTCACCGACCGAGGACGAGCACGACAGCAAAGCCATTGCCATCAATGTAGCCTCAAACGATAACCTAAAGCAACTGATCGATAATTATCTCGAGATTAGTGGAGGTGATGTGGACAGCATGGAATATCCACAGCATGTATGCCTGGATTGCTTTAACAAGCTGCAGGGATTTGACAGATTTCGGAGGAAGGCCATCGAGTGTAGCTCCACACTGCAAACACTTTTTGTCGAAGGAGGTGTGGCAAAAGTTGAAATCGATGATGTGGAAGAGGAGAAGGAAACTGTCAATGAGAATATTTATGGTGTGATGGTAGGTGAGAGCGAGGGACTTTTGTTGAACTAAGTTAATTGCTCTCATTTAGTTGAAGGATGCTTTGATGGAGACAGAGACCGTGGTCCTTATGGAACAGGCAGACATTGCCTTAGTCAACTGCGAACTCCAAACGCCGGATCCCTTTAGCACTGTAAACATAAGTAGAAACGCTAAAAAGAAAAGAAAGACGACAAAAAATGTGATGGTCACAAATGATGGTCGTAATGATAGTGATGATAATGGTAACAATAGTTATGGCTGCCATAAACGCACCTTCAACCCCGTCGATGAAGACGATGATGATGATGACAAGCCGCTGTCGTGCTTAAGATCCTTTTCAAAAAGTAAATCGCAAAAACCCCCAGAACCAATTAAAGAAAAACCAACGATTCGTCCCAAATATCGCCGCCGAACTAAAAAAGAAATGGAACTTGTTCGTAAAGAGCAGGCGGAGCAGGACGCTTCTCATAACAAACGACGCAAAAAAGGCACAAAGAACAGCTACCGTTGCGAGCAGTGTAATCATAGCTTCGCACACAAGCTCACGCGTGATGCTCATGTACGCAAGGTACACGAGGGCAGCAAGCGACCATATCAATGTGATCGCTGCGAAAAAACCTACACCTTCTTCGGCGGTCTATGGACGCACATACGTGAAATACACGAGGCTGAGAAGCGCTCCTACCCCTGCGCGTATCCTGGCTGCGACAAGATCTACACAAGCTTGATTGCCATGCAAAAGCATCGGCGTGAAAAGCACCTGGGCTTAGTAAGCACCAAAACATATGTGTGCGAACTGTGCGGCACAACATTCAATCAGATAGCCAATCTGAAGTATCATCTTCGCCGAAAACATCCTATGGAAACCGGCGACGGGAGTGTGACTAAGGAGGAAACGAAGGGACCACATATGTGCACTACATGCAACAAACAGTTCCATTCGCGTTATACGCTCAAGTATCACATTCTGCAATTGCATTCGAGTGACATGAAATTCGAATGTAACGTCTGCGGCCGACGGATGGCCAAAAAATTCATGTTGGTACAGCACATGCGCATCCATACGCTGGACCGCCTGCCATGTGATCAATGCGAAAAACGGTTTATACGGAAGCATGAACTGGAGGCACATGTGCGTGCAGTGCATCTGAAGTTGAAGCCGTACGGATGTCAGTACTGCCCGGAGACATTCGCGTGCCGCAAAACACTGCGTCATCACGAATATATACACACGGGCGAGAAACCGTATGTCTGTGACATCTGTGGGCAGGCCTATCGACAGCAGACATCACTGAAAATCCACCGAAAGTCACATGAAGCAGTGAATACTGAAATATTGCTTCCCAAAAATATTAATCATGGTTTAGAAAGTTTATTAGAGGGTGCAGATCAGCAGCAAAAACTGCAGCAACAACAATAGGTTGTAATTGTTTTGTTTAATATAGTATCTATTTAAATCAATTAAATTGAACCTTTTTATATTCAAACATGAGTTAAAATAATGTTATTCCGAAATTTGCACTAACTGTAAGAATTTTAATTTAAAGTAAATGTAAAGCAGGCATAAATGTTAGTAGACATCAGAGCCAGATATGGAGTTATTCATAAGGAATTTTTCCTCGAAGTTTGCAATCCGAGTTGGTTGATTAATGCCAGATTCAAGGCCAAAAGACGAAAGCAAAAGAAGATAGTTGTCTACATACACTGAATCCTGCAATATATTTAATTATTTCACCTAGGATAATTAAATTTTCCGAATTATACCTTTGAAGCAAATCTTTCAGTTCACCTAAAAATTTCTCATGCGAGCAGCCACCATGCTACCTTTAAATGCAAATAATAGTAAATTTTAGACCACCACTTTTTATTAACATAATCTCTCTTTTAATTCTTGCGGACACAAATTTTACATACAGGATTTAATTTGGTGCAAGATTATGTTAAAAATTTTTTTTGCAAGAAGGATCATATGCAGCTTTAGAATATTTTTCGAAATATTCTAAAGCTAAATATATATAAATATGATTGCAAGAAGGATCATATCCAGCTTTAGAATATTTTTCTAAATAGCAATCATCTATATCAGAATCGGTAATATTTGAGTCTAAACCTTTAGAAACACTGAAGAAAGAGCAATGCTGCTATTTAAATTATTAACTCCAACAATATCGACCCAATTTTCTTCACACTTAAACTGAAGTTTACAGACTTCTTTTTGTAGTTTTTCAACTTTATCCAAAAGTAACTGTTTCTCTTCTTGTAGCGAGATAATAAGCGCTTCGACGTTCGTCTTCTTCAGAGCTAAAATTTCCTCATAGAAAAGCTCAAGAGTAATAGCCGTTTCTTTATTTTCCACTGGTTTACTAATGAAATTCGGTTGAGGGTGATTAACAGTTAAACGATGTGTGTGTTTAAGAAGCCCCAGGTGATGAAGAACAAGAGGATTGGTTCTCTTTAATAATCGGGGAGTCCTCGTTGCTTTTTTTTGTTGGCTGTTGCTGAATTCGAATTTGAAGCTGTACTAGAACATGGATTAGAACTTGATGGAGAGATAATTGCACAGAAATGGATTTTTATTATTTTGCATGAGGTCAATATCTGTTTTATTTAAATTCAAGCAGCTGCAGTGAAAAAATTCATTGCAACTGGCACACTTGATTTTCTCCTGAGTTCTTTCCACTTTTTGATTGCAGACACACGGCACGATGGAATAGTTTAAAAGAAATCTCAACCAGAACGTGTTGACCCCGCGACAAAACTGTGCTGTGTTTGAGTGAGCCTCCATTCCTAATTCCTGAAGAATTTACTTGGAATTGGAATTGAATTGATTTTGCCCAGCTCTGGTAGATATATTAAAAATAAGCACATATATCAAATGTCGCTTAACTTGAAAATGTCTCTTTATTTTTAATAAGTTTGTTCAAATTCGTAAGAAATTTAGTTCTGTGACAGCGGAAACTTTGTACTTCTTGGTCATTAAAAGAAATCTTTTGGTCGAAAGCTCCAACTTCTCTAAAATCTTTTTTGTTGTCGTCTGTAAAAGACTAAAAATTTATTTCTTATAAAACCAAAATTAATTTTCAACAATTTGAATTTATTAACTTATTCAAAGCCAAACAAGTTCGTTAGGACTAAATATAAATGTATGTGCTTTTTACCCTTTATTTTACGATGTTGCATCTTCAGAAGGATGAGCAGAGGGCGGAATTACATCAATCTCTTGTGAATGTTTCATCTCACTTTCTATATAAACATCCAGATCTTGAAGAGGCTTGTAATACATGTGCACAATCTGTGCACCTGCCATCATGGACAACATGGCGCAAGAGACAAATTTCAAATATTTACTCCACGTCACACCAGCAGGCATTTCTGATTTCTTCACTTAAGCTGCTTCTTGAGTTTTTTGAGCTTCCGTAGCTGCGTTTAATTTACTCTCTAGTAAATTTTTTGCTTGCCTTCTCTTATATGTGCGGTCTAAGTTGATGAAAGTATATAATAATAATAAGATTCTACCTCTTCTTAGTAATACTCACAAAAGTTAGTTTCACCCACTGTCCAGTTGATCATAGAGAACTCAAGGGCTGCCCCAAGTAAGAAAAAAAGTGGCAAAAATCGATAAATTCCAAAGGGCTTCTTTCCTGGCCAACTTTCTAGAATTCTTCTTAATGCATCATTATAGAAATTCATTGTTGTTGCTACCTGAGAATTAGAGATGAAGTGGAGGTTATGTAATTGAAGTTATTTACAGCTGAAGAAACTTGTGACCTAGAAATTGCAGTTTACCTTTTTATCATTAACAGTTTTCCATTTTCTTCTTCCTTATACTTAACTTTTAAGGATTTAATTAGCAACAGAAGAAAACCACTGCAATATAAAGAGAAACCGAATTGAACAGCAGATTTTCTCTAATCGCGTTCAGGACAAGTAAAACAAAAATTTTCGAAGCTGCTAAATTACATGAGCAGCGGCCTGAATACACTGATGTCAGAAAATAGAGAATTTTCGAATTTTACAAATCGCAATTTTAAATCGACAAATTCATTCGTTGACGCCAACACATTATTTATAAGAAAACAAAAGTAGGGAGAGTTTTACGTAATGAAAAAAAATTGTTTTTAGAAAGAGGCTGTTATGTTAGTCTTGAAATATATATAGTGAAAATATAAATTTCGTAGAACTAAATAAAAAATATTTAGTTCTGAAGTCAAATAGACTTAGTAAACAAATCCATATATAATTATATAGGTAAATCGACCAGTTGAGCCTCTCAAATTTACATTTGTAAAAATGTATTGCTTTACATTTGTAAAAATTTAGCATCGAAAAATAACCAAGTCTTCATTTTGACAGGCAAGGAAGTTCTGATTTGTGAAAAAATCAAAAAGAACGGAAATAATGAAATTTGAGAAAAATATAAAATAAAGTTCATTCTATGATAAACGGAATCCGAGGATAGGAAAAACTTCTATTCCAAAGATCCCTTTAAATTTTTTATAAAATCTGAACCTCCTTAATATATAGATACGAGTATTAAGTCAGCTCATATTTTATTAAAAATGTCAGTACCTTTATCAAGTTTTCGTACAAATTTGTGCTGGAGCATAGACATGCGCCTAAATACAGTTTTACGTAGCTAGAAACGTCATTTGAAGGAAATTCTAATCCCATAGCGAAAATATCTCACGCACCCTTCTTTGCCGCACTTACCAAAGAGAGTGGTAAGATTTCTTACGAAGTAAAAATCTCATTTGCGTTAAAGATATGCATTTTAAAATCTATGTGAATTAAAAAAAACAGATTTATTTTCAGTGATTTTACCTGGTCTTTGAAGGAGTACTCTTCTTACGAATTTTTCTAATTTTGATACTAATTGCAAACACAAATTTATATGCAATGCCTTCGACTGAGTTCAATATAGAAATTAAGGCGCGTGTTGGAAGTGATGAGGAGTTTGATAAACGAATCAAAATAGCGCGTAACCTAACAGAATCTGATGGTGAACTGATTGCGCAGCGTGATGTGTTTTTCCGCTCGCAGAGTGGACGACTAAAACTGCGCTACTTGCAACCACCGGCGAAGTCACAGCTTGTCTACTACGAGCGACCGAATTGCGTTGGTCCCAAGCTGTCGGAATTCAATAAGATCGAAGTTAACGCACCAGAGGTGCTAGAGAAGATACTGAAGCAAAGTAATGGCACTTTAGGAGTGCTGGCGAAGACACGCCTCCTTTTCTGGCACGGGCAGACTCGTATACATCTTGATAAAGTAGAGCAGTTGGGTAACTTTTTGGAATTCGAGGTGTCTTTAAAATCAAATGATACCATCGAAGAGGGAAAAGTAGTGGCAGAGAAGTTGATGAAGATATTCGGCATTCAAGATGAAGACTTGATGATGGGATCATATTTTGATGAATTGCTAATGAAACAACTTGAAGCCGGATCCTAAGAAACGATGTGGATTTATTAGAGCTCTATTCTATTGGATAATAAACACTTCGATTAATATTCGAAAGCGGATTTGGCCGAAGGCGTTGATCGTTGTTGAGCCATTAGTCGACGAGCGATCTTTTAATCTATTAAACGAATAAGTGGACTACTATATATGAAGCTCTACTATTTATGAAGCTATTGAAGACAAAGTAATTATTATTTTTGGATTCTGTTTATTTATGAAATTAAAACTTTACACGTACTAAATAAAAGTTTGTATCATACATATTGATATTACATTCAGATATATATATATATATATATATATATATATATATATATATATGACATTAAAATTGCGTTGTTTTTCTATACAAACGCTTTATGGCTTTGCGCATAAATTTCGAAATAATCGCTGTTTGAAATTAAAAACGAAAACAGTGGAAATCAGCCTTTAAAGACTCCAAAAAGTTTGATGCATCAGCAATATAAAATAAACAACATAGGAAGCTGAAGTTAAAAAAATATAAATTATTTGCTTTTTTGCTGATAATGATAAAAATGGTTCTTGAATTAAAAGCTTAAAATGTTACATTTACACACAATTCAGTTTTCAGTTCAGAACACTAAACATTCAAGACTATCCAATAATTTCTGTATTCTAAATCAGCATATATAAAGAGGTAGCATATATAACGCTTAATACTTAATTTTAATAGATGAAAGAAGCAGCTGCTAAAACTTGCATTAATTACAAATCACTTTTTCGTACTAAAGAACGCTAAGCTGCGTGTGCTGAAATCCTATTATTTGAATACAGAAAGACACGCTAACTAATAGCAACTACTTCGCAATTTTATCAGTTCAGAACCTTTTAAACAAGAGAGGAATTAAGAACTTCCAGACAGTTCGTTAAAACTCTTGTAGGGCTGGCCAGAGGTTCGCTTGTGTGAGGGATCAGATGCCTAGAACGGAAGGACAGCTGGCCCCTGGCAGTTATAGTTGGCCGAGTTAATTTGTAGTCAAGAGGAGTTGCGTTCTATTCTATCACGTAATTATAATACAAATACGTGTTTTCAAAGTTACTCTTTCAAATAGCGAAATTATTTACAGAGAATTTGATAAAACATTTTTTGAGCTTAACTTTTATATGGTGGGGAATTTTAAGGACAAAACTGATTATTACTTAAATACAAAAATAAACTTATGTTAAAAAAATCCTATTTAAATGCATTATACATGCTATTAAATGCAGTCATGCAGTATTAAATTGTAAAAGAAATTTTTAAAGAAACAATTTTTAACGTAGGTCTTCACAGAATTAAAATTTTTACATCATTCAGTCGATTTTTGGTTCTTATTCTTTTGGTTTAACCTGAATATTATTTGGTTTGGCCTGAATATTGATAAGTGATAATTTTGAAAATATGCAGCAAATTTACAGATGGAGTTCACAGTAATAAATAAGTTATTAATAGTGGCCAACAAGCTGGCTACATTTATCTGAATAACAAAGAAAAGGCAAAGCAATTTTTTTAGCAATACTTTGAATTGATTTTAAAACAGATACTTCTGTATATTCTTTGTTGATTGATTCCACTCAACTTGTCTTTTTTCCATTTTTAAGCCGTATAAAAATAGTTTAGCGTTATTTCTTATAAATTTGCTTGTTAATTAAATTCAATACCTTTGTTTTTAATATTCATCAGAGATCACAACGAAAAAAAGTTAAATTGAAGATGAATTCTTAAGTTTTACTTTCAATTTCTCATACACTGTTTTAACTTATTACCTCATAAAGATTGTATCTCTGGGATTTATTTGAAAAAAACTTACTGAATTAGCCAGATTAGATTGTATTTTCCATTCATAGAATAAAATTATACGGCGAATTTTCATTTCCGTTCACATAATACTTACTACTCATTAAATGATGTTTTATTGGCCATTAAAAAGGGACCCAATAATTCTTGCTTGGTAAGCTGGAAATTAGACTCGTTAGATAAATTTTATTTCGCAAGTAAGATTCCAAACTCGCAGTGAAGGTTACTTGATTAGCACACTTTTAATTAATTCATAATTAGGAGTTTTACGCAAAGGCAATGATTTCCATGCGACTTCAAATCTAGATTTCTTGGGCTAGACGTGAATAATCGTCAATAGCATTGCGCGGAAAAGTGGAACAATCGCTTTGAAAGAACTTAACAAAGTAGCTTCAAAACATACTAATGAGGAATCTCATCCTCAATAGAATTTCCAAGCCCAAATGTCCTTTTTAAAAGAAGTACTTTCTACACGACTGGGAAAAATACATAAATGAAGCATTACATTAAAAAGATTATTGCTGCTGCAGTTTCAGTAGATCTGCACTGTTTATGTGTTTTAGAGTCAAGTAAGTATATATGGTTTAACTTTGATACCGGCGACCGACTTCTGTAACGTGACGCTCAACATCGCCTTGCAAGAAGAAAACTCTTTTAGTACAAATTTTCATAAAATTAGTTTCGATAAATAAATCATATACTCAGGCTGGCATTCGGCTGGTAGTCAACTAGCAGTATGATCCAATCAAACTGACCGACGTCGTCTCAGCCATGGGGTCAGGTGCAGAGATCGGCTTCCAGTACCACCAATTGTAACTGACTGTAAGTAAAAAATCGTTAATTTAAATCATTGATGTCTAAATTTATATTCAAACCAACGCCATCTTCCAGCGAATTTTAATTAGATATATAACCAACAAGCGGTTGTAGAACATTAGATTCTAATACGAAAAGCTTACTTTAAACATATCCAGGACTCGTTTAAATTAAGCTACAATTCAAACTATCCTTCAACTTTAAAGTCTCTGCTTAATTTTCAATTTATCAGTACGGTATAGTGACAAACAGAAACAGTATAGTGAAATTTATTACTACAATTTTACTTACGCACAAACGATTGTGGCAAACGTACTGACAACGTGCGGCAACGATGTCGGCACTCACTGGTTGGACGTAGAATGATGAAGCGGGTTCCTGTCGCTTGCTGGACGTACACATTGGCACACTCGGTGTCGGGCAGCGTGTATGCAGGCGCATGCGCAGTATCGAAGGCAACGAAGCGTTCCAACGCTACACCAGTGCGGGGAAGACGCTCAGGTCGTGTGAAGAGGCGGCGTAGAAGGCGTGCCGGCAACATACGATTGCAACGCCATAAGTTATGAATTTGCTGTTGAGAATTTGGTGGATGTGTGCTCGACGAACCAGGGACGTGAGGAAGATTTTGTAGCTTAGGTATGCGATCATGTGTATGATTAAACTGATTAAAGAGTTCCATAAGGTTTCTTATATCGCGACTCGTTGATTGCACGCGATAAGCGTCACGTTGAAAGATTTCATAGTTGCTTGAGTAGATATTGTAGAAATCTTCGATCTCAAGAGGATCTTGTTTAATCTATGATTACGTTCGTAGAAAGGGAGGTGAATATCAAAAGAAAATTATTTAGTAATGAATCATTTATTTAGTTCATTTTATTTTACAATTTTATTATTTTAAGTTTGGTTTAAGTTTAGCCTAACTTGCTTTTATTTCTTCGTTTAATTTGTGTTAAATTCTATTATGCCTACCTTAAATACAAAAGGCACAAACTCAGACGGCATCTTTGCAGCTCTCTGTCCTTTTCCCTGCAGTGATTCATACTCCTGATCTCCACCTTTTCTCTTACCGCTTCCATACAACTCCCGAGAACTATCCGTAAGATCCAACACACCCTGCACGTTCGCACACGGATCACAATTTAAATCATCAACCTGAAAGAACGGATTCATCAGCAGGCACGACTCATCGTACAGCTCAGTAAGGCCCGGGAAGCGCCGGATCATGGGCAATGTTATTTTACGCCACATCTTCATACCCGGGTAGATGAAGGTTTGTATGTTTCGCACAACCACGGTGGAGGCTTCGTTCTTGTATGACACGCAGAGAAACACTAGCATCAGGTAGAAGAGCAAATACAGAATCTTGCGTCGACGGTCGATTATCTGTTTTAGCAACTCTGTCTTGATGAAGGTGATCTGTTGCGTGTAGCTGCCGGCAGCCGCTGTCATGGCCGTGCTGTCGCTGGAGTCGTCTGTGCTACGGCGTTGTTGAAAGTATTGGAAGAGGATGTAATTGTCGAAGTGCAGTCGCCGTAAATTGCACGTCTGCTCGGCCAGTTCACGCAGCTGACGCAGGCACTCGACATATTTGTTCAGAACCTGATGGCGATTCAGGGTGCGAAAGTCTATATCGATTTCATCCATTACGGTTGTGACCAGCAGAATACGGTGGGTGGTGCCGTATAACCAGCGGGGGTGGGTAGTTTGGCTTGTGGGGTGAAAATCAGGGCGGTGGCTAATGATTAAGCTGCGGTGTCTCTATTATAGGCGTGGTCGGGAGTTCCTTGAGGACTCAGTTTGGCGTTTTTTTTAATTTGCATCACTTTTATTATTTATTAAGTTCACTAACTTGCTTTTGCCTGTCTAATTGGCACGAAGTGAGACAATATTCACTGAAGCAATCAATCACAGGAAACGACTTTCCACTTTGTTAACGCAAATATTCGGTTAAGAACCTTTGTTTCCTTTTTGAAGGTCTTAACCTTCTTGTCTTATATGTCTGTCCTCAATCCATTTGTAATATATCACCACGGGGATTTTTTATATTAACAAAATAATTCCTAGGAGTTATTTTTTTCTTGGTTCTGTTGTATAAACATTTCCGACATTTCGCTTTTCTTCCAAAGAATAGGCGCATTCAGTTCTAAGCATCAATAAAAACTTTCAAGAGTTTTAAAACAGCATAAAAGCAAAACTTTTGTGAAGGCATTTGATTTACAACAATATTACTGATAGTAAATGAAAAAATTTACAAATATAAAATTTGTTCACTCTCGCAGTTATAAAGAAAAAATTTAGCTATTCTATGGATAATAATCTCATTGTTACAATCTGCTGAAAATCTCACATCTCAGAAAAATCTCACTGGTGTATTAAAAATAGTAAATATGAGGTTTTTCTCATAGAACAAAACATTTTCAATAAAGTTGCTATGATACTAACATTTTTCGGGCTATTTTTCTGCTTTCAAAAGCAGTCGGCTTTCAATTTTAAATGTAAAATATGCAGTTGAATTGTAAATGTAAAATATCTTCGGTGTGAGTAAACAGGAGTAGTGTTGGTTAAGGAACAGTCGGAAAAAGCACAAATGTCTAACGTCAAAAAACAATCCCAACCGAGTAGATTCTTTTGAGGTTAGAAATGACATTTCTGATCTACTTGTTTGTTTACATGTACTTTGCAATAGAGAAAATTATTGCTATCTTGTCCTATTGTGACTTGTTTGTAAGAAATATTCTGGAAAAAAATGTGGCTACATAAAGCTATAATATATATTTTAATTTACTATATTAAAACATATAAATACATTCACGTCTGAACTAGATCAAATAAAACCCAATGCAGAATGCATTCATAGTGCATCAGGCGAAGAAGAATATCCGATAAATGTCATGGATGAAAAGTCAAAGAGCCTACACAGCATTCTTGGAACACACTTGCGGCCGAAAGTTGCCAGTCTGATTCCTACAGAATTCCCCTCTAACCAATAGAGTATTAAAAAAGGTTTTTCATACAACATATTCTTAATTAAAATATTACAACAAATTTAAAATTTTCTATACGATAATCTGCAGTTTCTAAAATTTTCAAAATACATGAATTGCGGGCATTATTATATTACATAATTTGAAAAGTTTCTCATATATATACACAAATTTGTTTACACAGCATGACTTCGCAGCATTCTGACATATTTTGCCCATTCTACTGATGAACTCTTGTATTGGTAACACAAATGAACATCCTTGCCCTTTCTGCAAAGGAAGAAATTGGATGTTCCATCGAATGGAAGCTTGGAATACAAATTGCTAGGAAATCATGATATGGTTGCGTACCCTGGATTAAATGTCTTCAAATCTGGATAATTTTCCGCAGAGTGGCAACTGCAACACGGCCTTATGAATTCGGAGAATTTCGTGCAAATCCACACTCGACATCGTGTGTAGACGTTTCGTTTAAGTCTGTCTGTCGTAAGCGCAGTGTTGACTGGTCGCGTACGTCCTGCACTCAGAAATTAAAAGAAAGTACTGTAATTAAGTGCAAGTGCAAGAAAACATAAGCAATTTAAAGTATCAAATTTATTAATTAAAAAGGTAAAGCGGATGCCTTATTTTGGTGGAAAGTGAAAATTATGTGGTCGTCTCGTGGGGAGCAAAAAATTCTTGTCATAATTCCACAAGATATTTAATGCAATCGCATTGATATCCCGAAAATTGGGAGGGAATCTTAAAAAGAAACTACTAATTGTTGCCAAAACAATGAACTGTTGCAGAAAGTTGCAGTGATCTTGTGGAATTCCCAATCAAGAAAAAATTTCATAATTGTGAAAACAAAGCAGTGGTGTGCAAGAAGAAAAGAAGTGAAACGTAAATGAAAAACGACGTAGTTAAAAAAGAAATGGTTAAGAGATTGGAGAGATATGCGGAATCCCACGTACCAGGAACCAAGCAAAAGTTATGCTGAAAGTAGGAAAGCAATAAGAAAAATCTGTAAAGTACAAAGAAATGCACATAAATGTCTAAACGTGCCCGCTTTCATCCCTACTACCCCAGTTGGAAATGTCAGCCTTACGTAATCCCGCCTCTTTATATCCGATCCGCGTGAACTCCATTTCGAAATAGTATTCGCGTTTTACATCAGCTTCCTGAAAGCATCCGGTGCGGTAATACCAAAGATTGTCGGGGGACACACTTAAAATCTTGTTTACGTTGTAGGGCAAATTTAACTGCGCTCCGCGTTTATTTTAGAATGGCTGAGGACGCCACTACTCATTCTACACGCTTTCCAGAGAAATCTCTTCGGTTGATGCAAATAGATTTGTTTATAGGGGAGCGTGTTTGGTACGCATTACACCAGTGAAGAACATTTCGGCAGTGAAGAACAATAAAGCTGTGGACAAAAATACCTAAAAGTGAAGCAAAGAGATAATTCAATTAAAAACGAAAGTGCAACGTAAATAGATGTATTTAATTATTAAACATAATAAATTCTTTGCACTGGCAGAAGTTTTTCCGACAGGGTCAAAATAGTTGCCGCTCTGCCGTGTTTCCAGTCAACGTTTTGCGCTTGCAACAATGTTGCATTTGATTGTCTGTACGAATCGACTCTGTGCCTTGCAACAAACACTATACTCGCATGTATATACGCGCGTGTGACGACCGTACTGCCGCCTCCTTTTTCTCACTTCTCATATACGCCGTAGTCTCTCTTAATGGCCGTGGTTGCCATCAAGTTTTCTTTCCCCAAAAGTGTTCTGCTGTTGTACAACAAATAAATAAAAATACCTCCTGTGATTCTGATTACTAATCCTATGCAAAATCTCACAACAATTCACACAAAAATTCTTTTATACATAAAATATTTCAGTTTAATTGTTATAAGAAAAAATAATGAAATGTTTTCACATCGCAAGAAATAGAAGTTTCAGTGGTAGTTTTCTGCGTTTTTCTTTTTCTGTTTGAACAACGAAATTGTGGTATTTTGGTACTGTGAGAATCTTCCAAATCTAACAAGATAAACGATTCAAATGAGTTACATTAATTTAGAAACGTGGTAGCTGTTTCATGGTATATTATAATTGACAAAATAATTGAGCAAAAATGCTCTTATTTGACAGTTTTTTGAGTAAAGAACTCACATATTCGGATTAGTTTTAGTTAATATTTAAATTCCTTGAATTTTTGTGATATTTTAAATGCTTTGAGGAATTGCATTCAGAATAATTTTAAGGCGACAAAGTAAATTCCTCCCTTACTGCAATTACAAATGTTATGAGGACATTCGATTTCATTTGTGGGAGATTAAAGAAACGAAAACTGGCAACTTATATGTTGGCCGATTGAAGGATGGGGTGGCGACGACAGTGATCAACATCGCTACTCACACATGTGCAGACGAGCGAACGAGCGAACGAGCGAACGAATGAACCAGGAGAACCCAAGCGGTGTCGGTCAATGCACGACAAAATAAATAAAAGTGCAGCAGAAATCCCAAAACGCATGTGCACCCTACCGAACATTGGTCGCGCGGGGAGACGGCGAAGTCTAACCGCGTGTACAGCGAAGTAATCAAAGAACACAACGGACACAGTAATGGGTAGTAAACAATGCAGCTCGGTGTGTATCGGTGTCTGGCCGAAATTAGTGGCGGAATATAAGTGTTGAATTGCATTTTCACAATAGTCTGGAGGAAGGAATGCATTTGTCTTCAGATAAACTTGCAATAGATGCGATAACAATAAATTAAACAATTCGTAGAGTGCCAAAATTGTAAATAAAAATGCAGAAAAGGTGGTGTACGATTTGGCTTGAATTTGTTAATTTAGCAGTGTATCTATAGACCAGATTCGTGTGTAAATCGTGCTGTTAATACTCTTCTGTAATTAGAAACCAGAACAGACTTGAGGAGAAATAATACATAATACTCATTCATTAGTTGAAAACACTTGCTGTTTTGCTGTCGAACTAAAGTTTAAACTGTTATTTAAGTTATTAAAGTCTGCTGCTTACATCCAATTCTGTTATTGAGAATACGATTTCCGCTACTGCAAAGTGCCGCTCTGCCCTGTCAACCCCTTCGGAAAGCACACGCGTAGTTGCCAGTCTGTGTTTCCCCACAATGAATTCGGCGATTGCTGAAACCGCCAATAATTAAAAATCCCACGTGGGAATTTTGCATTTGAAAATCATCAATCATGCCATTCCCGGAAACTTATATATCTGATATCTGATTTTCTAGAGCAAGTTTCACGGCGAACGTGGAAGCTCAACTGCCATTCAAAACAGTGTTGAGTCCTTGATGGTATAGAAAACCGATAATACGTTTAAAATCGATGAAATAAATCTGTTCAGAGATGTCTGAAAGAGCTGAAACAGCAGGCAGCACTAACGCACTGCGAAAACCTTGCTTTTGCTATCTTATTTTAGCAACATTTGCCATTCTTCGCGTTTGTTTGTTTGCTATTTTGCGTGTTTATGCAGTATAATTTATTTTTGGATATTGTTTGAAATTCTATGATATTTCTATTTATTTTCATGTGCTATTTTGCTGGCTTTCTATTTCAAATCTGATTTTATACATTTGTTTTCAGTGCTATTTTTAACGGACGAAATAGTGAATGTGAAATGTACACTTTGTGGCTAATCAGTGTTACAAAATGTGTGAAAAACACATTTGTTTGCGTCTAATACAAAACAAAACAAAAAAAAAAAACAAAAAAATATGAATGCGTGTTTATTAATAAAATAACAGTTTAGGCTATAAATAGTTCTACTTGCGCAATTACTCATTACCGCTGCGGTAACTCGAGAAACAGATGTATTGCCTGAACTTTTTCTATCACATTTCACAATCGCACCAAATGAAAAGCAGAGCTTTAAAATAGCATTAAGAAGACTTCAGAGCGAATGAGCGAGAAGCCAAACTCGTAATGTGTAAATTGCGAAAACCTACATTTTGCGAGATTTTCCCCCGCATAACTGGCAATACCTTCCATTGCCCACCTGCCTCCACCCACATTACGCGAGTCGTCGCTACTCCCTTTTTCGCAGCATCTACTATTTCAAGCATCCGCCGCCGTGTGTATTTTGTAGTAACTAATGCCGTCATTGTAACTAGTAACGTAATTAGTTTACCTACTACTAACTCCCCCCTCCCCCGGGCGACCCCACCATCAAGCCACACAGTAATCAATGAGTAACTCTCTCTCTCTATTTCTTCTCGTCAGTGTCTCTCTTTCACAGTCTTTCTCTCTCTCCCTCTCGTCGTTCTGAATGCATTCTTTACTTTAGGGCTTTTTTTTCAATGAGATTCCAGCATCGTGAAGATGCCACACATATTTCCCCCACTCTTTGTACAACTTTGTTGCAATGAATGAAGTGCAGCTTCGTCAGTAGCAGCAGCAGCAGCAGCACTAGTCGTAGCAGCCGTAGTAGCAACAAATACAGCTTTGCAGAAGCAGTCAGTCAGCGCAAAAAGTCAGAATTGACAGCAAGCAAAAATTGGAATTTTATTTATGAGCAATAATAAAGAATTTTATTTATAACTAATAAACTATCTGTAGGCAAAAAATCTCTAAGAATAGTAATTTTCAACTAGAAAACAAACTAACAGAAGAAAAGTGCACAATTCCTAAAAAACAAAAAAAACAAAAAAAAAACGGAGTAAAAATTAAAAACTAAAAAGACGATAAATCACATAAACATAAAATTGTAAATGCAGCGAACTAACATTCCCAGCAAAAGAAAAACGAAATCGTCTACATTCACATACAGCGGAAGCGGAAAATCTTCCGCCAGTGCCACGCCTCCTTTTCGGTATATGAGTGCCGCTACTACACAGTCGAGTGGATTTTACGAGCGCACTCTGCGCGTGTTTCGTGTGTGCAGCGTAAAAAAGTCTTACATTACGAGTACAAAAAGTAGTAAACCGTGAACTCGTGCCGTAGTAAAACAAGACGGAAAGAGTGAAATAAACAGAAAGGAAACACTAAAAACGCCGCCAGTGAAGTTAGCGCAGATTTCTAAATGCAGCAATGGCTTCAAGTTGGCGCTACGGAAAACGGAGTAAATATCGCGCCAAAGGTAAGTTTACGACTTTTTGTGGGAAAACGTAGAAATTCCTCGCTGTAAGTTAACCGCTAAGTAATAACAATAAATAATAATTGGCTGTGTAGCAATTTGCTGCTTGCCGTTTGTTTACCAGCAAATCGATATGTAGAATTTTTCGAATTTTCCTCTCTACGTAAGTTCGATGTGTAGAGATTTAATTGTTTTTTTGGATTTTTTTGAATTGCTACGAACACCTGCTTGCCAGAGAACTACCAGCAACAACAATTAGCCTGTGTAATATTGCAATTAAATAGCGAAAAAGACCTTCTAAAATGCAGCGCAGCGCGTCGTTGAGAGCAGCAGCAGCAGCAGCAGCAGCTGCAGCATTCAGTTGAGAGCGGCGAACATGTTAATTTGTCGAGTGTCTAAAAATACAAAGCCGAACTGCTGAATATCAAGACTCCTAAATAAACAAACGCTATAAAAGCCGAATTCTATATCTCAGTTTATTTTTAGAACGAAACAGAGACGGAACCAGAATAAACACTGAATAATAAAATGTAAATAGTAGAGTTTCCGAAGTTTACGTTTGAATTTTGGACATTTTCGGCTTCAGATACACAGCTTGAAGTCTAAATTTCTGCTTCTGAATTCTTATTTATGGTCGATGTTTTCTTATTCCTGATCGATGTTTTCTTAATTCTAATCGACGTTTTGTTATTTCTGTCCGATGTTTTCTTATTTCTGACCGATGTTCTCTTATCTCTGATCGATGTTCTCTTATCTCTGATCGATGTTCTCTTAGTTTTGACCTATTTTTTCTCTTTTTGATCGATTTTTGCTTATTTTTTTATCGATGTTTTCTTATTTCTAATCTATGTGTTTTTATTTCTAATCGATGTTTTCTCTTCTGGCTCGATATTTTCGATTCGCCATTGTTTGGTAGACTTTGCTGTATCTTGACTGAAATTCTGCTGTATATTTCTCATTGGCTTTGTTTGAATGCATAGTTTTCTAAATCTCTCTCACGCCAGGTTCGTAATTTTCGGTCCAATCCAGTTCGTCACAACCCATTCCGCAGCTCATTCCTGTCCGCTTCTAACGCCGTTTCGCCTCATCCGAAATCTTCTCTAATTCGAGTGACTGCGAAGACATTACCAGCTCATCACTTCCTAGTTATATAACTTGTTTTTCTACGAGATATTCCTCATTTTAATCTCTATTGCTTATGTTGTGTCAGTTGTGTTCATTAATAACGAGAAACGGTCGTTTTTTTTTAGTGGGTTACCCGAATAGTACGCTGCGCAAAGTACGAAAAGTGAGACGAAAATTTTATTATCACCATCGTAAACAACGAAAGTCAGCAGTTACTATTTTTAACACACAATATAAGATAAGAAAAAAACAATACGAGAATAATTACGCCAACAGTTCGTTGTTGTTGTTGTTGTTGTTGTTGTTGTTGTTGTTGTTGTTGTTGTTGTTGTTGTTGTTGTTGTTGTTGTTGTTGAAAAGAAGCAATTTATTTTTATCTATTGAAGTTGTGTGTTTCTAATTTTCGTTGTTTGCTGTTGTTGCCTCTATACGGATGTACATCGCCTGGGAAGGAATATATTGCAATTTTGTTATTGCAAACACGGCAAATAAAACGCCTGGTATTGAATTGAAGGCGGTTTTTAACTAGAGTTCAGTTGTGATTTTTGAAATAGTGATATTCTAACCTCTAAAAATCGAATGAATTGCTTGGTTATCGAATTCAGTGATCGACTGTATGATCGATAACTAAACGCTCTTGGGTCGCTCGATAACCTCAGCTAATACTTTCGATCACTCGATTAATTATTTCTCAGTTTTTAAAAAGTTATTTCAACTTTTCATCGTCTTTTGAAGCACGAAAAATTTACTACTTTTCTAATAATCGAAAAGTTTTCTAATAATCGAAGTTTTCTAAATGTAATTGAAATTCTCCTAACAGACTAAATTTATTTAATCGATTAGACTACTGAGACAATCGAAAAATAGGATTAATCGACGGCTTCAATTGGACGATCGTTTTCGATTAGACGTTCGCTTTCGATTAGACGACTGCTTTCGATTAGAAACCAAAAGGCTTCTTTTTTGATGAGACGACTGTTTTCGATTAAACGACTTTTCGATTAGTCGAGTGTTTCCGATTGAACTGATTCCGATTAATCGACTCAATTATGCGAAGTGATTACTTGAAGTTTTTAGGCGACTCATCAAAAAATTTCCATCAATCGGCTCGATTATAATCGATTCTTGAAAAACAAGATTGCAGACAATAAAAATAGTAATCAACTTCAAAAGTGTTTATTATTACCAATTAGCGAAATATTTGGCAATTAATTAGTTGAATTGAATATTAATCAATCGATCTCTGGATGATCGACATTTGTGATTGTCGCTTACTAATTTCGATAGCTGAGCACAACTGGGCTTGTGAAGTGAACTGAAAATATATAAATATTTACAAAAAAAAAGTACAATTACAATAAAGAAAAACAATTACAAAAAGCGATGTGATGTGTGAGGTTCCATCCTCACTTCAGTGCCGGTGAGTTTTCGAGTCGCAAACAACTACACGATTTTATATTTAAATTTAATTTGTTTCGCTTACATTTCCTCATAATTAAGTTTTTCGCTTATCGTAGGAATTTTTTCAATTTTACGATGCAAATTCATTTGAATTCCAATAGCAAGAGCGACAGCAGCAGAGTCGTAACGGAGAAGGGGGACGGGGGAGGGGGGGAGTTGTAAGAACGTATATAAGCAATTTAAGTTTATTATTTTTTACCAAGATATGCGCGCGATCGCTATATTCTTGCCATTCAAGTTCTAAACGCGATTTTAAGTTCTCTGCTCGATTTTCAGTTCTACGCGCGATTTTCAGTTTTACGCGTGATTTTGAATTTTACGATTTTGCATTTTTGCTAGCCTTGGAATGATTTGTTGTTCATAAAATGCAGCCATTAATAAGAGTCTGAGGAACGATCAGAAAACCTCTCTAAGACGGAGACGGAGGAATGAAAGTATCAACTATTCAGATTATGCAATAACAACGAAAAATGCACTCGAGCTGCTCTTATGATTGTTAAATAATAAGTTAATAACTTCTATTTGTTTTGTTTCGCTTTCGAGACAGCAAAATTTTCGGACGCAAATATTTACACCTCAAATTGGTGGGAATAACTTGACGCAGTTGTTATTCTTTCAGTGTCCAGAAGTAGCCGCAACACACGACGCAACGTATCGGTGGTGCACTTTGTTTGCCCTCATTATTCATTTTGCGAAAAAGTCCGTTTTCGCAAAGTAAATACTCAACACTGAACTCCGAGTGACGACGACTGCGACGACGACGACGACGACGACAACGACGACGACGACGACGACGACGACGATGATGCCGACGTCATTTCGTGTGTTTGTTGAATTTTAATGCCTGGCATGAAATTGACGTCAACAACAACAACAGAAACAACAGAAACGCCGCTTTCGCACGAAAGACTCACATGACCAAAAGTAGTTGCTGCTGCTGCTTCTGTTTACAATTTATATATTGACACACTTGAGGGTCTAAATAGTCGTAACGAAATAAGTTCTTCCTTCCCTGCAGTCAGACGAAAGGCTTCCATGGCAAAGAAATTCATACGTTCAGACGGCGCTCTTGTTCTTCGTGTCGTGTAGTCGGTCGGTGTAGCGAATTGGAACAGCAAATCGGACACCAAAATGCCTCGCCACAGAAACGACGCAAGCGTCATCGTCATCGTCATCGTCACCGTCACCGTCACCTTCACCGTATGCTCGTCTGTCTGCTCGTATGCTGGCTATTTGGGTCAAAGGTTGTTGATCAGCTGGAGTTTTTAGCGGAGCAGCGCAACTCAGCTGGTACTCCAATTATTTCCACTTCTAGCATTCTCAGCTTTTTCTTACTCGTGCCTACGGTCGGTCATCTCGTCGTAACGATTTTAAGGACCTTGAAGACGAAGGTTTTTCTCCGAGTTGCTCGTTTTAAAGGATTTTACAATACTATACAACCGACTGTACCTGTCCACGCCTAGAGTTTTTTTCAAATGCCTTTCAAATCTTGTTGTACATTTTCATGATTCAGAGGGTTTTTAAAATAGTTTTCCCTTCATCTTTTGAGGCGATATTCCAAAAACAATTCTTCCCTTAACGCTTTTGTTCAGCGTGTAACGGACTAGGATTTTAATCTACCGTTAAATCTTGCTGTAGCCACCGCTAGCGCATTATTTTCTGCGAGGAAACAGCGTTTCTTCGCATTTCCTTCTGGTTAAGTTGGCGACTGCTTTGATTTAAATGGTTTCTATTGTTGGTGGTTACGGGTATCGCAGACCTGCGGTTTCCTCCACAAATCCCTGTAAACAAGTGTAGTGATAAAACTGTCGCTGCTTAGACTCTGCACTCGCTGCTGCGAGTGTCTTCGGCGCGTGTAAATTCTTGAGGAAATATTGTTTTCTAATAAGTTTTCTATTGCAGCGCTTCTAAATATGGTTTTCTTATCGATTTTGCACTCGCTTTGTATAAAAATTCTGTGTCCCGTAACAGTAGTTAAAACGTTGGAACGTAATTTCAGTATCAAATCGCCATCGATCTTTACGCTGTTTTGCACATCGCTATCATTGTTTTTTTTTTGTTTTTTTTGTTTTTGTTTTTTTGCTGTAAAGTCCCTGGACCGAGCGGGTCCAGCCAGTCGCCGACCTACCGCAGCAAGTCGTAAATGCATTTGACGACGACTGCATATCGTTTTTCGACATCATCATCGTCGTTAGCATCGTCATCATCATCATCATCATCATCATCATAAAATTTTTATTATTATGTAGATTCCTGACTTCGCTGCTTGCGTGTCAATTTGACTTGCTTTCATTTTGTCTACCGCCGCCTTCGATTCGGCTTTCGGTCTACGCTGGTCGGCTCGGTGTCGTTGGTCTCGTCTCGTCTCGTCTCTTCTCGTTCGTCATCACTTCGTCATGTCCTGCCTCAATAACTTCCCTAGTCAATACACACACAGCATCCCCGTCGTCGTCGTCATCATCATGTGGAACATCTTTGTTTCCTTCTGTTTTTTCATCCTCTTGCATTCCTTTTGCGCTTTCTCTCTCTCTCTCTCTCTCTCTCCGCGCACTTGGATTTCGCACAATTGTGCTCACCATCGTACATCTCAGCCAACGTACGCTACAACGTTCATTGCACTTTCTGTTGCATCTGTGCGCCGACGTCGTAATAGTTGTTGTTGTTGTTGGTGTTGGTGTTGGTGTTGGTGTTGGTGCCTCTGCCTTCGTCCCTTGTGAGCTGTAGTTTCTTTTGTTTACTTTACTCCGCATCCTCGGCGGCGTTGGCGTCTGCTTTGATGTTGTTGTCGTTTTCATTGCAGTCAACGTCGTCGTTGGCGTCGTTTTACGAATGCCGTACGAATTGATTTTGTGTTGTAATGCATTCTCAGTTTTTGCATATGGGTTGCACCGCTGTGTTGCGCGTGTGTGTGTGTGCGTGTGTGTGTGTGCGTGTGTGTGGGTGTGCATTTTATGCTTCTGCCTGATGCAGGCCAGAAAAAATGGGTTCTGTCTCTGACGACGACGGCGACGGCGACGTTGTTATTGTTTTACTTGTTGTTGTTGTTTCCATTCTTGTGGGCTTCACTAGTTTGTTTGTTGTAACATTTTTACACCTTGTTTTCCGCAACGCCAGCCACACTTTTCTCCCGTCGCATTCACTCTTTTCGTCGCATTCTGCTCTCATGCGTTGTGTTTACGTTTTCATGCGTGTGTATGCATGCATGTATGTAAAAATGCGCTCTGTATGCGTGTGTGTAAATCGCACATGTGTTTCATATCGGATTTCATGAATTTCTTCTTGTTTTACACTGCTACTGACCTTTGCCTTTGTTTATAACAAATTGTCAGTCTTCATGGTTGTTGTTGTTTTACACTTGATGTGTTTTTGTTTTGCATTCCCAAAGATTTAGTTGTAGTTTGTGGCCAGATATAGTTATGATATAAATTGTTGTTATGTGTTCTTGTGTTGTGTTTCTGTTACATTTCGGCCTCTAATTTTTTCCCCTCACCAACAAAGTCAGCTAACTGTGGGTGTAGTTGCCACCTTGTTTTTCTATAAAATATTGACTTTTTTGAGTTTACTCTTGCACATTCAGTTTGATCACCTAGTTTATCGTGAGCTTACTGTAAATACGTACAAAGTGCGTTTGCGTAATTTTAATACTATTAAAGTTTTCGCACTCAAAAGTATTCACTTACTAAGTCCGCAATGGCAAAGCCGGCGCTAATCAGTCTTAAGTCCCAGTTATTTAACACTCACTATCTGTAGCAACAAATTAAAATAAATTACTAGTTAAGGTTGTTTTACACGATCTTAAGAAGCTAAGCTTGAAATGAAATCTCCACTTTGTGTAAACCCACCCACGTCTCTGATTCCGGCAGCTTTTGGTTTTCTAACCTTTTTCTACTTTCTGCACTTCAGCTGTAGATGTAACTGTCTCGTTTCTCGCTTCGAACAGAATGCAGAGCGCGAGAACATCATTCAATCAAAGGAGAGAACACTTCAAATTCCATTGGAATGAAGTCGGTCGACTGCTCGCTCTGTTGTCGTACTTTAATTTCGTTCGGTTGATATACTGTACTTGATTTCTCTGCTGATTACTTCTACTCACTACTGTTAATTTTTGGGAGATAAGGGATTTCAAATGCCCAGTCAGTAGAATTTTCATTTGGGTCCAGCTGGTGAACGCTGAAGCAACTCCAGCCGCTCCTTCTCTCCGTGCAAAAGCCACACTCCGATGACCTTCAGTGACGTTCTTTCGTACATTAGTAATCGTCGTTGGCGTCGCCGTCGTCGCCGTCGTCGCCGTCGTCGTCGTTTGCCGACTCGGAGTCGTTGCCGTCGTGCCCATATATGTATGTAAGCACGTTCCGAAACTATAAACTTTTTAATTCATAAATCGATCGTGAGGCGAACTACGCGTGGAACGAGTGAGTACTCGAGTAGAGTCATTCATACGAACCCAGATAAGCGTGGATAGATAGACAGACACCAAGGCGAAAATGTAACTATTCTCCGTAGGGCAAACGTTGCTTGTTACGGCTTAGAATGGATTTCTTGGTTTGCTTCATTTTCATAATCGAATTAATTAAGTTAAGAGGGGATTTTTTGATTTTTTCCATCATTAAATATAAACGTAATAAATTCTACATAGAATTGCGTCCATTGTTAGAAAACATTACAGGCATTTCATTATCTTGACATTACTTTCTCCGATTTTTACATCATATAAGATATCAACATCATTTTACATCAAAAGTAATGAAGAACTAAACTCATTCTTCGATTATTTTCAATGGTTTAAAATTATTTAAAAAAGGAAAGACGAGAATTTAAATAAAATATAGTTAAATTTATGTAATTCAGATTACTTTTCGATCATTTTCAAAATAAATAGAAAATAATCAAAAACATTATTTTTGGATTACTTTAAATCGGCGCTGTAAGAGTAATCATTATGTTTGTAATTATTGCTTTCAAATTACGATTACAAGTGTTATAAAAAATAATTAAATTACATTGCAATCTCTATTAATTTGGAGTTATTTGAAATAATCTACAAATAATCTCCTTTTTTGTTGTTTTCTGATTCTGTTGATTGAAATAATCTAAAGGTAATCTAAATTACAAATATTTTAGATTATTTTTTAATCGAAAAGTCTCGTTTATCAATGATTTCTAGATTATTTCAAAATCATTCAAAAGTAGTTAAGAATTAAGGAAAATTTGATTTCTTTTCTCCAGTATTTGTAATCGTAATTCCGCAGATTATGAACATAACGATTACTTCCGTAGTTTTGGTCGTAATGCGCTACTTTTACCCTACCTTGCCCTGGTAGGCGGCGCGCTGCCCCCTGCGCTACCTGCCACTTATAGTAGCTCAGCGGCTGTCACGCTGCTCTGTCTATCTATTATGTATCCGTCCGTCCCTCTGTCTGTCTGCCTGTCCTTCTTGCTGTCTGTCTGCCTTTCCTTTCTTCCTTCTTTCCAGCTGTCCGCTTGTCTGCTTGCTTGCCTCCTCGGCTGATAGCTATCAGTTTCCACGTATCTGTTTCATTATTTATCTGCTGTATTTTCGTCTATCAAGCGAGCACATTTCTGGCCGAGCGCACGCATAGCTGTGCATCTATTTCTCTAAACCGAATGACGTCAATGGTTGCAAATAACGCAGTCTTTCGAGTTAAACTGAATTTAAATACAATTGTTGCCGCTTTCATTCATGGTGATCTCGTCGTCGTCGGCGTCGTCGTCGTCGTCGTCGTCGGCTTCGTTTTACTTTGTGGCCGAAAATGTGTGAATCTAAAATTAACGAACTGAAACTGCCACAAAAACAAACTGACAACAACAACAAGCTCAGGTTTGCATTTCCCTTAAAATAATTTTAATTATTTTAAAGACTTTTTTAAGATCTCTTCGCTTATATCGAAATACTGAGCATTTTTTAGAATGCAGCGTGAAGAGCGAAAAACGTTTAAAATAATTTCATTCTTGTATCTTTCCTTCTGTCTGTCTGTCTGTCTGTTTGGCTGTCAGATGTTGTTTGCGAACGCATTCTCTCAAACCCCAGACTAATTGGAATTTCAATTGAATGATGGCGTGCCGAAGAGAGGGGGACGGCGACCGGGAGTAAGTGACAAATTTAGCATCAACAAACAAGAAATATCCAAATAGATTTGATTCAGATTTTCTTCATTTCTTCAAAGGAAAGTCGTCGTCACAGCAGACGCGATTCTGGCAACTCTACTCATCTGCTTGTTGTTGTGTTCTTTTTACCACTCAGATTTCTATTTGACTTTGTGACCAGACGATTGCTTTGTTTTGACTGCCACGCTAACGTTGACTGGTTATGAGATTACGATTGTGAGTTTAAAAGCGATTGTGATTGTGATTGTGATTGTGACTGTGATTTTGATTGTGATGGCAATTGTATTTGAGAGGTTGTAACTGATTATTTATGATTGTCGTTGGGATTGTCATAACGATTGTGATTGTGACTGCGATTTTTACTCTCGTTATTCTAGTTGTGATTGTTATTATGATCGATTGTGATTACATGAATATGATACTGATTACGATTGCGACTTTTGTGGTGACTATAATTCTGATTATGATTGTGATCGTGATTCTGATTGCTATTGTGATTATGATTATAATTGCTGGTTATGACTGTAATTGTGATTGTGACTGATCCGCGACTGTTTCCGTAATTACGTTTGCGACTGTGATTGTGACTGATCCGCGACTGTTTCCGTAATTACGTTTGCGACTGTGATTGTGACTGTTACTAGTATTGTAAATATCATTGTAAATATAATTTTCACCAAAAATGTAATCAAAAATGTTTGCGAATATCTTGTGATTATGATTATGATTATCACTACGACTATTGTTTTGATTCCAATTGTGACCGTGATTTTGGTCTTCATTATCATTGTTGCCAGCCTTCCGTCATAATAATTAATTACAGAATTAAAAACCCTAAAAAAGCGACGAAAACAAATTAATCAAAAGATGCGCTCCAAACAGTAGAAACGCCTACGAAATTATAACAACAATATAAATTAGCGATGGTAAAAATAGAAGCAACAACAATCGGTTGCGTGCTTGACAATTACATTGTAACAACATGAAATCAATTGACAATTGGATTTACGAAAATTTTCAATTGTTGGCAACGCCAGCCGCCAGAGGAAAAAACATGCAATTTTACATTTTTAAAAATAACCAATTTTTTAATCGACTTTTATTTTTTATATTTAGATGTGTGTGTGTGTGTGTATGTGTGTGCTTTTTATAATTGCAAAATCTTGGGTTGCTGTTAACATGTCTGCAAGCAACAATGATTTTTTTCCATTTGTGTTGTTGCTGTTGCTGCTGTTGTTGCTGTTGTTGCTGGTTGTTATTACAGTCGTTGCGGCCCCGTTTGTTGTTTTCATTGGGTTGCTGTTGTTGTGGTCTACTTAAATTCTTGTTGGAATTTCCGGTTGATGAGTGCATGCATACATATGTTGTTGCTGTTAAAGCTGTGTAGACATTGTTGTAGCTGTCGTTGCTGTTGTTGTCGCCGTCGTCAGCGTCGTCGTCGTCGGCGTCGTCGTCGTCGTCGTCGTCGTCGGCGTCGTCATTAGTGTTTGGTATTTGGTGGCTTTAAGTAGCTTTTTTTAACCCGATGATTCAGTTGCAGCGCCAATACTGTTGTTTCTCGGTATTCATAACTGGAAAAGTGCGTCATACTTTCGAACGGTACACGGGTACTTTTTTCTTACTCTTTATTATCTATCGGAGTGACTGTCTTTGCTTGTTGGACGCCGTTGAGCGCTCGCAACTGAAGAAGTGTGTATGTAGGCAATTAAGAGTTTATGTGGAATGCATACTCACGACGTTAATGTGTAAATTTCACCTGAAATCTCCACATTTTCGAAATGCCATGGGAACGTTTTATTTTCTCTTCTCCTCAGCTACTGAATGAAGTCATTTCATCGTGAGTATTTATGAGTTACACATTTAAGATTTCCAGAATAGCTGAGGATGGCCATGAAATAGCTGATAAAATGGTCAAATTCGTCGTTCCCAATTATATTTGGAAGGATTTCGAGAAAATTATTTAATTGATCGCTTGTTAAATTCACAAATCACGCTTTAAATTCTTGCCTTCGTTCCATTAACTCTGCCATTGATATGCCAAAATGTGCGAAATTATTGTTTTCACTTCAGTTCTGATTGAAATTTATCGCTTTTGAAATAACTTTGCATTGCGAAAATCACTTGTTACTCTTACAAATTTCCCTCTACAATCTCTTTTTCTCTCTATATGAATCCTCTTTGCTAAATCTTGAAATAATTCCTTCCGTTCTATTGCAGTTTCCCAAGATCCCCAGGATTTCTATCGCTTGGATCCTAAAAAATCGCCAGCTGAAAATGCTTACGATGTCTATACCGAGCTGTGCTGTCGTGACACACGCGATACGAAGCATCTTTTTCTACTCAACGGTCTGGCAACGCTGTGCCAGCAACAATATACACAACAACACCAGCAGCGACATCAGCAGCAGCAGCAGCAGCAGCACAAGCAGCTGCCGCCACATCAGTCGCAGCAGCAACAGAAGTACCAACACAGCCAGTTGCTGCAACATCAGCACCAACAACAGCAACAACAATTCGGAAAAAGCAATTTAGGATTTACCACGGAAGAGCTGCTTTACTGGTAAGGCATGCATGGATTAACATTCTTTATTTCCGCCCGCTCACCGCACCGCCGCCAACTAATTTGCCTTCTCTCTCTCCGCACGCCGCCGCCGCCTCCCTCGCCACCGCCGCCACCACCGCCACTGCAGCTTAAGCGCCTCCCTGATCCACACATTCACTCAAGTGCGCGCCGCTGCTTTACGTACGATACGTTATGCTCTTCACACGCCGAGAGACATCAAAGTCTTCAACTCGCTGCAGCTGCATCACCTGCTGGTCCGCTCCATCGACGTGGTGCTCAGAAACGATGACGAGCGCGTGCAGGCATTAAAACTGGTAAGAAGTACTATAATGCCGCTCGGGGCCGCTGAGTTGCCCTTCGAGCAGAAGCGCCTAACACGGCTACCACTAATAAGAGAACATCCTCTCTCTCTCTCCCTGCTCCCTGCTCTGTGCTCTGTGCTCTTGGCTCTCTGCTCTCGGTGCTCTGCTCTCTTCCCCGCTCGCTGTTAGATACGTAAGATGCTGGCCATTTCTGCGGACGACATCAGCCCGGCGGTGGTGCGTTGCCTGGTATCGCTGGCCGACAGCGGCATCGAGGACGGCGACAACATGTTGCGCGCCTGCCTGGCCACGCTGTGCGAGTTCGCGGTGCTGAATCCGACGCTGCTGATTGTGTGCGGCGGTGTCACCTCCATCACGCGCAACGTGCTCGAGTGCCACAATCCACGCATCGCGGAGAGCCTCTGCGGCGTGCTGCTCTACTTGCTGGAGTCGCCGCAGACGCGCAACATTTCCGGCGTGCGCTTGGACTGTCTGGCGGCGCCGTATTGCGACTTCACCTACCGACTGGGCATCATGGACAAGATCAAGTATGTCGACCAACCCCCCACCCCATAGTAATCTGCTTCGTTGCACGCTAACGAGTTTCATCTGTTATTCCTGTTATTCCGTTACCTTTGTTCGCGGCGCCGCTGACTTGGCAGAGATGCACGCGAGCTACGCTACACCAGCTGCCGTCTGGCCTTGCTGTCGGTGCTGCGCAGCTGGACCGGGACCATCGAATTCTGCGATCCGAGCAAACCTTCCGGCTTGAAAGCGATTGTGGACGCACTGTACTTGAATCAGATCGAAGTCAGAGTGAGTACCGAGAGTGTTGTTTGCATGAGTTATGAATGGAAACACGTGACCGACGAAGCCTAAACGCAATAAGTAATGAATGCATCGAACACGTAAGCTCCGTAAATCGAATAAATTGAAATCGGATAGAATAAAATGGAAATAAGTTAAAATACAATGAAACGAACGAAGCACAGAAAAGTACAGTAACGCCTGCTTTCCCAATCTTTTCTCTGCAGAAAGCAATACTGGATTTGCTGTATGAACTTCTGGGTCTTCAGCAACCTGCATGGACTGATGACTATTCGGTAGCTTTACAGGCGGTGGATCCGTCTGATTTTCAGGTAAAGTTGGCTGTCGCGAATTCTACACTTTTAATGAAATTCTAAATGTGGTCTTTTCCTCCGCAAAATAGGACGCCTGGTTGCTTAGCAATGGTTTTGTGGCCAGTGAAGGTCGTTCCATTCTACCCAGCCTGGCATCGCGGGCCCCCAATGTCTGTGAGCAGCACTTGGCGTTGTTGCTGTACTGCTTCCTCGAGACTGGCCTGCTGAACGCCCTCGTCGAAGTGATTGTAGCGCCCGATACACACGTCTCCGTGCGCGCCACAGTGCTAATTGGTTTGTGTTGAATGCCGTGAGATTAATTTGGGAATGTTGGTTCTAATTGCCGGCTCGCATTCGATTTGTAGGCAAAATCATTCACTTGATGCACACGCACCTGCCGCCGGACATCTGCAGCACCAGCCCAGCTCTGCCAACGTTGCTGACGCACGCCACCCAGGGCAACCAGCGTGCTATGGCCGCGATATCGGCTCTCTGCAGCTACCAGCAGATGCTCCGCAATCGTCCGGCAGCGTGCAGCTTATTCTTGGACAGCATCATACAGGGGGGCAGTGAGTGACCGTCGCGATGGTGCATCGGTTTTTAGTGCGCATTCATCGTGCTCTTCCTTTGCAGCTCTCATCCAAACACGTCTTTTTCGACGCGACATCAATGCGCTGGAACCGACAGCACCTCAGCCGAATGCTACAGCTGCAGGTGGCAGCACACTCGATCGGCCACGCCTTGATTCGGCTTCTTCGAGTGAAGAATCGAATTCGCAAACTTCCTCCTCGCGACGTTCGAGCTTTCGGCTGAAACGCAAACTGCTGCCGTTTTTCGAGAATCTTCGCGTGAATCGACTGATCAAGGATTCGAATGTCCTCTCGTTGCCGGATGCTGGCGCCTGGGACTGGGAGGTAGTAACGACTATCTTGCGTGTAAGTTTAACGTTTAATATACGACGTTTTCAAATGTTTAATCGGCCCCAAAAAAGGGCTTGAAAAGTCTTTTAAAAATCCCACTAAAAGAAAACCCAAGAAATCGCCAAAAAATCAATTAATAAACTTTTTTGGGCGATCATGGAGTCACTTCAACTTCAGTTCGCCTGGTTTTAAGTGTTTTAAACGAAGTCTCTGAATTCATTCCAGTCGAATTTAATACGCAAGCTGGACGATAGCTCGAACAAGTTTATGAAGCGCCTGATCCTCTACTTCAAGCCGAGTAGTAATCGCTTCTCGCATCAGGATTTGGTGCTCATCGGCTCCGCGTTGCCAGCCTACGTGATGGCAGGCTTGGACCTCATCGATTGGCTGCTAGCAAGTCCTGAGGTGAGTTACGCCTCCTAATTAAAATAGGTATAGGCTGAGAATATTCTTCCCTCTCTCTCCAGCTCGAAAGCATGCGCTTGCTAACCGATCTCTTTTCGGATATCAGCCAACACCTGCTCGCCGTCACAACTTCGAATCGCGCCCACGATTGTCTCTTTAGTCCGCAGCACATGAACAACACGATGTGTCAGCAGTATTTTTTGTATATCGGACGCATGTGTCGCGTTCAGAAGGGAATCAGTATTCTAACTAACACGGCAACGTTCCAGCAGTGAGTATTGTCACTTCTCATTTCGATAACTTCCGACTACCGCATTCACTCACTTCTCTCTCCAGTCTCATTAGTTTAGTACGCAATACCGAACATGTTTGCTATGTGAAGCTGATTGTATCCGGCTTGGACTACACGCTCGACTCGGTTACCCGCAAAGTACTGGAGAAGGCGTTGACCGCTTCAAAGACCCGCAGTGGGCGTCTGTATGCAACGCAATTCCTCACCGTGCTGCTGCGTGCTCGCATACCGAATTTCGAGGTGTGGGGAATACCGTTGATCATACGACAAACCAAGGATCCCGATCGCAGTGTGGTGTTGGCCGCGATGGACGTACTAGAGGAGGCTAGTCATGAGAAGGTAATTGAGTTAAAGATGTTCCTTCTCAGAAAGTTAAATAGTTCTTCATTGGTTTCTCTTAACGTTTCAGTATTATTTGGAGGAAATCGTTTGCCTTTGGCCGAATTTGAAGCCGCTGGGTGATGTTGGACGTCTGCTGATGGCGCGCTACTATTCCTTATCTCGCGGTCTGAATCACCAGAAGGCCAGAATAAAAGAGGAGATCGAATACTGGAAGCATGGTTACAACATGAGGCGAGCGTGCTAGTCTTACTTTTATTTGCGTTGCTCTCATTAATTGATACTCGGAGCCCACCTGACAGCAGTCGGATGTTAATCGTGCAAATGTTCATCCTTCATTTCAGATATGTGTTGCTCGTGGAGGCTGACACGCACTCAAGTTTGACCCTGCATAAACGCAATGAAGACGGTTACTACAGTCGTCGTAATTGCCTGACGAGGCCGAACATCGTGCCACCCAACATTTCGCCGCATCTCTACGGACAGATGGCGCAGATGTCGCAAGGAATGACTGCGCTGCGAAAATACGCCGACCTGCCCCACCTGGTGGACGTAATCAGTCGCGGCAAGTGTACGGATGAAGTGGAATGCTTGGAACTGAAGGCTGCCGTTTGGGCGGTGGGTCATGTGTCGACGCATTCAAATGGAATCGAATACTTTACCGAGACAAATACAAGGTGCGTGTGATTGTAGGCTTGTTGTTCTCTACACTCGGAACTAACATCTTTAATCCCTCGAGCAGAATATACGAGAAGATCGTTTTCCTCGCTACCAAGTGTGATGTCTACTCGATACGAGCCACCAGTTTTAATGTGTTGGGTCTGATCGCGGGCACAAATGCTGGTGCCAATGTACTCTTTAAACTGAGTGCGTAAATATTTTCCGAAAAGCAAAGCCCTCTGTTTATAAACGAACCACTTTCCTCTCCACAGACTGGCTCAGTGTACGTCATGATCGCAACTCCGTTTGGCCCGTACATCAGTCGGAAGACTGGATGTCCAGCAGCTATACGCCTGCGCGGCATTATTGCGAGGAGATGCCGCCGTATAATTACACCGGCATCGAAGACCAGAACGATGGCTTCTATTCAACGGGCAGCTATTGGAATCTACTGCTGCGGAGCGGGAGTTCGGGGCAGAGGGATGGCGCCTCTGCTGCACGTTCCGACCAGCAAGAGGGGGTCGGCGTGGCAGGCACGGAAGCCGCGGCCACATCCGGATTGTCTACTACGAGTGTAGATAACAGCAGATCAACAGTAGATGGAATGGTAAATAAAACTATTTTCTGAGTTTTCCCTGAAAATGTGGTAGTAAAAAAATTCAAATTCGTTACTTCTTCCTGGCATTGTGGAAACACACTCGTTGCTTCT
This sequence comes from Sicus ferrugineus, assembly GCA_922984085.1. Lineage (NCBI taxonomy): Eukaryota > Metazoa > Arthropoda > Insecta > Diptera > Conopidae > Sicus > Sicus ferrugineus. The sequence goes on from OV277351.1 coordinate 27,219,982, forward strand.
ACTAACTGACCTACAGCTACTAATATTTCACATTTCTTTTCCCTATTTTCTGCTCAATTCCTCGCCGTTGTCATTCCAACAGCTCGTGACAGCTGCTGCGAAATCGAAAACGTTACCTGAAAGCACGTATTCTCTGCGTCATGCCAAACACCAGCGCTCACTCTCCGAGTCAAAGACGACTGACGTAATCAGTTTGATCGGCGGGCCCGGTGCTGGTGGTGTACTCGTTGGTGGCGCCGGCACATCTGGCAGCTTATTATACCATCAGAATCGAATACGTTACAATTCGTGCACGGACTCCAATACATCTGGTGTGAGCAGCTGCGAGTCGGTGACAGGCTTACGAGGCACAACAACGGCTGCGGGGTACGTAGTGCGGCCAGTTGAGGGTTAACTAAGTCTGGCACTGTAGTTTTCTTGTTACCCATTCTCTGTGCTTTTCTGTCGTAGTGAATTTCAACAAGTTCCTCTCAGTCCAATTCCAAGCATGTCGAATCTACTGGACATCGCACCGCAGGCGGGTCTGCTGCGGCGCACATCGCTACTCGGCACCTCCTACCTACAGCACGCTCTCAGCCCAGTGGACATCAAAGGTTATGCTCAGCTGCGCTCTCTGCGGCGTCATTGTCGTCCCGTGTTGTCCGAATCGGCAACGGAGCTCTACGATATCATTGACCGCAAGGATCTCTTCTCGTACACATCATTTCGACCACGCAAGTCGTCATGGGGCGAATCACAGCGACGCGTCAAAGTGCGTAGTTTGGATAGACAGTCGTCGTTAAGAATGTTCACGTGAGTTTTGGGGGAGTCGAACTATTTGTTATAATTGAAGGCAAATGTGTGGCTTACATCGAAAGCGCCAAATTCAGCTCTGTTTATTGAGACTACGAAAAGTAGTTGATCTGAAGTTGAGTTTAATGAAGGCTTCTATTTCAGCCACCTGGATTTCGAAGAGTTACAAGTTCCTTTACCCAAACTGGCACCACCAAAGTTTCTCTCACAAAACGACTCCAAAGGACCCTGTTACGCGGGTAAGCAAAATCGCCGCATCCCTTTTCCGCTTCCCTCCGATCTCCCCTCATGGTGTTTCTGCTCCTCCCGTTATAGTTCTTCTTCTACTTCTAATACCTTAAAATTCCCCCACAGGCATCTGTCTTCCTAAAAATCTACTCGATCTCTTCCCCACGCGCAATTTCTCGCGCACCTACGTGTCGCGCGACATACAGGATCAGGATTTGATGGACATCAACCTGCTTACCGCCAAACAGGAGTACCTCAACGATTCGCTGAACAACGAGGACGACGGATCCTCAATCATTTCTTCGCTCTCCGACGTCTCATCCGTCAGCAAGCGTTCCAAGTGGTTGGGCACCAAACACGGGCGTGGCAACTGCCTACATTGCTCGCGTTCGCGCCGCAACCGCCAACATCTTCACCAGCTGGATAGCGAATCGAATTTATTCAGCACTACAACGAGTGCCTTGCTGGCCTCGTCGTCAGCATCATCGGCCGCCGCCGCAGCTGCACGCAGAAGCTCGCGCTCCAATCAAAGCTCTTCCATACAGCTCTCGGACATCTCGTTCAACTCGCCCGAGAGCATACTCAGCGAGGAGAGCATGCCGGACAGGGTGACGGCCAACGTGCTCTACCACGTGCAGCGCCTGGCCAACCCGGTGAGCGCCAAGCAGTCAAGAATGGCCTTGCTCGAGGCGAGGCAAAAGCATCCCAACTCCTTTCAAGACATCTGCCTCTACTCGGAGGTGTGTAAATCGCTGGGACGTTGCAGTTACCGCATGGCGGCACGACGTTTCCTGCAAGAACTCTTCTTGGATTTGAACTTCGAGAGCTTCTACGCGGAGCCTGTGGATATCTTGAGTAAGAAGAGCAAAGACTTAAGTCTGATGGCTGCAGCAGGGGAGAGCCACACATCGACGAAGTCTCTTGAAAAACGCTTGGCAGCAGTTGAGTTGGGCGGCGGCAGCATGCAGGAGGTGACGAGTAATTTCAACGCGTCCGCGACGCACGCTGGCAGCAGCCACAAATCACACTTGAAGCACATACAACCGGCGTTGGCCAGCGTCTATGAGGCGAGTTGCGAAAACCTACTCATCGAACCGGAGTCGCCAGCAGTCGCAACACCTAAACTTAGTTTCGTGGAGACTCCGCTTTGTGAGAAGCAAACGACGAAACAAACGGAAGCAGCAGCAGCAGCAACAGCAGAGCCTAAACTCATACCAGCAACTGCAACCACAACAGCAACTGCACTGGTTGCAGCTGCGGCAGTACCTGCGGCAGCGACAGCGACTGCAAACAGTAGCAGCTGCAGCAGCAGCAACACAGGCAGCACAACGCCGCGGTTTATAGTGCATCAGGAAACCTCATTTCAGAACGTGCTGCATATCGGTTCTGATGTTGACTACGACGAAGATGAAGCCGAGGCCGATGCCGATGCCGATGCCGATGCCGATGATGAGGCAGCTGCTGACGTTGAATTGGAAATTGAGTTGAGAGTTGACGGTATTGATGAAGTCGACAATACGACGGCAACCAGACGCAACGTGCCGCTCGTAAACTACAACAGCATCAACACTGTATCCAGCAGCAGCAGTAGTCAACAAAACATCACTCCCTCGAGCAACCTGAGCGATCAAAATTCAGAGCATAGCAACCGTAGTAGTATTTGCACGATTAGCACAGAAGCCACAGAGGGCGTGGTAGCACCCATTGAGAATGAAAATACAAAATACACCAGAGGTCGCTTCTACACACTCGAGTTGGATTTGAGTTGTACGAAAAACAAGTTTCCCATCACCGAAAAGCGACGATCAACTGCTGCCACGAAAGAGTGGCTGACAACACCCACAACGATAACCACGCAGGTAGACTCACCTCTATTCTTCTCAGCATGCAATCCAAACCACAACAACAGTTACAGCAGCAGCAGTAACAGCAGCAGTAGCCACAAGAGTATCAGTGACTGTAACAGCAATAGCAACATCAACAGTAATAGTAACATCAGCGAGAGCAGTAGAGAGCGGCCTCTCTCTCTCAACGCTTTGAATGTAACTTCTCACTCGCAGCCGCTCACCGCCTCAAACCAACATCAGCTATCAATAAAAACATCAAATTGCGCTGAGTCTGGTGCTCAAGAGCCGACTGCAAAAGTTCCCAGCAGTGACCCTTCGGCGCCGCATCTCTTAACAGCTACTCCCTGCGTAGCCATTACGAAGAGTTTAGCTGCTTCCCTGGCCAAACCGATTGGTAGTCTGTATTGCGAGAAGCGATTGCAGTCCTCGAAATCAGAGGTCGTACTCACGAATGCTGCTGCAACAACGACGACGACCGCCTGCTCGAGAACGTTGCCTGTGATGGATGTGATCCCGTTGTCAAAGTTGTCCTCGTTGCCAGTGGTCGTGGTGGAGCCACCACTACCGGTTACAACAACAACAACAACAATGAAACTAGCAGAGGCTTCAAAAACTTGAAACAGAGCAGGAGAAAGAGAGTGAAAAATAGAAAGGAAGAGAATAAGTTCGTAAAGAAGTGATAGTGTGTGTGTGTGTTTTTTTTTTTTTTTTGTTTTTTTTTTCAATCATAGTACAGTCACGCTGTGGTGAGTTTGTTTTAAGTTTATTTTTAAACTTTATTAAGTTGGTTATACTTTTATTTGAATATTGTATTTCATATGAGTTTAATGGAGGACGACTATTTGATTCCTATTTATTTGAGCCTGCTGCTCTGAGCAAACCTTTTCCGGTACAAGTTTCTTTCTCAGTTTTTTCTTGATTTTTGGATTTGTATTTTTTCAAAATTTTCGGTTTCACAAGCAAGGAAGAGGGGTGGCGCTTGTGATTTGTAGAAAGTCAACAAATAAATGGTATTAATATATTTAAAATATGGAATATTATAAGTATTTTTGAAACCAGCAACATCAGTTAGGGCGAGTGTAGGTGATTACGAGCTACTAAAGTTTGGTGGCTTCTGATGTTTTTAATTTTACACTCCATATTAAAAACCTTCACAAACTACAAGTGAAGATTGTGATTTTATTTTTTAACGTCCATAAGTTGTGGAAAACATGAGAGATCTTCAGGTTTCGATATCGATTTTTATGGCAAACATCAAATAATCATTATTTTGTGGGGTAAAAAAAAAAGGAGGAATACAAGCTGAAAATAAACAATGCAAATGCAAAGAATTGGAAAATATCGATTGAGAGCCGCTGCTTGGATTCGCAATCGTCACAGTTGTTGCCGCAGCCAATTAGATCGCAACTACCTACACGCAACCCTCACTTTTCCCCTCACTTTTCCCTCACTGAAAGGGCAGTCAAGCGACCGCATTGAAACGATTGTTGCCCCCCCTCGTTTACTCACGCGCTTTAAACACACACGATTGACTTGGATTCTACGAGAACGTACATGAAATGTATTAAAAGCAATGAAATGCAAATAACTAGAAATTTATATCCACTTTAGATTTAACTGAACTGCAAGGAGAGAGCAAAAACTCCACTACTAGTGCAGAGATATCGAGCTTTCCCCACATTTCACTTCAACTATTCGTATGTCTTTTGTTCCCATAGCGTTATCGACTACCGAAATTCGCTAGCCACAACTCAGTCCACTTAAAACTACACCACCGCGACAAAGGTTTGAGTTCTTCTATTATAATTGCATTAAATCCTCACTATTTTGCATTAAATCCTCCTTCAGTACACAACATAACATTTTATGAATTCTATTCTACAAAATTATTACGCTTAATGGCAGCCAACCTAAGAGAGAGAGAAGAGAGCCAACGATTGTAAAGCACTTAGAAATTCAGAATATCCTTAGAAAAGATAAACCGATCTAAAGTTTAAGTTCAAAGTAAACAACACTGAGCACCAACACGTTACAGTGTGCGACAAAACAAACTTCATAGTTCCAAACGACTCAAGCAATGCAACCAACATCAATATCACCACCATCATCATTATCACCACCACCATCGTCATCATCATCTCTAAACATCCCATAGGTACAATTAATGAGTAAATTTACTCGAGAGAAACGGAGAGGAAGGCAGTTAGACGGTTACAGTTATTTTTTGTTGTAGACTTTATTTATTGGAATTTCACACTACTTAGTAAAGCACAATGGAATGTACAATTTTTAGATTAGAAGACTTTATTTCTTCTCTTTTTACGCTATTATTAGAGGCGTATTTTGTGCAGCGTGAATGGTGTTCACTTACTACGCAAGCTATTAAGGGGTTAATAAGTTCGTTTGTCACTTCCCTGGGAATTCGGAGCAGTTCTTGATGATTATTTGCGTTTAATTTAACTGAAGCAATACCTGTTTTCTGAGCATTTAACGATAGTTAAGTCGAAGGCATTGAATGATATTTCGGTTCTTGGCATTTTTCGGATTTCGTGTGAGAAATTGATCAAATAATTACTGCTTTGTGAGTTCTATTATTTAATTAGTGTTTAATTAGACGGCAATCTTGATTGTGATTTCCACTTGCTATATTCTTCGTAAGTTTCATTTCTCACTCATGAATTCGTTTCTTTATATTTTCCATTATTATATTATAGCAAAATCATAAACTCTTTATACATTCGATTAATCATGTCATTGTTAAGAATTTTCTATATCAAACTTCTCCACAATATTGACTTCTCAATAAAAACCAATTATTTCAAAGTTATTGTAATTAATTGTTGACTTATTGATGAAAAGCTCATAAAAGCCGTTTAAAACGCTTTCACAAAAATCTTAATGAATATGTTCTGAATATAATTTGTATGCATTTAAATATTTGAAAATTAATAGAAATTGTAAACTTAAATCGATATTAATTGTCCAAAGCACATTTCATATATTTAAATAGATGAGTTTCATTATTTTTTATTGAAATTATTTAGCAATAAATTTGTACTTGAATATTTCCAGATTTCTTTAATTAACAATTAATTTTCAGCCTGATATAATATTAAAAATCACATATTTACCCATTTCACTGCACACGGGTTTCTCTTTAGTTTTCTTTCTCCCCTCCGTTCAGTGCTGCACAGAATACAAGACACAACAACAACAACAACAGACACCAACCTTCTGTTACCAAAGCGATGAACTTTGAAGCGAAATAGTTTTATTTTATTCAAAATGAATTTTGTTCTCAGACGTATCGTTAAATTTTCGAATTCGAATTTATTGTAGCATTTAATTCTATATAAATATAAGTACTGTAAAAAGTGAAAAGTAGTAGAAATAAGCAAACCAATTATAGTTACTATTAAAAATTATAGAATTCCTAATTTATATTTAGCAATATAAGAAGAAATAGAGATTTCAGACAACCGAATTGTAAATACAGAAAGCAATTGTACGAAACAAACAACAAATCTTTTATAATATCGAGGAAAGAGAGAAAATTAAAAATAAAACTGCCAACCAGTAGAAGACGAAACCCCCCCCCCCCCCCCCAACTCAATATTTTATTTTTACTTTATTGTATTGCTGTATTTATTTCCTGAAAACTGATCGCTTAGCCAAAAGACTTCGAAACCACTTTACAACAACAAAACAATAAACTAGAGATTAACTTTTATTTCCTAACAATAAACACAAACGAAACTCTTTACTTTCCTAGTGGGAAAGCGTAAATTAGTGATTTTAAATTATTTATGCTAATTTAGTCAGATTTAGAGTTTCAAAAAAGAGCGAATTTTTGTAAGTATTCTAGAAACACGAAATTAGTTACTTAATGAATTTGCTTTGCAATGAAAATATATTTTATGTTTGTATATATATATATTATATGTATTTTTCATAGCAACAAACAAGCAAATTTCAATATTAAAGAAAATCGAAAAGAAATCGGAGCAAAAATAAGAAATTATTTTTCTGCAGACTTTCTAAACAAGTTATTTGAAAACTTTTAAACTGAAATGCAATAAGGAGAAATCCTTAATCTAGCATTGATTTTGTTACCTATTAACTTTAGAAATAACTTATCACACTTAATTGTAATCGTAGTTTTAATTATCAAGTGAGGACACAACGTTTCTCAAAAAGTAAAACAACGCATACGCAAATATGTAGCGTATATTTAAATAGACGAAAAGTACACAAAACATAAATATATAGTTAATTTAAATTCAATATTTTATTTATTAAACTTGTGAAAATAGAACTTAGCCAACAAATCGAACTGAACAAAATTTATTTGTTATATTTAAAATTATACATACTTGCATTAAGAGTGGAAATTAACTGAAAATAGAATAAAAACGAAGGCGTACAGTTTGAAAAACTCACGAAATCATTTGTTTAATTCTAATATGGAGTGTAATTTTGAATTCTTCTACTCTCTCAATCATCTACGGAAGCTTCTGATTCTGCTAAAGCTCGTAAATTGAAATTTGGAAGAACTTGGTTGAATTTCCTCCGATGATCTAAAGCAATTTAACGGTAGCATTACGTGCAGGGAAGGATATGGAGTGATTTCTTCTAGTAGCAATTTGTCCTCTGTTAGCTTTGTTGTGCACAAGAGTTAAGCTTGGGATGATAATGAAATGTTTTCCTTATACGAGTTTAATATGAAGAAGTTTTTATAAAGCTCTTGCAACGTTATTATTTCTACTAATTGTATTGTACATACGATGCGATTTATTACAAAATTGTGTATATAATCGAATGAGGAACGTTATGATACTTTCAGAGATTCAGGTTCTTCCTTAATAAAGCTTAGCTTAGCGCTTAAGGAGAAGCTCAAAAGCTTCATTAATCACTTGTCGTCATTGACTTTTCTTGGAAAAAGCTCTAAAGAGGCTTACTAATGATCTGTTGAATGGATGTACGTACATTTGGGCGAAGTAATGGTAGGTGACAAACGTGTAAGACTGAAATTCAAGTACAAATACCAAGTAATTACAAATTTACTTGTACTTGAACACGTAAATTATAAGTTATTGTATATTAATATTCCATTTTTTACTCCAAAGTGGTAGCTGAAAGGATTTGATACTTGATTGCAGATAACTGTTAGTTGTAATTAGCGGGAATTCAAGTACGGAAGTCAATCAGTACTCTACCGCAATAATGGTAAAATTTTGAATACTGGAAATGTATATTTCTGCGTAGCTTATTCATAATTTGTGCGTCACTTAGCATTGCTGCGGACATGACTTTCGATTCTCCACGATTCGTTCCATTTAGCTGTGGTTTCTGATCCTCAGCGCGAGGGCCTTTCTCAAGGCCAACCAAAATTTATGCCCGTCAGCTGGTAAAACTTGTTATTGAACGGTCTGTAGAAGTCGCGCAGTCTTTCGATGGCAGCCGCTTCAATATGTGGATGATTGCGCCCTTTTGTTTTGCCCAGACAGTGCGGCGTTGATCTAGCCTCCGATTTGAAGAGGCACGGGAATCCCTTAGTGGCGTTAAAGTAAAAGTGTTTCTCCGTCACAACGCGTTTCAGTCCTAGAAAATCCTGCACACGCCCGATCTCGTAGGCTGGATCTACTATAAGGCGCTCGCCACTGATGAACAGCAGCTGCGAGAGAGGGAAGTATTGCAACCATTTCTCTAGATATCGAGCGTAGACACCGATCTTAACAGGACCCCAAGCCGTATCGACCACGGCCAGCGATGAATTCACAAAAGCCAGATCTTCAAAGCGCTTCATATCCAACTTCTTGCTGGCCGCTTGCGTGTAATCAGAAATGGCACGCGTGACGGGATCGCGAACTACGATCAGCAATCTGCGGAAGAATCACACGAAACTTTTGAGTATGGAAATCGATGCTATTAGTGATGCACAGGGTCGAGATTTGGAGTAGTCGATCTCATTGTCTCGACTAAGATAGCTGTCTCAAATCCGATTAACACCTCGAATTAGAGACGAGATTGTCATCTAGACCGAAAGAGCGTTCATGACCCGCGTTGTCTTCTCGACTTGAAAAGCCGTTTCTATATCGATTATCGCCCCGAATTCGAGAAGATACTATCTCGATATCGATTACCATCCCGCCGAAGAAGGCTGTCTTAATCTCGAGACGAGATCGAGACATTGAGAGAATGGTCCCGTCTCGTGTGCATCACTACATCCTTTTCGATCCGCATTTACTTGGTGCCGGGGTTCATGTGATGCACTCGTTTCGGCACGTCCTTGGTGATGAAGTAACTCGGCGTCTTCTCCATCGTGATTTGACCCTCGATGGTGTACGGCATACGATGCCGGTACCAGTGCAGCCCGCGGTGGTAGTGGCGATCGAAGAAGTGAACTTCGCAGCCGGCCGCACGAACGTCCGGATGCAGACGTATGAACTCCAGCAGGGCTCTGGTGCCGCTCTTCTTGACCCCAATAATCAGCGTGTCCGGCAGATGGCGCGACGGACGCAATCCTTGCTGTCGCAAAAAACGATACTTGGGCGAGCCGTCCACCTCACGGGTGTAGTTAAAGGAGTTCTGTGGTACAATACGTACCACCGAGCCGAGTATATGTAATTCCGGTGGGTCAGTGGTGGTTCTCGACCGGTGATGGTGGTGGTGGAGAGCAGTGGGCGGCATCGATGATGATGAAGATGATGATGGCGGTGCAGAAGTCGACGTGGCTTCGGACGTAAGCAGAAATCTTTTAATGGGATTCTAGGGGGGAAAAAGAACACAAGAGTTCCATGAAAAATAACACTTTTTGCCAAATCAATTTCAGACTCATGCACACCGTTTTCCAGGTCCGATTGAGGCTCGCTACGAGACAGGAATTAAACGTGTACGATACGTAAATCAAGGATATGCAAATCAAGATGGTTATCGCGACGCTGCGATTGCTAAGATTATTCAACCAGCTTAAAAACATGACGGTGGCTCACAACTTCTGTTCCAGAGGCAGCAAAGGTGTTCGGGATTCACCAGACTTGCGGAATTCTACATTTTTTGTGCCGCGTATTTCAACCAATAGCTTCAGGGAAAATTAAAACTTTTCATCGCGTTTCCGTGTCACTTTCATCCTGCTGTGAACGAAGTGGGGAGAGTCCGCAAACGATTTTCCATAAAATCGAAAATGTCAAACATGCCAAATCTTTCGCTCAAGAATTTCAAGGATACCGACAACGGATGCTGGGGAGAAAACAATCACAGCTGCGAGCGAAAACCACGGGGAGGCATTTAATGGGGTTGATACTCTGAATACTGGCGCAAACACGGAATGCAGCGAAGCGCTCACGAGCACGAGATGTCGCAGAGAGAGAAGACGAGCAGGAAAATCCGCTGGCGAAGGACAACAGAGAGCATTGCTGCGGATGTGTTAGCGATTCATTCATAAAATCGGCCACAACATGTGGGTTTTTGATCCCCGTGGATTTATTTGTACCTGCGCAGCCCCATGTCACCGCCATTGAGAGCAGCTGGGAGCACAGCCTGACAGTCGACAGTCGCCAGTCATCAAAAATATAAGATTCGTAGTCAGCATGTTCGAGGAAAAAGCGGAAAATAATCAAAAACTCTGCAGTATTTTAATGTGAAGATTTTTAAAGCTTTCAAACCTGTGAGAGAGGAAAAGTTGGAGACAACGGTGCCTCCTCCAGAATTGATTGCAGAATATTTCCATTGAACTTTAGAATATTTTACAATTGGTATTTCAGTTGCCGACAGCGAGCTAGTAGTTTATTTCTCTGGTGTTTTTATCTATTTGAGCTGTTTTACAATAACGTTCTGCAGCTTGTTGTTGGTGTTTCCAATGAATCTTATCAATTCACTTCCTTCTCGTCTTGATACGAGTGACAAGCTTCTTCGGGAAGCTCTTACGAGGCAGACAGACTTCGAAAAAAGGAACTTTTTTATTTAAAAATAAGGCTTTACACGTATAATTTGTCCCTATAATTTCAAGTTTTGTATTCACTAATTCCTGTTACTTTTTATTTAACTATTTTAAGGAGAAACGATTAAGTGGGCTTGGGGGAAGGAGCAAGAATCCCCTCCCCCCCCCCACTTCCCTTTCAACATGCACACCTATTGTTTTCTCTTCTTATCAAAGACAAAAAATGTGAGTGATTAAACAGCCGCACCGCGTTACAGAGACAATCAGTTCAACCAAATCAGCAATCAAGAGAAACAACATCTGACGCGAAATCAGATATCATCATGGAACGCAGCCCATCAATCAGTCCAACTGCAAGCAAACTCTATGGCGCGCTGTTAGTCCAGAAAATCATGCGAACCCGCCCGCGCGATGCATTATCTTCCGGATTGTTTAGGTTGGTTGCTGCCACACGCTGCCTGACCTCAAATCCAAATAACGAGCGATATTCTGTGTTTCTTCTGTCCAGCTTTTGGCTGCCTCTTCTTGGACGGCTTATTTGTCGGTTACTTCTTCAAGTTCGACAACGTATACGACACTTTATGGATCCGCAGCCACTGGTATCCGGCGGTCGGTATTGGGGTCTCGCTGCTGCTGGCTGCTCTGTGGAGCTACAAGAAGCACGTGCAACGCCAGTATCGCTTCCATCATTTCTATGTGATTTTCTACGGATTGATTTGCTTCCTGATCAGCGATTGCTTTCTACTTAACGAGAACTTCGGTAACTAGACACTTCATAATTTCGTCTTCCTGCTCCTCTTCATCTGTCTTTCCAGAGATCTTCTTTTACTTTGGCTTTGCTGCTCACGCCTCGTTATTTCTGCCCAGCTACAGCTACATCAGCCTGCGCAGTAACTCAGAGGGATCGCGACCAGCCCGTCTGGCCCTGGCCAACTGCACTGGTTTTGCCGGACTGGCCAGTGGTTTTGCCATTTTTAACCCGTTCAAAGCTTCCGAATGCGCTTGGATACAGTTGGGTCTGACATTATGTCTCATTGCCGCGACGGTGATCAACGAAATCCTACAGCATCGCGACGTTCACAACTACAAAACATCCAATGATGTCGTTTTCAATCTGATGAACGAGGAAAAGTTAATTTTTCTGCCCCCAAAATCAGTCTACGCCCTCTTCAAGGGTCGTCCTGACTTCTACATCACCCGGAATCGGCAGTGGTTGGTGCTCGCGCTGATCCCGCTCCTAGCGTTGGAGCGCTTGCTCCTGTACTCCAAGGCTTTCATGCAGCTCGCTTGGACATCTGCTCTGGCTTACACGGGGACACAGCATCGGTGCGGCCCCTTTGTGCTGCATGCGCTCGGCGGTGCTCTCGGCAGTGCGCTCATGGCACGCTATAAGCCCCAGCTGGTGTACGTTATGTTCGGCCTCATAAAAATCACAGCCACAGCTGCTGTGCTCGGGGTGTACACGGAGTTCTTGCCCGAGAATTGCTTCGTCTTCCTTTGCTTCTATTACACCGCGTTGGGCGTCCACTCCAGCATCGCCCTGCAGGCTGTGCTCGAGTGCTCGCCCTTTCTTTGGACGGAACTAATTTTCGCCGGCCTCATCTATGCTCTCGAGCTTCTGGTGATGGAACTTCTTCAGCTGCCGCACGACCCGGATGAGTTGTGGTCTCTGTTGCTTGGCACCGGTGTAGGCAGCATAATTTTAACGATCGTTTGTTTTGCAATCGTTCACTTATATCTGCCGAAGTCTGCGGGTCTCCTGGATATACGTAATCATCTGCTGGGCATACGACGTCATAGATCTGCTGTGCCACAGAGTAAAATTTGGAACTCGAACTATTTTCTTCATCATGATTTGGAGTCAACGGATGTAACGTATATCACGCTGCCGGGTCATCGGGTATTTCAGCAATACCCGCGCCAAGGTGGAGGATCAGAGAAGAAAACCCGTTTCTAGAGTTATCGTATATTTTTCTTATCATATAGATCAATCAGCGTTTTTATTCATTCTACGAGTACTAAGAGCAAAAACCTGTTGCGAATTATAAACAAATAAAAAGGTTCCGAAAGAAACTCACAACGTGTTTTTTTCTTAACGAACACCAAACAATTAATCTCTAAATTACGTTCATAATATTGACAGACCCCTGCCACCGGGTGTATGGTATAAAAACATTTCTTCTTCTAGGGAAATATTCATAACATACGCTCATGCCTGGAAGTATCGGTGAATCATCATGAAGCCCCTTTTATCTTATCGAGTGAGTGTTATCAGCAAAGTAGGAAATTCTTTGAATCAAGGTATGCAGGTGAGCACAGAAAAAATTAATATTTTTGTGACCATGTTCATTTCTCTTCTAGTTCAATTAGATTAACCGATTTTGTTCGAATAAGTTTGCGAGTTTTATGCGACGCGTTAAGTGTGGATATTAACTAAACTAAACGCGTGCTGCAAACATTGTCTAAAGTATTGTATCTATCTAAAGGAAACAGAATTAAGTTGATAAAATAGCCAACAACTTAAATGGGCACCAATTTTGAATCGCTTGCATGCACCTTCTTCTTATATTTGCCTAGTGTTTTAGGTGTGTTTCAATCTTTATCTATATAAACACCGATGCGCACGAGATTTTTTCAGTATTTCGGTTCCTATCGATTCCGGCCGACGTCTTGATTTTGAAAAGGGGAAGCTCTTTCAGTCTTGGTTTATGTCTCCACTAATGAAGGTTTATTTTCAAAACCATGAACATCGATAATGAGAATCCATTTCGATGTGGAGGAATATCTCGTTTCGTGTGCATCACATTTTTAGTTCACACCACGTTTCGAATTCATGGAATCAAATTTCAATTTCTTTTCTTAACTTAGTGGCTCTCAACTTTCTACCTTGTGGCTTAGTGTTCGGCTATACGATAGCTTCGTTTGTGGCCGAACGCAATTGGAATGCGGGTCTGAGCCAATATGGTCCTCTGATTCTGGGCGCTTGTTGGGCGTCCCTAGCCGCCTTAGGCATGTTCCTGGTGAAGTTTTTCAAGGGTCGCATTATTTTCTGGCACGTAAATGTGTTGATTGGCGCTGGAGTTTTTAATCTGATAGCCAGTGGTTTCTACTTTGCGGACAACCTTGGTAAGCATGTTAGCTAGACATCGACAGATATGTATATAAACAATCGATCATAGATTCAAAGATTGTATTGTATTGGATAAACGCACACCGACTAAAATATCCATTGTGCCTCCTTCATTTGTCATACGATTCATAGTGCATCCTCCAACCCTTTGATCCATATTACAAAGACAATTGTTGCTGAAGCTTTCATTTCGAATAACTGCCATAATTTCTTAAAATTAATATCCGTTCATTCACAGATAATGTTGGCGCTTACATCTCATACCTCGCACACGCTCTGATCTTCCTGGCTGGCTTAAGTTTTTTACACTCGATACCCGGCAAATGTACGCGAGCCGTTTTACTCTCACTTTGCTTTACTTTCTATCTGCTCGGAATAGCGTCCGCCATCTCTCTCATTGGAACCACTTACGGAAAAAATATCGAAAAGCATAAAAGCCCGAATCCGAAAGAGGAAGAGCTATCAGATCAGTTAATTGATGGCATCTACGTTCGCTTTGCTGGCGTCTATCTATCGATATCTGTGGTGATGCTCGCCATGCTGATCGGCTTGAAGGTGTTGGATTTTCTGGGCAACGTCGACTGCGAGACAAGCATGGATAACGACTTCCGTATCGCCAACTCGAATGGTAGCATCTTCGATAAGCGTCAGGAAATCATCAAGCGCATACAATTCTTCTACGTCACCAGAAATCAACAGTGGAATGTAACGCTGGTGCTGCTCTTCACCGAAGCTGTTCAATACTCTCTTTTCATTTATTTTATCTTCTGGTTCTCGCTCAATACTGCAGTGCGTCTGACAAGCATCGGCAATGTTGACGTCATGTTTTGGATGGTGTTTCTGGGTGGCGCCATCTCGAGCATTGTCCTCATATTTATTAGTGCCAAAGTGATGTTCGTATCGAATAACGTGTGCCTGATTGCGCTTACCATCCTTGGCATGGTAGTAAGCAGTTCAGCTTACAGCTCGGTGCCCTTCTGGCTGATACTCTTCTTCTTCGGCATGTCTTTCTCGAATCTGCAGATCATCATAGTCGAGGTATCTCACTTCCGGTTAACAGAAGTCCTCATTTGTACGTCGTACCTACTGAAGCTGCTGAGTACAAGTATCGTTTATTTCTATTACGTGGCGAATTCAAAGAATTCGTACTTCTATTCAACAGACGAGGCCACCATGATGGCGCAGGGATTCGTTTTCATCATTATTAGCGCCTTGCTGGCATTGGTGGTCGGCATGAAGGTGCCGCGCACACATCGCACTTCGTTGTTCGACGTCCAGTACGGACTGCTAGGCATCATCTTTAAGAAGCACCAGATAGAGCAACTGAATGTTAAGTGGCTACACGATGGTACAATACCAACTATTAGTAGACCAGACGGCTACTGAGTGAGGTGGCAAGCATGTGTATACGTATTATTGTTAGAAATGAGCTCATATATTTATTAAATATAGAGAAACTTTTTTGTTAAATAAAAAGTGAGTATATTTAAGGTGATTATAACGGTCTCTTTAGCAGAAAAATTTTAACCGGTGTCGTTCGGTCCCAAAACAGGTAGCTTTCCTCCCAAGATATGACCTCCTTTTCGACAGCAGTGAACCTTAAATCAGCTGCAAAGGAGAAAGGAAAATTATCAAAAATCACGCGACTATGAGGCAACACAGATTTAGATTGGTGATCACGGAATGGTCGAGAATTCTACCAGAGATCAAAGTTCCCGAGCTGTTAGTTAAACTTAACTTGAACTCACTCAGTAATTTCAAAAAGGTGTCCAGTGTTTCCTCATTGCGCACAGTGGCTGCCAAAAACATTTCGGGCTTATTAAGCATTGTCTTGAAAATAAAATCAATGGTTTTGCTCAGATCTGCTAACACAGACGTATCGTAGACTACGTCAGCAGCCAGAATAACATCGGGCTGAGTCACCTCAGTGACTTGCTTCGTTTCCGCACTGTTCTCCCAGCGTAGTTGGCAGCAAGTAAGCATCCGTTTCGACGGCAACTCAAAGTGACCCTTTAGATTTCCAACAGCTTGTGGGAAGTTAGTGCGTACGTGTTCGCGCATTAAATCGACACACTCTGCGCTACCATCGGTAAGACAAACACTCCTTGCCCTACAACAGCGCTCGATAATGAAACCACAAAGGCCGGTGCCAGCACCCAGCTCCAGAACAGATTTTCCTTGTACCACATCCGGATGATGCAGCAGGTAGTCAGCTAAAGCCATCGAAGCCTGCCAACTGCAGAGACCTGTTGTGCCCTCCGCCACAAAGCATTTGGATTCACGTAGCGTAAAGTGGGTCTGGTATTCGGGCAGCAAGTAATGTTTGTAGGCAAACTTCTGGTGCTCCTCGACAGTAGCCAGTTGTTGCAGCTGGCAATATTTTTCGTACAAATCATCGTGCACCTCCGTACAGCTGGATTCTAGCGTTTGCAGTAGACGCTTCAGAAAATTCAACTGGTAACCAATTTTAATGGGCTTCTTCTGGTTCAGTGCGTGATCGCAAGTAGCATCGAGGATTAGTTTTTGTTCCTCCCAGCCCTTACACTGTGCGAGTTTCTAGTGTTTTTTTCAATTTTAAGTTTTGTCTCATTAACATACAATGTTTCACAGATTTATATACTTGCCAGTCGATGCTATTAAGCGGAAGCGCGCAGAGAAATTGACGTTGGATCTGTTGTAACTTATTATGGAAATCCATTGCGAGTGTATACGTGGCCTTGGAAGTCCCTCAGAATTTGTTTACAAATCCCTGAATTCTCCTTTTTCCATGCTTAAAATGTTAAAATTTAAACCGCCACTGTTTGCGTCAGCATTCAGCAGCGAAATTTCAACCAAAAGATCGATCAGAAAATAGCCTCTATAGCCTGAGTAAAACAGCAACTAAAAGCAGCTGTTTAGGGTCGAATGTTCTAAATGCGGAAATAGTTGTAATAGTAGTTGGCAACTCTATAAGGAATTGACTTTGCTCCCGCAGCTGTTCTTTTCGATTCCTCTTCAGCAGTTCTGTGTGATTTTATTATTATTAAAAAATCCATTAATTAATATTAAGTAAAAAGTAAATAATGGTTAACCGCCGCTCAGTGGCTTCTCTGCACAATATGTCTTCTGGAAATACGACTTTCTGTGAAAACACCGGACGCCTCTGCTCCCTGCCAGAGCGTGTAGTTCACGGGAGCTCCCATGTCGTAGGTAGTCATGCGATATTTATAACAAAAACCTATTTTATCTTTATTACAGCTACAAAATTATCCGGAAGTCCATATAAATTGTGATATATTCAATTCATCCTCATTTCAATTGAATCCGGGCGGCATGATTGATTCTCACCGCAATTTTATGGTGCCAGTTAACGAGGGAGTCTTCAAACGCATCACGCGCGCATTTTTCCAGGATGGCTTCGCGGAGGCATTAAACGAAGCACGTCATCCCGCCACAGCAGCCTTTTTCCCACTGATTGCGTCGGCTGCTGAGAGCACGTACCAGTTGTTGGATTATATAGCGAAGCTTAAAGTGAGGATTTTTCCCCACATGCGGGAAAAAGGTATGGCAAGCATTGCGCAGTACTCAGAAACAAGAGATTGGATTCGCTCTAAAATTCGCTGTGTTGCTTGGCATCCCAACTGCTTTAAGATTGCAGTTGCCGGCTGTGATGACGTTATACGCATCCACACCGATGAACAGACAGCGGTTCCGCTTTTGAAGGTATTTCTTATACCGCATCAGTTTAAAGATTTTACAGTACTGCTGTACGCAACAGTATTTCTTTTCCTCAGAATTTTAACCAAAAATGGGTCACCTCAATGGCTTGGCGACCGCATTCTGCAGCCGAGTTGGCCGTAGGATGTCAGAAGGGTATCTGCTTATGGACCGTAGATACCAATACGCACATAATACGTTCTTCACATGCTACTTTGTTGAAACAGTAATTTCTGATCCTCTTCGGTCTTCATACAGTCGGTTAATTCTCCTTGTCCTCCTTGAATAGTCCCAACCATTGCCCCGTCACCGCTGTGCAATGGAATGTTGATGGCACATTACTGGCCAGCTGCAGCATTAACGACATCAGTGTCATTATTTGGCACATCGATAAAATGCAACCTTTCCCACTGAAGCGTCTTGGATCACCGTGTTCACTACTCAAGTGGTCACCAGATGGTTTGAGTATCTTTTCTTCTACAATCAGTAATGTTTTCCGTGTTTGGTCAACCGAAACAGATTGGGTGTCCGAACGTTGGACAGTTGCTTATGGCACTATCCAGTCAGCCTGCTGGTCACCTTGTGGGTGCTTTCTGTTATTTGTCACTTCAGAAGACACATTATTATATAGCTTGAACGTTATTGAGGAAATAATAGTTACATGTAAGTTATTTGGTTCCATTTTGGCGTATGTATCTAGCAGGCAATCGTTTGATGCAATCAGTTGGGAGATTAAAAACTGGTTGCATTAAATCTTAAATATGGTCTCGATTGTTGCCTATAAGAACTGGTAAGCTACAGGTGAGATATATGGCGAGCTCATATATATCTTGTATAATGCTACCAACAAAATACTACCATTCATGCCATTTCTGCGCCATTACCGTCTTTCTTTCTTCTCTACTCTCAGCTAACTACGAGACCAACCAAGCTGTCCCGATTGTCGAATTATGTGAGAAAGTCATCGATGAGCAGAAAGTAGGTGGTCTGCCACAAGCTCTAGCGTGGGATCCTAATGGACTTTATTTGGCCATCACTTTCAAAGATTCACCATGCATAGCAATATTTTCAACATGCGTGCAGAAAATTTGTTTGACTATTGAGCCGTTATGTTTGGTGATCGGCAGTTGCGGCGAATATCCGTCGTACATTTGCTTCCAGAGTAAGATTCGTGAAAACCCCGATAGTGTTTTAACGATTGCCTGGTCCAGTGGAAGACTAGAATATTATCCAATAAATACGTAAAACATTTATAAACAATTTATTTGAACAAAATTTGTTTCCAAGTTTTGTCTAGTAATAAACGATTATACAATTTTTTACAACGAATTTTACATTATTTCTGAAGTTATTTGGAAATAAAGTTTAGTATGACGACAATAGAAAGCCATAAAAAACAATATATACGTGTATATATATGTATATATACGTCTGAATTCTTGTAGGGAAGTTCAACAGGTCACCGTTGGCGTTTTGGTATAGTTCTCGTGAAACACTGAAGACATTTCTCTACTTTAGCATTTTCCGTTTCATTTCGTAATTGCTTAATTTTGTTTGGTATTTTCATCACATATAATAGGAAAAATTCTTAATAACCATTTTTGGACGACTGTAAGACATCTAAATATCTCCGAAAAAGTAACCCAACGCTGTGGCGGCCTGAGCGCGTACGGAAGGGTTTTCATCTTTAAGTAGAAGAGCTATTTTGGTGCCCACCGACTCGGTGAGTGTATTTCGTTCGGTTAGGAAATTATGTAGTATTCCTGAGACAAAAATTAGACCGTTTTTAGTAGCTTTGCCATGAATTTATGTTGGAAAATTAAATAAGTTACCAATAACAATAGCGGCAGCACCACGTACTTCGGGCCATTGGCTGCGTAGTTTCGGCAGACATGAATCGATGAAGTCTTGTATATGGTCCGGAAGTTCCATAGCCTTTAAGAAGAGGTTGAAAATTGTACTCATTTATTAAAAGCACCAATACATTCTACTTTTCACTATTCGTGCAACTACGATTTGTTGTGCACAGAAACTCTTATTAACATACTTTTCAATACTTGGGCATTCTTGCAAAGAGAAAGTGAGAAGTGTTCGAAATCAACTGGTCTTTGCAACTTCCCTTCTCATTTAGTCAAAATCACTTAAATGAAAAGGCAACTTCTAACTTTGCTTTTACTTTTCAATTCACTGAATATTTTCGAACTGCTTTTCAACTTTTACTCTGCAAAATGGAGAAGTAACTAGCGATCGTTATTACTCACAATTAATTTCACAAAATCCACAATAAATATGTTGTAATTTAATTGTCCATAATCGATCAGATGACGCTGAGCCATTTCATTAACTTTAGCGGAATTCAGTAAAGCGCAAACCCTGCGTAAGGTTCCCTTGCAAGCCTTTAGGTGAAAAGAAAGTCTCCCATCAATATATTTGGCACGAAATGCTCTACATTACTGAGCTTACTCTTATGATCGTTGATTCTCCTTCACTCAAATGTAAAAGTAAAGGGAAGAAATTAGCGAAGAGTTGCTCACGCAGTGCCTCCGTTGAAGAATTGGGCGAAGCACTGCCATCATTGAGAGACATCTTCGATTCGCACAGATCACCGAAGAGTATCATCGCAGCTTCGCGTATTTCTACCGAATAGCTACCAAAGAATGGACGTATACGTATTGCCAACGAGACATGAAAAGACTCGATACGATCGCTCGGAAGCGCCTGCAGAATGCGTGAGAGGCCACGCATGCTTTCCAGCGGAATGTTGATAATGCAGTCACTAAAGCAATGATATGTATTGTACAAAGAATACACACTGATGCCGTCCGATGAGTAATGGTACCGTTTCCACTTACCTTATAGCATCGTCTATACCCTTCAGTAAGGCTGTGATTGCAGTCTCGGTATACTTTTCAATATCGTGCTCTGTCAGATGACCTACATAAGCTAAGCCTTGTATACTGAGGCCACGCACAACCCCATTTGGATCACTCAGAGCTGAGCTCAAATGCATTAAAACCATTGAAGATATCTCGCCGCACGGTTTGAGTGGCACCAGACGTGAGAAGAGACCCACTGCAGCTACGCGCTGACCATCATAAGGCGAGGAAACGTATTTGCACAACTCAGTCACGATTTGCTTCATGGTGCTAGAGGCTAGTTGGAATTGATTCATCAATCCAATAGCCATGGGTGTAAGTAACTCGATGTAGTTCCTCAAATCAGGGCTGGCTGCCAGTTGAGTATGTACGCTAAGGACTGTGGTTAGTTGTTCCATCTCAAGGTTATCCAAGAATTCTCGAAAGGATTCAAGAACTACTTCACAAGGATTTAGCTTGACGGCGTCCTTATTTGGGATGAAACTGAATTTAGATTTTGCGCTGGAGAGTGAGGTAGCCGAGCTGAGAATGCTCTTCGTATTGATGGACGATGAAAATATATTGCTAGTGGAATCGATAGACTGGTGCTGTGGCTGCTGTTGTTGAGCATGCATATGATTCATCATCATGGGTGCAGCCAGATTCGTATACGTAGCCAATGAGGTGAGGAGCATAGTGAAAAATTGAGGAAATTTGTTCTTAAGTTCCTAAACAAAAGTTGAAATTATTATCAGATTAAAATTTGTGTTGTCACGCAAACTTCTTTTATTTCCTTGCAAGACATCATTTCTCGTAGAGCACAGAATATTGCGAACGGCTGAACGCTGGCGATTTTCTGTCTGTCGTTGGACGTCGTGCCTTCATTCGGTTCATATAAACATGAGGAAGTTATGATTTGCAGGAAGTTCTCCAAAATGATACTCGCTAGTTCAGTGTCAGTGCATAACAAACGCCAGTATTCCACAACGTTTCTGAAATCGTATGTGAAGAGGAATTAAACTTGAAATCGAAACGTCTTCTATGACTCTACTCACTGCTCATAAGGTAGCGGTAGCAGCAAGATTTCAGAACACACCAATTTTGGGTGATGCTTGGTTAAAGCTACCAGTGCTTTTAAGACACCAGATTTGGCTCGAGTCAATTCGCAGTTACTAATGGACTGCAAATTGAATAATCGTTAGTTCCGGCCTCCTAATTAAGGGGTGAAGGAAAGCAATTCATACCACAAGACTGTCCTTAACGAGATCAGGTATCGCGTGAAATAGTTCGGAGCCTTTTTGTTGTATAAAAAATTTAAGTACAACCGATGCGCCAATGGAAGAACTTTGCTCCGGGTCACGTAAGCACTGCAGCAGAGTTTTACTTAATAGGGAAAAATTAGTCGAAGTTATTCTCACCTTGCTTGACGTTATTTTTATTAAATTTCTAATTATTGGCTTACCAAAATTGCAAATACTGAAAATTCGATAAACGTGCGGCGATTATGTTTGCTATATCGCGCGCCAGATTGTAAATCAACTTTGGATCGTCGGTGCTGATTCTTTTCTTTACTGTTTCGATCTCTTTCACCCAATCGGTGTGGCCATCGGCTATAGTCAGAGTATCGTAGATGCATGATATTTCCAAAGTTTTCTGCAGTATTTCGACGGACACCTGACGCACGGTACCGTTGGAATCAATGCAACGTGGTATAATTTTGCCCAGCATTTGACCAGCTTGATTGAATTTGGATGGAGCTTCACAACCGATTTTCATCGATTTTATATAGACATCGAGTGCGTTGTTGAATACATGACTGGAACAAATGCGCACCTCAGAATTCTGATCACGCGTCCAACACTCAAGGATTGAGATTATAAGATCCAGCGTTGAGGGTGAGGGATCAGCTTCAATGATAACCTTAGCCAAAGCATTCAGTTCGGGTAATGAATCATTTAAGTGTTTGGCCAAGAAACTGTTGCGGTCATCTTCCTCTTGAGAATCGAATTTCGTCTTCAAGTATTGTGCGCAGGAGAAGAAATTCTTGCATGCAATCTCAAATACGACGGCACCGTCGACAGATTCCGCCGAATCCACATCGTAATCTGTAATAAAAACGGTATCAGATTGAGAGAGTTAAAAGGTGAAAGTGGGTTGGATAGAATGGGGGCCGGGGGAAGAGAAATTAAATAAGTTGCAGGCTTTTAAAATCATTGTACTTTTTAATGAAGAAAAATACACCTAAATGATCTTAACAGATTCAGACGATCTAACCGTCTTTCGGTTTCCATCTTAATTTTCAATCTGAATTTTAACTGAAATCTCAAAAGCTGCAATCTTAAACTGGAATTCACAAAAATCGCCACAGATTTCGCTTTTATTTCTTACCAATTCGTATGAAATCAGTGCCCAATTTCAATATTGTGGGCAACAGTGGTAAATCGTTGAATGGCGCATCGATCGGAATTTTGAATACAGCTTCCATTGTTTCTTTGCGGTACTTGAAATGTGCTGGCAGTTTTTCTCTCGTGGCAATAATTTGATTACAAATACTAAGCAGTGTTCTAAGAATGGCTGACATGATTGTTTGATCCTTCGTTTCGGTTAACTGAACTATCAGAAAATTCAAAATGGTGTCGTCCAGATTTTGTAGAGATTCCAAAGGGTCAGCTTCGTCCATAATGCAACCGAATGATTTAATTACGAGCAAATTGGTCTTGTAGACTTCCAGTTCCTTATGAGTGTCCTTGATGAAATTACTGAAGAACCCTGTGGAATGCTTGCGTCCACCTATATGAGCCAATTCGGCCAATTTTCGGATGACAGGTGTGAGATGAGCACGTGAAAGGTAACCCAAAGCGATGGCACTGGATATGATTTTCGTCTCGTATTCAGAGCGTTCGGCATACTTGTCGAGGTTTTCTTGCTTAGCGGCACCAATAATTAACTCAATTTTAGAATCCACTGTGGCAGCATCGCTGACGAAACGGAGTGTCAAAGCGATCGCTTTCAGCAGCATGCCGCGCTCAGCATTGAGCACGGGTATAACGAATTCATTGTTCGGCACAGTGATGGGATACATAAGTAGCTGGTCTGCCATTCTATTGACTAAGCGTTCGCCGAAGTGTTCGTCATGTTTGGTCAGAAACTGCACAGTTTCTGTGATGAACTCTCGTAGTTTTTCGTTGAAAAGCGGTTCCTTATTGATGCAAAGTAGTAGTTCTGGGATCTCCTTATTCCACAGAGTGCCCAGTTCAGGATTCAAGTGAGGATAATAGTACTTGAGGAACGAGAGGATATTCGAAGCACGCTTGACATTGTTATGATTACCGAGTAAGGCTATACAACGCGCAAAAATGGTTTCTGCACTGGGCACAATAATCTTGCCGGTCTTAATGTGAGATGCGCTTGTGTTGGACGCTTGTTTCGGCCTTGGATGCTCTTCAGCTTCTTCGCCGTCTCTCTCGTCTGATGTTGCCACATCGAATTCAATATTCGGTGACTTGGCAAAAAGGCTGGCCAGACATTTCGCCAAGTTGGAGCAGATATCAGTGAAATCCAAAAGTACAAAATAGTTTAAAAGTTCCCGTTTCAGTAGCTCATCCATGGTGCCCACAGTGGATGAGAGCATAAACAGAGAGTTTTCGCAAGAGAGAACAAAGTTAGCATGTTCTTCCAGCGAGCCGTATTCTTGATTCACCTTAAATTAAAAAAGGATATTTTTATATTGGAGAATGAGTAGTTTTCTGAAATTGTAGAATCAATTAGATCTTTTAAGTCGTCGGAACTAACTCTCATGATTTGAAGTAAGGCAAGAAAAAGTATTTAAGTAAATGTCCATTGTAGTCATATAGTTTTTGAATTCAGTTGAAGTCACTAAGATCTCTCAATGCGGCTGAATCAGGTTTGAGTGAAAGTAATGGCGTCAGTTAGAGTTGCTGCAGTTGATTAGTTAAAGTAGTTAGTAGTTAAAGCCGCTAAATTACGATCAAAGTCCGAAAGATATTTCAGTCAAAACACAAAGCAGTGACATCAATGAATCAAAGTCGGAATTATTGCGATATTACTAACGCTTCCAGGTACCTTTGTATACTTGCAGCTGTAGCGTACAATAAACCAAACGAACTCCTTTTCTCTGATAAAAGCTTTTTGCGCCAGCGCAATAATGGTCTTCAATAGTGTCATCTTCATTTTAATGGCTTTCTCCACAAGTACCATTTGCTTGAGGTTGTCTAAGAATCCTTTTAATTTAGATTCGATGTTAACAGTGGAAGTGTTTAACAGATGTGTGAGTATTAGCAGTGATTTAATACGATCTCGCTCGTTATTATTGCGCAAGTGAATGAGCAGAACATCCATTATTTTTGTGCCATACACGCTGGAGAGCATATTGAAGCAGCGCAACACTTCGTAGTGACCCTTGACGGTTTGAGGCTTCTCGTAGTCCGGATACACGCACACACGATCGAATAAATCTGTTATCAGGCCGTCGGCCACACTATCGAGGGCATTCGATTGTAAAGCAATATTGGTTTTCAGTATTGAGGAAAGAAATTGTGTCACTGAATTCCGTTCTATGGAACGACGGTACAGGCTAAGTACACGCGGTATTAAGCGGGACGTTTGGCCGAGTATCTTTTCGGGTGGCAGCAGCGGATACATAGGGGAGAGGGCGTGCAAGACTTCTTCGCACAGTTTTTTCTCACGCGAATTAAGCCACTGATTGTAGAAGACGTCATAGGCTACGGATATTTCTGTGGCGCAATTCATGAGTGACTCAACTTCAGCGGCGGTAGGTGAGATCTGATCACCACCATCACCAACAGATTCGATGGCTGCAACAGGTGTAGCCGACGAGTGTTCGAGCAGAGCTTCACTGAAACGTCCGACAGCTGTAAAGTTAGGACTACAATAATTTTAAACTACTACTCTGCTGAATTTAAACACACCGAAGGCGGTTGCTTGCTTAATATGATCGCTTTTTATGCCTCCCAGATTCGGCAACAAATTAGAAAGTACGGACTTGATGAAGGGCACCACACCTGGAACATTGGTAGTGGCCAGCGTGCCCATGCATTCCATGATCATAAAGTGAGGAACAAGACCTTCTTTTGTGTGCGCTGTGAGAGCCTCCATGACCTAAAGCGGTAATCGGTAAATAATTCACTTTTGCTGAAGCAAATAATATTTGTGTGTGTGCATTTTACCATTTTGCAGGCATCTCCACGTCCTATAACTACCAATATTGCTGATGCACTATTCCGCAAGCGCATGACTTCTGTGGAACGTGTTAACACTCCCAAGACGAAAGTTATCATCTTTTTGTGTGCCTCTGTTGGGATGGGACAATCGGTGCTGACTACATCTTCAATGGTTCTAAAAATGTTTGAATAGAATTTAAATTCGCAAATGGAATTATTGAAAATTTCACTTACTTCAGAAAAATAGCTACTTTATGATCAGACATTTTTGGATGTCTGTCTATATGCTCCATTAAAATATCTGTAGCACGAGCCGGATGCGTCTCCAAGATCTTTGCCAAGGAGCTTTGTATTGCCAGTCGTACGTTTGAGTCACTGTCAGACAAGCCATCGAAAAGGTTCTGAAGAACACCTGCAAATTAAAAATAAAGTTAATTTGTCCCTTCTGCAAGTTTATTGTTTTCTTAATTGTATTAAGATAGAATACAGTGGCAAAAAAATATCTCAACTACACATGCTTTCAATCACGAAGAAATAACTCATGGATTTTCTAGCTCACAACAGTACAGAAACCGCAAAAATAGTATTACTGACCCAGATTCATAGGAGTGAAGGTACTCATATTACCACGCTTCTTGCGCTTCCATCTGTTCGCTACACAAAAAATGGCATATTCTGGGCGGTTCCGGGCTTTCAAACCTTCGTCCAATTTAAGGCCTCAACCAACTTAAGGCAAACCCATCTGCGGGTTACGCTACTGCTGTTCATTTTATGTTATTAGATTTTGATGTTGAATTAGATTTTTAGGACTAACTGAATAATAAAAATAATCAACGAAAGTTAGTATTACGTTATTTTTTTATAAAATATCAATTAAGTTGATAAAAAATCAAATTTTAAAAGTTTAATTTAAATAAATCATTTCTCACCACTAAAGTCTGATGTTCCATTGAATGCTTTTAAATTTATGCTGCTCTTAAAATCAGCTTTTCTTATGAGATGCACATCACTGTAAGTTAATAATAACTTAGTGAAAAAGTTTAACATCGCAAACAACTAATAGCAACTAATAATTTCAAGCAACTAAAGCGATCAGAGTCTTGACGTGAGTACATCTGAAAACCAAATCTGACTTAGCCTGGATAAGCGGGATGAAGCGTTTTGAAGTACCAAGTGGTCGCTTTTCCACTACCTTTGTAATGATGTAACAACAAACTTATTAACTTTAATTTTTATATAAACAAAAAAACTTAAATATAATTTAAAATGTCTTGGCTTCCATATTCAATATGTTACAACTTTTCATATTTTTGTAAGAAATGCTAAAGAAAGTTAGATTCTTTTCAGTTTACTTTCAGTTGGTCTCCAGTTAAAAACAAGAAGTATTTAAAATTTGGTTTTGTCTTAATCGCAGGATATAACATTTTTATCTTGATATTTATTAATGATTATTATTATTTTCGGACAATTACTATTATTTCCTTAATTGCTGTGATGGTAACTATGGAAAAAGTGCCATTTTTTGTAGAGCGAAGCATGAATCATCAGTAAATAAATACAAAAATTCGCTCATGAAAATATGAGATAAGAAAGTAGACAATAAAAATGTAATGTAACTTCGTAAATGCATTTTTTCCCAAATCAATAACAATTTCAGTTATAACTGCTCGTATATATTGATGTCTACGAGTAAGAGTCTTTGAAAGATTATAATTTTATATTTTCGATTTTTTTGCAAAAACATTGGTTACTTTTACTTTTGCAGAAGAAATCGATACTTTTGCAAAAGAAATTGACATGAGAGGATTGCAAAATGTCCCCAGATAATTTATGATGAGGAAGGTTAGATAATGTGTCAGTATGAACTTCGTTAGTGACTCCCCTTTAAGTAACAGCAACAGGCATGATGAGTCACCGTTTGCGTACACGCTGTGAATACAATTAAGTTATGGGCAACCCAGCCGGAGGGAACCCCAGCTGGAAGATGTTAATTAAATTACTCTTTCTTGCTTTTAGTCTTCGTAAAAGGAATTCTCTTAAGTGTTTTCTCGCTGGGTTGATGCATTGCAATACTTTGAATGTGCAAAAGAGAAACGAATTTTTTAATTATACGCATTATGAATTTAATTGCAACATTTTTCCCTGACTAATTATTATCTTAAATGGTGAGTGGTAACTTTCAGACAGTGGCGGATTCAGAAATATATGAAGCAGTGTAGAAGTTTGGTACTGATTTAATTCTTTATAGCCCGCCCTTTGACCTCTTTATGGTAAATTTATATTTCTTAATTCTTAGATGTTACAGTTTCTCATAATGTATTTCACCGAAATAATATATTCGCAATTATATGCACGAAAATTAAGGCCGAAAATTTTCATAATAACAGTTCGTTTTATGCTGAAAGATATGAGTACCTTCATAATGATGAACTATTGTGGATTCGTTCCATAGTTGTAATCAAAATATTGACCAAAGGACATGGAACAACTTTCCTCCGTAACCCATGCGAACAGAAAGCCAATGGGAATGGTATTTCTTTCTAGTTTCTCTCTCTCCGCCTCTTTCGCAATTACATTAGTTTTAATCGTGAAGTCGGCCAATGTTTAATTAAATTGAAGAAATTTAAGTCTAGACCTTCAAATAGTCAGCGATAATATGGAATGCATTCGAAAGCAATTCGCACGATTGTTTTCTACTATCAACAATTTGTAATAAGCTTTTTCTGAGTTCATTTACCTTCCATAATGGATCCCCTGTCACCTGCACCAGCAACGGTCGATCCAGCACGCGATTCTTTAGCATGAAAATCCATTTTCCTGTTCGAACTCCGTGTTCTCTTCCACTTCTCCAGTTTTGAAGGGAATTTCTCTAATTCTCTTTATTATAGCGGAGCTTAAATTGATTTACTTTTATCGATTGCCTATAAACAGAGCAGACAAGTGCAGAGAAACTGTTATAAAGGGGAATTAACGCAAATTTAGAAATATTGATGAGGGAATTCAACTAGAATCCCATTATTTCGAACGTGCTGCCTCTATGCGCTTTTTTTGTTAAAAGAATTTATGGCAGAATTTATTTAACAAAGAACTTCCAACTGTTAATCCGTTGTGTTTGAACGACTAGTTAAGACGTGGCCCTGGCGCCAGAAACTACGCACGTACTCCACATACCTGATCCTACTAAATTGAATGTATTGGTTTCCCTGGCCGACGAAAATTTAACCACTTTTAGTTAATTTGCGCTGTTTCTTATTTCGTCATCCACTTTAATTATTTGCTCGAGCCATAAATTCTATCAAATGCAATTTATCACTACAGCCAAATATAATTAGGAAAATATACAATAGGAAAATCAAAAGCAGCTGATTGAAAAACAGATGTTTTGTATGTGACAGCGTTGCCAAAGGATTTTTTATGAAAATCTTTCAGCGTAGAGTTTTGATTTGCTTTGAGTGGAATCACAAAGTTTTTGGAAGTTCCTGTATAAACCGTCCGAGTCGAGAATGAATGATTTTACACGACAAACCTCGACACTAAACGTCATTCCTCGTCATCTAGTACACTTTCATATTATTTTCTCATCCTGTAGCGTGGTTTCTGCTACACAGTTGATAATTTGGTGTAGTTAATGAATTACCTCAGAACAGCAGCAAAGTGCAAGCTAGGCTGCAGAAAATTTTAGGAAATTTTTAATTTCGTTTTTATACGCTGTGAAAATTACGATTACAGAAGAACGAATAGAGGTATCGTCATGAAATTTGGCACGAATATTCTGTCATTATAGGCTGTTTGGAGTTGAAAAGCTAAAAATCGGTTAGCAACCACGCCTACTTTACATAAGGAATGTAAATGTACCTCGTTTTAAAAAATGTTATAATTTAAATATCTCATAAACGGTGTGAGATATTGAGGCATAATTTTATTCATGAACACATAGCGCCATTACTAGATTTTTTGCAAGAAATGTGCCTGGTCCGCCCACTCGTACAAAAGTTGATATTAATGCGACATGGTGTTGGCCGGCAAAATTAAATAACTTGCTTTCTTCTAGTTTTTAAAGTCTTTGCCAACATCATGGTCGTTTTTCACAAGACACGAATTTTTGGTGTAACACATTTTTAATGTGAGAATATAATTAAATGTTTGTTATTATATAATTTCATAAAGATGCTTAGTAATGAATAATTTATCTTTTTTAAAAACGTATATAGTAGCAGCGAAAATGCAAAAGATGAACTCTTTTTTGAGTCATGAATAGGCTTCGAAGTCAGTGTCGCGCTTCAGTCTGTTTCTGATAGTCTTCCTTAGCTCTACTAGCTTTCCTTCCAACAAAACACCCTCTACTTTTACATAATTGCACACATTCTTAAGTCGTCCTCTTTGCTGGCAAAAATATACTTGCACGTGAAAAGCAGTAGTCACTAACACCTGAGGATTCCGTTATAGAACCCTTACCTCAGTGATATGGACACGTGCTAACCTTTGAAGCCTGACCCATCTTTGGATCGCGCTGGCACGCCATGCTCTTCATGCATATATATCACTGCGTCGCATTGGAGGCCTAATCATCACGCCACATACGACTTATAATAGGGCTTCAGCTCCATCTATGCTTTACCATCCTACAGGTCATCAGATGTGATATTCGTCCCGATAACCTCATCCAAGTTGCTTCGTTTTTGGTCTGAGTTAAACCAAAAATTTGAAGAAAAACTATTTTGTTTTTGTTGAGAATTGTGTGTTATTTTCACATAAAGTTCTCTTAATTGTAGTTTTTGTAGAACGTTTTACCCATTGTGAAAAAAATCAGAAAACACTATTTTTGGTGGGAATGATTTCGGAGAAGTAGGTTCACAAACTGAAAGTGTTGCGAAAATACTCAACAAAAATCGCATTTAAAGGGTTTCGTATAGAATTTCGTATGGAAGTGTTTTTTTTAGCCTAATGATAACGCTGTAAAAATTAAGGTCGTTTAACCCATATCATTTCTCCTTCATAGTTCGTATTAAATTGTTTTTCTCTTGTTTTGTTGTATTTGCTGTGAGAGAAGTATCGCTTGCTGAGGGTTCAGGTCCATTTGGGAGAACGGTTTCCTAGCCTTGATTTTGGCTTCATTGATATCCAGGCCAAGTTGAAGTAATACATTAAGCCTTTTTTTGCCTGCACCGCTAAGCTTTGTGGAGCCTTCTTCGGTTCGTCTTTCACCCGGGTTTCCACCAGGCAGAGGTCTTTGAGGCTGGTAGGCAGCAGGAGACGACGATTGCTCGCCAGCCTTTCGTTTCCAATTGAACTTACTGTAATCGATAGCGGTTTGATAGACTTTTCCACCTCTTTCCACCACATACTTTTTTTTGGTCGAGCTGTATAAAGCTCGGGTCCAGAGTTTTCTTCTTTTAGGAGCATATAATTCCTCCAACTCCGACATCGGTCGCTGGGCAAGAATTTTCGCCTCGTCGACCCCGATACCTTGTTTCATTAGTATGGCCAATCGCTTTCGGCCCGATCCTCCAAGCTTCGGCTTCTCTATTTTGGCGAGTAAGGCTCCCAGAGTGGAAAGGGTTTCCAGAATATCTAAATTGATCTTGATATCTTTTGAGTGCAACCACTGATAGAAGAGCTGATTGTAGATGACGGTAATATCGTCTACAAAATCCTGCATGATGCATTCCTGTGATTCTATGTCCTTTACCTCCTTGGATGGTTTTTTCTTTCCAGATGGATGCAATATAAGGACTTCACAGAAGCTCCGTATAGCTAAGAGAAGAAAACAAATAAGTGATGGTAGTCCAAATGGTCTGTACATCTAGTAAAGCTCTTAATAGCCGGATAGTCGAGTAATAGAGCAGATGTTCAGATAACAGACGAGAATTGATTATTGGCACAAACGCGGCAGAATTCGATTAAACGATTCATCGTCTTGACCTTACAGTCGAATAATGATAACTCAAGGATATTCTATTAGTTACACTAAATTATTCGAGCGAAATACTTTATTAGATGATGATGTTATATACCAACCAAACAACTGTGCCTGCTTCTCATTGATTTCTTTAACGTCCACATTGTCGGGCATTAATAAGGCCGTCAGCAAAGATTTCATGACGGTTAGCATGCCGTCCACTTTGACCTTGGCTAGTTTACCCAAGCAATGATAGATCATAAAATGCACATTCTTGGGGTTCCGTGTATGCTTCAAAAGATTTTCAAGAACCTTTGAAGATACAGAAATCAATTACTGAACGAATTCAAACAAATTGACTTTCTTTTACCATTTCAAAGTACTTGCCGCTGCCTATTACAAGGATTATATCCATGGCAGCATTTTGTATGCGCGGGAATTGATGAGGAGATCTCGTTAGTTCGCTTAATGCGAACGTTGTAAGTTTTTTGGCTGTGTCTTCCATGATTTCGTTCTTAGTCAAAGCCTGGTCTATTGTTCTGGAAGAAAGAAGCACTCTTAACTAAGCTTTCTGATTAAGATTACATTGAGATTCACATCTTACTTTAGTAAACCTGACACCATTTTTACTGTCATTTTATAATTTCTTCGCCTAAGCTCAATAATTTGACTTACGACGGGTTCTATATGAGTTTCTAAGATTTTTAGCAAAGAAGACCTCGATTTAGCAGCTACTTTTTCATCCTTATGGTCCAAATTATCTATCAGTTTGCTAAGCGCTTCTACAAGAAAGAGAAAATGTTGTTACGTAGTAACTTATACTAGCTACTCTGATTCTTAACCTTATATCAAAGCACCCGAAAATAAGACGCTTAAAACAACCAAGCAACCAAAAAATGTTTTTCACATTTTCTTCGAAGTGAATGTGATTTGATAAATTTTGGATTTTGGCTGACGGGGTTTCGGGCGATTTGGAATAATGCAAGTCTGAAACTTCATCGAACTACTGAATTTTAGGATCTTTCCTGAGTGATTTGGTTTCGGTTAATCTGGCCCAATATCCATCGACCCGAACCCCTAAACTACTTTGACCGACTTGACCCAAATTCCGCAATATTTCAAGTCGTATTTTTCAAACATTTTATTAAATCATACAACATATATTCACATGCCATTAGCCAGACAATTAAATGGTATTAAATACCTTTCTTGATTGGTGGACTGGAGCTTTTCTTCTTTTCATCGGTGCTATTGGATTTTTTGGCACTTGCATTATCAACAGTCCCGGAGTTAGCAGTTGTATCGGTACTAGAGGATGGATCAGCTGCTTTTTTTGACGCCGCTTCTTCAGTAACAGCAGCTTCGACCGAGTTTAGATTACTTGCCTCTTCGGCATTTGCTTCTTTGTTGTCACATGTTTTGGTGCAGGCGTTATTATCCCCTCCGCCATCTGTAATTTCTGATTCCTTATCCAAGTCAATGATAGTAACATGGACAACATCCGAGGATTCAGACTCTTCAACACCGCCACTTTTGTTTTCTTCTGGATCATCACTTATTTTTGCAACGGTTCCGCTCTCCTCAGCGCAATCATTAGTACGAATATCATTTTCAACCTCTGCCACAGTCTCACTATCACACTCATGCACACTTTGTGCGTCTCTAGCGGCATCTCCATTATCAGAGTCAGTACCAGCGGCGACTTCAGGTTCACCACAATAATCTTCTCCAATAAAATCAATCTCTCCTTCAACTATATCAAACTCCTCTTCAATGATATCACCTATTTCTAAGTCATCTAACTCATTTGCAATGTCTCCCATCTCTCCAGTCCTTATATCGGCAGGCACGTCATTTTCTTCTTCAATCATTTCAACCGACCCTGACCAACCGTCTTCCTCCTCAACGACAAGGTCACTCGCAGAAACTGCAACCGACATCTCTTCGGCATTATTATTCATTTCCGCAACTCCACCAATTTCTTCAACATTGCTCGTATTGCTTTCTAAATCAGCACCCTCGTCCACCCCATGTGCAGATAGACTCGTTTCTGCATTTTGTGCCCCGGCGACTCCACCTTCAACTTTCGCAAGCATACTCTTCAGAATCCTTTATAATGCAAAATATCTATATTATATACAGATATAGAATCCTTTATAATGCCAAATATATATATATTCTATCTCTGCAAGGGGCTGCAAAGAAGGGTTTATAATCCAATTTGGCTTACTTCACCTACACAATAGCTTGCCAAGCTTCTGGGTAAATATTTTTCGTTGCATTTTTAAATACCTGTATGATATGACAAATCCTTGATTACATTAGGTAATTCTGTAGATTTTCCGCCTACTTGCTTTTTGAGCTATCACCCACAGTTTTTATTGAAAAGTTTTAAATACACCTCACATTGTTGTGATAGTTCTTTTAAAAAAATCACTATTAAATATGAAATTCATTGTTTACATTTATAAATCGGTTTTAAATTTTATCATATATCTTTCATTATAATTATTGTTATTTATATTTAATAGTGAATTTTTTGAAAGAACTATGTCTTCTTAGAAAATTGTTTAAAATTTATATAAATAAGGCAAACATCAAACCAGTAATCAAGGACAGCAAATAATTTCTACCTCTCGTAGAAATCCACACATTTAGTCCGGACTTCTTCAATTATCCCTAAAGAACAAATTAAAAAAAATTTAATTTTTTTATTGTCAAAAACGAAGCCTTCTATATTGCTCCCCGGAAAATTGAGTTGGCAACCCATCTAGAAAATAAGATATTTAGATTACCAAGTTGGTTATTCTTGCAAGATGTCAACTAGTAGCAGTGTTGCCAGTTCAATGTTTCCAGCTTTTATGCGTAAATTATGGCAATTAAGAAGGAACTTCTCTTAAAAAAGCCAGTAAATGACTTTTGCATTGTAAAATCAAGCTGAAAATAAACAAAAGGAAAACCTCCATCACGAAGCCTCGCAAAATAAACCCAATTAATTTTAAGTCTACTGCTTTCAGTTTATTTAATTCTAAATTATAAAATAAAAGAAATCCACATCCTTTCAGACAAAGCGAACTATTTAATATATTTTTCCATGAACTTTTTATGGAATTCACTACGTAGTGAATCGTTGATGAAATGCATTCTCTTTTCCGGTTCTGTACGCGCGCAATTTTTGAACACGACGTCGTCATCCCAGCGACGTTTGACTTTTAATTCGCCGCTATTTTTAGCACCTGCACCACCCGCATAGTTGATTAAAGGGTTTCCCGACAAAATATTTTCCATGCGTATGCGCTCCTCTTCTTGCTTTCGTGCTTGTTCCTTACGTTGGTTTTCCTGCAAGCGTTCTTGCTTAATTCTGTTCAGTTCTGCCAACAGTGCAGCGGTATCGTCTTCTTCATCTTCAGAGTTCGAGTCACTGCTGGAACTGTCACCCAATGGGTCATCAGCATCCAGATTCACGGGGCCTGCGGGTTGATCTAGTTTCACACGTTTGCTGCTGCTGCCACCAGTGCTGTTGGCCTCAATAGCTTTGCGGACAATGGCTGGTACTGCTTTGTTGTTGGCAGGCCGTGCTTCACGTTCGCGTTCTTCCAACTCCTTGCGGAAGTCACGGTTTCGCAATTCTTCAGTCGTACCTTGGCCAGTTTCTCTGAAAAGGAAATGAAGAGCTTGAATTCAAATACATTTGCCATTTCGTTGAATACATGGTGCTTGTGCAGCACCATATGATGAATACCTGTATTTGAGTTTTGTGTGTCCAGGGAGATCTCTGCTCGAGTACTGTTTGCTGAGGGCACTCAAATCCTTCTCACCTCGCCCGGTACCACCGCGTGCGGGATCAAATGTTGGCCGTGCTGCTGTGGTCATATTGATTTCAATTTATCTTTCAATTTTATTTTAACTACGCAAAATATAAGAAAATTCTCCACAACACTCTGAAAAACTCTTCTATAGTGTTTTGACGATATGTTGCCACTGTTGCCACACCGCACTTTTCAGTTGGCGATGTGTTTAGTGTACAGAAGCAGAGTTTTAAGGCAAATGTATTGCATTTATATTAAAATCAAGGAATATGTTTTTAACGTCAAGGCTATCGATATAAGTTAGAAAAGTTAGTTAGTTAGTTAAAAGTTGTTTCTCTGTTACGGAAGCTTTTTATCACATATAGTTTGCCAATTTGTCAGATAGTTTACTAGACTCTGAGATAGTATTTACTGAGACTTTCGAGATAGTGTAAAGCAGCTTTAAGTAGACGTATATACGTGAAAAATTAAAGGTTGTTTTGGAAGAATCAAAGATATATATGCGACTATTCGCACTCTGGGCTTTGAAATTTCGAAAATATTTAAGCACTTGTATAATTTCTTAAAAATAAATATTCATTATCTTAAAATCTTATCTGAATAAGATCTTATCTTATCTTAATTAAAACATTATCTTAATATCTTATGCTATTTTCTAAAAATATTTCTTATTTAAGTTTTCTTAAATATAGTTTTGTACTGTTTTTACCAAAGGAAGCGATACTGATAATTTACCTACTTGATGATGTTCAAAGGATTGAAAGGATGATCAAAGAATTGTTGGCGCACCCAATGACGAGGATGTTGGTGGTGATGTTTCCTATTTTTTCTGCGATTAAAGTTGAGAATCATTGGAAGAAATGGGAACAGCGTTTTTCTTTATTCACCATCGCTGGGTAGCCGGCAGAGATGAAAGGGTAAAATAAGCTTTAGATGAATTTTTAGATTCTTTTCAGATTTAAATTTTTAATAAGCTTTAAATTGTTTAAGCTGCATAAAAAAAATATGCCTTATTAAGCTAGTGAGAAGCACTTCTTCTCTCGTTATTTTTAATTGCAAGGAGTAGCTATTTGCACTTACAAGGAAATGCCTTCAATAGCAAGTTATCAACATGCTGATGCAGACTTTCGGAAATCCTCATTGCACGATATCGTAGTTATGCATGCATCGTCATGGACCAATGGATCAAAAGTTTAATCCAAGGGGTCACCACTGAGGAGCCACCATTAAGAAGCCACCGTTAAGAAGCCACCGTTAAGAAGCCACCGTTAAGAAGCCTGACCAAAGTGTGAAACCGCAGTGAAACATCGGTAGCGAGTTCTAAATTGACTGACGGAGTGGAGTGTAGATCTCAGATTGCAGATCACATCGCAGCTTGAAGTGAAGACACGACGGCGTAGAACAGCGAACGAATTATGTAGCCAAATTAGCTGCAGCCGCAGCAAAAACAACAATAACAACAATAATAACAACAACAACAACAACAACAGCAACAACAATATCGCCTGCAATCCAGCAGAAATCGATTGAGTCCAATTTGAGCGCCCAACAAACAAAGGCATCAACAACACCATCGTCCTCGCGAAAAAGCGTCAAGATCAACACCGATATTGCAAATCAGTTTCGTGATGCTGCCCTGCAATTCAAGAGCACGTCCGTCAGTCAATCCATACGTGGGTCGATCAGGGCATCCATCAGCGCGTGTGGCGAACTGATTGACTGACTGATTGCTCGATCGATTGTTGTCCGCGTCCTGCCCGCGGACCCTGCTGCGGATGAAGTAATCCTTTCAATTTCAACACGGCGATAACCTGTCAGAAGTCAGGTTCAGGAAGCAGGCTTCATTACCCGTCCAGCTCCGGTGTGTGTCTGCGTTGATCGTATGCAAAGAGGTTCTTGATCTTGGACGCGATTGTTTGGCCTGACTTTGGCCTCAACTTCACTCTGACTTCGGCCCGGCTGCCACCTCAGCTGGACTCTCAGCCTTAGCCTGGCTGAGACCCCGACTCCGACTCCGACTCCGACTCGGACTCCGACTCGGACTCCGACTGCGAGTCCGCTTTGTTGCAGTGCTTCCCCCGGGAGTTGCATGAAAATCATTATCGGTGCCATGATTAGCTGTTGGTACGTGTGCGCGCATCGTGCTGAGCCACCGTGCTGGCGGAAGCTCTCGTTGTTGCACCGTCCGGACACCCTCTCTCCACGCCGTCCTGCGCCGTCGCATTATCTCACCGTCCCACTCTATCAGCGGCGCACATTCGGAAGTTAATTATATGTTGTCAGAAAATTGCAAACGAGACCGAGCGGCTAATTTGAATTCATCATTTGATGACCCTTTCTTGTGCTGTTTGTTTATTCTTGTTATTCGTCTATACTATATAACATGGCCGACTTTTCCACGCTTGAGTGGGCTTCGTTATTTGTAGGTAATCGATTTTATCACGTGTGATGGTTTCTTGTTGCTTCAACTCGAGTATTATTATAGTAAATAGAAAAAACACTGCACTTGCAATGTCTGCAGGCGCTTTTAAATGCTGCGCAATAATTATTCATTCGTAGAACTTTCACTAAAAAAAGCATTTCAAGCATTTTTAACGCCTCTCGCTTGAAAATAAAGTTCAGTTGGTAAAATTTGTACTTCATTTTAACGGCATCCACGGTGTGTGTGTACAAAATGGTGTGAGCAGCAGTGACAAATAACTGCGTATACCGTTACAACGGTTGACCACCAAATAATGACCGCGAACACATGTTTCTGGTCCTTTGACACGACAGGAACGGTGGCTTCAGAGAGACAGAGAGAGAGGGAGGGAGAGAGAGAGGGAGAGAGAGAGAGAGAGAGAGAGAGGGAGAGAGAGAGGGAGAGAGAGAGAGAGGAATGGGTAGGAAGGAAGGTAGTGAATGATATTTTTCAAAAAGGGAGTTCTAAACTTTCATTTCAAATCTCTAGTTCTTCTTAGCTGTTATAATCGTGTCAGGACGATGTTAAAATCCCGCAGAGGAACCTTAAAACGCACAACTTTAAAACAGTGAATTCGACCGACAAAAATACCGAACGAACGACACCAAAAAGTCAGGGACAACCACGACCTTCACGCAGGATTTAATGTGCTCTCGCCACCCTTCCTCCACCCTTCCCCTGCCAGTCCCCTCCCCCCCCCCCTCCTCTTCCTCCTCACATTCCACTTGTGTTGTGCATAATTTAGTTGGTCATTTAGCTGGCCTTCTGCCTGCTGGCCACGATGGCTCCCCACCGTGATGCAGTCTGTGCACCATCCGGGATGCATCACCGAAATGCAGCCCCCTTTAACAGCCCCCTCACCCCCCTCGAACAGCTTCTCGTATTTGGTTGTTCGAGTCGGGAATCCTGTTCAGTTGGCAGCCTTGAATTCGGTGGGTATCGCGGCGGACGCATCGCCTTCATAGATAAAAATAAAACGGAAATAAAAACGTCTAGCGAAATTTTAACGATACATTCATTCAGGAGTCGCCAACACGGCTGCACTTGACATATTTACTTGTTGCTGTTGTTGTTGTTGTTGTTGCTGCTGCTGCTGCTGTTGTTGCTGTTGGTGGTGCAACACACATTCGCTGGCTGTTGAGGGAGGACATGTGTTGGCTTCCGGTCCGACCAGACCGCTGACCGAATGGCATATTTCAGGACAAACGGGCTTCTAAATTCGAACCACGTTTTTCTCTCGTAAAATCTGTTGAAAACTCTTCAAACGAACGACTCGAGAGATAGTTTTTCGAGGGGATTTTGAATTTAATTCAATTTACTACAATTTAGTTCGATTTTCTATTTGAAAAGTTTTCCTTTTTTTGGCCGCTAGTGGGGCTCCATTCCGGAATTCCGCCCCGAAATGCGCTCCTGCTCGCCGTCTGCATCCGCTGGCTTCGTGTGAAATCCAAGCCATCTTCGCAGCGCGCTCAGAGTGCAACTTAATGCCCAGCTGAGACTAAAACACTTACTTAGTGAAGCTTATAATTAACTTTAAGCTGTCCGGGCGGTGGCAGCTGCAGCTACTGCAGTTTCTCACCTCGGCTGCAGTTTCTCACCCCGCCGCCGTCACCACCGCCGCACACGTCGTGAGTGAAGGAATGCAGCGTCCGCTGGCGGCATGCAACAGCAAACACGTGACAGCGATTGGCTAATAAATTGTTGGCGCGCACAAGTAATGCAAGCTTTGCAAAATTAGCCGAGTTTTTTAGCGCTCTCCGATTTTCTACACTCTTTCCGAGCGTTAACACAGAAAAGTTGGCTAGAGAAAATTCCAAAATAACGTTTTTCCCGAGTGAAAAAAAAAAACATTTGAAAATATTTCACCGCAGACTTGGTGATTTTTCAAGTAGGCTTATTAATGAAACACGCAAAACCGCCACGAAACGCTTCATTTAACATCATTTTGTCAGACGTATAAATAGTCTGAGGCCGACGGCGAACGACGGCCGAAATGCGCGCTGCACGGCCACCGCGGACCATCTGCAAACCTGCCCTCAGCTTCCCCTTCCGCCGGCACACGAGAATTCCATATCACGAAAATTCGCGTTTTATGTGAAGGTTTGCACTGAAAACCTCTTCATGCCATCGTTTTGCATGTCTAATACAACGAGAAGAGGATTCAAATTGAGCTGACAAAATGCAGAGCACCACAGGCAGGATTCACGAGAGGTTCGAGGGGTTGGGACGGTGGAGGGGATGGGGTGGGGGAGGGGAGCGTCTCTAATTGAAAGATCTTCCCAGAAAAGCCACAGAGAAAAGCTCGATTTCAACGTCGATTTGCTGAATGCATAATAAATTTGATCGCAACGCTACTCTCGAGTTTCCCAAATCTTGCACGCGCTATCCACACCCTCTCCCCCGCCCTCCAGCCACCCACGATTTCCCTAAAATACCTGCAGTACAATAGGCGACAATTACAGGACTCTCTACTTCACTCCGCCAGTGGTGCAGCAGGACATCCAGCAAGGAGCTCTACGAAGCCGAAAAGAATCTCATTGCATGAATGCGCCGGTGGAGAACCAGCGGATACATGGCGTCCCATGGATAGCCTGCAGTTTCAAGCACGCAGCTCGAAACCTGCAATTAGATTACAACGACAAGAATTCCTGCCGCACGCTGCGTTGATGAGCAGGAAGCTCTCAACGCTCGACTTTCGACCAGCCTCGGAGTTCACAGAGTGAGTTGTGTGGGTTAGTGAGAGTCACCGCCACATCCACTCCACGCCACTCCACTCCACTCCGCTGCCAGCACGCGTCCGCAGAGGAAAGCGGAAGAGAGGCTTGGGAAAAGTTGCAGAGCCAACAGCGCCAGTGCAGCGAAGACACGAGGGCGACACTGACAGCGACACCGACAGCGACAGCGACCTCCGTCTCCTGGTTCGAGTTGGCATTTGTCATCGAGTATTTTAATGGCCAATTTCTCACTGCAAATGGTGCCGTTCCAAGCAGTTGGCCAGAGAAGTTACGACAGCCTCCTGGACCGGTGCAGTGCGTGCTGCTGAGGACGCTGCGAGGACCGACGACCGTCGACCGTCGACCGACGACCGACGACGACTTGGGCCACCGATGTGTTTTATTTTTGAAATGAAATGTTGTGCGGACACAGAGGCACCCTAATTTTTACATGGCTCACAGGAGGGCCCACGCACAGTGGGCCCAAACGGAAATGGATTGGATGTTGCATGTGCATTCGATTTCAACTGGAAAGGCCGTCTCGATCCCGATCGTCCTGCCCAACTCGACAGGGCGGTCGATCGTTTGTATCTTCGCCTCTCCAGAGCTCTTCTGTCGCCTCAAGGCGTCGATTTGTGTGGCCGTTTGAAGTAAAAACGGTCGTCCCGATCTCGATCACCATCTCGCATTCGAAGCGGTGGTCGGGGGAGGTCGTGGACGCTCGGGGGCGGTCGTGGACGGCCGGTGGAGGTCGTGGACGGTCGGGGGAGGTCGAGGACGGTCGCGGGAGGTCGTAGACGGTCGGTGGTGGTCGATCCTTATTGTCCTCTCTGCTAAAAAAAGTTCATCTGAAGCTTTTTTATAGCTTTGAAGTCCCGATGGCGATGGAAAAACGTCTCGCTTGGAAAAACGGTTGCCTTCGCACTGATTATCGTGAGGATTTCTATTTCTATCAAGAAGCCACCTCGATTTCGATTATTCACTCTCGATATCGCCTTCAATTCGCGCCGATACTTGAAAGTAATAAATAATCGAACGCGAACATCCCGAGAGCTTCAGAAGATGGCGAAGTTGGACCGGCGGATTTCCATTTGCGACCACCGTGCGAGGCAGTGCGACAAGCGGAAGTTGCTGCCGGCCGGCCGGCCTGCTATCAGGAGGCGCGCGATTAATACGTTCAAATCACTTACAGATGTTGCGTTGCAATACGCAGATTTGCATCGTAAGCAGCAGCAGCCGCATCTTGAAAAGTGAAAAATTATGAAAGTCGTGCGCTCTTCAAATGAATGTCGTTGTTGTCGTTGTCCTTGTTGTTGTTGTTGTCCTTGTTGTTGTTGTTGTTGTTGCTGCTGCTGCTGCTGTGACTCCTGTTGCTACTGCTGCCGCTGCCGTCTGCCAAACAGGACAGGAAATGCATTTTCATTTAGCAGAGGAAGTTGTTGCAAATGAAGTTTTAGTTTTAACAGTTAATGAACGGGAAATGCGTCTGGATGTGTTGGTGCGAGTTTTGGCTAGAAACGCATTCATGGCCAAAATGCTGCTGTCGCTGTTGTTGTTGCTGTCGCTGCTGTTGTTGCTGTTGTATCCGTGCAATGTTGTGTCAAGTGCATTTGTCAAATGTCACTTCTTGCACTTCCGGTGGCCATTCATGGGAGGCTGGTTTAACTTATAAACACACGCACACGCACACGCACACCCACACACACACACACCCACACACACACACCCACACACACGCACGCACCACACGCCATCATCGCTGCACGTTGCAGACACAAACTTCTTTTGAAATACTTGTTGCCAACTTGCCGGACGCCTCATTCATTAAGCAGCGGAAATTTAAGTCTGCACTCTGAAGCGAGCGATTAGATTGCGATTATTAGATGTTAATTGCAATTATTAGCTTATAAAGGGCCTGCGTGACCCTTTTACAGCATTCATTTGAGGGTTTTTGGGGTTGAAATCCTCTGCGGAATTGCAATTTCTAGGTTATGTAATTTTTAGACACTCTATTGAGCGGAAAAACCCGTCGAAATACATTAAGGGGGTGAAGGGGAGCGGGTGGGGGAGCCCTCCGAAAATATTTTCTCTCTACCCCACTGAGTCGGTTATTTCCCAGCAACTTGCAGCGATTTCAGTTTTAGTATTCAAATCCAGTAGTCAATCGCTCGGCTTTTAGAGTTCAATGAATACGCAACTTGTGGGATTTTTTCTTTCCCAAACAACAACAACAACAACAACAACAACTACAGCATACTAAACGCTGAATCATAATTCGCACTCAAATCAGTTTGATTGCTGTTTACTTTTTGATTGTTGTTGCTGTCTTCTTTAGTATTCATCAGCTTTAATGCGAATTTCTTCTCAATTCGATGCAAAGACATTCATTAGATGTACCGATCGAAACGATTAATTGTAGCAACAACTCAACTCGAGTCAACAAATTAACAATTCAACGTATGGAAATCGACAGAATTCTTGACCAAAATCCCCCAATCAATGAGGCTTTGAAACTGAAATTCCGCACGTAATGATCTCTATTATCTGAGGTCGTCCAGTGAGAAGTAGTTGGTGGGCCCATTGAAGTCCTTCTCGAAAGCGCTTTCTTCCCCTAGAAACTTCTTCTAGAAATTCCCCTAGAATTCCTTCCCTAAAAATCGAAATATCCACACCAAAACTCTCAGAAGCTGTGAGGCTTTGAGAAATCCTGAAACGTGTGGAACTAGAAAATTCTGCATGAAATTCAGAACGCGGCTTCCTTGACCACAAAGAGCAAAATGTGGAAGGGAATCTCGCGGAACCATATTCCTGAATGGTTCCAATGATCTAATAGTGCATTTCATACCCATCAAAGTCACGATTTATGGATCGTATTTCGCTGATTTTCTCTTTAGATCTCTTCATTGTGAGTTGTATTACATCGGATCCGTGGGATTTTCAATAGGGAAGGCAAAACTTCCGTCCGCAACTCTAAACGGGAAATCAAATTTGACGCATTTTTAATTAACTATCGCAAGCGAAACTAAGTAACTCATAAAACTCGTCAAAAATGTGGTCAACTCATTTG
Source organism: Sicus ferrugineus (assembly GCA_922984085.1). Classification (NCBI taxonomy): domain Eukaryota; kingdom Metazoa; phylum Arthropoda; class Insecta; order Diptera; family Conopidae; genus Sicus; species Sicus ferrugineus. The sequence goes on from OV277351.1 coordinate 27,263,620, forward strand.
TCAGTTTACGATGACGATGATGACGATGACGAAGAATTGTTATTGCTGTTGACCGACTTCTTGATGGACACCGAGATTTACAACTCCAAAACGCGAGGCAAAAGGGAAGAGCAAACTAAAGAAACACGGAACCCTTTTCGATCGCTCAGCTTATAAGGAACAAAAGCTGAGCGATTCAAATGTGAGCGATCGATTCCGAAATCATCTGACGGCGGCGGTGGCGGTGGCGGCGGCTGTGGTGGTGGAGACGGTGACGGCGGCCTCGGCGGCGATAGCGGCGGCCTCGGCGGTGGTGGTGGTGGAGGCGGTGGCACCACAATCACACCGAACCACTTGCGACCAACAGGCCGGTTGGAATCATCTGAGCAGACCGCGTGCTAGACATTCTGACGCGACTTTTTATCGTGGTGGTGCGTGGGACGATGATGACGATGATGTTGATGACGATGACGATGACGATGACGATGACGATGACGATGACGATGACGATGACGATGACGATGACGATGACGATGACGATAACGATGACGATGACGATGACGATGATGAGGAGGAAAGCAACGACGGTAACCATCGTCGATTGCGGTCAGTTGCCAAAACTGAAGAACGAACTGGTTCAGTGTGCGCTGCTTCGAGTTACATTGTAACTCGCACGAATGAGTTACTCAGCGGGCGAGCTACTCAATGCCAACCACTTCCGCTGTGGGTGATGATGGCGAGGGGGGGGGGGAACCACTGAAAAGCCCTTTTGTGTCCTTTGGTGTTCCCGAAACAAGTCATTGCAAGGATGGATCGAGTAGTTGGTTCGCTTCTGGCAGGGATTTCGCATACGGATTGACAAGGACTCGAATGAGTCCTTGCGCAATCGCAAGATGTGTCAGCAGCGGAGACCCCGACGAGGTGGGCGGGAGGGACCGTTCGGCGATATGGAGGGGATGCGGAAGAAGCGAAACCGTTTATCCTGAGAAGAAATCGGATTTCTAAATTCTGATGCCCACCAGTGCGTCCCCCGGTGGATCCGCAGCCCTCGCCTCGTCCACCGCAGCACCTCCAGCTATTGTAGCGCCCCCCCCAGCTATTGTAGCGCCCACAGCTATTGCAGCGCCCCCGCGTCAGCAGCAGCGTATCAGTTGCTCCTCCGCCGGAGTGCGTAAGTCGTCGTCGTCGTCGTGGTCGCTACACTACACGTCGCTCGCTCCGTATCTGACGACTTAATTGATTCGGTCGACATGGTTTGCATACTTAAGTGGCACAGAAAATCCAATACTTGTTCGGATGGTCCGTGCGAGCTTCGATATCGGCCGAGATGTCGTGCCGCACTGGCGGGCGGAGCGCGGGAGGCGAGAGTGTGAAACGCTCTGCGGTGTACGTGCGGCTTTCAATGTGCGACGAGTGCCGGACGACTGCTGGACGACCGCCGGACGACTGCTGGACGACCGCTGGACGACCGATGGACGACTGCTGGACGACCGCTGGACGACCGCTGGCCTCACTTGACGTTTTCTTGCATGTCGAGAAGTGCTGCGGCCGAATTTTTGTACTCGTCTTTCCAGCGACACCGATGATTCATGGCGACAACAGCTGTTGCTGTTGTTGTTGCTGTTGCTGCTGCTGCTGCTGCTGCGGCTGCTGCTGCTGCTGCGGCTGATTTTGTTTATAATTTTATGCGCGAAGATTATGCGAATTAATTTATTTTTAATATTGTGATGGAAATTCCCGAATTAATGCCGCCCGAAGCTTGCGACGCGCTACACCGTGCGGCAAACTTCAAGTCGCAATTAAAGGGAAACTCAAAAATAATTGAGTGCGAAACCGCGGCGTTCGCGATGCACGTTGCGATTGCTTGCATTTTAGTGTTTTGGGCAAAAAACGCAGAAAACTCTAATTGGAAATTAGAGAAAAAACAATTTTTCAATTAATCACCAGTTTTTCCTTTGCCAGCTCGAATGTTTATTTAATAAGCGGTTTGCTGCAACAAAACAACCGCACGAAACACAGACGTCGACCAACTTCCGCTTATTTTGACAAATTTGCAGTGAGAAGTGGGAAAAAGGAGGGGTGGAGGAGGAGGAGGAGGAGGAGGAGGAGGAGAAGGAGGAGGAGGAGGAGGAGGAGGAGGTGGTGGTAAGGGAACTCCGGACGTACGGTAATTTTTCTAACGCAAATACTTAATTTGCTTATTAGACAAAATAACTACACACACACACTAACACACACACACACACACACACACACACACTAACACACACACACACACACACACATACACACACAAACACACACACACACACACAAACACACACACACCCAAACACACACACACAAAGGCGCGCACATCTCTGCACGCAGCAGGTGAGGAAGGAAAGAAACGCTGAATTAAACGCAAGTAAAACACCAAAAACAACAACAACAACAACAACAACAACAACACACCAACTAGCAAACATTACAACTAAAACATGGGAAAATGGAAAAAAGTGCCAGCCAAAAAACCGCTAATCAAATACACGGTTGCCAGCGTTGGCTGCCAAATGCCGATGAGCAGGAAGAACGAACGCCACAAATCGCGCAACTGCCACATGCAAGCCGAGAAACACACACACACACAGTAGCACACACACACACACACACACACACACACACACACATCTCATACACATCAACACATTGCAGTGGAGTTTTCTAATTTCTAATAAGAAAATCCCAGATCCCGAAAAGTTGTGAAAAAAAGTTGAAAATAATGTTAATTTAAAAGAAAACTAAAGAGAATTTCTTCGAAAATAAATGAAAATGTTAGAAAGAAACAGAAAAAAAAAAACAAAGGATTCCTGGAGGCGAAAGGAATTAAAAAGAAATATGAAAATTTAAATAAATTGTTTTGAAAATTGCGTGTTGCGTGAGAATTTTCGATGGCAACAATATTATGTGAAATATAGATTGGGCAACTTTATTAGATTTATGAAAGTGTGAGATGTGATAAATTTTGGTGTTGTACGTCTCATTTTTTAGTGTTAATGAAAACCTGTTGAACTTTTGTTGAAAATAATTTATTAAAACGAAAAAAAAAACACAATTAAATATACAATTAAAAGAACAAGAAGTCGGTTAATATTGTCAGAGGAAAACGTAAATACAATAAATTATTAGTATCGTATTAAATTTTGAGAGTAAAATTCGGAATACTGAGATTTTTTCGCTTTAAAAAATTCTCTGCACTTCATTCCTCCCCCAAAAAATCAAGGGATTTTGAATGAGATCGATTTGGAGAAACCCTTACAAACACACACACACACACACACACACACACACACACACACACACTCCTTAACACTCTCTAACATTTATTAGCGAAGCGGAAGCTGTGCACGCGGGATTTTGACACGCTTTTGATGAGTGGCAACGACACACTGGCGTCGGGGTGACAAATAGTGAATTAAAATAAGGGATTTTTAATTATCCCAAGTGTGTGTGTGTGTGTGTGTGTGTGTCTGTCTGGCTGTGTGTGTTAGAGTATCTCGACTTCTCGCCAAAATAGAGAAAATCAAGAAAAAACTGCCAAAAAACGAATTTTTCTTTGTTCGAAAAATAATTCGATTTTATTTTGAATTTTAGTTTATTTTTTTATATTTATTTTGTATCGAAATCGTTGCCACTTTCTTGATCCCTTTCGTTGGCCGCCGTCGAATGAGTGAAGAGGTAGCAAATGACTTAAATTGCATCTCCTTGAATTAGCATATTTTATGTGAACTCCTTGCTGCCCTCCTGCCTTCCCTCCTCGCCGCCTGCCATCCACTCTCCCTCCCTCCCTTCCTTCCTTCCTTCCTTCCTTCCTTCCTCACCTCTTCTTCATCCGCATTCAGACGCGCACACTTCGTCCGCTCCAGATGTGTTCGCAGCCGCAGCAGCCTGGCAATCATTGGCAGGTGCGTAGATTTATATTGCGTTGCATGATGACGAGGCTGCTGCTGCCCCGTTTTTCGTGTGGCTTCTTGGCCGAGTAGGTTTTTGGCCAACAAGGTGTCTCAGCGGCAGCATCGAAATCGTGAACGAATTAACAGAAAAACCCCACGGAGCAAAAAACGGAGCGAGTTTGTTGTGACGTTTGACGGACGTTTGAGGTTGTGTGAGGCGAAACACGTCGCCGCCGACTTCTTGCTCGGCTGCAATTCGTTGACCTGCGGCGTGAGGCGTGAGGTGTGAGGCGTGAGGCGTGAGGCGTGATGTGACGCCTGCCAGATGTGAGCCACTGAGCGAGAACGGACAGCTTTTGTCGTCATCCTGGCGTTCAGCAGGGATTCCTAAAGGCTTTCTGTGAATTTTGCAGGGTTGCCATTTACTAAAAAAACCAACGCACGCCCGCAACTTTGGCAGAATTTAAGCGGCCGAATTTCACATCCGCAGCTCAATGAGTCGGGAAAGAAGAACGTTTAAGAAGAACGAAGCAGCTCACGTTTTCTTCCCGGTTCTTGGTGTGAAAAGTCAAATTAAAATTGTTAATTCGAAGTTTTTCCTTGTTGAGATTTTTAAAGACGCAACGTTGTGTTTGCGTTTTCGAGATATTTAACGTCATCGAAGTCAACTCGACCATAATCACCGCGTCCTTCGGTTTTCTGGAGAATTTCAAGTTGGAAGACTTGGAGATTTCGAGTTTTTTGCAATTGCTTTGCATTTCCCATCGATATCCGCGAAGAGATGCCGCCGTTATTAACGGCTAATTGAGCTCAAAGCTGGAAAACACCGTCGTCCAGTTCGAGTAAACTGGAAATCCACTTGTTTCACGTCATCCGAAACACGTTGTGGAGTGTGAATCACGCGGATTCCACGCGAAACTCTTTGTTTTCAAATGTTTTCTTAATTCGTTTTTAATACTCATGGAACTGATTTTGCTGAATGTGCGGAGAGCGTAAGCAAATCGGTGAGTTTGGTGCTCGTTGGAGAAGCACACGTTTTCAGCAACTTCTCTCCACTCTCACAACTCGCTCGCTCGCTCTCTTTCTCTCGCTCTCTCTCTCTCTCGCGCGCGCATCGCCCATCATAGCTGTACCATTTTATGCTCTTTTTCTCATTTAACTTGGAGAACTTTGATTATTACCACGCAAACGTCAACTCGATGTGAGGCGGAGCTCAACAAACGCGGGACTCGTAATCTCCGAAAGTGGGCGGTCTCGCTGTTTCCGAGGGTTTCGCTGGCGTCCGCTTTGACGCGGGATTATGAAAATTAATTGATTACACGAGTGATTTGCAGATGGCAAAAATGCAAAAATCACTCGCGAATAGTTGCGCTCAAAAATATATAGAACGACTCTACAACAACACGCACGACGACGATGATGGTCATCGTGATCGTGATCGTGATCGTGGTGATCATCGCAGGAACGCTGGAGCGCGCAAAAACACGCACCGAGCTATTGAATTTCTGCGCAAGAATGCGCCGCCGAAGACGCCGGCGGCGCAGGGCGAGGCGAGCCGAAGCTGGCAGAAGCTGGTGCCGCTCGAGCTGCAGACAAACATGAAGAAGAAACTCCGCTCAGCTCGCTCAACTGATCATGAAAATGTGACAAAGATGTGCTTCACCGAGCCGCCGCCGGTCGCCGGCCGCCGGTCGCCGGTCGCCGGTCGCGCCAGCAGAGCCTCGTAATTGTTAGAAAGTTAATCTCACCGCAAGGTGATCGAATGTACTTCGGCAGCAGCGGCAGCAGCATCTGTAGTTGGATGCAAGCTGCGATAAGCGACATCAATGCATTCGGAAAAAAGCGTCTGCAAAACAAGCGAGGAATCCGCGTGGACACTTGAGCAGCCTGGTTGTCGCTCGCGCGCGCTTCACGCTCCTGCCTTCGTGGAGTCTCTCCTCTCCGGCGGCCGTGTCTCCGCTTTGATCGCGTTGCTCTCCACCGACCGCCGCCCGTCGCTCTCACCCACTCAGCAGGGCTTCGCCGAGCATCGAACGGTCGATCGAGCGAGCGAGCGCACGAGCGATCGCTGGCTGCTCGTCGCGGAGAAGCCGTGCGCTGGTGTGCGTGCACACTGGTGCAGTTGGCGTTCTCTTTTTTCTCTTCTTTACCGAATACGATATGACGAGAGCGACTCTTGTAAAGTTGAGACTTTTCAAGTCGTTTCAATTTTACACCTCAGTGCTGATGAACATGCGCTCACATTTATTGGATGTTGTTGTTCGAGTTGTTGTTGTTCATCTAGTTGTTGTTGCTGTTGTTGTATTACTTTATTATTAGTGGATCAAATTGCCGCACGCTGGCGATCCGCAAGTACGCTCGGCATCAGTCAACTCATTTCACGACGACGACGAATTACCGGATCGAGTGGCTTGGATGGCGAGAAGCCGGGAAAAAAGGGCGCTGGATGCCGCCAGCGCTCGGCCGTTAGTTGGCTTCAGCTCAGCAGGATCCTCTGAAAATACTGCAGGCGTCTTCGATGCGTTGTGCGAGCGAGACAAGACACTCCTCGTCTTGTCTTGTCAGGATCCGAGACGAGACGAGACGAGACGAGACTTCCTGCACGAGACCGTCATCGAGATCGAGGCAGAAAGCGAGATTTTCAGATTTGTGTTGCTGACTGGAGGGGGAATTCAATGATCGTCTAACAACCCTCGACAACTACGGAAATTTCAAGCGATCGACATTTTTAACACCTTCAGAAAACGAAGTCGGCTGTCGGTTGCACCCGTGTGTGCGCGCGCGCGTGTGTGTGTGTGTGTGTGTGTGTATGTGTGTGTGTGTGTGTGTGCGTGTGCATCTGCGTGCATTTATATACCGCTGCAACTGCATGCAGAACCACAAGCTGCACACGATCGTCTGTCTGGATTTGTGGTTAAAAATTTGCATTTCGAAAATGTGTATTTTTATGGTTTCTTTTGTAAGCGAAAATGTTGCAATACACCGTAAGTAAGTTGTTGTTGGTGTTGTTGTTGTTGTTGTCGTTGTCGTCGTTGTTGTTGCCGCCGCTGCTGCTGTTCTTCAAGTATGCAACTTGAAAATTTTAACCCACATTTAATAATAATTTTCAGCAAATGTTTTTCAGCAACACCAACAGCGACACCAAGAGCAACAACAACAATAGCAACAACACCAACAGCAACAACAACACCAACACCAACAGCAACAACAACACCAACAGCAACAACAACAGCAGCGTTCAAGCATTTCAAGTCTGTCCTGGCAGCCTTTTTGCGGTTGCTGCTGCAGATCGTAATCGTCTCGAGTCCGCTTGTTGTTTTTGTGTGAAGCTCTCTTATTTAAGGCTCTCTAAAGTTGATGGATTCGAGAAGATTGCGAGTATCTAGAAAATTTACATGTAAAATAAGAAAATAGCAGCAAATATATAATTTCTACGACGGGAATTGTAAAGAAAAACACTTCTCTCCGAACTCTCTACAGCGTGACGATGATGGGGAAATTAAGACAAATTAATTTCAACAAAAATTATCATACATGTTTTGTACAATATAAGCATAGAGAACCGCCGAGAACCGCGCGAGAACCACCGAAAAAACCACGAGAACCCCTGAGAAACCCCGAGAACCGCGCGAGAACCACCGAAAAAACCCCGAGAACCCCTGAGAAACCCCGAGAACCGCCGAGAACCGCGCGAGAACCACCGAAAAAAACCCGAGAACCCCTGAGAAACCCCGAGAACCGCCGAGAACCGCGCGAGAACCACCGAAAAAACCACGAGAACCCCTGAGAAACCCCGAGAACCGCCGAGAACCGCGCGAGAACCACCGAAAAAACCACGAGAACCCCTGAGAAACCCCCAGAACCGCCGAGAACCGCGCGAGAACCACCGAAAAAAACCCGAGAACCCCAGAGAAACCCCGAGAACCGCCGAGAACCGCGCGAGAACCACCGAAAAAAACCCGAGAACCCCTGAGAAACCCCGAGACGCGCGCGAGAACCACCGAAAAAACCCCGAGAACCGCCGAGAACCGCGCGAGAACCACCGAAAAAACCCGAGAACCCCCAAAGAACCTCCGAGAACCCCGAGAACCACCGAGAACCTCGCGAGAACCACCGAGAAACCACCGAGAACCGCCGAGAACCACCGAAAAAACCCCGACAACCCCCCATAACCCCTGAGAACCCCTAGAACCACCGAGAACGCGCGATAACCACCGAGAAACCACCGATAACCGCGCGAGAATCACCGAAAAAAACCCGAGAACCCCCAAGAACCCCGAAAACCCCCCGAGAAACCTGAGAACCACCGAGAACCGCGCTATAACCACCGAAAAACGCACGAGAACCACCTAAAAACCCCGAGAACCCCTGAGAAACCCCGAGAACCACCGAGAACCGCGCGATAACCACGGAGAAACCACCGAGAACCGCCGATAACCATGCGAGAACCACCGAAAAAACCCCGACAACCCCCAAGAACCCCGAAAACCCCCCGATAACCCCGAGAACCACCGAGAACCGCGCGATAACCACCGAGAAACCACCGAGAACCGCCGATAACCGCACGGGAACCACCGAGGAACCCCCGAGAACCCCCTGAGAAGCCCCGAACTCTTAATAGGTCAACGAGAGTTCATATCAGTCTTCAAAATTTCCCCGAACATTTATTCCTTTTCCCACATCTTATCTAGTTGACGGCTGGTTGACGCCTCACAAACACAACAGATTTCAAGTGATGGAACTACTATTTCCGATGAACTCCTACTCGAATTGGCGTCATTTGACCCCGCGCTGTTGCACGATCGCGGAAACACGACGCATTTAGTCAAGTCGAGAGTGTTTAGTTATCTATTTGACTGAATTTATAGAAGAAAACCCGTAAGAAAAAAGATCGCAAGAGATTGCGATATATAAAGTGAACGCTATTATCTTTTTCATAATTTTATATTGAAATATCTTTTGCTTTCATATTTTGAGAGATTTCTTGAACTCTCCCGAGATTTTGGTTATCGTCTTGATTGAGAAAAGCTGTACCGCCTCGACTAAATAGCAGCGACAAAATTGATCTTGATTACCATCTCGACGGAAGAGGTGTATTTTCAATCTCGGTTATTGCCTTGAATTCAATACGAAAAAAGGCGATTTTGATTATCATTTCGAGTTAACAAGTTCAAGTCTTGCTTCTGATTGTCACACCGACTATAAAAAGTCGTCGACAGCGACTGTAGTCCTGCGCTTCAGCATCCTTTCGACGGAAAGAGCCTCTCCATCCCGATTATCGCCTCGAACTTGAGATAGAAAGGCTCTCTCGATGCTGGTTGTCCTCTGGACCGATAAAGTTCCAGTCTCGGCCTTGGTTTCGATCTTCGCACCGTCTGAAGACCATTTTCTCGCTCTCCAGCGTCACAGCGCTCACGACGAAGAAGTCGCCTCAATCTCGATTGTAATGTCGAACTCGAGCTGAGTTTTCTATTTCGTTCTTCTGCACGAAGAAAGGAAAGACGAGCACTAGAAATTACAATATTTATTCATATTTCACGTAATTGTATCATTTTCATTATAATATTTATATTAGTTTCTACGCTTAATTGAACTCTATTTGAAACTTAACGTATTCGTAAACTAAGCATGCAACTCATTCTTGCAGCAGGTTTCGGGTTCTTTTCAATAAATATAAACAATGCAGTGCATTTCTTGAATTTTTCTTTTATTATTCACAGTCTATCTAAAGCTTACGAATAAAAGCCGAGAGAGGGGAGGGGGTTGGGGGGGATTGGGGGGGGGGGGAAGCAGTAGCTCTCTATTCCTGAAGGAAGCCGAGCCGAGTAAACTGGAGCAGAGTGGGGAGGAGGAGGAGAGTAGAGAGCAGCTGGTAGAGAGTTTGCGGCATCAAGTGGTTCCAACACGAGGCCGGTTCGGTTCGGTTCGGTTCAGTTCAGTTCAGTTCGACTTGCAAGTAAGTCCTGCTCGGCGCCCACTCCACGCCCGTGTGGTAGCAGCTGGGGGGCCGCGGGAGTGGCGCGGGCGCGACCGGTCAATAGGGCCGCCACACCGCGCCCATGTCGCCCACATCGTCCACTCGCTGTGCGGCCGCCACGGACACCTCGTTCTGCTGCACGTCCAGTTGCTGCTGCTGCTGCGCGCCGTCGTGCGTCTGCTGATGCTGCATGTCGTCCGTGAGGCCCGTGAGGCCCGTGAGGCCCGTGAGGCCCGTGTGACTGCCGTGCTGCATGCCCGCTGCGGCCGCCGACGCCGCCGCTGCCGCCGCCGCCGCCGCCGCCGCCTGCTCGTGGTCGGACGTGCCGATGCCGATCTCGATGCTGGAGCGACTGCCGGCCAGCGAGCTGATCGTCAAGGAGTTGTCGTGGCCCAAGTACTGCTCCAGCTTGTCGGCGCCGTGCAGGTGCAGGTGTATCTGGTTCTGGTTGACCGTGGAGTACAGCTGCGGGTACAGCACCATCGTGGGCGCCGCGTGGCCCACCGGGTACTGCGCCTGCGCCGCGCAGCTGCCGTACTGGTAGTTGTTGTAGCCGTTGCTCCAGTTGTTGTAGGACGGGTAGCCGGCGCTGTTCAGCGACTCGATGTCGGCCTTCGTCGAGCCGTACGTGGGGCTGCAGAGGGGCGGCTGGGCGGCGTGCGGCACCATGGCGCTGGTGGCCGTTGCAGTCGGCGAGATGCCGCCCACGCCGCCGCCCACGCCCACGCCGCTGTGGTGGTAGTCAGTGGGCGCGGCGCAGAAGGGCTGCATGTCCGTCAGCACCGTGGGCAGGTGGAAGTTGCCGTTGGCATGATCGGCGGTCAAGGCGGCGGCGGCGGCGGCGGTGGCGGTGCTGTCGTAGCCGGCACCTCCGCCTCCCACGCCGGCGTAGTGAGTGAGCGCGGTGTTGGCGGCGGGCGCGGCGGCGGGAGGCGCAGGCGGAGGCGGCAGGCCGACAGCAGACTGCGTGTGATGCTGGTGCAGGTGGTGGTGGTGGTGGTGGTGGGGTGGGTGCGCGTGGTGGTGGTGGTGGTAGGCGCTCGGGTAGGCGGCGGCAGGTGTGGCGGAGATGTTGGAGGTGTAGCCGGTCCATTCGGCGGCACCCATCAGGTTGTTCTCTGCAGAGAGGAGAAAAGAGCGGATTAGTGAGGACGTGGACTGCGTAGGCGCGGCAGGGGATGGATTCTGGAGGGATTTTAGTCCCCGTAGATCCCGCAGATCACGACGATCGCTCACTTCTCGCGACGGAGTTTTAAATTCCTTTTATTTGGTCGCGAATCTCGTGACGAACTCTTGCGAATTATTGCGCATTCGCATTAATTTTCAACACGCCTGCGAGGAAAAGCGTTTCGGAAGGACTTCGAATTGATGACTTTATTGACGAAAAATAAAGTTATAATAGGCGTCTTCCGAGTAATGACAGGAATCAGCGAGAGCAGCACTAAACGTCGGCCGAAGGATATCAAAGGACTTCTGCTGGAATCTCTTGCTGGCAACCCACTAATTATTAGTTGCGCCCCCACTTTAAAGGCACTTCAAAGCCAATGCGGCGGAGGGAGAGGGGAAGGGAACGAGGGGCAGGGACTTGTGTCCTCTCGTCCTTTGCTATTTTGCTGCTGCTGAGTCCCGTGCAGTCCTCGGCTCGGACTCGCTCAGTAGGTGGTCGCTGTTCGGAAGCGGGTATTAAAATCATTACGGTCATAATTAATTTACGGTTCCCCTTCGCTGGACGGTAGGTACAGCCGAACAAGAACGACTAAAACAACAACAACAGCGACAACACATCGACGAAATACAACGGCAACAACAAACACGTTGGAAAAATCAAAACGCCGAAGAAGTCCTTCGCAATTATTAGACGTCAATTGAAGGGATATTAATGACAAGTGCACAGACACACACACACACACACACACACCGCTGCCGCACCTGTACATGTGGCAGGCAGTGTTTTGCTCTCACTTGCAGCGATGATCAACGCACGTCAGCGTCCGTGTCAGCCAGTCTGTCATCCAGGCAGTTAATCGAACCCCCTCAGTCAGTCAGTCAGTCAGTCAGTCAGACAACGAGTCGGTCAAGCTGCCACACACACACACACCCCCTCACACACACACACACACACACCCCTCGCTCAGCGCGAACACCGAAGCACGCCGGACGGACGACCGTTGGGTTCAAAGCAATCTTGACGGTCAATTGCAGGTTGCCGTCGCTGCTGCCGTAATGCAACCTAATAATTTATTTGGCGGCGCACGCGGCCACCGGCGTGCCTCTGCCGCGCGATGTTGCAGTGCGGTGCAGCGCAATTTTAATCCAACCGCTCGCAGGCGGGCCAACTATTCCAGCCCACCGCGGCTACCTGTTGTGGACGACGCTGCTGACGCCGCCGTTGTTGTTCTCCCTGCTTTTCGCTAATTTGGCTCTAATTGAAACATTAAAATGTGATAAGCGTCGGTTGCAGCGCCGCCGCGTGCACCGTTCCGCGTCCGTCCGCGTTTGTTTGCTTGTCTGGCGGCCGCCGAGTGGGGCGAGCAACGCTTAAACGCGCGTTGAATGAATCGAAATGTTGTGTGCGCAGTGTTGTGCGACCGTGTTGTGAGACACAGTTGAAGGTCGCGCACCGACGTATGTGGATCCCTTGAGATTAAGGAATTCTCGCCGGAGACGCTTCGCCAAAAGCATTCTTGGAAAAATTCAATTAATTACAGAATTTTTCAGGAGTTGCGAAAATCAGCAACAGAGATTTCTGGATGATGATTAGCTGCGAAGGCAACGTCGGCGCAGCTGCCGACAACCTTGCTGAGCTCTTGCGAAAATTAATTAATCAAAATATGTTGTGAAAATTAGCAGTGCACGCCAATCCTTCCGCAGCGCCAGCAACTTCCTTGAAAGGACCTTTAAATTTCGAACCCCTTTCCTCCTCCGTAAACGACTTCATTGTGTCGCATGCTGTGTGGGTGGTGGGAGGGGGAGAAGGTGGAGGAAGGGGGGGGAGGGCAGCACCGTTTGTCTTTGAACGTGTTTGATGTTGACATGCGTCACAGCAGGACGATGCAAGTGGCGTACGTAAGCGGAGTTTCACAAGTTTCACAAGTTTCACACTCACAGTTTTCAGGAAAAAAAAAAAAAAAAAAAAAAAAAAAAAAAATTTTATTCGAAAATTTACCGAAGATGTTCTCGAGATATTGGCAAGTGAGGTGTTTTCCTTCTTCTCTGGACATCAATTGTCTAGGATTTTATGCACTCATGTAATCATTTTTGCTGGCTTTTCAATGAACGTTTTTAACAAGCTGTGAATATTTTTTAGGAAGGACCACACTGATGGCCCTTCTCGACCTGCTGGTTCAATTTGAGGCACTCGTTGGAAGCCACAAAGACGTCAACAATCTTCTGGGCAGAAGAGTTCATTAAAAAATACACAGCAAAATGATCAATAAAAAAATTACACGTGAAATTGCTTTGCAAAATGCCAACCATTATAACGCACTTCCTGTGTGCAACAACAACAACAGCAACAACAGCAACAACAACAACAACAACAAGAACAAGAACAACAATAACAACAACAAGAAGAACAACGACGACGACGACAACCACGATGGACGTGTGAGTGAAATGAATGAAATCAAAAATCCAAGAGCAATAAAACGGATGTCAGCCATTTGTATGCAGAACGAAGGAATGCAGGGACTTTCACACATACACATAACACACACACAAGCACACACACTACAAGCCACCACAGTGGTTTCGGTGGTTGTGGGTGTCAAAGGTTTCGCTTCTCACACCGCGATTGAGAAATCAGTGAACGATCGAGTCCACCGGCTGATGTTGGTACTCGTGACCGAAGTGAGGGGTGTGTGTGTGTGATGTGTCTGTGTGTGTGTGATGTGTGTGTATGTGTGATGTGTGTGTGTGTGACTCCCGTAAATATCAATACGCATTTCAATCTGCCAGCCTTCTGAACACTTCGATTTGTGATTTTTTTTTATTAATTCCATGCTTCTTCTCTATTTAAGTCTTCTCCTCCTTCGACTTGTTCGCCTCCCTTTTCTTCGTATTATTTGCGAATTTCCATTAAAATGCAGTGAAAAGAATTTGCAGTGAACGGAAGTCGCTGCGGTTTTGTAAGTCTTGTCGCAATTTTCGTTTTTTCCCTCATTCTGCTGGCCAAAAAGGTGTCTCACGAAGTTGGTTGGCAGCCTTGAGTGATCGTCGATCGATCCAGTGAGATCGAGAGATCGAGAGATCGATTGCGAGCGCCGCACGAATTGGCTTCACTTGTACGAGTGAAATTTAAATGATTTCTGGCAATTGAAAGAAGGTTAAAACGCTTCCGTTTCCAACGTCCGCTTTGATGGCCCGCGTGAGATTCACTGGCCAAGCGAATCGATGGACGCGCGTGAAGACGCAGCAGGAAAACGAGGGGATGGCGGAGGCTGGTGGGGGGTGGTGAGGGCTGGGAGAGGCAGAGGCAGAGGCACACGGAGAACAATGCCTTCCTTCCTTCCTTCCTTCCTTCCTTTGGCCCCCCCAACATATTGACACGTTAATGATATCTATTAAAATTTTCGACTGCAGTTGCTGCAAAATGGCAAAAACTGCAGCACACCGCCGGCCCTCAATGGCCAACCCGGCTGCCCTCCCGAGCCACTCGGCAGCATCTGCGCAACCGCATTTGGATTGATTTGTGGCTTTTCGCATTTACTGCCCAAAATTAAACTGATGCTCGGCTGCCGAAAGTAGCTGGCGGTGGCTTTGTGGTTCCCTCGGTGTGATTAAATTGAAAGCTTCTCGAATTTGCTTGCTGTTCGAGGAGGTTTTCGCGTCGTATTTCGACGAGTTTCACAAGCTTTCCACACGCCTAGAAGGGTTAATATTTGAACTTGTTCGGGGATTACAAATCCCTTTGAATTTGTCAATCTATTTTATTCTTTCGTAGCACAACCACGTAGTTTGCATTTTTATGCCTTTCCAAAGCTGTTCAGCGGCGAGTTGGTCTTTCCTGGAAGCCGAGCCAAGCGGCTGCGGGTACCAAACGAGTTAGTGGCGCTCAAATGCGGTGCCAGCGTGTTGAGTTGTCATTCGAAGCTGCCGCGTGCCTGCAAAAGCTTCAAAAGCTCAGATTCGCTCGTTCGTTCGGTATTTCTGGACTTCTCTTCCCAATTTAACATCTTCTTCGTCTCCATCAATGAAATCGCGTTTGTGGTGCGTATATAAAATTAAGTTCAGCTTAAACTGCAAGACCAGCGTATATAATATCGGAGCTTCACGATAACCACGGATTGCCATATCGATGCCAAGCCAATCCGTGGTTATCGAGGGGGTTTTCAGGGTGATATTCGAAGGAGAGTCGAGTGCCCTCGGTGTTACTCGGGTTAATTAGCGCGGACCGAAGAACAAATCGCTGTAATTTCGTGTTGGAAAAGAGTGAACCGGCGGACCGGAAAGAAAATCGCCGCCGTTTTTGGGGGGATCAAATTTAACCTCATTCTTCGCTCGCCGCCTTGACTCACCCGATATCTGCGGCGCATTCGGCTTGTAATCGTGGCAGTCCGCGTTCATCGCGTTGCTCGCCGACGAGTGATGATGATGATGATGATGATTGCCGACGACTGCCAGCTGGGCCAAGCTGCCGACCGCGGTGGGTGCCGCCGCTGCGCTGCACTTCGCCGACGACGATGCCGTGGTGCGCCGTAACGACTCCAGCTCACGGAAGTGATTCGAGAACGGCGCAGCATCCAGGAAGGTGCGCTGACCCAAGCCGAGCGCCCGGAACTGGTGGCCGCCGGGAGGACCTTGAACGAGAAGGGCAAATGCAGTCAGAAGAAGAAACACTTGAAATTCGGCGTTTAACGTGGAATTATTTGCAAATAGTTCTAGCGGTGGCTGAGACTTGCATGAGAATCCAACACGCCGAGCTGCTGAGAGGGAGGAAACATCCTCTCGCTTGGCCTGTTTTGAGATGAGATGAGTTCCAGCTTGATTAGCAGGCTTTAGCAGGCTTTCAAGGTGAGTCGGTAACTCGGTTTTATACTGCGTGCTGCCCCTGCCTGGGAAAAGGGAAGCCATTCAGCTGCATTTCAAAAGCAGGCAGAACCAAATTATGGCCAGCAATAAAAAGTGCAAATAAAAAACAAAAAGACAAAAAAACAAAAAAACTTCCGCAGAAACAGTTTAAAACCGCAACCGACTTTTTCTTGAAACAAAAGCTGGCTGGTCACTCGATTACTGTGCAAGTGTTGAGCCAACAAAGCGACAACCACAACAACAACCACAACAACAACAACCACAACCACAACAACAACGCCTCCGCCTTAATAACGGCGAAACCTTCAGGACACAATCGAGTGGCAACCCTCTCGATGCCACAGTCGAGGCTGAGCAAGGAAATCTTGGATTTTTATAGGCCGCCTCGCTTGCCTACAAAAAGTTCGTCCTAGCAAAGCGCGTCGTGAAGGCGAACTGGAAGGCGAACGGCTGAGGTGCGTCGACTACGGTCGTGCCAGCACCGGCCACAGCGTGTCATCGGACTGACATACTGACCTGCCGTCGCGCCGCCGGCTTCTTGCGAGCTCAATATCCGCGTCCGTTCGCGGAGGGCTCGAGCGAGGCGAGGACGAGCACGAGGACGAGGACGAGGACGAGGGCTTCACTAACCTTCTCCACAGCCAGCAGTCGGCCGTAAAAAAGGGGCAGCCGGGGCGGAGAAACAGAAAAACTCCTGCAATTTAATGAGCGCCTCGGCTTCTAATATTTTTTGACAAGGATCCCCACACTCCAGACGCACGCAAAAGGACTGAAAAATTGCAGTTTTTCTTCTATTTAGTAAATATTTCGTCCTCCTTTACAGGTTCCGCCTTGCTGTTGTTGCTATTGTTGTTGTTGCTGTTGTTGTTGTTGTTGCATGTGGTTTTATGCACTGAAGTGAGTGTGGAAAAAATTGCAAGTGTGACGCTGTGACGCTGTGACGCAACAACAAGCGCATTGCAAAGGGACAGCCAGGCACCGGACGGACGGACTGCCAAGCACTTGGCTCGACCACATGCTTCGCATTTTAGCCAAATGCTTTCAAAACAGTTAATAATGAGCGGCCGC
The DNA here is from genome assembly GCA_922984085.1 of Sicus ferrugineus. Lineage (NCBI taxonomy): Eukaryota > Metazoa > Arthropoda > Insecta > Diptera > Conopidae > Sicus > Sicus ferrugineus. Next base: position 27,280,606 of record OV277351.1, read on the forward strand.
CTTTTCCATCTCGGCTCTGGTCGGTCGGCTCTTCAACGTGATCGCCTGTTGTTCCGCCTCGAATGGTTTAGAGGAATTTAGAGATTACTGGGGCGATTACTGCGGATTATCCGCGATTGCTGTGGATTATGGGCGCCTATTGTTGACTTCAGAGCGAAGTCAGCGGCGGCTGGGAATGCCGGCGTGGAAGGGAGGGTCGTGTAATTAGCAGGTGGTGAACATGAACGGAGCCGAGGCGTCCATTTGGACTAAAATGTTCGAGGTGAGACCGAATTGACGTGCTTATGCACTCCGACGTTTCAAGTCAGTCGAAATAGCGTCATTTCGTACTGAAATTAGTAGTGAAGGGAGTGGAAATTACGTGATTCCGTACTAAAACTACACGCGGAGTGAGCCGAAATAATCACTGAGTCTGTAAAAAGTGAAATCGTTCGTTACCGATCGATTTAAGTCGATGATGAACTTGCAGCGAGAGTGATAATAACTTCCAACCCCCCCTCACTGCCCTCGCATTCCCAGCCCTCTCCGCGAAGAACTGTAACTGCAAATGACGCCAAACGCCGCGAGTCGCTTACTTACTTGTCTTGGATCGCGGCTCCCGGGGTCCATCGACGGTGACTTTGATGGCCTTGGCGTAGGTGGCCACCTGTGGCGGGCTGGTCGCAACGGTGATCGTCAGCGTGAAGCTCTTCCCTGCAAGGCAGAAGAAGGACAGGAGAGTAACAAAGTGCAACTGAAAATGTAGCAGCAGCAGCAGCAGCAGCTTTCTGGTCAACGCGCTGCGCCGAGAGAATGAATGATTGCGTGAAAAGGGCGGCGGCGGCGAAAAGAGTGCCGTGAATATTCGGCTGTATTGCTGTGCGCTGGCGAGCTGCCTCGCTTTCACGGGCGATAAAAATGATTTGTTAAACCATAAAACGCGATACTTTGTGAGCGAGCAGCTGTAAATGAGCAGCAGGCATCAGCCGCGCGGCCACGAAACGGGCGGCGGCGACAGCGGCGAGGGCGGCAACGGCAGCCACGGCGGCTCAGCTAAAGCAGCGGAAGCTGCAGGCGCGCTGCAGAACCAGCGTCGGGATCAGCGGGACAGAAAGCAAATTAAGTGGCGCGCGAATTAATTTAAAGTGATCGTAACACGCGCCGACACATTTGCACTCCAACCGCGATTGATGATCCTGCGGCCGGTCGTGCGGGTGTTAAAAAACTGCAAATTAATTTGGGCGAAAAGTGTTGAGCGGAAAAGAAAAGGAAAAGAAGAAGAAAAAGAAAAGAGAAAAAGAAAAGAGAAAAAGAAAAGAGAAAAGAGAGAAAACAACAGGTGATAATTTTGGGGATTCTGACAAATTGCGACGCAGTTGAGGAGCTCGAATATTAGAGCAAAAGAGGAAAAAAGGATGAACGGAGCATTCAAAAGAGAAGAGAAGAAATTTTACACTGAAAAGTAAACTAAAATTAATTTCTATCTTTTCTCAGATAACTTAATTTCGTTAATTATTGAAATGATTAACAATTTTCGCCACTAATTAAAGAGTTTGAAGTTATTTTCGAAGCGTTAACAAGCGGGTTGCAATGCCAGCCTGTCATTTAAAAGCAGCACCAGCAGCAGCAGCAGCGACAACAACAGAGACAACAACAGAAACAACAACAACAACAACAACAACACATACAAACACATTAATGTCAGGGACACACTATTTGCAAATAATAAAACCGCAAAAATATTTTAGCAGCAAACAAACAAACAAACAAACAAACAAATAAAACCGGCAACGATGTCCCACCACCACCAACAGCAACAACAACAACAACAGCAGCAACAATATCAACACCACCACAACCACCACAAACAACAGCAACAACAACGCCAACAACGCCAACAACAACAAGTCTCTAAATACCTTCAATGTGGCGCTTCGCACACACGACCTCCTCCACCAACAATTTTTCCCCTATCAAACGATTTTTCGTTCGCGCAGCGTCTGTCTGTCCATCTGTAAGTCCGTCCGTCCGTTCGTCTGGCCGTCCGTCCGTCCGTCCGCCCGTCTGTCTCTCTGTTTGCCGCACTTCTGTCTCTCCAGATGAGCTTCAAAATGGCCAAAACTCTCCGCAGCGATTTTTTGCCGCAGCAACTCAATCATTGCACAGTAGCGACTACATAACTGTAAAGTGTATTCGCAGATTTTCGGGGTTGAGTTTCGGCTCCCTGCAAACGGTGTTGTTGTTGTTGTTGTCGGCTTTCGGGTGGCTGCGTCGAACCACCCACAAACCAGCAAAAAAATACCGTAGAGACCAAGTTAACCGCAAAAGCCACGACTGTAGATACGGCCAGAGCATGCGATTAACAGAGAGAGAGAGAGACAGGGAGAGCGTAAGAGAGAGAGAGAGAGAGAGAGGTGCGTTTGAGTATCCTGCAAATATCTGCCTGCAACTCCCGCTGACGGACGAGCCGGCGCTTCGTGCAGGACCTTCGAACAATCAGAAGTCAATGAAACGAAGACTTTTGCAAGGCGACGCAAAGGTGAACGCAAGATTTTCGCTCTATTTTCACTTGATTAAATTAAATTCAGTTCACTTTAATTTAATATGTCACCTAATTTTCTGTCATTTCGCGTGGCTATCCGAGTGCTGAACTCTGAAATGCGCCTGCGGAGGGTGGCAAATGTCAGCGAAGTGGGTTGGGAAGCGCTTGGATGTCCTTGCGAGACGCGTGCAATCAGGAGTTGCCAACAGCAGGAGCGGCGAGTGCTGCGAAAGAGCAGCGCGAAAATGAGAATAATTATTAAATCTGCACGAAGCGGGCGCGGGGCGGCCGAAATCTGCGTTGTTGTGAAGTCATGTGGCGATTTTTTGATTAGATGACAAACTGACGAACGCGTCAAGTGATTTCTTGCGCGGACTCGTTGATGTTCATGGCAGTCCAGAGAAGTCCAATTTGTTGCCGCCGCCGATTGGGTTGCAATGAATTCCATGACGTATTCAACGCGATGACAGAAATAATTGCGCCGCTGTTGCTGCTCGGACGGTCAGTTGATTTGATTGCAATGACATTTAATCAAGCGGAACTTGAGATTTTCGTAATGGAATTAAGAGTGAAAACAAGGCAAAACACAAGCGAACCGTTGAAATGGGAGTGAGGAGGTGTTTTCGTGGCTGAAAGTCGAATAAATGGAAGAACTGGAGGGGGGAAATGGACGAAAATTATGAAAAACGGACGATAATAATGAAACTCCCTTCCCGAATCCCGAAAGGAAAGAAGGCAGCGTACGAGAAAAACGTTGATTTCACGTACTTCTCGCTCAAATGATTGATTTACACTTCATAATCCCCACTTTTTCACAATCCCACACCGACTCGCAGTCTTTCCTGCTTTTTTGGAGAGCGTTTACGGAACATAATATCGAGCAAATCTGCCAAGCAGTGCGTTAATTACGCAAATAATAATAGAAACGCGGCATCAACTCGCTACAGCGATCTCTATCACCGAGCATCATCAGGCCTCAGAAGCCTCCATCGCTCTCCTCACCGCCTCCTCACCGCCTCCTCACCGCCCCCTCACCGCCTCCTCTCCACCGCCAGCGCGGTCGCGGGTCTTCCGTTCCAAGACACCCCGTACTGAATCCCAGTATCTCTCAATTACAAACGGCATTTCACAACCCAGAATGAACCTTGGAAATATTTAATTTAATAACTTCAAAAGGTCTTCATTATCCTCGGAGGAGCGGATAGTTTCGGCGGAGGAGGAAAACTTCATCCAGCCGCTCGACCACGACCGCTGCTGCTTGAACCCTTTTTTGGACGGGAAAATTCAAAGGTATTTCGTGTTCGGCTCTCCGTTTCGTGAAAGTTCCAAATTAATGACTTCAATTTGTTTGCTCAACTCATAATTGATGAATGAATGAATGACACGCGTCATCAATAAGCGGATCGCAGCGGAGCGGAGCGGAGATGGAGGTGGAGATGGAGATGCGATGCGATGAGATGCGATGAGATGAGATGAGTAGTTCAGAGCCTTTTGTAGGCTTATCATCGACAACAACAACAACAACAGCACATGACAACAACAGCAGACAACAGCAGACAACAACAACAACAACAACAGGCAACAACAACAGGCGGCAACAACAACCAGAAGGGGTTTCGTTTGGTGCAGATGAATCTTTTGAACTAATTTTTTCGGAGTCTCTTTGTTTCGCGTCAGCTTTCTTTACGGGTATTAAAGGCGGTTATGGTAGTTGTCATTAGCTGTTGTTGTTGTTGTTGTTGTTGTAGCTGTTTGTACCGCTTGATGACTAATTTAGATTATTAACTTGTCTTTTTTACGAGTTTGTTGAGTATTTTGAGCATTCAGATGAGGCGCACAAAGAAAGGTAAAGTTTTGTTGTTTTATTTGCTTTTCTCTTCTCTTCTCTTCTCTTGGTTTTTTTTTTTTTTTTTTTTTTTTTTTTTTTTTTTGTTGTTGAAATTGTGTAGTGAAATTAACGGCTTTTCGGTGTAGATCGCGTACCCACCATCCCGCCATTCATTGTTTTAATGATTAATTTGTTGTAATCGAATGAATTCTTTTACTTCAAACGCATGCGATCGCATTTCAGTTGAGTTCACTTTTTTCTTCCTTTTTTCGAGCGTGAATCGTTGGCACTTTTTTGGCTCCATTTTCAGTTTTGTCTGGTTTGGGTTGGCTTACAAAGTTCGGTAATGAGAAAACAGCCGTCAGGCTCGCTGATGACTTTATAAGATCCGTTGGACGATTTAATGAGCATTGAAAAAAGGAAAAACGCTTGCGTTGATTTAGTTATTCTCGAGTTGTGATGGCCGAGTTGTGATGGCCGAGTTGTGATCGCGGGTGCTTCTGAAACACGGGGTGCGGTGGCAGACATGAAGAGAACCCGACGAAAGTTGTTCCAGTTAGAGGTAACGAGGGAATCTGGAGCATTTTCGAAACTCATTACTGCACTCTGGACTGCTGAGCGAGCGTCTTCTGAGCAGCAGAAGCGTGAAGTTCGAGTTGAGGTTTCGCTAAGTTGATCGCTGAAGCTCGTTAAGTTACCAACTCTGAGTGAAAAGCGGCTGATCAAGAAGACACGGAAGTTCGATAGATGAGAAAATGCATTTCAAGCCCAAGGACACACTGAACACGTCCTTCTCCCCATTTTATCGGCGTTTTCAAGGCGAGAGGCGAGCTGAACTCAAAGCGCTGGCACGCGCTACGCTCAACCCTTCCAACTTCGCGCACTCGTTCACGCTGAGGCCATCGCGGGCCAATTTTTACTAAGAAGGTCACCACACACACGCACACACACGCACACACACGCGCACACACTTGCAACATTTCGCACGCAAACAGTATCCGCAGCAGCAACAGCTGTTCACAATTCCCGCAACCAGCAGAATTGCAACAATTATAACCTCCTCGCAGCCCATTTCGGGAAGCAGGAGCTGGAATTATGAATACCAGTTGCTGCGTTCGTTCTGCTAGAAAAGCCGTCCGTCCCTGCTAACGTGGCTCGGAAGGAGGGCCGGAACGGACGGGCCTACAAGTGCAGGACTCGTTAAGACGACGGCGAGCGTGCAGCGGCGACAGGAGGCGCGCAGACACGCCATTAGGCGGCTGACATGAGTTGGATGACACGGGATGCTTTCTTCGGCTTGCATCGCACAAGTGCGCCGTTGGAAATCGATTACGGGGTGTCTGGGGCAGCAGCAACCACAGCAACAACAGCAACAACGGCAACAACGGCAGGGCAGCCTAATAATTGTTGCGTGTGAAAGCCTGCGAAGAGGCAACACTGAATAAAGAAAGGAAAAGAATTGAAATGCAGCAAAATTAGGAGCAACACGAAGCAACACGAAGCCACACGTTTGTGATCCACACGAAGACGCACATTTGTGACCCCCACGAATAATCCGAAGACACACACGCACACTGGCCGAATATCGCCGAAGTCGGGCGCGCGGGCGGGCGTAGCGAAACAACAATCGGCTTCGAACTTCAATGGGCAAATGAAGGAAATTCGATTGGAATCTCCGGCATAACTGAGCTCCTACATAACTAAATTAATTGATGTGGAAATTAAATTGAACACTTAATTATTACATGTGTGGTAAATATTGTGCCAACGCATTAATTCTCGACGGTACCGAGTCGCCAAATACATATTTACCACCAGTAACTCTTCGGATTGCTCGATGTAACTTCTTCAAATTTACAACGAAATACTTTTTTCATACAGAAATTTCTTTAAATTTAAATGAACTATTTTTTAAAGAAGTAATTAAGAACCCTTAAAAATGAATTGCATTAATTTGAAGATTAATTTGAAGATGAAAAAAAAAGCAGAAATGCAATTTTAACTAGAAAAACACGTTTGCGAAAATATTAAAGTCATCCAAGTCCATCATTTCTGATTCTAAAACAGAGGAACGAATACAATATTTCGATTCTGCGACACATTTACTGCTGAATAAATAGAACTTTTTTTTTTATATTCCGGCAAACATGGAAAAATCAGCAGCCTTCCGTGAACGCCGGCCACTGTGCCACGAACACTGCATCGTCGCAGGCAGGAGCTGAAAGTGGAAACGCCATCAGTTGCTGGTGCTCGACTTGAAGAGGCCGAAATTTGCATTGCATGCTGACCGCGGGCCACTGGGGTCGTAATGTGATGACTTCTGTGACTGAACTTCGGAAGCTTTAAGCGAGCCGGGCAGCGACAGCGAGGTGGAAGTGGTGAATAACCGAAAAACGGCTGAAATCCTGTCGAGTCCCAGCGCAGTTTCAGTTAGAATTCTGCCGCCGCCGCCACTCATTTTCAGCCCTTTTCACTCCCCGAAATACTCATAACAAGTTCGGTGGCAACCCTGTTGTCGCCCACATCCCCCCCCCACCCCCACCCACACCCACAAACTCCCCTCACTCACCTCGTCCGCTGCGGCCAACAAAACGCAGATCGTTGAATTTGGCCACCTGATTCTTCATCACCGCCGTGCAGTTGCGCAGCTCGGCGCAGTAGTTCTCGTCGTTGCCGGCGCGGATGGTGACGATGGTGCCGTCGCCGACGTCCACCAGCGCGACCACCTTGAAGGCCAGCGGCAGCGTTTTGTTCGAGCGCCAGTGGGACGGCAGGGCGGAGCACAGGAAGTACGGGTTGCTGGTGCGGACTGTAATGCGAGAACACGTTCAAATATTAATAACGCGAGTGGCAGAGTTTGCGAAAATTAATTCATTATCTGCTTCGAATTAATCAAAAACCGAAAATATGATTTTTCTCATTGAATTAATAATGCAGAGTCCCGGCTGCCACACGTTACTAGCGCGCTAATTGGGGTGACAACGAGGAATAACGAAGAAAATACATTTAATTGTTGACATTTCAGATCGCCGCCGCCGCCGCCGCCGTCGTCATCGCCACCGCCACCGCCGTCGTCGTCGTCATCGTCGTCGTCGCGTTCTTTCCGAGTCGTAGCGTGTGAACATTTCTTACTCGAAAATCTACTCATTCAGCCGAGATATCAGTTTCATTGCAATCCTCATCCTCATCCTCATCCTCATCCTCATTCACATCATCGTTGATCAGCTGAGTGATCTCGGTGTGTGCCGGCGATCGTGTTACGGCTACGCGCGCCGCACTAACTGGGGAGGACGTGCAGGTCGCAGTTAATCAGGCTCGGATTTCACTGGACGCAGCTCGACGCGGTATTTCGGCAGCGCGACGGCAAGTGAGGGGTGGAGGGGGTGGAACCTGTTGTGGAAGCCATACGAAGGGCGACGATATACGCGATCGGCAGTTGGACGGATCGTGGCATGCGTCGCGAGGAGATTGAGAAGGCGAAGGTGAGAATCTTGAAAAACTGAAGCACTTTCTTCGGCCGGCACGAGGTGGACGAGGAACAGGAGACCGGGAACGAGATGTACGTCCGCTCGTCCGCTCGTCCAGCCGTCCGTCTGCCTGTCTGCCGTTCTGTCGGCTGAAATCTCGGTTACGGCAGAACGATTGACGATACCGCGACGAAATGATGGCCAAGCTCGCGACGATGGCTAAAATTCGCTTTGCTTTGTAACTCAGTTTGAGACTGGGAGAAAATCGGCTCAGAACCACGCCCACCTTTCGAAGGGTGCGAGAGTGCAAGTGCAAGCAACAGTAAAGCGATCTCGAGTTCGGCGTGCGAATGCTCTGGCGTGAGCGTTTCGCAGATCCTGAGGCAGCCGTGTGAGTGAGTTTTAGGACGCCGTTTGAAGTCAGTGAAGTCGTTTGAAGTCCGTGAAGTCGACCGAAGTCCTTTCCAGTCTTCAATGAAGTCCGTGTATGCCAGCGGATTGCAGAAGACTGCGAATTCATTCAGCGTTTCCAGTGAAGGGAAATGAAAGCGAGTGACTTCATCAAAGACTTCATCAGAGACTTCAAACGCGACTCTAAGGAAAGAAGCGACAACTCGGCGACCTCAACCGACTTTAGCGAAACTGAGACAAGTGAAAACAACGACTTCAACGACTTCTAAACGTGACTTCAGGCGACTTGAGACGACTTGAGGCGACTTCAGGCGACTTGAGACGACTTCAGGCGACTTGAGACGACTTGAGGCGACTTGAGACGACTTGAGACGACTTGAGGCGACTTGAGACGACTTGAGACGACTTGAGGCGACTTCAGGCGACTTCAAGCGACTTCAAGCGACTTCGGCGGCTTCGAAGTCCTGCAAGCGAACCGAAACTGAACTGCACTCACCTAACTCGCCGGGAAACTCCTGCTGCGCCTCCAACACCATGCGCTCCGTCCACCACAAATCCTGGTGCGTCGAGTTGCTGCCGCTGTGGTTGTTGCTGTGGGTGGCGCTGCCGTTGCTGTGGGTGGCGCCACCCGTCGGCGAGCTGCTGCCGTTGCTGGCGTTGCTGGCCGGCGTCGCCTCGCACAGCGACGCCTTGTAGGCCGCCGCCGAGGCGTTCCAGTCGGTGGGCGACCCTGACGAGGTCACCATGGTGGTGGCGACGCCGCCGTCCGCCGTCGATCCAGTGTAGTGGACTGCAGCCGCTGCAGTACCGCCGGGCAGATGCATTCGTCGACGGTGCGAATTTTTGGGCGCTATTTTGGCAACGTTTACGCGCGCAGCTGACAGCGTGGACGACAGCGGAAAGAAGCGCGGCGCCGCGGTGTGCGGGAGGCCTGCCGCGGGGATTCCCCTTCGCTGCGTCACTGCCACAGCAAGAGCAGCTGGAGCAGCAGGAGCAGCTGGAGCGACGCGCCGACAAAATTCAAATGTGCTCTTCAAGCCCGAGACTGCGGCCTTCGCGCGCCGCTTAGTCACGAATTAACGCTTTCGGTGCATCAATTAACGATAACCGGCTGTTTGTCACTTCGTTTTACGTACTCACTGGCGGCCGCCGCGCTCCACACGTCGATGGCAGTTCTGCGTGCACCGCGCCGAGATTTGGCGCTCTGCTGGTGGCGTCCGTCTTGATGATTCGCTCCGATTTGACACAACAATCTGCGTTGCGTTAATCGCGCCCTCTTCGCGTCTCCTTGCTGCGCTGCTGCTGCTGCTGCTGCTTCGTCAACAGCGTGCGGCGGTCGCGTCGCCTCTTCCGCGATCGACTGCTGGAAACGCCAACGCGTGTGAATTGAAGTTGACGCCGGTGCTGCTGTTGTTGTTGCTGCTGCTCTCAAGTGACTCACTCACTCGCTCGCTCGCTCGCTCGCCGGCTTATTAAAGAGCGGCAAGCGGAATTTTATGGATTCGCGGGAAAAAAAATCACCACACAACTGACCGGTCTTTGTTGTTGTTGTTGTTGTTGTTGTTGTTGCCCGCTTGCTTTCTTCTCTTTACAGTTGTTGTCTGCTGTTTGTTTTAAAATAGCAACAATTTAGCGTTCTCATTGAATTGTTTTTCAATCAGTTGGCAGTCGCGATTCTGCGAGTCGAGGTTCCGCACTCGCTTTCGATTCGGCTTTCGAAAGCTTCGCGAATTCGTTTTACTTGAAAGCTTCGCAAGCTTCGAAGCTCATTTGAATTTTTTAAAAGCTTTCAAGTGCACAAAATTTCTGCAAGTTTTCTTTAATTTCTTTCGAACGGAACGCAATTTTGTTCTCCGATCCTTGTTAGGATTTTCACAAATCCTTTCTTAAGTACAATTAAAAAATAAGATTCCAGTGAATAAAAGCTTTCGTTTTTAGGTTTTTTGAAGATTTAATAAATTCAAATTGTACAAAATTTATTAAATAAGTTCAGTCTGCGAAAGCTGAGAGTTTCTGAACGAATTTTAACGAAGTTTGAGTTCTTTTTTAGTTTACAAAATGTGATGAAACTCCGTAAATCTCTTCGGTAGTCGTTGTTGTTGTTTTTTCGTGAGTTTGAACTGAGTTAAAAACGCTTGAAAAGTCATGAAAATTCATTCGCAGGAAGCTTCTTCCGCCGTTTTTCCACGAAGCTTTTCGATTAATTTCGTCAATAATTTCAATGTTTCAATGTTTTCGCAGAATGTGAATTTTACATTCTCTCAATTTATTCAATGCAATCTTCAAATTAAATCAATCGCACGCACTTCACCGAGCTTTTCGAACGAAAAGGCTTCCAAAAAAACACCTCGACGATTCGAACTTCAATTTCAAGCGGAATTCCAGTTGAATCTCGCAGTTTTGCAATCTCGGAGCGAACAAGACGCTCGCGCGTACCGTGCACAATCGCGACTGGAGTCGAGTGCGGTCGCCAGCGGCGGTCAAACCGAGTCGAGCTCCGCTTAAGCCGAAAGTGCTAAAAAACACTAACAAAATAGCGCCACACACACACACACACACACCAGCAACAACACCTACGAAGCCCTTAACGCTGATTGTCTCTCGCGCGGTGGTGCTGCTGCTCGCTGCTGCTGCTGCGTGTTCTCTTCTTCGTATTCAGCTGCCACTTGTTGTTGCTGCTTTCGAATCGCGGTGCTCACCGTTCTCGTTACGGCTGAACACATCCATCCACCATCTCTTCCACTTGTTGTTGTTGGTGTTGTGCTCTCCCCAGCAAGGTGTTGTTGCCGGCGGTGTTTTGCTCCTATTGTTGTTGTTCTTGGTTGCTGTTCGTTTCGTTTCGTTGTGTTGTTGCTACAAATGAAGCGAATCTCTTCATCTAGCCAATCGCAGACGTTTTCTTCTCAATATTTTCCTCTTCTCTTTTGCTGTTACGTTGGCCATCATGTTTGCTGCTTGCCTTTTGTTGTTGTTTAGCTCTTCACTGATTGGCTGCGTTTTTTTTCTGTTCTCATTCACTCTCCTGTTTTTGAAGGAATTTTGCGGCGTTGTTGGGTGGCCCTTCGCGTTTCTGTTGTCTGTGTTTTGTTTTGTTTTGTTTGGTGTTCGGTAAGCTGAAGTTGAAGGCGGAGCCGCCACAATTTTTCTCTTTTCATTTTTAAAACCAGCGACTGGTTTTTCTTTAGTTGTTTTTTTTATTCGGTTCATTTAAAATTCAATGAGTCTTCTTCTTCTTCTTCATCATCTTCATGCAGCATCAGCAACGCGCTGAAAAACTGCAGGTTTTTCATGTTGTTGTTGTGCGGAGTGGTTGTTGTTGTGTGGTGGTGGTTGTTGTTGTGTGGTGGTTGTGTGGTGGTGGTTGTTGTTGGTGGTGGTTGTTGTTGCTGGTGGTGGCGGCTTTAGTGGTGCCGTGTGTGAGTCTTTGTTGTCGTCGCTGGCGTTGTTGTTGCTGCTGCCTGCTTTTCAATTATAATTTCAGAGATTTCAAGGATTCACTTTATGTCCTCGCGTGTCGTTGCGTTGGTCGTCGCCGTCGTTTGCGGTTAATTAATGAAGGTTTTTATTGACTCGTCTTGCGTTTGCGTTGCAGCTCTCGGCGCGCCAGCGGTGGTCGGAGGCGTCTATTGGACGCTGCAAATCGGCAGATGCAACGGAGACCCCTTGGCCGACCCTTCGAAGCCGCGCAGCTACAGTCGCGGCTGCGTTGCAAAGATGGCGCGGGGCAGGGGGCGGGGTCAGGCTGTGGAGGCGGCGGCGGCAAAGTCGAGAGCCGCTAGAACGCTTTTTCGACCAATTTTAAGAGTTTCGCTTCATTTAATTGTTGATTTTCATTGATTTGCGGGGTTTAAGTCGCCCAATTCTGCGTTTACCCACCCCCCAACCCCACCATCAACCCTTCAATCGCAGCGCTGCGTTACACGAGGTTCTGGGATCCTCAGCCAACCCAGAATGTGACACAAAACGCCGTCCGAAGTTGATAAATATAAACGTCAGCTTCAAACCGAAATCGGAATCCTGCGAAAAACGAAACCGCAGCGCGAGGCGGTCGCGGCGGTCGTGGCGGCCGTCACTCGTCGCTCTTCTATTAAATTCTTAATTAAATATAAACATTGATAGAGAAACATATGTTTCACAGCAACAACAACAACAACAACAGCAACAACAACTACAACTACACAACGGCAGTGCCAAGCACTTCAACTTTTATCACTAAAAAGAAACGCAAAGCAAAACATTTACGCCGCGAATACCAGCGTCGCGTAATCACTTCAGCTCAGCGTAAATTCATAATTTGGTTTGCCGCAATTCCTTGATTTGTGGAAAGATTTTGTATTATTTTTGCTTTCTCGAGTTTGATTAGTTTTTTCGACTTTTTGCTTGTGTTTCTGTGTGGGAAAAACTTTTATCAGCGCTTCGGCTGCGAGCGCCGTTTCTTCGCTGGCCTCTCGATTTCGTTATTAACGCGATAACATTGAAATGATTTTATTAACAATTTTAGTTTGTGGAAACGTTGTGTTGTGAAAAGAAAAACAAAAAAAAAATCTGTTGTATTTAAAACAAGAAAAGTTCTCACGTTTTTGTTTCGCTTTTAATTGTTTTGCAATCGTTGCAGTTAGAAAAACTAGACGAGTCAAACTTACGGCTCTCCAGAGAGGGGAGAGAGAGAGAGAACAGTGAAAGCAGAAGAGAGAAGCTTTTGCATCTGCAGAGCAAACCAGCAAAACTGTGAGAAGTAGAAGATCAGCAAATATCAGAATTTGAAAGCCTAAAACTTCCGTTTCTGTCTGTAGTTCTAAATTTCAAAATTACATATTTGCTATTCTTCAATTCTTCATCTAAAATTTAGATTCTAAATCCATACAGAAAGTAAGCGAAAGCCTAATTTTTTCTTTTATAATCAACATACAACTGAAAAATTGCGCATAATAAAAGGTAAAAATTTTCTAATAAATTTTTAAAATTTTAAACTGAGAATATTTAAAGGCGTGCCAACATTTGCCCATCTCCGAGATTGCTCAGTGCATCTCGACAAACAGTACTTATCTCTCCTCCACACGGTGTACTGCACAGAGCTGCCAGTTGTGTAGGAAACTGCTGGTAGTAATTTTTAGCTGCATTGGGAAATGGGATTTCCAAGGAAATTCCAATGCTGCTTTTTTGTAAAAAAAAGAAACTTAAGAATTACCTTAAGATGTGAAAAATAAATGAGATAATAGCGTAAAATTTTACAATGTAACAAATAATACACAATTTTTTCTAAGTTTGTCGAGCTAAATTAATTACAACTCAGACAATTTAAGGTTTTTTCCCTGTTAATCACAAGTTCTTGCTTAATCAGGAAAACCCATAATAATATTAAATGCAAGAATAACAACATTTATAATTTAACGTACATATTCTTTATGAGAAGAACTATTAATATCGTTACAAGGGAAAATGGAAGGGAATTATTAATCCAGGCGTGCGAAATCCAAATGGCAACTCTTAATGGACTTTTAACCTTGGACTAACAGCTGTTCTTTAAATGCATTTTCTGTTCTTTCACTTGGAGATTTTTAATTTTATAGTTATATTAATTTAAGTAGAATGTTGCTTCCACTAAAACTGTCACCAAACCTAGTAAAATCACTACTTCATCGCGGCGTAACAACAACAAAAGCACGTTCTGTGCTTGCGAGGTTTTCCAGCACCGGCGGAGGAGCATCAACGCCGCCTGGGAAGATTACAATCGGTGATGTAAGCAAAACATTAAAACCATCGTTAAGTCCAGAACTGGTGCCACAAAAATACGGTAACTAATGATTTCCACCGCAAGGGGAAAGCAATAATGAAACGTCGTTATTTGAATTTGCAGTGCAATATGCTGAGGACGGTACCATGGAACTGACACAATCAGCCTTGCATCATCTGCGTTGGATGCTGCAGAAGGATATCCTGCGGCAGGATATGTTTCTGCTTGGTCAGCCGGGACCATTGCGACGTCAGCTGGCCATGCAGTTCCTCGAGCTAACGCAGCGCGAGCTGGAATACATGGCCTTGAGCCGAGATACCACTGAAAGTGATTTGAAACAGAGGCGTGAGATTAAGAACAGAGCAGCCGTTTATTACGATCAGGTAGGGAGGTGACTTGCAATGCAATCGGTTCCGTTCACCTTATTAGTGTCTCTCTTTGCTGTGGATTCCTCAGTGCGCTGTGCGTGCCGCCATTCATGGACGCATCCTTGTGCTCGATGGTGTGGAGCATGCCGAGCGCAACGTGTTGCCGATTTTAAATAATCTGCTCGAGAACCGTGAAATGCATTTGGAGAACGGCAAGTTCCTAATGGCCCCCGAACGGTACGACAAACTGCTGGAGGTGAACAAGTGAATTCACAGCTGGATCTATAGAATTCTTCAACCAAATTTCGTTCCATCTTTGCAGACTTACACCAAAGAACAATTGGATTCCTGGGGTCTGTTGCGTGTATCTGAAGATTTCCGTGTGATAGCGTTGGGTCTGCCGACGCAGAAATACAAGGGTACACCTTTGGATCCACCACTCAGATCCAGATTTCAGTCGCGGAATGTCACGCATTTTTCGTATGATGTAAACTTTTTATTAATTTACACAACTTCTTCAGTTTCTGCGTTCGATTTATTATCGTAAATTTTAAGGTTTTCAAATACTTATTTTAGGAAATGTTAATTGATTTGGAGAAGATCGCACCGAAAGTTCCTGCAGAAAATCTGAAGAAGCTTCTGTCCTTCGGTCTTGCAGTGCAAGCAGCCGATGCCTCTGCGAATTTACCCGACTTTCCACTCGACAATCTACATTTGGCTGCTCGTATGATGGTAAGAATTTGTCTGGGATTCTGTGCTTAAAACTAGAAGCAAATACAACTGAAATTTCCGTTGTGTAGAGTTCCAATCCTGATATAAGCGTGCACGATGCTATCGAACGCTTGTATCCCTACCAAACCACTCTGAAGAAGGAACACGTTGATCGCGTTAAAACTCTTTTGGATTCTCTAAAAATTAAAAAGAAGCCCAGTAAAGCCATTCGCAGCATTGGAGTACAAAAACAAAGTGATGAAACTCAGAATACTGTGCGATTCATCATAGACGACGTTAGCTTGTTGGTACCAGGTGGACAGCGCCACGTGGACGCTGCTACGAAATCCAGAGGATTCGTAGACTTGGAGCATCAGCGCAATGTGTTGGCGGCAATGATACAAGCTTTTGCCGTGGGCGACATTTGTTTGATTGGTAGACTTGTGCTTGCTTACTCGTCAGTTAAGGATTCCGCTTCTACTTAATCTCTGCTCGCAGGTCAGAAGGGTGTCGGCAAAGCCACGCTCAGCAAGCAACTCCTGCATCTGCTGCACCAATCTGCGGAGCCCGTGGTGCTCTACGAAGACATGACCTCGCGCGATCTGATACAGCAACGTGTCACCACCGTTGAGGGCGACACGGTGTGGCGTGACTCGCCGCTGGTACGCGCCGCAAGGACCGGTGCTGTTGCTGTGCTGAACGGTCTGCATCGCTTGCACAAGAGCACAGCAAGTGTGCTGCAGAGGTTCGTTGACGCTCGCTATAATAGCTCCTTATTCGGGCAATAGATTAGTCGAGTTTCGGTCGATCGGTTAGACAATTAATAGGTTACTCGACTAGTCAGCTAATCTGTCGGTTAAACGAGCGATCGAAAAAGAATCAAATATTTATTCGTAGGCTGATTCATGATCGTGAGCTGCAGCTATGCGATGGCACAACTCTTCTCCGCCACGATCGCTACGATGCTTTGCTTCAGCAGGGACTCACCAAGCTGCAATTGAGCGAAAAAGGCATTTTCAGGATACACGAATCCTTTCGCTTGATTGCATTGGCTGAGCCTCCAAATGCGTCTGCGCCCTCTCACAACTGGCTGACTCCGGAGATGTTGACCTTGTTTCTGTTTCTCGAAGTACGTCCGCTACAGCAGTCGGAGGAATTCGAAATTATGCAAAACCTCTACGGCAACGTAGACAACAGCATTCATGAGGTCATAAAACTCGCGCATATACTGCGCGGCTCAACGGATCCAACGATGCTCAATTTGGCGGGAACGCTGTCTACACGTCAGCTACTGAAGATAGCCAGACGTATGGCTGTCTATCCTCCGCGTTCGGATTCGCTGAACTCAGTGTATGATGTCGTGCAGAATGCATTCCTGGCCAAATTTATGCCCGCTCTGCCACGTGCAGCTCTGGAGAGTGCTGTACAACGAGCTGGAATCAGTAGAGGAGCCTCTGAATCGCGAAGACACGGGAGCAGTGGGCGGAAAATCACCACGGATGGCGACGTGTTAATAATCGGAGACACCAAAATGAAGTTGTTGGCCGCGTCGGAGGACTCGAAAGTGCCCAGCACTCTGTTCTACGATGTGCCACAACACGTTGCTCTGTTGGAGAGGCTTTTGCAGGTACAAACTTGGTGTGAGAGACCCTTTTCTGTCGTCGACCAGACGAAAAATACAATTTTCTCATTAAATTTCTCCCCCCACCCCTCCTCGTTAGGACTTTCTTATTGGCGATCATTTGCTGTTGGTGGGCAATCAAGGTGTGGGCAAGAATAAACTCATCGATAAGTTGCTTCAGCTGATGCAGAAGCCACGCGAGTATCTGCAACTTCATCGCGACACCACCGTGCAGAGTTTAACGGTTCAGACATCATTACGCGATGGCCACGTCGTGTACGAAGACAGTCCGTTGGTGAGAGCTGTCAAAAGTGGCCACGTGCTCGTCGTAGACGAGGCTGATAAGGCTCCGGTGAATGTCACATGCATCCTACGCAGCCTCGTCGAAGACGGCGAGATGATGCTGTCCGATGGCCGCAAGATCGTGCCTGCCGGCGAGGCTACAAGGGCACGCAGGGAGCAGCCAGCACAGGAAGTCATTGAAACACATCCCGACTTCCGCCTCATTGTGTTGGCCAACCGTCCCGGCTTCCCTTTCCTCGGCAACGATTTCTTCGCCTCACTGGGCGACGTGTTCAGCTGCCATGCCATCGACAATCCTTCGCCCGAGTCGGAGATCTTCCTCCTGCAGCAGTACGGTCCTTCGGTGCCGCGCCACATTCTCGCCACTTTGGTGAACGCTTTCGGCGAACTGCGCAGCATGGCTGACGAAGGCCTCCTTAACTACCCGTACTCCACGCGCGAGGTGGTGAACATCGTGAAGCATCTGGAGAAGTTCCCTCACGAGGACATGTCGGAGCTGGTGGGCAACGTGCTGGACTTCGACCGCTATTCGCCAGAGGCCTTGGAGCAGGTGACGCAGGTGCTGGCCAAACACGGTTTGCCCATTGCTGCCTACGCTAAGAACGAACTCTACGCTCTGCGGAAGAGCAGGGAAATGCAATTAACGGTTGAGCGCAGGAGTGGCTTGGGAGTTTCGGGTTTGTCTTGCGAAAACCTCTTTACTCTAGAAACGGATGACAAAACAACTCATCAAATAATGCTATGATCTCTTCGAACAGGTCCCAAGTATGGCAAAGTAGATCCCAAGAATGAACCGCACGTTGGCGGCAACACTTGGGCTGGTGGTACCGGCGGTCGCGACACGGCTGGCTTGGGTGGTAAAGGCGGGCCGTTCCGTCTGGATGCTGGTCACAAAGTGCATCAACTCTCGGACGAGGAAAAGAATGACATTCCAGAGGAAGTAAAGCGAGCGGCGCGTGAAATGAATCGCAAGGCATTCGAAGACAAGCTGAGGGAGATTCGCATGTCGGCTCACGATCACAAGCTGTACGCTCAGTTTAGCGAGCCGATACGTAAGCAGGTGCAGCAGCTGAAGGCTGTCCTCGACGCTATGCAGACCAAGAGTCAGGAGCGTCAGTGGCAAAAGTACCAGACGCACGGCGAGTTGGACGACACACGACTGATTGAAGGCATCACAGGCGAGAAGAACGTCTATCGTCGACGCACCGAGTCCAGTCCGTGGGCGGATCACGCGCAGGAGAAGCCAAACCGGCTGAAGCTGCTGGTAGATGTGTCGGGCTCCATGTACAGGTTAGCGGGTTCTCCGACTTCCAACTGCAAACGCCGATTCACTGCACTCCCCCCTTCATCGCAAACAGATTCAATGGGTACGATGGCCGCTTGGATCGTGAATTGGAAGCTGTTGTCATGGTGATGGAGGCGTTCGAGGGCTACGAGAAGAAGATCGTCTACGATATTGTCGGCCATAGCGGCGAGGGTTCGAAAGTACCGTTCGTTTGCGCCGGCAGCCCTCCGAAGACGGACAAGGAACGCTTCCAAACCATACGCATGATGCACGCCCACTCGCAGTTCTGCTGGTCGGGCGACAGCACGCTGCGAGCCACCAAGGAGGCCATTGACGCACTCAGCGACGAAGACTACGATAGCGCGTTCCTAGTGGTGCTGAGTGATGCCAACCTCTCGCGATATGGCATTCGGCCGAGGGATTTCGGTGCAGCTCTCATGAAGGGAGAACCAAAGGTCAAGGGGCACGTTATTTTCATCGGCAGCTTGGCGGAACAAGCGGAGGAGTGAGTTTTTCAGATGATGGTGCGTGCAGGGAGTCTTAACTTCGTGCTATTTTCCCCTCATGACAGAGTCAACGCTCAAATGCCTGCTGGACACAGTTATATCTGCATGGACTCAACCGGTTTGCCGCAGATTCTGAAGCAGATCTTCACCTCCTCGTTGCTGTGATGGCGCGATACCTCGTTGAGAACAGTAGAGGATTCGCAGTTAGCTCTGTGAAGTGAAAAGTGTTTAGAGAATGTTTACAAATAGAATTGTGAGTATTTACGTTTCGTCACTTGCACTGAAGTAATTGAATGCAGATTTTCAAAAGACAATCCTAAAGAAGCCAAATGTGCTGGAAACCTCTGCCTCAAATCCATGGATCCAGACTGCATTCCAACCTAAAGGAAACCATTTTCAGGGAATTCTCTGGTTCCCTTCCCTCGGTCCACTCCAAACGTCTTCCAGCCCTTCAGCGCAGACAGCCGAGAGCGAATTCATTGATTTCAGAATGTCGCTCAAGAGCTGACAAAGTCAATTTCCATTTTTATTAGCAGTTTTCAACTGATTTGTTACATTTTTTAATATACTGTATATTACGACAAACGCTATGTGAGATTATTGGTATAATTTGCTAATTTTTTTTACTTCTTGTTGACATTTTTCGTAACATTAACGTTTAGCGTTTCTTGTCCAGAAAGTTCAGCTTTTGGCCTAAGTTTACTCTTAATACTAGTCACAGTTATGTTGTTAATAACGTAATAGATTTTGTTATACTTTGAAGTCTTAAAACTACACTAAACACATGCAGACACACAACACATACACACTGAAACACAGTAAATAAACTAAAAACAATGAAATCCGAGCAGTAAATACGCGTATCTAATTTCGCGAAAATGTAGAATGCAAAATCTCTTTGGAAGCAGCTACTGTTGACTTTCTCCGATCGCTACGTGTTTTGCAACTCAGGCGCTGCCACCACCACCCACTCCTCAGGATCAGCAAGCAGCTGACTTTGCGCCGAGCAGCTGCTGCCTTCGCTCGATGATTGCGGCGTACTGTTGCTTCCCGCAGCGGTTGCAGGCTGTTGTTGCTGCTGCTGCTGTTGCTGCTGCTGCTGTGTTGTATGTATTTTCTCCAGCTGCTGCTTCAAATGATTGTACAGATCGAGTAGCTCTTCCTGCAAAGAGCATTTCAATTTAATTTCTCTCTTCTTTTTTCACCCTCAACTTCCGCTGCAAACCTTTTCGTTCATTTTCTTCAGCAGCTCTTGTTTCTCTTGTCGTTCCACGGGATCCATTTGCGCCAGAAGCTTCTCTTTCAGATCCTGCGCGTAGTACAGCTTCGTGTCCACCTGCAGATACTCCTTGGCCAGTCGACGATGCTCTTCGTAGATTTCCTGCGACTGCGGATTGTCCGGCAGCGGCTGCTCTGGCTGTAGTTCGGGGTCGAGTATCTCATGCAGTGACTGATCTGGACCATCGTTCTCAGAGTCATCGGTGTCGTTGTCGTCGATGCTTTTGTTGTTGACACTGCTGCTGCTGTTGTTGTTGTTGTTGCTGCCACTGCTACTGCTAAACGCCTGTGGCAGTATCGGCTTGGCGTCCGTAACCGTGAGACGCTCCTTGCCATCGCTTTTGGCTGCAACGAGAAGAGAGAAGTTGTAGTTTTTATGTTTTTAGTAAAATTCTCGATTAAAGAAGGACGGAAAGTGCGAAAGTTTAAAGACTCGGATGGCCTTTTGTAGATGCGTACTGTAGATAATCCAGCAGCTGTGAAGATCAGTTTGTTTGGAGGAGATTAAAGTCGTTGCATCACACATGATGTTGTATCGACTCTCTTCTAATTTTATTATGTTTTAAGTAGTTTTCGCAATCTGTTTTTGGTTTTGTACGTATTAAAGTTCGATCAACGAACAATTGATCAACAGAGAATTTTAGAATTAATGAGATTCTTTGTTTTTCCACTTTACAGCATCACCAACGCAACAGAAACACGCAGCATTCAACACATCAAACAGTCATAAATAAGCCGAAAATTTATCTTAACTTGCGATAAACTAAATTTTGCATTGTTTTTGTTATCAAACCGATTTGAAGCGTTTATTTATGTCGCTTCGATTTGAAAGCGACAACTTCGACGATTAATTAAATCTGCTTTCAATGCGTGTAAATAGTTGCGTTCCGTTCATAACTACCGTTGGCAGACGTTTCAGTGACTACAATTATGTAAATTCTTCTTCTACAACAATAAATGCAATTTGTTTGTTGTATTTGCTAAACTTAGCCACCATACTTTCATCAATATTTATAAACACAACAACAAACAACAGGCACAACGCGGCGGCCAGTCACTGAATTTGCATACAAAACCAACAACACAACAGCAACAGAAACTAATAAATCTTTGACAAATTGGCTTGGCTCGTGCGATGTATCGTGTGCTGCTGCTGCGGCCGCGGCGCGAATCCAACAGATACTGTTAGAAAAGACACGAGAAAGCAGTTCGCGCATAAACAGGACAGCGTTCGAAAATCGACTGAATCGCCTTCTCTCACCCAGAGGCCGGGCAACGCTGTAAGACGCTCCGGCAACGTGAGCGGTGAGTGAGAGTTCTAAACGCAGAGCAAGAACGAGAGAGGAGAGGAGAGGCGAGGCGAGTCTCCGAGGCAGAGAGCTGTGGCAACATTCGAGCTCTTATCGACTGCATGAGCACGAATCTTTCGAGGTAGTTTTTGGCAATCATTTCTTCACCCAACACATTGCACACTTATTTCACTTGGATAAGCCGGGAACAGTGGAGCGGGATCATGAGGAATTCCATTTCAGCAAGTTTGAAATTCTACATCAACGTACGATTGCAGCTTTATAGAATCAAATTGTGCCGGAGGCCCGAGCGGTCAGTTGTGACCGACTGAAAGTACGTTGAAGTTTCAATAATTTCAATTCCATGTGAAATAATCTGAAGAAGCTATTGGAAAATCCTCAAATCATATAAAAGTTATCTGCAGTACGTGTGTAGAGTTCTGGAAATCTAAAACGCGCTGCAGAATTTTCTAAAGCGATTCTTAAAATTAGAAAATACTTCTAAAAAGGTAAGAATATCTTAAGAAAAGCTTTCGCACAGCTAGTATATTATTATTAAATTTAGTAATTGAAGCTCAATAGCCGATACAATAAAAAGTGGGCGTGTCCCTTGCTCGATTGCGATCGTGTTGCGCATAATAAAGAAAACGAATACACGACATCTAACAACTAAATTCGGTGACTGTACCTCCCTCAATCACCGCGACGACTCTTTATGATGTTTTTCATCAGAAAATTGCTATATCGGGCTCAGAATTTTGCTATATACAAGTGGGCGTGTCCTTCGTCCGATTCCGCCCATTTGTGATAGATTGTATTTTCTTTTTATGTGATGTCTTATCAAAAACATTCGATGGCTATTTTTATGATGTTTTAATCAAGAGGTAATGATTTTGTTATATGAAAAGTGGGCGTGTCTTCGGGTCGATGCGGTTCATTTTCAATAGTGAAGTAACAGAAGTGTTTGTGGATTAGGGCGACAAAATTCCATCAAATCGCGTATCGCGTTCTCCACTTATCGTGTGAAGGGACGAAGAGACGGACATTTCGGAAATAATTCCGGAGATGACGTCGATCAAGAATATACGCGCCCTCCTTCTACAAGTTGGACCCCCTCGCCGTGTAAAAATACATCATACTCGACGCTTTTTATGTATATACGCGGGTTCGCACCGTGTCTCCCCCCAAGACCACACAAGACCGATTTCCATCCACTCTCAACTCAAACTCGACGCACTAATTGCGAGCAAATGCGGACGAGGTGTGGGCGGAAGTGGTCAATGGGGCGTAGCGTTCCACAGAAACGAAATGTAGAAATATATCTGGAGAGCCATTCATCAGAAATGCCGACCTCGAACAGCACTGAGATGCAGTAAAAATGCCCGATATCGTTTTCGAATCGAGGAACGCTCATTAAATTTGAAATCGATGTGTTTTTAATTTGCTAGCATGCATTTCCGTCGAAACAACGATTGCATCCGCGCGCAAAGACTTTTCGATTAGCTTCTGCTTTCACGGCTAATGAATTTTAAATTGTCCGTGAATAACTTCAACAATTATTCAAAATCTTGATAATAAAAATACGCAAATCACAGCTGACCAATAAAATTCTGGGAATCAAAACTGCGCAACTTTATTGGCCAACTATAACTGGAAGTAACTGCAGTGAGAAACGTTCTTGCGCTGTTTAGCATTTCCTGGAATGTCTCAAATGTATTCCGAGGCTTGTCAGTGGTAGCAATGACGACACATCATTCGAGCAATCATCTGCTTTTATTTTCTCATTGTTATTATTAGTGTATTTTATGGCTAAGTTTTTAAAACATCAAGCTATTTATGATCGACGCTTGCGAAACTTGCAACAGGTGTATGCATCTCGAGCCGTTCGTATCTTTGCGGGGATCTCCCGACTAAAAATTAATAAATTATCCACTTTAAACATACAAATACGTGCTCAGCGCTCAGGAAGGAAAAGAAAAGAGCAAAATAAATGATTATTTGGCGCTTTATCAACGCTGCGGAAAAAAATTCGTTCATTTTTTGATGATCACGAATTTTCAACACTCATCGCATCGAGCGAATCGCGTCGCTCGAGTTTGTTTTGCTCGTGCAATTCAGTGGATGTCCGTCTGCCGCGCAGCTTCTTTGTTTCTATAAAGTAAATATTTTGCTTGAATTGGGAATAAAAAACATATCTAGCGGATGAGTCACTCGGAGCGGACGGCAACAACAACAAGGGGATCGATATGATCGGCAACAAAAGAGGATGCGATTTTATGTAGAGCAATTAATTTATTTTAAAAATTACTTTGCAAACGATTCCGTATCGTTTGTTTGTTTTGATTTCTTTCGTGGGGTGTGGGGGGCGGGGTAGTAACAAATTTCCAAATTTCCGTAGAAATGTAATTAGAAAATAAGAAAAATTGGAAAAAGAAGAATCGAAGAAAAAACAAATTCAGCTGGAAATATACAAACTTTCGTAAACTGAAATTGATTGCTGATCGAACTGCGATGGAATAAATAATTCCAAATCTTTAGTACTGGTAAATTCTGCTGCTGCTTTAATACTTTTGGTTCTGCGCAAATGGTAATGAAAATGTCATTAAATAGAGCTTGAAATTGCAAGCAATCAAAGCAGCATTCAGAGCGGCGCCCACACTCGATCGGCAAATATTTCAGCAGTTAATCACTCGCTCCACGCAGAATCACTTCTAAAAGAGGAGAAGCTTCATATTTCCATGCATTCCTTATTATTACTCAAGCAGATTTCAGTTTTTCTCCTTTCAATTCCAATGCAACGAATTGCAAAAACCACGAGGAGAGCGATGAAATGCATCCTCTTTGCCAGTCGGAGACGACAAACGAGGTGCAACGTAATAAATAAGACTCGAAAAAGATTTGACGGGCTAATAAAAGATTTGAATAGCAGCAAACTGTGTAGAACGAAATCATTAGCTGCTGAAAAATTGCCTCTTGTTATTACAGACAGTAACGAGAATGAGAAAAACTAATTTGATTTCTAATTCGAGGCAACCGACCATCTGATGAGGAAATCAAAACAGGCAAACGGAGAATCTCGAACTTTTGCGATTGTTTAATTTAGAAATTTACAGCAAATGGGATATAAAATTTGTTATTGTCTTTACAAGATCAATATTTTGCACCATTTTTATGTGTGTAATTTAATAAATTACAACGAAAAGTTCGCTGAAATGGCAATATTTTACTGACTCAAATGCCAACTTCGGCCTTTAGATCATCGGCTTGAAATCATCACGATCTTCACGTCCAAATGTTTTGATGGCTTCTGTTTCTGATTTAGTTTTTCTTTCTTTACATTTCATTAAATACACGTTTTTCCAAACGTAACACAAAACATTATTTTGCACTTAAGCAAAAGTGGTTTCCAGAGTTAATTTCGTGTGTCCTTCTTCGTCGAAATCTTCACGCTTAAAAACTAGAAAATAGTTTTATTGTGTTAACTAATTAGCGTCATAAATCTCAGGCCAGCCTTCAGATGCACAGGCATCGCTAATGAAACGAAGCGTAAAGTGTTTAGAAAGATTCTAATAAATTTGACAAAATCCAAATATGTCACGTTTCACAGGGAAGTGCAATCCGAAGATATAAAAATAACAACAAATCTGCAAAATCTGAACGCAAGCACTCGCGTTATTTCGAGCACAATCGCATTTAAAAGCAGCGAAGAGGAAAATCAAGAAAAGAAGTGAAATTTAGAATGAGTTCAGCGAAACGTTCAATTTAATGGATGAGGAAAATGTGTGCGCTGACTGGCTGGCTGGCTGTTCGTCCGAACACTGAAGCTGTCTGCAGAGGTGGTGCTGACTCATCGGCATCGTGAAAAATTAACTCAGAAGATTTGCATCATATATTTTGAATTTATTTCGGATGTTTTTTAAAGGTTGGATTTTAAATGGGTTTCGAAATTGCTACGCCAAAATTACTACTTGATATTAAATAAATTAAAATTATGGTGGGGTGAATACTGTTTAGTTCGGATTAGAACAGCTAATGAGCGACTTAATGTCTCCGCAGCAGTATTGAAATCTGTTCCATCTTAGATAGCAGATTGCTTTCGAATTCCAATCGGTGTGAATGACCGTATCGTAGCGTAACGCGGTGATTCAAATAGGCTGTGAGGCTTTCGTTTTTTATTTGGCTGAAAATGTTTTGTTTAAATTTAAAATAATGGATTTTGTTCCGCGGACTCGCTGGTAAACAAAGAGCGTGAATATCTGTCGAATATTTTATAAACAGCACGGAATATCTAGTCGATTTTCAGAAATTGGAAAGATTTCATTCAACTTAGACGCAATTATGTAAACGACGTCGCATTTGTCGTGTCGCATTGGCCGTATCACGCTAGACACAGCGTTGCGATTATTCAAAACACGAGATCAGACCAAGAAACAGTAGGTTTTCCTCGATTTAATGGGGAATTTCCTTGTGATTATAGCATTTACTCGTAGACAAAGCCTAACGACTGTCGCATTTGTCGTGTCGCATTGACCGTATCACGTTAGACACAGCGTTGCGATTATTCAAAACACGAGATCAGACCACGAAACAGAAGGTTTTCCTCGAGTTAATGGGGAATTTCCTTGTGATTGTCGTATTTACTCGTAGTCACAGCTTAACAACTGTCGCATTCGTCGTGTCGCATTTGCCGCATCACGCTAGACACAGCGTTACGATTACTCAGAACACAAAACCGTACCAACCAACAGGTGGATCCACCATTTTCAATTTTGTTCTGCCCATAAATGAGATTCAGTGATACATTTTTCGTGTATTCACGTAAGCAATGTTATCGCGTTCTTGTTGTCGCTGTTGTTGTTGATCCACAATTAAAGTTCATGCGATGAATTGTGAATCACTTTTGGGAATTTTAATCTCGCACAGAGATGCAACTGTTGGCAGCCACCGAAATAACGGCTATCGCGGCACATCTTGCGGCAGAAAGCAAACCAGCGAACAGGTCGGTGCAAATGGAATGCATTAATTACGAAAAGCGTCCCCTCACTTCAGCCGAAACAAATGGCAATTTTTCATTTTGCAGAAATATCAACACCGATTCTATTTTGAAAAGTTAAAAACGGCATCAGCGAAGGCAACACGAACATCGTTGGTGCGAACAACGTTGCGTGGTGCTCTTCCTTGAGGAAAGTGCGTCGTCGTCGCTGTAGCGAGCCGAGCTGATGATGAATCAGTTGGTGCGAACTGAAGTCGGTCGGTCGACGTTGCGCCGTCCAAGCAGCCGTTTTTTGTCGTAATTAAATATTCAACATTATTGCGAACACTACGTGTGTTAAATAAAACGATTTGTTTTGATTCTGTTACATTCTCTAAGTTTTCTTTTCGTTTGGCTGCAACTTTTGGTTTGAAGGCAACGAGAAGTAATGAAAAAACATGTACGAAATGTGAAAAGATTTCATATTTCAACACTCAGCAGCGCAATTACGAGCAAAATGCCCTCGTTCAGTGTTGGGAGGAAAGCAGCATCAATAAATCTTGTGGAGCCTCTTCAACTGCGCCCGGTCCACGCACCCGGCGGATCTCGTCGCCAGTGCGTCGAGCGAGCAATTCCGTCCGCGCTTGCAGAGCGCTTGTGTGACTCATCGCCACTCTGGGTGAAGACTACCCACCACCACCACCACCCGGCTGCGTCGAGTGCACAGCCAGCCACTCGCTAATGATGCCACTAATGTGTACCCGCTGTTGGCAGCTGCCTACTTCAACTATTCAAAACTGAATTCTTTTTTAAAAGCTATAAAAAATAATTTCTTGACGTGTTCGTTATTGTAAATTTATTTCTTCTTCTCTGCGCATTTTTCTTTATTTTTGTTTTAACGAAAGCAAAAATCACGGATTTTAATGTTCCGTAATTTTTTTTTTTACACTGGCACAAATTTTTAGTTTTTTATTTGGAGAATAAATAGAGATATTTTTTAGAAGACTGTGAAGATACAGCAAGGAGGATTGTTTAGTGTAGAACGATAGGAAAAGGAATGATTTTCTCGGAAACTATTTTTTATTACGTATAATAAAGAATGTACAAAACATTAAACATAAACTTTTCGATATACATAATCTTTGATGTTGAAAATATAGCAAATTCATCTCACAATCCGGCCTTCCCTGTCATCTCGTCCTCATTGGACACCTCAGAAGAAATTTCTTGTTTCTATACAAGTTCCACTCCCCATCCGCCATCTGCAATTGCAGACGATCCTCTGGAAGATCCTCGATAACACATTGACTGCAATCCGGAGCATTTGCGACCATATGTATGAATGGCCCTTAAATAGGCCAGCTTTCGCGATTCACCAGGATATCTTGACATGTGGTCGCTAAGCACTAAATCACCTTCATTGTATTGATATGGAGGTTGATATCGTTCGCAGCCGTAAGTTGTTGACAGTTTGCATCAATCAACTCTTCTCCACTGCGATCATCACGCTGGGGTAATTATATAGTACATTCATCGACATCCATTTCCCGATAAAGTCGATCTTCCCGATAATAATACAGTCTTGTTTGACTTGTCTTTGCTGCTGATTACTCTTGCTGTACAATATCTTTGAAATTATCTCCAAGTTTAGGGTTTTGTATCTGCACAGATATGATACAGTCGTCCCTACAGCTTCATAAAGTAGTCACGGTGCTCACATCTGCTGGTGGGAGTGTCGGTGCTACACTTATATCGTCAACATTAGGTTGCCTTGGCGATGAAAGCAATCAAAATAAAACTCCAGCAGCTTTAACCACCATCACACAATATTATATTATTATTAGATATTAGATACTGTGACACCTCCTACTCATAACTAGACTATCGGCTTTCTGCTTCGCTGCACTCCCAACTAAAGTAAAAAACTAGCTGCCTACTTTTTTGTAATTATTGTAGTCGTACGCTCGAGGTCACAAGGAATTATCATTCATGTGAACTTCATGTTTAGCATTAGCGTTGAAAAGAGCCAAAACAGACTTACGATTGATCGTCATCTTAGATCAGAAGGGCTCAGAATGCTCCACTCTCCAGTCGACCGTCTGATCCTTCTTAATCATTTTTAGCAATGATTAAATTCCTTCCGTTTTTTTCGTAAATTCCTTCCCTTCCTTACTTCATATTCATAACTATATCTTGACGATATATAAGCCGTCTTATGCTGCTGACGATCCACAATCCACTTCTCTTTGAAATGTGATCAATCGACATTGAGAACTCTACAATCGACACGCATTCTGCTCTTCCCATTAGTTATGGCGACAAGCAATACCCACGCAGCACGAGATGAGCGCGTGCGAATGATTCTGTGGTTTAGAAGATTACTAATAACTCCGACAGCTATCTCGGCGGGAAAATGGTAGTTAACATCCTTGAGATTGGAACCACGATCTTTGCCAGCTTTGGGACTCACTGTTGACTCATGTGTACGTAAAAAAGAGGTCTAACATTGTGGATATATTTTCTGAATGATGCTAACAATTCGTTGATGCCTGACATGGTGGCATCATTCAATGCCCTGCTTATATATGACTTGACGGAGTAGTCATCCAGCGTTCCCTTTCGTCCTGTCCCCGTGGACAGCTTTGCATTTAAAGTAGTGGCTGCTGTGTTCATGTAGATGTTAAACGCTCCCGCCAGTCTAGTTGTATATGAAATGGTGACTGTCATGTTAACCAACTTGTTGAATATTTCCTAGATCATTCTTTAATACTATTGTAGATACGATATCCTTTAATATGTTCATTTAGTCCATCGAAACTCTTTCTCAATCACATATTCTTGCGGCTCCATCTCTTCCATCAATACTGATACTCTGTGTCTTGGTACCCGATACTTGCGAATTATTTGCCCGAGGTTATGGTTTCTGTTGGCTGACCTTCAATACACTGATCTTCATCATTTCCTGACCTTTAATTCACTGATCTTCACCATGCCGAGTACAATTTCTTACTCGTATTTCAAATCCGTCTCACACTTCGAGTTTGCAAAACGAAAGGAATGAAACATTTATGAAACATCGCGCAAATATATGAAACCCCATAGGTTCTTAAAAATTTAGATTATACACTGTTACACTCTCGCAATAGTTTAGTCTCCAAAAAGCACTGAGATGTTATTAAACAGATTTCAAAGTTTTCATGTTTCGAATACAATTCAATAAACGTTTCCGAGAACAGAAAGACAGGATTTCGATCCTTTTCATTATCATTTCATTCACCAATGATTGTAAATTTTGTAGTTTCATTGTTTCTCAGTTTTTACTTAAATTAACTTTCAATTTAGATATGTATATTATTTCCAATAAGTATATTATTTCCTATTGTATATTATTTAGATATAGAAACATCATTCATTCATTCAGATACGACTAATTCTTCGATATGGATAACATCTACGCAATATCGATTAATAACAAATATTAGCTAACTATAATCAGGCAGATGATCAGAATAGACAGGCGAAAACAATTACGTTCAAGTAATGCAGAGGCCCAGTAGCAATTACATTAAAAGAAAAACACCTTTAATTTACCCATGATTTCAACTTTTTGAGAAAAGTTCGAATGGGTGCAATGATGCAACATCCAGAGGCACTAAAATCGGGCGAGGACTGTTAGAGGTTGGAAAACTTTTTTCAGTTTTGCACACTCGTGAATTTATCGCATTAATTTTGCATCTCAATTATAACGCTTTGATTGTCGCTTCTGTCACCGATCACTGACGATATGCACGCGATCACTAAAACACACACCCTTCCGATCCCTTCCTGAAGGGAATTGCGGAGCGACAGAAATAAGAAATGAACGCTGAACGCGACGACCCGTAGAAGAAGTCCCGACGACGACGTTTAATGCTTATAATTACAAATCAAAAATTTTAATTGATATCAATGCGCACCCAATGCTGGCTGCAAACTGAGCGCGTCGACGAAAATGACAAAACATTCAGCAGCAGCAGCAGCAACGAAAAGTTGCACAGCGAAAGTTCTAAATAATGGCATTTTTTCATCGGCGCGGTGAGGAAACAAGCAGGCGAGGAGGGTTAGATTGCCAGTTGTATTTTAATTGACATGCGGCTGCGAATTTAAAAGCGCAACAATTGAATCGAAGAAATACAGCGAGAGACAAGATGACAAGCACGGCATGGGAGACTCGTTGCACTGAGTTTTTGGGGTACCCGTTGGATGATGTGGCCACGATGAGTTTCTGCCAGCAGCCTTGGGGATGCAGCAGGGGTGTGAGCTTTGTCACTTAGTTTGACGAGTCGTGTGATCGTGCAACACGACATGATTCACTTTCACAAAACATCGGGAATACGCACCGTCACACTGCCTGTCGGATGAGTAATAAGAGAAAATTCTAAAACGCTTTCGTAAATAATTTATGCAATTCTATGTCATGCATTGATTCGAAATTTTCAGCTCATTAAATCAAATGCGCGCGTTCCTCGTGCGCTTCATTGCAGTTCATTTGATGATCGAGTCACTGCGTTGAGCACTCAATTTGGCACTGATTCACGGTTGCCGCTGCAGTTTAACGCATTAGTTATCATTAATTATTACTAAATTTGTATGGATGCCATAAACGGCGACGGGTGGGGCTGCGATTAGGGGGCTTCTGAGGAGGAATCCCTCGGAATAGGCGTGACTACATTTCAGACAAAACTATAAATTATAAATAAACATAAAATAGCTCAAGTTATTTCTATTGGTTTGTATTCATTTTTATGATCTAAGTAGATTCTTAAGTATGATTCTAATTTTTATGAGAATTTGGAGTAAGTTCAACAAATAAAAAGTAGATTTTAACACTTGAATTTTGAGCTATTTTTGAGTTACTTCATTCGTTTATTGTTACGAGTACTTTGAAATAATTTCATTTGCAATCCTTGGATAAAAAGCTAAAGCTAATCTGATTTTATTAAAATTTGAGTCAACTACTTTTTTGTTTTTAAATAGTCTTAATATAAACCATTTGGAGCGCTATAAAAACTGAATGACATCATTTCAATTATCAAAATTAGTCAACACAAATTTTTGTTAAACGTCCACAAATTTCTCCGAAATCATATGCGGCGACAAGGCTTTGATTTTCTTTTAAAATCTGAGACTGCATGTCTATCCGCATCGCACATTAATACAATAGTATTTTTAAAAACCAGATCGCTGCACAGACACTACAGCTTATATACCCGGTCTCACCCGGGAATCCTTGAATTAATTTGAAAAGGGCACCACGTCTCACAAGTTTCCTTGCTGCATAGAGGAGGAGGAGGACTAACGGAAGTTTTCATGCAAAACCTACAGGAACATCAAATGCAGGAACCGAAGACCCAATTAGGCGTAAGATTCTACAAGAGGTACGTTGGCGACATTATTGTATTAATAGGAAATAATGAAGAACAAGTTTTAGAACTCCTCAGCAGGCAACACAAGTACATGAAGTTCACAGTGAAGAGAGAAAAAGAAGGAAGAATGAACTATGCGCAGGATGAAGACAAGATCCAGAGAACATATCAGGGACTATGAGAGGAAGATACACACACATGCGGAAAACAGTTAAGGTGCTACACATTCAACACAAAGCAACACGCCTGAACGTACTAGAGAATATGGAAATATACAAACAAAAAACGCACTTGACGCATGACTAATAAATAAACAAACACTACTTGGACACAATATTTCAGCTATTAAAGTTAAAACATGTACGAACTCACCTGAACGAAAAAGGTACTGAAGATTCGTTCTAAATAACATCAAGTGCAGTAAAAGTTCTTTAATAACGTTTTTAATTTTTACCATGCCCATTCCTGCCCTTGGGGTGCATATAAGCTAAGGAACGGGTCCTACCAGATATCAGGACTTGACGACACATGGTTTCGCGTGTAGTAGGAAGCTTTCAAAATTTCGTTTGTTTTGAGATGCCCTTTTCACCTTTCCGCCCGTATCTTTTTAAATATAAAGACTACGACACACGGTTATCAAGATATGAAGCTTCCTGAATAAGATTTCATCCGTGCGGGATATCATGCTCATTTGAATCGCGCCCACACCTTGTCAGAAAATTCCTAGCAGCCATCTATGCCTATGCACAATATTTCATGGTTGTTTCTAATATAGATTTTGAGTAAGAGTTTTAAATCTTTGCCACGCCCATTTCTTGACCTTACGGGCGGAAAATCCCACAAAATATGTTCTTAGTGCACCCACAGGCTGTGGAAGAAGTCATACCAAATATCAAGGCTCTACGCCAAATGTCCCCTAAATTGGGGAATTCGTTCCCTAAAAAACCGAAACAACGGTTCCACAAAATTACATTCTGTGGTTATGCTCAAAATTACCTATCTGCTTCCAGCAGTTTTTTTAGCAATAATGTTTTAAGTATTGACACGCCCATTTTTCCACTTAGGGTGCACACAGACTATAGAATGAGTCGTACCAAATATCAGGACTCTACGACACATGGTTCCCCAGATATGAAGCTTTCAAAATTTCGTTTGTAAACGAAATGCCACGCCCTCTTGACTTTTCCCCACTACGGATGGAACATACCGAAGTACCTTTTTAGTGTGCCCATAGGCTATGGAATGTGTCGTTCCAAATATCAAGATTATACGACACACGGTTATACAGATGATGCTGTTAAGATTTCGTTTGTATGAGAGATGCCACTCCCACCTATCCAATCCAGCTGACACCTTCCTAGAAATGTTCTAGTAGTAGTCTAAGCATATGCTCAAAATGTCATTGTTGATCCTAGCAGAAGTTTTTAGTAATGGCGTTATTATTCGCGTCACACCCACTTTTTTCTTGAGCGATGGAAGATTACAAATTCCCATTTTTAGCGCACATAAAGCCTAAGGAAGGGTCAAAGGCTTAATAAAAATACGAACTTGTAACATGGTATAATAGTACGGATAAGTAGGAACTACATAAGAACAAAATATTTCATATAAATACGAAATAGAGATAACAATATATAGAAATACGATAACACAGTTGCTACAAAATGGTTTTAGACCACATAATGCGGGGGAAGGGAAAGTTTGTGAACTTAACACTCTAACGAAGCTGAGTCGTCGCGCGGACGAATAAACAATTCGAGTGAAAATGAAATGTGAAGGGTGAGAAAAGCAACAATATTAAGTTGAGAATAAGTAAGAATAGATTAAGTATATGTCATGCATATTGTCATTATATTTATTATAAAGAAAAGAATGGGCTTACGTTGGATATATAAAATCGAAGTGATCCAAAATAAAGAGCAGAAATTAACCAACAGTCAAAACTAATCGGTTTTTAAATTCTCTTGCCAGTTAGCGGCAATAAATCCTTGTAACTCGAAGAGTGCCAGACGAACGCTAAGACATCTTCGACTGTCCAGCGGTGTTCCACGCCGGACAGCATATTAGGTCGACCCGTTATTCCTGAGAGGTCTTTTCACCTAATTCGATGTTGTTTGAAAAGGGTTTTAGCATAATATAACAACTCTACGACACATAGCTATCCAGAAAACGATGTTAACTTTGGTATGGGAGAAGTTTAACTTAGTATGTCCATGCACAAAGTTTTATGATTACTCCCAACGTTTGTTTAGCAGTAGCATTTTCAATTCTTGTCACATCCATTTTTTGCCTTTAAGGGTGTACAGCTTGCACTTTATGGAAGAAGTTGTACCAAATATCAAGACTCTGCGACACATGGTTTTCAGATATGGAGCTCTCAAAATTTCGTATGCATGTGAAATGCAACGCCCTCTTAAACAAATTTGAAGTAATTTATGTACAGAACTTTGTAGGCAGTGGTGCGCTAGTGCGAGATTTTTTGATATAAGAGTGATATCAATCTCGGTACTCGCTTCGACTGAAAATTACTGATCTCGACTACCGCCTCAAATTCAAATCGAGAAGAATATATCAATAGTGGCACTCGTTTGAAAATTATTGTTCTCCTCTGGACTAAGAAAAGCTGTCTTGACCTTGATTCTCGCTCTACTAGAAAAGGCTGACGGGATAATAATCTCAAATTCGAAACGAGAATGTCAATATCGACACTTATCTCAACAAAAAATTGTCTCGACCTAGTTTTTGTCCCGACTAAAATAGCTGTCTAG
Organism: Sicus ferrugineus; assembly: GCA_922984085.1. Taxonomy (NCBI): domain Eukaryota; kingdom Metazoa; phylum Arthropoda; class Insecta; order Diptera; family Conopidae; genus Sicus; species Sicus ferrugineus. Next base: position 27,315,073 of record OV277351.1, read on the forward strand.
GTCTCGGCAAAATAAGGTGATTCGACCAGTGAATAGAACGATTTAAAAACAGGTCATATTTACAATCCGCAACTTGTCCCGGATGTCCTGCTCTCGCTGGTAGAATATACCTAAATGGTTTTAGAGCACACAGAGGCTATGGAAGGAGTCGTACCAATTATCAAGACTCTACGACACATGGATCCTCAGATGGGGATTTTAAAATTGTGTTTATATTAGGACCTTCTTGACGTACAAACCTTCATGGTTGTACTTTTTTGTATTTTTTGAGCAATAGCGTTTGTAATTCTCTCCACGTCCATATCGCGTTCTTAAGGGAAACCGTTTTAAATGCGCACAGAAGCTATAGGAGTCGTACCAAAATTATCAAGGCTCTACGACACATGCTTTTCTAATTAAGAGCATTTTAGAATTCCGTTCGTATCCGACATGCCACGCCCTCATGACGGATCTAGCCAACTATTTGTCAGAAAAATTATAAACCCGTACACAAAATTGCATGATTGTTAACCTAGTTCTTCAGACTTTTTTAATTCCTACCACGACCATTTCTCGCCCTTAGGGGTGGAGTATCCCGAAATTCCCTCCTAATGAGCACATTGGTTCGGGAGGAAGTCGTACCAAATATCAAGACTATACGACGCATGTTTCCTCAAGTGTGACGTTTTGAAATATCGTGTGTACGGAAGATGTCACGCCCCCGAGGACAAATCCCGCCCACACCTTCACAGTAAGTACTAACGATGTTAGGCTGAAATCGCTCTTGTGGTTTATGTGACTCAGTAGAAGCCCATATTTAGTTATTTATGCTAGATTAAAATGATTCAGAGTAGTATATGCGTGAATTTTATTATTTTCTAATTCTTTGCTTAAAATTGATTAAATTTAATGTTCTTTATGATTTAAAGTTTAGATTTCACTTTCGTTGAAGTTGTTATTTAATAAGATTTTACTTAACTAAAGTGTAAATTTCTTTTCTAATCATAAACATTAAATACAGATTAGAAAATAGTATCCAAAAATGCATTATATTTTACTTACCAAACGGATTTCCCGAAGAAAAAGTCGTACTATTTTGATCAATTTGCCAAGCGTCCTGAGGAGAAGTAAAATATCGAATGAATAGAAATTGTAAAATTAAAAATGTTAGCAAAATTAATAAGCGTGAAAATGTAATTTTCAGTTATTTTAACACACCGGATCCACGTCCAAACTTAATGGCGACAGCACCACAGTAGCCAGTTGTGTCATGCCGTTCCGTATGGTGTTGTAGCGCTTGCTAGACTCTGTCGGGGGCGTCATGCAAAATGGATTATTCGACAGACTCGCACCTTCCTCTTCTTCACTGGCAGCTGTGGAGGAGGTTTCTGATTCTTCAGGTATTACACTCCAACGCGGTGCATTCATCTTCGTTCTATCCGCCTCAGTTGGGTTGGTTGGAGTGGAAGGCGAGGATGAAGTGGACGAATGATCTGATGTTGTATTTGTGGAAGTAGGCAGAGTTGGTCCTGTGCTAGAGAGCACCGAGAAATTACTGAAGCCGTTGTCTAGGGTGTCATTCGACTCGCTGGAGCTTATTATCTAAAAAGAATTACATATTATTTACCACCTCACTAAGCTGAGTTCCACGAACCTGTTGATTAACGAACTCATATTCCAGGGCTTCAGTGCCGCCGGGAAAGGCGACGACAAGTTCGTGCATTATATCGACAACATGCTGCATGGATGGACGCAAGTCGGGAGCTGTCGCCCAACAGGATGTCATCAAGTTCTGTATGCGCTCTGGACAATCGCTGATCATGGGTGGACGCTCACCTACAGTTCGAAGGAGAACTGAATTTGTAATTTTTACTTGTTCGAACTTAAATTGCCTTTATGTATTTTCCACATGATAGAATACGTATTGTCGATTTCCTTAAATGGTTGCTGACGCGATAACACTTCCCACAAAACTATCGCCCAACTGAAGACATCACACTTTTCCGTGTACTTGGAGCCTTCAAACACCTTTGGAGAGACATTAAAAGTTAAGATGGCCCTTTGTTTTAACTAAGAGAACCTACTTCGGGAGCCATCCATGCAGCGCTGCCTTTATTATTAGTCATCCATGTGGATTTATCAGCTACAGTGCCAAAATCACAAATTTTCAGGTGTCGACCCTTGTTGGTGAGCAACAAATTCAGTGGCTTCAAATCACGATGTATTAAAGGTTTTGGCTTCATGGCGTGTAAGTAAGCAACTCCCTGCATATGGTCGTAAGTGAGAAATGAAGGAGTGGTAACTTTTAATCGCGATCTGTTAAGAAAACCAAATACCTCTGCACACTGACGCGCCCAACTCATCGCATGCGATTTCGAATATGGAGGCTTCACCTTGCCATGCAGGAAGTTGTGCAGTGAACCACCTTCCGCGTACTCCATAATCAAGTATTTCGACTGCTGATCAGCTGAAATGCCATATAAAGCGATTATATTGGGATGACGTACGCGCGACAGCTGCTTAACCTGTTAATAAATACGTTTTAAATGAAAACGCACTAATAAATATTAATTCATAATAAATAGTTGTAAAAACTGTAGTAAAAAGAATAGTATTGAATGTAACTTTCGCGGACTCTAGAGCCGTGACAGCAGCTCGACTATCAGGGAAAAAGCTTAAAAATAGACGCTGTCCGATATTTGTGAGGTTCGTCCTCCACTTCTCCCGTAAGAAAACACCTCAGCAAGGTTTCTCCGCAAAATTGTGTGGGGTACGATACGCTACTGACCGTTTTCAAATGCGAAGGTGTAGAGGATTCATATAGCGGCCAGGAGGCCTTAATACCGATTAAAGCAACGAGTTTTACTGTTTAAATTTAAGAGACTTCAGTTTCCTATTAAGCTTGCTTTTGCATGATAATAAATATGGCACAGGGAAAAACTAGGAAAGTAGCTGGCGTTCATGCAGCGTTCCTCATCTTTTCCCTCGCTCCCAGCTTTGGTCACCACCGCACAGAACTTATATATCTAGACTTCACTTCGAATACCGCGGGAGACCGGGTATATAAGCTAGTAAGAAATAAATAACGAATAAATCGAGGACTTATATTTGTCTACTTTAAGATGTGTTGTTTTGAGGCCAAGTCGAAATAAAACATTTCTCAAAACTTCTTTCCAAAGAGGTTGAAACAGTTAACTGGTTAACTAGGTTCTAAAGATTATTAATCCTCCGAACTACTTCAAGTTTTAAGCTTCTAAACAATAATTACCTCTGTCTCTATCGCTTTTGTTTCAGCACTAATGCCGAACTCTTTCACAGCCACGTAGCGATTCCTCCAAATAGCTTTGTAGACAACACCATAGGAACCATGACCGACTTTCTGTCCGGAGTAGAGAAATTTCACAGCTACTGAACTTCAGTAATTGCACCACAAAACTCACCTCTTGTATATCGACTTCGCTGAAATCCACAAAAGGTTGCAGCAACATCAGGCAGTCGCCACTGGAGCTGTTCGGAGCGTTGCTTTTCCTCACCGAAGCAGGCATGGATAGCGTGCCACCCGCAAGTTCGTGTGGATAACTGTTGGAATATCTACGAGATTCATAGCGGTGGCCACCTTCTGCCATGCTTTTGGAGGATACAATTTTATCCTGAGCTTCCTTGAACCAAGTTCAAAGTTAGAGCAGATCCTTGGGAGAATTTGCTGTTGTTTACTGTGACCCTGTAGTTGCTTCACCGAATTCTACTTGCATTTTGTTATCGTAGTGTGTTTTTGGAAAACACTTTTCACTTTGTTATTCTTAAAATGGAGTGGAATTGCTCAATAGTTCTTTGAAAAACCTTCAAAATACAGAATTAAATTACTTCTTCCTCAGTTACGACCAGAGGCCTGCGCCGATCTTATTTTTCGATCATGACGGCTAAGGCGGGTCTTTTTAGTGCCGACGTTTACATCTTTGCGACGGCATTTTCTACTAATTTCGGCGTCTTTATAACCTCCATTGATTTGTAAATACAATTATAACCTTTTATAACCTGACGTCAAAATACAGTTATATATCCTTTCTAAATAATAAGGAAAAATTTTTAAATTTTTAAACGAAAAAATAAGTAAAGTCCTTATTATTTTTAAGGCAAAAATAATTGTGATTTCCTGACACCAATTATTGGAAGCAAAATTGAAGGAGTTAATAAAAGTAGTCGCCTAATATCATTATTAATTTTTGCTTTGAAATAGTAGTTAGGAAGCAACTTTCGAATTTACTTAATAATTTAGAGTAAAAATCGTTGAAAAGTAGGTTTACGGGTACAAGTTTTTTTGGGCTAATGATAAGTGGAATATTAACTTATAAGGCGACGTCTTGTAGTTGATTAAAAATTTGCGGCGCAGAACCTACGACAACGATGGCGTCGGTAAATCGTTCACAAATGGTTGTCATCCCAAGTTGATAAATGTTGCTTCGAAGTATTGTTGCCAGAGAGATTTTTTGTGATTACGGGATTTCAACTATTGGATGAGGGAATGGAAAATTCCTTCGTATTCTTGTTTTAGGCAAGGCCTTCGTATTCTTGCTGGTCACAAGCATAAACGTGACCAGCAACTATTTGCAAGCATTTTGTATCAATTTATATGCATATATATTCGATACGGTGTTGAGATCACAGTTATGTTGATATTTTGGATTTTGAATTAGTATTTCCCGCAAAAGAGTGGGGAGTTTTCGCAGTCGTTCTCCGGCAACTTCAATGGATTCAAATAGCTGTGCAAGCGGTTGATGTTCCCGCTAAAGAGATAAATTGTTGCCTTTTTTATCTAGATAATGGAGATGTTTATCTTTTCTTTAATGCATTTTGATTTTTTATGTTTCCTTTATTTAGAAACGTTTTAAAATCACTGAGAACTTCTCAAATAAGTTTTTTTTTCAAGACTTTAAGTCTTTCTTGTATCAAATTCAATTTTTTTTTGATATTTTATGCAAACTCTCAAAATCGTCCAGATCTCGATTGAGTTGCCGACTAAAAAAAGTCGAAGTAGATTTTCCGTCTCGACTGGAAAATCTACTTCGTTTACGAATCCTTCACATCGAACTCTAGAAAAACAGAATTGGGTAATTTTATTTCGATTATCGCCTGGAATCGGACGATTATTCCCACGATTATTAAGAGATTCCAGGCGATTTAACGATTATCGACTGCAATCTGAGGTTAGAAAAGGTTGTCGTGACCACGGTGTCGATCTCGAGCATGGTGTCGACTAGAAAATCCGTCGTGTGTTTAGTAAAAACTATAAAAATAATGGATTCCTTTAACAAATGATTAAATTTACTCTGTGACGACCCAATTTTTTGTTACATGGCAGTTGTATTTACAAGAAGAAGACATTTAAACACGAAATCCTTTCTGTGCGAGAACCCGAACTCGTCTCCACACTTCGCGGGCCGACGGGAAAGGACTGCCCGGCGCCGGGAAAGGACTCGCCGGCTGCTGAAAGGGACGCACGCAGGATTAATGAAAATACTCTTTGCTTTTATTTCTCAAATGTAAATAATTTAAAATCCTTTTGCATATCATTATATGGCCAGCAAAGGCAACAACAACAACAACAACAACAACAACAACAACAACAACAACAACAACAGCAGCAACAATTTCAACACAAAAACTTTGCTGTTCGTTTGTTCTTTCATCTCGCGTGCAAGGATGTTGAGTACAGCATGCATTCGCCGAAAAGGGTCTCCGTAGATGGAACCGCCAGCACGCCGCGCCGGTCGGTCAGTGCCACGCGGCGAGCAGACTTGCAACCTTTTCTCAGCCCCTCGCCACCCCTCCGCTGACACTCCGCCGCTCCACTTCGCACCCCCGCACTCGACGAACATGCGGCAAAAGTTTGCCTTTGGTGGCTCTCGTCACACTCGTGGATTCGTCGAGGAATAAATCTGAACGCAAATTTGTATCTGATGGATGCACGACATTTGCTCGTGGCTCATTTGCCAACTCTTCGTCCTTCGACAGCAGCAACAGCAACAACGAAAAGAAGAAGAAGAAGAAGAGGTGTGGTGGGCGGAGGAGCAGGAGGAGGTGGCGAGCGGGTTCCGCGCGGACTGCGTACCCACATGCATAAAATGTTCACGCTTGAGTATCCTTCGGATGCGCGTACGGATGCCTTGCGTGTTCTTTGAATTTCATTCTTTGTTTGTCCGTTTTTTGTGCCCACGAATGCCGCGTGGAAGCGGAAGGAGAGGAGCAACAGCAACAAAAACAACAACAGCACCACCATGAAACAACGAGGAGTCCAACACCACAACGAAAACAGTAGGAAGAACAACAACAGCAACAACAGCAACAACAGCAGCAACAACACAAATGCGTGCTGAATACGACGAGTAAGTGAATCAGCGAGCAGCAGCGCAGCAACGCAACAGCGCTACAACAACAACAACGAGAGGACCGCTTCTCGCATTAAGCGGCACGCAAATGGAACACAAAATCATCTCGTTTTCGTTTGTTTCCTCCGTCGGTTGCGAATTGAAAAAGTTTTTGCTTTTAATTTCTCTTTTTCCTCGATTTGCTTTACTTTGCTTAGATTTTATTTGTATGTAAAAACAAACAAAAAAAGAAAAGAGTTAAAAGGCAACAACAACAACAACAGCAACAACAACAAGGACGAGGGATTTGCTACAAATGCATCCACAGCGTCGTCCGTGTGCATCCTTGAAGTTCGCAGTTTAAGCGATTTTCACTTGTTTTGTTGTACTTTTAGTTTAAAAGCAGATGGGACTCAACTTTGGCTGAATTTCGATGATGATTTAGATGCAGAAGGAGCGGGGGGGGGGGAGGATGGAGTGGGTGGTGGGTCGTGTGGAGGGGAGGGGGCGTGGTGCCGAGGAGGATTACGCAGCGATGATGGCGTTGCAATCGCCGAGACCACCAGCGCGCTTGTTGCCCGGAAAACTTTTAAAAGTTTTTCCATCTACATAAGTAACGGCAAAGGACGAGCAATAAAAAACTATAACAACAACAACAACAGCAACAACAACAACAGCAGCAACAACTTAAAACGCCTTCATGTATTTTGAATGTGTTTTTGTATCTTTTATTTGCTCTAACTTCTCACCGAATGAAACTCTTGAAAGGATTTCGCAGTTTTTTCCGGGTTGTGGGGGTGGCGTCGGTGGGGGAGGAGGGGACGCTGTGTAGTCAAGAATCCAAAACAGCGCGGGAGGGAGGGAGGGAGGGAGGGCAGCAGCCAAGGATATTCAAATCAAACGAAGAAGAACAAGAATCTTCAGCGGCCATCTTCGACTGCTAAAAGTTTCCCGTTATGTTTGGCCGCTGGATTGCAATTGAAGTTGAGTAGAAAAATGATAAGAAAAACGCAAAAAATTCATTTTTTTCGAGGGACGAAATCGAAATTAGAGACGAAATCGAAATTAGTGACGAAGAAATGGAATCGCGTGAGTTGAGGTTGCTGAAAATGATGAAATGCGGCTGCCGACGCTGCCGCTGCTTGTTGTTGCTTCTGCCGCTGCTTGTTGTTGCTTCTGCAGCCATTTCACAGTTAAGCGACGCAGTTAATGCGCTGCATAAAAATTATCCACTTATTTTTCCTCACTTTTTTAACTGCATTTGAATCCGCAGCGCGGAGGGCCACGCATCGCCTCGAATTTTAGTTGTTGTTGCGTATACGTGGGAGATGAGACAACAACAACAACAGCAGCAACAACAACAACAACAACAACTGGCATCACTCTGGGCATCGATTACACACGCGGGAGTCGTAATCGCTTTTTATGGTTTGTTGTTTTCAGGCTTCCCGTTTTTTTCCTTTTTTCTGTTTTCATGGCAGCTGAGAAACGAACACAACAGCAGCAACAACAGCAGCAACAACAACAACAACAGCAACAACAAAAGCGAAAGTCAATTTGCCAATTCTGGCAAAAAAAAAGAGAAAAAAGTGGTGGAGAGAAAAAAGTTGGTGCGGCGAGGGAGCGATGAAATTGCAGTTGGAAAACAAGGATTGTGAAGGAGGTTTTTTTTGATACTCTGCAGGAATCAACATCCACAAATCCATGAATGTTCGTATGACAACAACAACAACAACAACAACATACAACAAACAAGAATAACATAAAAATCTATTAATTGTGTCGTTTGCTGCAACAAATAATTACGACGCGAGTTTGACACAAATTGACAGCTGAAACTTGCCTCCGCCGCGTTCGACGCCTTCATTTTGCAAACTTCCACCACCCGAGCAACCCCGCCCCCGACAACAACAACAAAAACTCCCGCAACGAAGTCGGCAGAGAGAGAAAAAACTGCGAAGATGCGAGCAAATGTGCGGTCGTGCCTGGAATACGCAAGAATGTGAAGTTTCACCGTCCGGCATTCGGTCGCCAACACACACACACACACACACACACACACACACACACACACACACACACATGCACACACACACACGCACACCCACACCCCAGCCAGAGAAGAGGTCCTCGAAAAAAGATGCGCTCTCGACAACAAAAAACGCACCGATAAAAAGGAAAATCATTTCCAATTGCCATCATCAGCAGCATCCTGGAGTGCGTCCTTGCCAGCGACGACGACGACGACGACGACGACGACGACGACGACGACGACGATGACGGCAATAACGGTAAATAACGATAATCAGAAGCATAAAATTGACCGTCGGCCGGTCGGTCCTTCGTAATCTCATCGAAAGTTACTCGCATTTCAACGCGTTCTCATCGAGGACGCGCGTCCTCAGCAAGGATGCGCGTCCTCGCAGCGGATCGCTTGGTAGGCAGAGTTTTAGTTTGATTATAATTTAATTATATTCGATTAAAATTAGCGGCAATAAAATGAAGCAAAACAAGAGAAAGCAACTTTTCAGCTGACATTTCAGCGTACAACAAATGTGAATGCTGAATTGAGAGAGAGAGAGAGTGAGAGAGAGAGAGAGAGAGAGAGAGCGGAGTGAGCGGAGCGGCCGCCCGGAATTGCAGAAAAAAGCAGCGCCAGCGAAAACCAACTCATTGGCATTCGAGTGACCCGTTCAATTAAGCGTGGCAAGCGACGGACGAGCTGGAGGAAAACTCGAATAAAAAGCGGCGAAGGAGGAGCGGAGGAGACACACAAAAATTCACGTATCAGAGCAACAAGAACAACAGCAGCAACAACAACAGCAGCGAACACTCGCCACTTAAGGACGCCCGCAACAAACACGCATCACTTGTCACGTGACAACGGGGACGACGACGACGACGACGACGACGACGACGACGACGGCGATCCTGATGCGAGTCATGAACAGGATATCCATGTCCGAGTCCTTGTTATTGAGGTGTAATGCGATTTTTTGCTGTGACACCCACTCCGGCGGCCCAACTGCGGCCCAACTGCGGCCCGCGGGCGCTCCGTGCTCGCCGATTGCCGGCTCGCGTGGCGAGCAGCGAGCGGCGAGCGAGTTTCGTGAGACGCGATAGCAGTTCACACACACGCGCGCGGCGAGAGAGCGAGGAGAGCGACGCGGGTGAGAGCGGCGAGAGGCGCTCGGGGTTGCTTTGGGGTCCCATTTGGACGAAAGTTGGGCGAGCCGAGGACTCGTGTGTGATATAAACTTGCAATTGAGCCAATTTGTAGTCCAGGGCGGTCATTAGAAGCGCCGGCATTCGATTCCCTGGCATTGAATGCGTCGTTGAGAAGGCGGAAGGAGGGGTGAGAAGGCGTGAGGGGGCGAGGGGTGGGAGGGGAAGGAGAGAAAAGAACTTTAACTCGATTTGGTGGGCGCGTGAGAAGTGAAATCGGGATATTTTCAGTGCAACTCTCGTCACTTTTGGTTTTGATTGTGTGTTGCGTGCGTGAGAGAAGCGAACTTTTAGTCGATAAATTGATTATTTCTGCTACAATTTAAGGGATTTGCGAACACCTCCGCTTATTTGTCGCCCTCCGATCGCCCCCTGCACCACTTTATAATGACTGCGAGGGCTTTTGTTTGCTTTTGCCAGCTCCCAGTCAAGTGTTTGAGTCTCATTTCCGTTGGAAACAACGTGGCACTTGAAAGAAACAGAAAAGAATTCAGCGCTTCATCTTCAACTCACCACCTCCACCCACCTCACTCACGCTCACTCACGCTCACTCACCCGCACTCACCCTCACTCACGCTCACTCACCCTTCCTCACCCTCACTCACCCTTCCTCACCCTCACTCACGCTAACTCACCCTCACTCACGCTCACTCACCCTCACTCACTCTCACTCACCCTCACTCACGCTCACTCACCCTCACTCACGCTCACTCACCCTTCCTCACCCTCACTCATCCGTACTCACCCGCACTCACCCACACTCGCAACACGTTGCGTCACTCAGAAGACGTTTGTGTTGACAACGGGTTTGACACAGATGCGCCTCGCCTCTGCCAGCGAATGCCGTGGCTCCGGGCAGAGCAGAAGTTGTAAAGTAGGTGAGTGAATGAGCGAGGACGCGCACGTGTGTGTGTGTGTGTTTGTGTGGTGAATTCTTATGTGAAGCTGTAAAGTTCTGAAAGGGTAGCCGTAGGCTAATCAGACCGCTCCCCCGCTTCCCCTTCCCGCTCCCGTCCTCCTCACCGCGATTGCCAACCAGCCACCTGCGTGTCGCGCTAATGAATGCCGTCGTCCGCGTTGCCTTGTTGTTGCTGTCGCACGGTGTTTATCTGGCTCGTGACGCCGCCTGCGACTGCGACTGCGACTGCGACGAGGTTGCCCTCGGATGTCTCATTGTGTTGAGGTCTGCAATGGTGTCGGAAAGCGTATCCGCAACAATTAAAAGAAAAATCAACAAACGTACAGCAGAAGCAAACAAGTGACTGGGCGAACAACAACAACGACAACGACAACACAACGACGACAACAACGGTAAATAGAAAACGGGCAACCTGAAGAAGAACGAGTGCAGCAACGACAGCAGCAGCAACAACAACCGTGGTAACTTCGGGCTATTTGACGAATTTGCTTGCATATTTCAAGTTGTTGTTTCTGTTGTTACTGTTGTTTCTGTCGTGTATGTGTGTGTGTGCGTGTGTTTCCTTGCCGTCGCTTGTTGTCACTGCACTGCACTGCACTGCAACGATTGTTGGCGCTGCTGGTTGCTCGCCTCGCGCTTCGCTCGCGCGCCGCCGCCACCACGTGTTGTGCGGCGCCGCTGCGTGAAAACGGAACCATGAAAGGCCCTCCAGGCCGCACTCGAGCCACTTGAAGATGCGTGTTTTTAGGTTACATTTTAATTGCCTCCGAATATGTGAGGATTTCGGAATCGCTTTTGAATTCGCGACGCGACGCTGCTGCCACGTTGCCGTCGCCGCTGTTCTGTTCTGTTCTGTTCTGTTCTGTTGTTGTTGTTGTTCGGTTAACGCTGTTGTTCTGTTAACGTTGTCGTTCTGTTAACGTTGCTGTTGTGCTGTTGTTGTTGTTGTTGTTCTGCAGTAAGTAGCACGCGAGTTGAACACGATTATTCACCTCCAGCGAGCCCTTGCACTGCAACTAGTTGTGTGTAAAGTAGTTGTACAACTAGTTGTGTTTCAAGTAGTTGTACAACTAGTTGTGTGTAAAGTAGTTGTACAACTAGTTGTGTTAAGTAGTTGTACAACTAGTTGTGTGAGAGAATCTCGGAGTCTGCACGTTCATCCATACAAAAACCGGAGAAGGCGGCGAGATACTCGGATGAAACTCGGCACAGAGATTAACAAACACCTCCGCCACATCACTGCTGAAAATGGGCAGGATCGACCGAGGGACACGCCCACTTTTGGTATTGCAAACATATCGAGATTCGAGACGAACGTCACCACAAGCCAGCCGATCGAGATTTATCAACCAAATTCGGCAGTAGGACGTTGCACACCAGGGCAGGAGTGGAGTGTCGCCCTCAGAGTGGGCGGAATCGGGGGGAGGACACGCCCACCACGTGTTGTGTGGTGACTTGGAGGCGTCATAAAAGTTCGTGAGATGCAGCGACCAAATTGGAGAGCCGCACGTCGTATTTCGGCGTGAAACACCAAACCGCGAGTGGGCGCAATCGAAGCGAGGACACGCCCCCTTTTCGCATTTCTCACTGAATGCGAGAACTTTAGAACGTCGAAAAGAGTTGCCAGATTGAGATTCTCCAAGCGAAATGGGGAAATCGGTGCTGAATAATTTTAAGAAATGAATGCAAGTGAGCATAAATGACACGCCCACTTTCCGTATGAGTGATTTGAATTAATAGTAATTTTTTTAATACTCAAATTTACTTCGATACTTCAATTAATTGCTGTTCTCAACTTGTTGTTGTTCCAAATGTTGGTGGTGTTGGTGTTTTTCAACGTGTTGTTGCTTTGGTGCCGCTTGTCGTCGTCGTTGTTGTCGTTGTTGTCGTTGTTGTCGTTGTTGTTGTGGTTTTTCTTCCATTTCAACGCTATTCTTCCAGCGTGCAGGGGAAATGAGTTCGCGCTCCAGCTTGGAAAATCTTAGAGATTCCTGGGCCGTCGTCGTCCTACGCCGCGTCTTCGCCGCCTCGCATTTTTCTTCGTTCTTCGTGGTTCTCTTCGTTGGCTACGTCTTGGCCTTCGTTTTTGGCTGCCTCGCGAGCACCGTCGCCGTCGTCTTCGTCATGAACTTCTTATATACTGAGTAGTTGTGGGATTTGTTGTTGTTGCTTTATATAAAGTGGACGCTTCAGTTTCTTCTTTTGCACGCGAAAACTCTTCTCGGCGCAGACAGGACGCTCGCTCGCCGCCACTCGCTCGCTCCTCGCTGCCGCTACTCGCTCGCTCCTCGCCACCGCCACCACTCGCTCGCTCCTCGCCGTCGCCACTCGCTCGCTCGCTCCTCGCCGCCGCCACTCGCTCGCTCCTCGCCACCGACGCCACTCGCTCGCTCCTCGCCACCGACGCCACTCGTTCGCTCCTCGCCGCCGCCGCCACTCGCTCGCTCCTCGCCGCCACCGCCACTCGCTCGCTCCTCGCCGCCACCGCCACTCGCTCGCTCCTCGTCACCGCCACTCGCTCGCTCCTCGCCGCCGCCGCCACTCGTTCGCTCCTCGCTGCCGCCACTCGCTCGCTCCTCGCCACCGACCATCGCTGGTTGGACCACGAAATGCTGTCAGCGGGCAACCATTTGCGTCGAGCCGCAACGAGCTGCTGTGCTGCGGCGAGATTTATAGGGTGCCGGTTACCACTTCTAAAAGCTGGAAAAATGTTTGGAAAAATTGAAAAAAATTTTCTACGAAATTTTCATAAAATTACTGAATTTTGTAAGTTTTTCTTTCAATTTTTTTCAAGTTTATTTCTAGCATTTTTGAATTTTTTCATTCATACATTTCTGTTTTTCCTACTTTTGCGAAACTTTGAATCAACCAAAAACTAGATGAGAATTATAAAGCAACTTTTCACCTCTCACGGACACGACGGAGTCTCTGAGTTCTCTCAATCTGCGCTCGCATCTCACTCATCTTCGCCGCAAAGTGAGAGTTCGAGTGTTCGGCGAGTGCCGTGATTTTTGTAATGAACGCCATTTTCTTGCGAGTCGGGAAACCGATTGGTCGCCGCGTGTGACACCTTCGACCGCAGTGAACAACGAGTTTTGCGGTTTCCGTTTTTAGCCGCACGCACCCTTTTTTCACGCTCTCTCGCGGCCGCACAAGGAAAACGAGGGAAAAATCGGGCTGCACCCAGCAACAACAAGAGTGAGTGCGAGTGCGAGTGCGAGCGCTGGCGGACCACGACGACGACGACGACGACGACGACGACGACGACGACGACGACGACGACGACGACGACGACGTTCTATTATTGCCAAGATGCCGTTGAGGCTCCGCCTTTCCAGCGCGAGGAATAAAATATTTTGTGGTATTTTATGCGTTTTGCCGAGGCATAAAATAAAAAAGCCACACGCGGGAAAACCTCCGTTCCGTTGTGGGAGGCGCAACCACAGCGCAGCTCGGCTCCCCCACTCGAAGGCGAATGAGAGTGAGCAGTGCAGAGAACGCTGGAGCGAAGGAAAACCTCAAGAAAACATATGCAAAAAATACGAAGCGTGAGGGGAAAAGAAAAAATGGGTTGTCTCGAGCCGCAAACACATGGGAGCCGCCAAAATAACTCATTCGCTCGCCACGAGAAGGGAAGAAATGGAAGCGTTGAGGGGTCGCGGAGCCCTCGGGTCGCCGCGACTCTCAGTCGGCACTCTCGTCTCGGGAGAACGGAAACAAGAGCAGAAAAAAGCTCCTCGCTCGTCAGGGACTCCAATTTGGCTTTGCGGCGATCTCAGGATTTTAAGCCCAAAAAACACGGGAGACACAATAATATCAAACTTTTACAGATTTTTCCAACCATTTTCAAACAGATTATTAGAAATTATTAACAATCATAATGCGATCCGCGGTCACCTTGAGTTGCAAAGTGGGTACAAATAATGCAAACGTAATCTAAATATCAAGAAACTTGAAAAATCCCGCGAAACTTGGAACCCCACAAAGATCTTGACGCTGTTGTTGTTCTTGCTGCTGCTTGGAGAGTTCAACTGTCGCTCCTCTTGAGCATCTCGAACTTTTAAAATTAACGGCATGAGGTTCCCCTTCCCCTCCCCTTCCCCTCCCCCTCCCCACCCTTGCACTCCCCCAAGAAGTCTTTCTTTCTCTATTTTTCTCTCATGAATGCGGGCTTTCCTCTCATTTCCGTTCAAATTTTTCTATTCGCATTTCCCCGTTACTCTTAATACGGAACTTTTTTCTCTCCTGTTTCTCATCTGCGACTTTTCGTGGGCGGATTTCTTGCGAGTTGCCAACTCGGGGGGGCTGAGGTTTCTTCAAGAGTTTTCTCATTTTTCTGCTGTGCGTCGCTTTTCCAGTTCGGTTTTAGGGGTTGTTCGCGACGTTGTGGTGTTCTTACTTCGGCAGTTGGTGGCTCGGCTCGCCGTCACGTGGGCTGCCAACGTGACGTGGCACTGGAATGATGGCTGCCGCTGCCGCAGTCGCCGCGGCTGCAGCGATTTTTGCCGCTCCTGCCGAGTGGACCGACCGCCAAGAGCGATTTTATCCTTCTCTCCGTCCGTCGCCCCGCACTCCCGCTTCCATCGACGGTGTAGAGAAATTTTTCTCCCTTCTGAGATGACGCGAAAAATAGGAAAAACTTGCTCAGTCTCCGCACGGAGTAAAAATCGTCATCACGTTGGGTGTTTTTGGGGGTTTTTTCTCAGCCTGCTTCTCGTGTCCTCGCGCTGAGCGGATGGAAAGAGGAAATTTTAACCGAGCGCGCCTCTGTCGACCGCCGCCAAATAACGGGGCGAAATAAAAAAGGAGACGAGGTTTTCTCCTCTCCTTTTCTCTCCGCTCTCTCCGGCCGACTCTCACCACGAGCGGCGAGCGGCGAGCGGCGGCCAGCATGGAGTTCACCGCTCTGCCTTGAGGAATAAATACCGTTTTGAGTTTGCTTCTCATTTCGGCGGTTTTTTCTGCAGTTGTTGGAATCTTCCAGCGCTGCCTTCTCTGCTGCTGCCTTCTCTGCTGCTGCCACCTCTGCTGCTGCTGCTGCTGTTGGTGTGCCGCGAACCGTGTTGTTGGTGGCACATAAAAACGCAGCGCCAGCAGCTCATCGAGGTGAACCAGTTATATGCGTTTGCCGGTTTTTTCTTCCTCTTTTCTTGGGCAGCCGGCGCGGAGGTCTTCGGTGCGGTGCAGGGCGACACCACAAGAGAAACCGCTGCTACTGGTTCTCGCGGTAGCGGTAAAGTCAAGCGGCAGATCGATGTGAGTGATGAAAATAAAAACATGAGAACTCCTCTCCCGGTGAGCGGGCGGCAGGCGGCGGGCGGCAGGCGGTGGCTGAGAGAGACAGAAAGAGAGAGTTAGAGAGATTGAGTGAGAAGTGGTGGTGGTGGTGGTGGTGGTGGAGAGTCTACTAGAATTTAGACGTTGTTAGTGTAATCGTTGCTGATGATGTTGTTGCTAACGATGCTGGAATGTTGGTCCCGTTAAAAAATGCTGGGCGGCAAATCGCACTTTGCATTGCGGACGCTAGTGTTGTTGTTGTGATTGTGTTGTGATTGTGTTGTTGTCGTCGTCGTTGTTGCTACGGCTGCGGCTGATGATTATAACAGTAATGATGACGATGGCGGTGACGTCTGTGTTGACAACGCTGTTCAGTTGCGCGGAGGACGACGACGGCGACGGGCGAGTGTAATAAAAACGGCGGCAACAACAACGAGCTTCCAAGCAGCGGCAGCGGCAGCGGCAGCAGCAGCGGACCAAAATACGCGTACTTTTCAAGATGCTGCCGGCCAGTAGGGTGAGCCACGGCGGCGTGTGGTGGCTGCCGCAGAAGACGCTGCCGCGGCGCTCTCGTCCTCGGCGCGGCGGTCGCGTTCATGGTTACCGCAAAAAATAGTTTAATATCGTTGCGTCGTCTGATTCGATCGCCAGGATAATTGAAACCTCCGCCGACTCGAGTGAAATTCTTGCGTGACACGCGCGCGTGACGTCGCTCGGTGGCAAATAGTGCGCGATAAATATTAAAAATTGAATTTGCGAAAATCGTAAGAATATAAAATTGCAAAAAAGGCCGCAAAAATAAAGTCTGTAAATAGAAAATTCTGGAAATTTATAAAAAAGTGTGAATAATGAAAAATTGCAAGTAAAGAAACGAAAGAAACACGTTTAAATCAAACTTATTTTCCACGCTTTTCCAGTAAAAACTTGAACCGCATGTTAAAATGAAAAGTGGAAAAAAATTTGTATCTTTATTTTAATTCTACGGTATTTGACCTGCGGTTTTTTGTAATTGTTTGCAGCTCTAGCTAAAGACTTCTTGCTTGCGAAATTTCAATTTTCGTATTTCACTCAAATTTTCCACATCTGGCTGCGCTACACCAAAAGACTTCAAATGACTTCAAACTCTCCTAACGATCTATAGTATTTTCAAATCAATTTATAGTAACTCAACGTGTTATAGTATTTCAAATCAAATCTAAATTCAGTTATTGAGATTTTCAGTTGAACAATCGAGGAAAAATCGTTTTTCTCTCGAGTATTTTTTCTCGATATTTATCAATACTTGATAACTTAGGCAAACTCAATATAAATATTGTTGTTGTTGTTGTTTTGCTCGCATGTTGCCATTTATTTGAGCCCTTCATCTCAAACGCAATGATTTGCCGAGCCCATCTGATTTAAATTGACCACTAAAAGCGTAAAAAAATGAAGGCAACCATCAATAAAAACACACTTGTGTGAAAAACGAATACTATAAACTTACTTATTTACACACACAGCGATACTTGCAGTGTGTGGAGTCCTTGGTTTTCACATTTTTCCGTCGTCATATCACTTCATTGCATTTTTATGCAGTTTATTTTGCTTTATTTCACTTGATTTGGATTCTTTTCAAATATTTATTCACCCTTCAATGTTCAGTTATGAAGTTGTTCACTAAATTCATTGAAACGTGCGAATTCTATAGCTTTCTGCTGAGTGTTTGTGATATGAAAATTATTGCAAAAACTGAATAACTAAAAAAAGTGATCAATTTACACAAAGTGCATCAAATACGCAGGTGACGACGTGTCCTCGTGCGAAGGCGTTTCATTAGTTTCACATGACAGCGGAATTTCGTATTGTTTTGTTAATATTTTTCCAATTATGGACTTCAAATGAATGCCGCGTGAGGCATTACATCCAAAAAAATTACCGAATAATATTTAACAAAGGATTTCAGAGCTAATAACGTCCTCGGTTCTGTAAATTATTCATTTTATTTGTCGTCCGATTGGTCAATCAGCTTACATACGTCGCAACTCTCGTGTGACACACGTTGTGGCATCTCGTAGTCGGTCCCAAAAATTTCCCCATAGAGCGGAACATTCTGAGAACGCTGAAAACCGCACTCGAGTCGCCTCACGCTACGGAATTCACTTGAGGACGCTGCATCAGAGCTTCCCGTCAGTCCTCGAAGCTCCGATATAACGCGAGGCATCCTTGCTGGAATTGCCAGGCTGTTGCTGAAAACCGCAACCAAATCGAAGGTTTCAACGTCACAATTTACGGTTTTCAGGTGGTGCACCAAGTGAAACTGCGATTAAGTGCGTTCGCGTGGTGTACCATCCGCCCCTTCGGGATGGTGCACCATCCGCCCCTTTATGTTGACTTGGCTTTAAATTTGTGTCAACTTTCATTCAAATCGGTCCAGTTGTTCTCGCGTTGGAACGCAACAAACATCCAGACATTCAAACATTCAATTATGTAAACAAACAAGCAAACAAACATTTAAATATTCAAACACGCAAACAGTCAGATATCCAAAAAATTAAACAACGAAACAATTCAACAATCAAACATACAAACATTCAAGTATTCGAACATTCAAACGTCCAAACATCCAAACAATCTTCTCTTGCTGGAGTGTTGACCAGACAAACAACCAAACATCCGAACATCCAAATATCCAGGCGTCCCATTCAAACGTCTAAACATCTAAATATCTGAACAATTAAAAATCCAAATAATCAAACATCTAAACATCCAAACATTCAAACATACAAATATCCAAACTCAAATGTTCTAACATCCAAACCTCCAAGCAATCAAACAAATATTGTATTCAAACATCAAATAAGCAAGCATTCAAACATTCAAATATTTAAACATCCAAACAATCAAACAACCAAACATCGAAACAACCGAACATTTAGTCATTCAAACATCTAAATATTTGAACATTCAGACATCCAAACCATCAGACAATCAAACAAATATTGAAAAATCCAAATAACCAAACTTTCAAATATCCAAACACTCAAATATATAAACATCCAAACATTCAAACATCCCAACATCGAGACGTTTAAACATCCAAACACAGATTCTCAGTTATTTATTATGCGCTGAGAATGTTGACTCAAATGAACGTCTGCATCAAAGAATTTTGCAAAGAATTAATGAAATCGTGAGAAATACAATATTATTTTTATAATTCTAGCGAAATTGTATTTTCGTTCAAATATTATATTTTTCATAAATAAATAAATAAATGAATAAATAAATGAATAACGGAGCTTCAGTGCATTTCTCTGAGTGCAGTCGTCATTAACCCCCACTGACCCTCCCCCGCCTACCCCACCTCAACTTTTTTCAAAAATGCTCGATTTGCTGCATTCATTTTGTTGGTCAACCGGTATCCGCAACTGTTAATTCACTCACACCAACGCAAACAGAGGTGGAAGTTTTTTGTAATGAAGTGCGGCCGCCACACTGCCGCTCTGAGCTCGCGCTTCCCTCCGCGCGCCGCCCCTCTCGATGGTCACGTGTTGACCAGACTCCCCCGCCCTCTCTCTCACTCTATCTCTCTCTCTTTCTCTCTCTCTCTCTCTCTCCCTCACTCTCTCAACACGCACACAATATGGCCAGCAAGTTTTTGTCCAACTTTTAACTTTTATTTGCACTTTTTTACGGTTTCACTTTCGTTGTTGTTTTTAATATTTTTTTGGCGGATATGGATGCCATATTTTTTGCAACTTCACGTACGTGCGCGCCTGTGTGTGTGTGCGCGTGTGTGCGCGTGTGTGTGGGCGCGTGTGTGTGCTTGTGTCACACAAAAGCCTCTCGCGCAGCTGGCAGTCCGTGTTTGGCCGCATTTGTTGCCACTCTTTTGGTTTCGCTGGCGCATTCAAGTTGTTGTCGTTGGAAAAAAAACCGTAAATACGGAGCAACGGGAAAACAATTACAGCAACAATGCTGCAAAAAAAAACTCCATATGATAAAACAAACTTTTGTCCACAATTGCCTGCAAATTGTTTGCGCCTTCCGGTGTGCGTGTGTGTGTGTGTGCGTGTGTCTTGCATGAGCAGAGTTGATTTTTGTTGGTGTTTAATTTTTTTCGTTTTTTAAAAAGCTGTTGAAAAAATCGGACATTTATTTGAGCGTCACTTCGCACCGCCGATATGGTCGCCGCTCACGTGAGCTCATCACGAACATCACAATCGCCGTCGCCATCACCGTCGCCATCATCGTCATTCTCACGCGTGCAGGCTTGTTATTGTCATCAACAGTTTGTAGAAATCCACTGCTGAGTGCGTAAACACGAGTGCGATGGAGTTACCGTATGAAGGACCGAGTGTACCGTATGAACCAGTCAACATTTTACAGGTACCGCACGTGAGAAACTTCAACGGAGCTTCATCGGAACTTCATCGGAACTTCATTGGAACGAACAAACGCATTCAAGGATTTTTCTCTGAATCCGTGGGGTTTTTTCTCTGAATCCGTGGGATTTTTTCTCTGAATCCGTGGGATTTTTTCTCTGTATCCGTGGGATTTTTTCTCTGTATCCGTGGGATTTTTTCTCTGAATCCGTGGGATTTTTTCTCTGAATCCGTGGGGTTTTTTCTCTGAATCCGTGGGATTTTTTCTCTGAATCCGTGGGGTTTTTTCTCTGAATCCGTGGGATTTTTTCTCTGAATCCGTGGGTTAAATAATTTTAAGCTCAGTTTAATCCAAGTTTAAGTTTAGTTTAAATTATTTTAAACTGAAAGCATAAATTCGAATCGAAAGCCACTAAGAAAACTTCCTTCAAAAGCGTAAAAAAGCCTTAAATATCAACGTGTCGCAATACATATCGAGCAACGTGTAGCGCCATCATTCGCTCAACTCGGCAGCCGTCATCACGGTATTCACGGTATTCGCTGCATTACAGCTGTTCTTCGCTCCAACTCTTGACCGGCTGCGTGAAGCGGCTATTAAAATGCCGTACTGTGAAATCAAATAAAAATCGGTGGGGGTGGGCGGTGAGGGGAGCGAGAAGGGGTGGGAATTCAGAGCGGAAGCTCATGCAGACAAAAACAAGCGAGCGGCAAATGAAACACCACGAAATGCTGCGAAAAATCACATTTTTAATGCTGAAATCATTAAACGCCGCACACGCATTTATAAAATTTTTCAATTTTGATATTTTGTTGTTTTTCTGGCGCGAGGATTTCTTTTTTCGCTTCTACTTTTGTGTTTTTTATAGACTTTTTTGCACTTTTTTAAGCTTCCGAGAGGTTGAGCGGCAAACGGTGGCGTTTGTTGTTGATGTGTGCACGTGTGTGTGTGTGTGTGTGTGTGCGTGTGTGTGTGCGGTCACCATTGAGTGGACAGAAATTTACCGTTTTTACTGGTTATTGCGAGCAATAATTGAAAAACGAACAGAAAAAATCCTCATCACGCTCATCGGAGTCGCGAAAAAAATCGCCGAACCGAACTTCTGAAACTCTGAATCGCCGCGATTGTCGATTGTCGGCGATTGTTTATTCTGAATCCGGCAACGCAGCCGACAGGACGAGCGCGCAAAAGTTAAGACGGAGCTGAAGGATTCCGGAGCGCAAGTGAAGTCGCAATCAGACGATTGGGCGACTGAAGAGCTGCGAGTGAAGTGAAGTCGAAATCAGTGAATTTTCGAGGAAGGGCTGGCGAGGGATCGCAAAATCCTGCAATCAGGCGTTTCAATCGCGCAGGTGTCGCCGGCGCAGGTCGACATCAAAGTCACTCCGGCCGGATTGACTTGTCTGGCTCTTCCAACCTGCTAATTCGCGGCGGAAGTCGAGAATCTTCTTGCTACCCTCGTTTTTTTCTTCACTCCCTTTTTTTGCGAAAGAGTTTTCCACTTGCAACGTAAAAAGTGTCCAAAAAACATCAACTTCAGACACACTACAGTGGTTAAGTGAAGTGTGTGTGTGTGTGTGTGTGTGTGTGTGTGTGTGTGTGTGGGTGTGTGTGCGTACAAAGTTGTAGCTGCTAAATTTTACCTGCGCTTCCGCTTTTCTGCAAATTTTAACTCAACAGGTTCGTTGAGAAGCCTTTGAAGTCGCTTCAGATTTTGGTTTTCGATTTTTACATGACTTCCCATTCTTTGAAAAACAAGTTTAATGTCACAGCAACAGCAACAACAGCAACAACAACAGCAACAACAACACTGCATGTCACACACAGTCAGTTTTTATTTTATTATAAAGTGAAAACGAGTGCGTTTTTTCCAATTTGTTATAATTAAGCTTAACTGAAATCTAGAAAAATCGAATGAAATTACTTTTCTGGCCGAAAGTGCATTCACATGTATTTGCAATGAAGTGAAGTGAGGAGAGAAAACCGTTGCAAGGAGTTTCGTCGGCGCTCAGTGGCGAGAGCAAACCCGGTGACGTCATGCATATTTCGAGTGAAGTCAGTTCGACAACGAGCGGCTCGTCATCGAAACGCGGCTCGCAAACGCAAGCGTGTCAGTCGACTACAACGGCAACGACTAATATCAACAGCAACAACAATCACAACAACAACAACCACAACAACCACAACCACAACAACCACAACAACAACAACCACAACAACCACAACAACAACAACAATAATCACAAGAAACCTCTAGATTCGAGTCCGTATTTAACGCCCGAAAATCTTCTCGAACGTACTGTGGACGTCCTTCTGGCCGAACATCCGGGCGAATTGGTGAAGACCGGCTCACCGCACGTGGTAAGTTGGCGAGTTTTGTCATGCAAGACTTCCACAACCAACTTCAAACCGCCACACCAACCGCCCCTCCAACCGCCCCTCCAGTCCCCCATTCACCCACCACCCCCTCCCCACTCCTCTTGTCCACCATTTCGATTGCCTATTGAAAAGTTCGCCCTCCTCCTGCTCGACTCGCGATTACAAATTAAATTGGAAAAATTATCACCGACAATTGATCGATTGTTGCCAATCAATGTTATCAGCGCTCGTTTACTTTCCGCAGGTCTGCACCACGCTGCCCACTCACTGGCGCTCCAACAAGACGCTGCCGATGGCCTTCAAAGTGCTCGCGCTCGGCGAGGTGATGGACGGCACCCTGGTGACGATACGCGCCGGCAACGACGAGAACTTCTGCGGCGAGCTGCGCAATTACACGGCGGTGATGAAGAATCAGGTGGCGAAGTTCAACGATTTGCGCTTCGTGGGCCGAAGCGGCAGAGGTAAATAGAGAAAGAAAATGCTGTTCGAAGTGATGAAGAGAGAGAAGAGAAGAGAGAAGAGAGAAGAGAGAAGAGAGAATCAAAAATTTAAATGAATGCATGCATGAGGCGAAACGAAGACGTTCGAAGCTCTCATTTCAAGACAACACAAGAGTTGAAATCATTAAAATTGAATATTTATGCTTCAAAAAGGTCCGCAAAACGTTAAAGATTCGGGAGACGACCATCATTCATTCCGTTTGCAACTGTAAAACGGACACACAGAGTCGAGAGAAAGTCCTTCAGAAGGATGCTTCGCATGCTCCTCATCTCAAATGTCCCTTCAGTTCGTCTTTTTTCCTTCGCGTCTTCGCTGCTTTTAATTTTTCACGGACGACTTCTTCGAAATCAAATCGAGGGTGACGCAGGACCTGTCAAGCGTCCTTCGCCAAGGAGCGACAAATCCGCGTAACGTACACAAATCAGCCTCGTTGTTTATTTTTCATTCCCAGATTGAATTTTAAAAATACTGTGCCGCGCTGTTGTTGCTATTGCGCTCTGCCACTTCGAGTGACGCGGCGAGAGAGCGGCAAAGAGAGGGCAAGAGAGGGCGAGAGAGTGAGGGAGAGAGTGACGAGTGGCGGGGGAGTTGAAGCGGAGAGGTTAAGCCACTTGTAACGAGAGTAGGCGTTGGAAAAAACGTGCTCATTAAGCGAAGCTGTCTCGCATCTTGTCTCCTCCCCTCCGCTCTTCTTGCCCCTCTTTCTCTCACGCTCTCTCTCCGTCCGAGGTTGTCGAGGAAGAAGAAGCACTTCTTCGCTCCTCCATCACTCCGCGGCAACGTGATTCCTCTGACGTTTTAAATGTGTTCGCCGTACTTAGCATTTAATTCGCCCGGATTTGCAAGGCAAACTTTTTCCACTCTTCTTTTTCCGTTAATTTGTCGACTTGTTAAAAATGACCCTCGCGACGAGGCCTCCATCGCCTCTAGTGTGCGTTGTTGTTGTTGTTGTTGTTGTTGTTGTTGTTGTTTTTGTTGTTGTTGTTGTTGTTGCCGTTTTCGGTAATGCAATTTAATGCTTTCGTAGATTTTTACAAATTTACAAAAGGATTACTCGGGTCAACTCGGTTGTCCTCCGTCCGCGCACCTCGAATGCCAGACGCCGCGTCCGCCGTCTTGATGTCAGTCCGAGCTGCCATTCTTCCGCTCCTCCCGCCAGCTGCGGCGGCGGCTTGCCGGGATTGCGAAGTCACTTTCAAATGGCAGCACTTATTTGCCTCGAGCTTAGTCGGCATTACGTCAGTAGAATTTTATTGTCTTCCGTTTCGAATGCGTCTGCTTCGGTCTTGCTGGGGATTATAAGGGTTAAGGTGGTCTCGGCGTGATTATTGCTTATCGCTGACTGCGATGAGGTGTCGCAGAGTCCTCATAATTCGCTGCGACTTCTGCCGCAGCAGTACCATCACTCACTGAAAGTGTGAAGAAATTTAAGCAAATCGATACAAGCAAAACAACAGAAGTAAGCTAATTTTTAATATTAGCTGGCGGTATTTAAGAGACAATTTGAATGCCTCTTTAAAGCTGCGCATTCTTGAGAACTTCACAGTCATCGCCGGCAGACAAATCAAACTCAAAATTTAATTTTTTTTTTGTTTTTTTTTGTTTGTTCCGTGATCAGAATTCAGGAGCTGCTCAGCTTTTTCTGCTTTTCTCGCTCGTTTTCCAAATCAAAATTGAATTTTTTTTTTTTTTGGTTCCGCAATCGTGGTACCGCTTTTCTCGCTCGTTTTCCATGCGATCAATAATTGCCTCACTGAGGCCAGTTGCACACGCAAGGGAGAGCCAAACATACTCATCCCGAACTCATTCCGAACACAAGAAGTCTCATGCAAGAATAATTTCAACCTACAAGCGAAATTCGGGATACTCAGCTGCCACTTTAATGGGAACTCCAACTCGAACTCGAGTTCGAACGCGCAACAAGATGCGGCGCAGCGACCTGTGCATCAACATTCCCGAGCTCTCAGGTAAATTAGGAGCTTTTTGTTGCTGTTGTTGTTGTTGCCGCCTTTTCATGTACCGCCCCCCACCCCCGCCTCCAAACATCGTTAAAAGAAACCCGAAAAAAAGGCAGTCAAGTGGTCGGTGGGTGTGGCGCGTCGCGGCGCGGCGCGGACACAAGAAAGCGAAAAGTCACGAAAATGAGTGAGAATGAAAACACACGAAATTGCAAACAGCAGCAGCAGCAGAAGCAGAACAACCTGCAGAGGCTGATAAAAGGCGGAAAAAATGAAGATATCAAAACGAAAGACTTCCTCCTCCGCAGCCGACAGACGAAAATATTGAATTTTTAATGAAGTTAAAAGCACACGCAAGTTGAGTGACGCGTCCAGGGAAGAAATCAAGACGCACACGAAGACGTAGACGTAGACGAAGAAGAAGAAGAAGAGGGTAGAGAAGAAGAAGAAGAAGAAGAAGAAGAAGAAGCGAGGGAACGCAGGACGCGCTCCCGTCCGGAAGCAGAGAGCGGCAACACCGGAAACGCGCTCGAGTAGCAGGTGTGCGTCGAGTGGTCGTCGCTGCGTGGGTGGCGCTCAAGTTTACGAATTCCCTCGTTCGCTTCGAAGGCTGCTCTTCACTTTTTTAGCGGCCCCTTCTTCTCCCTTCTTCTCCCTTCTTCTCCCCTCTTTCCCGCCCGCTGCAGCAACCAGCCATTAAAAGCGAATTAAAATGATAACAGCGAGTTTTTCCGTCAATCCAATAAAAGCTGATGATCGTTTCTGGGAGAATTTCAGGAAATTAAAGCTCGGTAACATATTTAAATTTGATTGGCAAGAGTGTTCCGGTCAATAATTTCAAATTATTTGTGCAACTTTGACTTCTCAATTGAACTTCAATTGAAATTCAAGTTCTAAATGGTGGATAAATTGAAATATTTGGAATTTGTCGCTAAAAAACGTTCCAGGTTTCATCGAGATTGACATTTCGATTATCAGCTCGAGTGTGAAGACTCACTTCGATTATCCTCTCAAGAAACCGCCGCGTTCTCGATTATCATCTAAAGAAATCGTCTCGTTCTCGATTATCATGTAAAGAATCCGCCTCGAGCTCGATTCTCGGCTCGACTATCACACGCTCGGTGTTGCGTCTCAGTTTCGATTATCACATCTCGTCAAAATCATCTCCCATCCCAAGTTTTGCACACCCACACTTCCCACGTTTCAATTATTGTGTTCGCGCGCACGTAAATGAAAATTCTCAATCAAAGCTGCAGCAATTAATTAAGTGCGTCTGAGAGTTGCGAATCACTTGTAATGCAGCGGCAACACTTGCAGTGGCAACACTTGCAGTGGCAACACTTGCAACTTAATACTCGAAGATTAGTAATCGGTGACGGACGCACAGATTAAACGGATGCATTCACGGAATTCGCTCACATTTCGAGGGGGCGGAGGAGGCGGTGGCGGAGGAGGAGGTGGCGGAGGAGGTGGCGGAGGAGGAGGCGGAGGAGGAGGCGGAGGAGGAGGCGAAGGAGGCGGCGATGAAGGCGGAGGAGCAGGCGGTGGATGAGGAGCAGGCGGTGGATGAGGAGGAGGCGGAGGGGGAGGAGGAGGCGGAGGAGGAGGCAGAGGAGGCGAAGGCGGTGGAGGAGGCGGGGAGGAGACGGAAGATACACATGATGGACACGGAAAATGCTGATGATGGAATGGTGACGACGATGTCGATGATGACGACGAGGACGGCGACGACGATGACGATGACGACGACGATGACGGCAGTGCTGATTACATTGCTGTCGGTTAGTTAATTAATGCATCGCCCACCTGGCAACGCAGTGAAGGAGCAACCGAGGGACGCTGGCGTGGCGTGAGAAGCTCTCAACGAGATGCATTCCCTCGGCCACGAATAAAGCGCAGGAGACTCACAAAGCGGCCGACAGACACACAGACGGGGGCTGAGATGGACACGGGCGGACGGACGACGGACGACGGACGACGGACGATTGATTGCATAACGCATTCATGCATGACAGGCAGCTAATGTAACGAACTGCAAAGCAATTCATTAGAGTCGCACCGGCGTGCGTGGGAGGGCGGCAGTGGCCTCGCTTCGACTTCAATTCCCTGCTGCTGTAAGTAAAATAAACATCCTTGCGGGCAGACACACACACACACACACGCACACCTCTACAAGTGCATACATTATCAATTACATGCAGATTATCATGCATGCAGTCTCGAGTGCAACTCAGATTATTGCAGCAAATGCTTCGGATAAATTTAATTAAAATGTTTTGCTCCCACCTGCGTCAGATGGGCCAACATGCTGAGATAACGACGCCGCTTAAAGTAAATGTAAGCAGTAGCAGCAGCAACAACAACAACGACAACAACAACACGGCAACACCACCACCTGCAACATTAACATCAAATGATTTCATTGCTTAGCTTCAGAGTGCGGCAACACTGGACACGGGAATTTTAAGAGGTGTGCGATGAATGGTGCGAACAAGATAATTTCACTGCATTACAAAGGCAGGACGACACACACACACACACACGCACGCACACACACACACACGAGCCCGTCCCCCTCAAATAAACGTACATCAGCAACAGAGTGCGAAATTTTGCTCCAGAACTCTCATTGCTGCACTTTAAGTGTGGACATCGTTCACTCCTCCGCTCCTCCTGCGCTCCTCCTGCGCTCCTCCTGCGCTCCTCCTGCGCTCCTCCTGCGCTCCTCCTGCGCTCCTCCTGCGCTCCTCCTGCGCTCCTCCTGCGCTCCTCCTGCGCTCCTCCTGCGCTCCTCCTGCGCTCCTCCTGCGCTCCTCCTGCGCTCCTCCTCCGCTCCTCCTCCGCTCCTCCTCCGCTCCTCCTCCGCTCCTCCTCCGCTCCTCCTGCGCTCCTCCTGCGCTCCTCCTGCGCTCCTCCTGCGCTCCTCCTGCGCTCCTCCTGCGCTCCTCCTGCGCTCCTCCTGTGCTCCTCCTGTGCTCCTCCTGAGCTCCTCCTGCTCTCGCTCGCTGAAACCCTTCTTGCAGAACCACCTCGCCGCCTCTTCTTCGCCGTCTTCCTTCTCGACGACGATGCCTTCACTTCGATTTTGCATCGATGCCGCTCCTCGCTCTCCCTCCAATTTATTCTCAGTTATATTCGAGGATTGGCAGCCATCGCTGGTTTCGATTCAGAGCAGACTTAATTTGCTCTCGTCAAACTGAAGAAAGCGAAAATGGAAGGAAATTCTTCTAAATTCTGGTGACTCCATCCACTTGCTGTCCGCCCGGCGATTCGATTGCTGACCTCAACAATAAATCCGGCATTAGCAAGCGATCATCTTGCTTTTCCAGTACGCGGCGAACTTTTCTCTCTTGTCGCCCTCTTCCCTCGCTTCCTCGCTCCCTCGACTCCCTCCCTCCCTCCTTCGCACCCTCCCTCCCTACCACCCTCGCAGCCCGACGTGCTGCCCTTTTTTCGTCCTTGTTTCCGTCCCCTTTTCGCAAAATACAAAGAAAGTCCATCTCGAATCCCCCCAACAAACGTATCCGAGCTACTAAACGCTGATTTCAGATTCTTCTTCGCCAAATAGGAAGAAAAACTTCGCTCGTTCGTGCAGAGGTCGTGTTTCTTCTTCTTATCTAATCTGCGAGATGCCATAAATTCTGGACGGTCCAGGTCGCCTTCGAGGCTGAGGGATCGCGTGTTCCTCGCTGTTTCTCTACTTTATTGGTGATTAAGTGACATTTATTGTTCACGCTGTTTAAAAGTACAAGCGACGGGCATCGTGGTTCTCCGTGGCAAGAGGAGGGGGTGTGGTGAGGGAGGGGGAGGGGTGAGGGAGGGCGAGTGGGTCCCCTAACATGGCAACCAGACAACGTGTAAGTTGGGCGCTTGCAATCAAGTCTACTTGTTGTCCGCTCCCCATTCTATGCAGCGCCACTCCTCCCTCGCAGAGAGTAACGCAGAGCCGCTTCCGCTCTCCTCTCCTCACTGCTCACCGCTCACCTGTCGCTGCTCACCTCTCACTGCTCACCGCTCACCGCTCAGCTTATTATGAACAACGTGATGATTGCCGCAGTTGTTGTTGCCGAGGGTGCTGCTGCTGTTGCAGCCTCATTGCAGCTTCCTGCTGCTGCCGCTCCTGTTCTGCTCACGCTGGTTGTTTGTGTTGCTTTCGTGTTGTTGTCGTTGTTAATTTTAACGCCTCAGGATTTCGTTTCGACGACTCGACGACTCGACGACTCGACTCCACTGAAGTTCCTTCCGTTTCTTAGACTCCCGAACAGGATGTTTTCGCGCGGCTTGCTTGTGATTTTTCTCAGCGTTTCCTTCGCTTGCCTGCCCTGCCTCGCAGGCCTTCTCTCCTCCCGCTTGTTTCGCATAATAATCCTCTTTATTTCGCTTTATTGTTATCTACGCGTAGCTACTTCGCGACTTGAAGGCTCGAATTTCCGTTTTAATAAACGATTTTCCGGCTTTCGTTAACTTTGCGATGCCATTTTATTTGTAGTGCAGCCCGAGGGTAACAAATGGCGGTTGTTTGTTGTTGCTGTTGTTGTTGGCGTTGTTGTTGTTGTTGCTTCCGTTGGTGTTGTTGTTGTTGTTGTTGATGTTCTTTTTTAAAGAAGTTAACCACGTTATTCTGTTGTTGGAGAAAATTTTTTTGTCTCGCTTGGTTTTCTCCCCACTATTTTCTGAATAATTCGATTAATTATTGCCACAGTATTGCCAAATATTGTGCAATCTATTAATTTCAGTGTTTATTAGTTGAAAATGTCTCAGTTACGACTTTAAATTACGCATTTTTGTTGCAACTTGAGCTTACATCAAATATTTGTGGAGTTTCGTTGGATTCGGTCATTCCTAGCAGGCCAAATATGTACGGTTATGACAAAACTTATTGAACATTTGTACACACACACACACACATCCATACTCAAATAATCATCTATGTGAGTATTGGTGTGGTGAAAATGAAGTGCAAACCTTCTAAATATCGAAATTCGCCAATTAATCGGATTTTCCTGCAAATAATCGCGGCTCTCATGATTATGAGAACCATTTTACAGTAGCAGTAGTGGTAGTGGTAGTGGTAGTGGTAGTGGTAGTGGTAGTGGTAGTGGTAGTGGTAGTGGTAGTGGTAGTAGTAGTAGTAGTAGTGGTAGTGGTAGTACTACATCTGAATATTCCGACAGAATGACAGCAACAAAGACATTAACATTTTATCATCTATTTAATGGTGTGATTTTGTTGCTCTCAAATACGAATCTAAATTTTGAGCTTCTGATAATTCAATTTTCCTGTAATTCTTAATATTACAAATTTAATGTATGTATGAATGATTCTTATATATATATGTGTGTGTGTGTGTGTGTGTGTGTGTGATTAATTCTTAAGTGTGTTCGATTTGCTTAATTTCAATTAATTCGAAAATTGCCATTCGCATTCCCATCATCTGTTGGAAGTGAAAAATCACGACTTCAATTGAATTCCTAGAGATTGCAAAGCGAGTTCTTTGGGAAATAAAAATGTGTGTCCTTGTTGTTGGTGAGAATGTGTGAAGTCGAGTGTGTGTGTGTGTGTGCGTGGCCCGTATTCGCTTCGCTTGAATGCCAATTTCATGGCACGAACTGTCTTCGCGTAAATATTTATTGGGTTGCGTTTGTGTGCCGTGTGAGCCGCTAATTTCGGCGGAATTCAACACATTCAGCCGAAGACAAGCACGCCAGGATTTGTCTGCACACACACAGCGACACGTAGCCAAACACCAACAACGACAACAAACCAGCGAAGCCTCAAAGGAGAGAAATTAAACGCAAGGATATCCATTCCACTAATAAATTTATTGGAATTTGATTATTTGGTGTACGCATTTGGGAATGCGCGCGCGCGTGTGTGTGTGTATGTGTGTGTTTGTGTGAGTGTGAACCTGTTTATTGCCACTGTGTTTGTAAAATTGCTTTGAGAAGTAGAATCTCAAATTTATAATCTCATTCAATTTATTGTATAAAAAACTTCTTCTTGTTTTAACTTTTCAATGTATTCGTGTAATTGAAAAAATCTGCTTGGCCGAAACTTAATGAATTCCAGTAAATGAAATCCTTGCGTCACTTCCGTCAGTCGCTGTTGCTGCTGCTGTTGCTTCCTCATCCGTCAGCCGCTCGACTGAGCGTCACTTGCTGACTAATAAGCGGCGCTTCGTAAACGCGCTGCTGGTCGGCCAACGTGAAGATGTGGCGGCACCTGTTCGCCGCCAGCTGCTTCCGCTCAGCGCTGCGCTGCGCTTCATTTCCTCTGCAATCGTCGTCCGCGTCGTCCTTCGCGTCTTCGCTTCTTCCACGACTTTTGCTGCTTCTTGACTGATCCACGCTGGCTGGCTATTAATTAAACTTAATGAGGTTAAGGTTTCAGCGACAGCGGTGCGGTTCCACCTCCCGCCAGTGGCGTCTTAGTGGGTTGGGTGAGGGGGAGGGCGGGGGTGCAGGACATGTAAAGTTTGAAAACCCTCAGAAATTGCAATTTTAATGTGTTTTACACGATTATTTAAATCAACTTAAAGCGAAGCTCGACGAAAATATTTTCCGGCTACGTCACTGCCCTTCCCCCGGGGGGGGGGGGGCTCAGGGGTTATTGCCAACTGCAACAACAACAAAATGAAGTCTTCACAAGAATAGAAAGAGCAACAACAACCGAGGATTCTAGTAGAAAAGTAGCTGAAAACTTTCCCAGCGGCCTCTCGTCGCCAAAAACCAACGCCAACGCCAACAACCCTCCCCCGCCACGCCCACGCCCACGCCCACCCTCCACTCATTATCATCCGTGTCCATAATGAATTCGCCCCCATCTTAACTCATTAATATTTCGAGCTGCCTGAGGAGAGCAGAAACGCGCCGAAGTTGAGAAGAAGCTGCCGGAAAAAGAGCAGGAAAACCCGCGTTAAATGTTTAACAGTGTATTTGTGATTGGTGTTGTTGTTCTTGTTGTTGTTGTTGTTGTTGTTTTCATATTAATTCTAATTCACGTTCTCGCTTTGTGTTGTTGGCAACCCTTTTGATGTCGGTCGCTTTATTCAGCGCCCTCGTTTGCTCGAGTGTAGCCGAGGCGCGCCCTTCGAGTCCCGTTGCAATCCTTCGCCATCGCATTTCCGGTTTTAGGGGGGTGGGGGTGGCAGGGGGTAACCTTTTATATGAGGGTGTTAAATTGCATTATTTTATTTTATCTTATTTCAAGTGGAAACTTCGATGTTAGTTTTAAATTCTCTTCATTTGTAGATTTAAAACTTTTCCAAACAACTTTTAATTTAGTAATTTTCGTAATTTCGTCATAGTTTTGAAATGGCAATTGAAATAATGACCTCATTTCTCAACGCTGCGTCGTGGTGCGTTCATTCTCGGCTGCCATTAGATGAAAAGCTGAACCGAGCGCCGATCACGAGAAGAAGTCGAGCCTGACGAGTCTGCGAGGACAAGCGAATCCTCTTAATTAATATTAAATTAAACGAGCCTTGAGCGCGTTAAGTACACAACTTCTGCGTCACTTTGTGAGGCTTCATTAAATTTTGGCCTCGAAAAGCGGCAAGAAACAGAAACGAACGCAGACGGACAGACAGAGAGACGTAGAGACGGACAGAGAGGCAGACAGACAGACAGACAGAGAGACAGAAAGACAGAGAGACAGGAATGCAGGCAAGCAGGCGAAACGAACCAAGAAAACCAACGAAATGAAATGAAACTTTTTTAATTACTCGTACACACCCCGCGCGACTCGTGGCAGCTCCCTCGGGCCCTCTGCGCCGCGCACTCTGGCGGCATCCAAGGCATTCACGACGCCTGTAAATCTGTCGCCATTTTAAGCCGTGAAATTAAAGCGCAAACAACGTGCTGCGCGGCAGACGCGGCGGCGGACGCGTGCGTCGCAAACGAGGGCGAGGACTTGCTAATAAGAGGAAGCAACCGTTTAGTGACGCCTCATCCACGCCACACCCCCCGCTCCCCACCCCCGCCCCACGCCCCACGCCCCACGCCACACGCCCTTCAAGCGCCTCCCTCCACGGCCGCCTCTCGCTGCCGACGCGTTTGATAAGGCGACGACAACAAGGAAAACAATTATTTGGCTTTTAAGACTTTCGGGGAGCTTCAAGTTTACACTTTTCGCAAATGAATGCGGCGCACAGCGTGGCGGGGGCGGGGCGGGGGCGGGGGAGAAACTTAATAGGCTTTGTTTCAGAAGCGGTTACTGATGAGGCTGTTGTTGGGTGTTGTTGTTGTTGCTGCCTGTGTGCCACGATAATAATTTGACATTAGACGAGTCTGATGGTGACACTAAAATGGTACACCGAACAACACTCTGGTTTCCACAGCCCGCCAGGCAGCCACCGCCGCCGCCACCACGTTGAATGCCACTTTAAGGCGTAAAGCGTTTCGCCGGCTCTCGCTGGAGTTCTTTGGCGGGCCTGCGTAGCTCACGACCGCTCCGTAGTGAAGCTGCACGTAGTAGGAAGCTGGATTCCGGGTTCACAATTTGAACCCGGGGGAGGGGAGACGCGTCGCCTGACGTGCGGCGTTGAAGTCTGTCATTGCAGTTGACAGCATTGACAGATGACTACGAGGTGAAAGAGGGGAGGTTTCCTCCCGCTCCAGCGCCGCTCCACCGCCGCTCCACCGCCGCTCCACCGTCGCTTCACGGCCGCTCCACCGCCGCTCCACGGTCGCTCCACCGCCGCTCCACCGCCGCTCCACCGCCGCTCCACCGCCGCTCCACCGCCGCTCCACCGCCGCTCCACCGCCGCTCCACCGCCGCTCCACCGCCGCTCCACCGCCGCTCCACCGCCGCTCCACCGCCGCTCCACCGCCGCTCCACCGCCGCTCCACCGCCGCTCCACCGTCGCTCCACCGTCGCTCCCACCGTCGCTCCACCGTCGCTCCCACCGTCGCTCCACCGTCGCTCCACCGTCGCTCCACCATCGCTCCACCATCGCTCCACCGTCGCTCCACCGTCGCTCCACCGTCGCTCCACCGTCGCTCCACCGTCGCTCCACCGTCGCTCCACCGTCGCTCCACCGTCGCTCCACCGTCGCTCCACCGTCGCTCCACCGTCGCTCCACCGTCGCTCCACCGTCGCTCCACCGTCGCTCCACCGTCGCTCCACCGTCGCTCCACCGTCGCTCCACCGTCGCTCCACCGTCGCTCCACCGTCGCTCCACCGTCGCTCCACCGTCGCTCCACCGTCGCTCCACCGTCGCAGCCCTCCGCTCCTGCTGCAGGCCAACTTGTCCTGTTGCATCTTCCCCACTACGGCTTCCCGCGTCGCAGAGTGCCGTTCTCCGCATGCACGTCGGCCTCACCCACTCGGGCTGGCTGTGCGACCCTTTATTTGCACTCGAAGCTTTTTAATAACGTGCAGCAGAAACGTTTATAACTTCGGCTGACGTCTAAACAACATGCTGTCGCCCGAGGCGTCAAACATGATATTTTCGAAGCTGGTGGGCGGCAGACGACCACCGAATCCCGATGCGGGAGGGCTGAAGTGGGCGAAGTTAAAAGTGAATTGCTGTTGAGTGTTTAGCTGCGCACAGTGGAAAACAAAAGACAGACAAGGGAGGAGGAGGAGGAGGGGAGGGGAGAAAGTCTGATAGAAGGAATATCGAGAGAGTTGTTCCGATAAATATGCAATTTCAATTTAATTGTGTTTAATATTGTATTCATTCATTTTAGAATTCCAGCTTGATTGTGTTCATCTCAGAATTCGTCTGTATTTGGCTGTGTGCGTGTGTGTGTGTGAATTCAGTGGCAAGTCTAACTGTATCATCCGCAGTCGTCTGCCAGCCGTGCCAACGACGTGTGGCCAAAATGTGTGCCGCCATTAAAAAGCGCAGATTCCGCAGCGAACGCGGTCGCCGTTGCTTTTCGCGCTGCCAGCTGGCGGCTCATCCCGCTCCCCACCCTCCGCTCCCGACTCACCACACGCCCCTCGCCGTTCGCCGCCGTTACTTGAATGCAGCCAGCAAAAGTCAGAACGCGAGAAGCGAGCGAACATGAAACAATTGAAGCATTTTAAAGCCTTGAAATGAGCGCCATTTTTCAATGCCACCGAGGAAGGGTTTCCATGTGTGCCAGTTTGCTGTGACTTTATAGGTGTGTGTGTGTGAGTTGGTCGTTACTCTAGGAGGGGGAAAGGAGAGAGACGACTGTGCTGGGGGAACGTGGCCACCCCGCTCAAGCGTCGCACTCTGTAATCATAAATATGGCGTGTTTATTCTCTTCTCTGCGTATTGCTGTTGCCTCTCCTCTCCCCGCGACTCCTCTTCGCGTTCCTCTTCGCGTATTGTTTTCTTATTCATGAATTATTTGTCTCTGCACCGCGCACCCTGCTGCTCACTCTCCCCTCCCCCCAACAACACACAGCACTGGCGGATTTATTCTTCCGAATATAAATTATATTCATAAATTTTTAACCCTTTCTGCGCGCTTCTGTTTTGCTTTTCCGTCCCTTCTTTTCGCGATTTTGCGTTATTTTGCTTTTAAGCCGTTTAAACTGCTGTTTCCTCCTGCTGCTCGTTGCCAAATAAGAAAACTTTCGACTTTTGTGGCACAAATAAAGCTGCAGTTTGAAGATTTAAAGAAGAATTATTTTATAGATTTTGAACTTCGAAAGCGCTGATTGCATTCGCGCGTCTTTCTTGGTAGCTTCAGATAACATTAAAACTCGCAGATAACAATTCGAGGCTCCCGCTCAATATTAGCTGCCACCCCTCCCCCTCCTCTACCCCTCCCCTACACCCACCCCGTTTTGCGGCCGCCGAAAAACAGCAGCTTGAAAATTCGCACTCGTATAAAATTCAAAATTTCGCACTAAAATGAAGACATAAAATGCTCAAATGAATAAAGTTTCCGATTTCCTTTATTTGTGCGTGTGCGCACGCACACAGACACACACATACATATTTATTATTATTATCTGATGCCGCACGACCGTATAACGGTGTCCATGACAGCCCGCCAGCCAGCCAGCCAGCACTCGCCGCCATGTTGCAGGGATGTGCGCGCTTCACGTTGCACCGGATCTGCTCGAAGTGTGACTAAAGAATTCCACACCCACGCGCTTGGAAGTCGTTCATTTCCTCTGCGAATGAAGTCCGTCTGTCCCCCTCCCCCCCCACCGCTCCATCCGCACAATAAATGCCGTCGGTGGTTGTTTAGCACCGACGGCAGCTCAGCGATGCCGTATCGAGATATGAATTTTAAAAATTCATAAGCTTCGCACTGCGTGAGTTGCGGGCGTGAATCAATGACTGAAGGAGTGACTGCTTGTTGTCAGCCTGTTGAATCCAGAGGCGGGCATCCATCTGCGATAAAAGGGCAGAAGGTCCTCCAGCCCATTCCGAAATTCAGAAATCTTCAAAAATGCGTATATTTCGAGTGATGAGTGAAAACTTCTCACAGATTCCTTGCATCCTGTTTTGTTCCTGCGATTTCTGGCAGAACAAGACAAGCGCGTGACTGGAAACCCAGTATGCAAGAGGCTTGAAGGACTGAATCGGCGGTTTGAAGTCTCGGGTGAAGTCACTCACTCTCTCATTTCTCTCCACTGAGAATGTTTAAGGACCCTGAAGTTGTTCGAAATCTTTTGAATCCGCTGTTAAAAACACTCAAGCGATTTTCCTTCATTAACGCATCTCACACTAGAAATGACTTCAAACCGACTTCTCTGACTTCAAGTGACTGCCGCATCAGCGTTTCTCTGTCAATTTACTAATATTGGGGGGAAAAGTGGAACAATTTGCACGGTGAATTTTAATTTTTATATTTTCAAGTTTGCGCGAAATACACACAGAGAAGGATCACAGGACTACAGGTCCACAGGACGCTCCTGTGGGAGGGACGAGGGCGAGCCACAAAGTACAAAATAACTGCGATCAAAATTAGATTCCATACCGTTGCGTTGACTTGGCGACCCGCGTTGCGCTGACGACCGTTCCGAGCGCCTGTTGCGGTGTTCGTCTGCTTTGGCACTTCCGTTAGCATAGCAGGAGCACCTGTTTGCGATCGGAGCCTCAGGCATTCGGTACCCCTTCGGCAGTCTGAACTCCGCGCTATGCCGACGGGACTGCGTGAGCCTCGTCCCTGTGGCAGGAGGGATTGCAGAGTCACTCGTCATTAGAAGGTCCTGTTTGGGCAGAGATATGGATACAATCAGTGCAAACAACTGCAGTAGTGATGGCGACAGACAGACGTCACGTGAAACTGCAATACAATTTCAGAATTCCGTACGAATGCCAACGCGAGCAATTAAAAGAGTCCGTCTGTCCGTTTACACGATAACTTGATAGCACGTGAAGGAATTTCGATGAAAGTTGGTGGAGCGATTTAGAAATATCTAATTTACTTTACTGCTAGGAATGAGTGGAATTGATCGAAGGACACGCCCACTTTTTATATTACAAACTTGTTCGTTTCAAAACGTCATAATTAGTTGAGATATCGAGATGTACTCGTATATATCGAGATATAGAAGTTGGCTCAGAGTCGGCCTAGACTGACTACAACTTCCTTGCTTCTTTCCTAGTACTTCACTTTCAAGTACAGTATTATAAAACTTCAAAGCAAATTTAAATCGCCACCATATTTCTGACACTTTCGTCTTCATCGTTTTCTCCTCTCTTTGCAGGCAAGAGTTTCACTCTAACAATTGTGATATCAACGAATCCGATACAAGTCGCCACCTACAACAAGGCCATCAAAGTGACCGTCGACGGGCCGCGCGAGCCGCGATCGAAGGTGCGGCACCAAGGCTTTCACCCGTTCGCATTCGCTCCACAGCGCTTCGGTCCAGATCCACTTATGGCAGGCTTGCCGTTCAAGCTACCAGGTAAAGTTGAAGGTCGCGGCGGACGCGACGAGTGACGAGTGACGAGTGAGCGGTGACGATGTTGCCACGGTCACCATCGCTGTCAGCGGCAATGGGGGACCTCGTTGCCCGGGGGAGCGACAGCAATAAAGCGGATTTTTCTATGGTAGTCGACTTAACTTGACTGCTCAATCAACAACAGCAACAACAGCAGCAACAACACCAACAACAACAACAGCAACAGCAACAACCACAACAGCAGCAACAACAACGCCAACAACAACGCCAACAACAACAACAATTTGAACCAAATCTACTTATTTTCCTCTTTCAGCCCTGAAGGTATTTTAAAGAAAATCGCGAAAGTGGGAAATATTCACTCAGATATATCGCTTGGCCCACCAGAGCTGACGCACATCATTATAATACCGAAATGTTGGTGGGATGTTGTTGTTGTTATTCGGCCGTTCGTTGTTTTTACATCGCAGTGATATCATATCACGCTTGTTGCTTCCACACTTCCATTGCTGTCGGCATAATTGGCTCCACCGTTCGTCGTCTGTTCTTGGCGGGGATTTTCTGTTCAATGGATTAACTTACCAGAAAATTCGTTTATTAGGGTTTCTTTTGTGGAGGATAAAAATTCAATAAGCCGAGCCGTCGTTAGCTTTGCAGCGACATCGGCTTAAAAATGTATCGTTTATAAAATGGGTTCTTGTGGAAACAAGTGGATTAAGAGGGATTTATAATGTAGATGATAGTAATAGGGATTTATAATATAGTAATAGGGATTTATAATGTATATGAGAGATCTGTATTGAATTGGTTCAAAGGCGATTTAAAGGAAAAAAACGTCCATGGACGTGGACCACGTTGTCCATTCTAGTTTGTAATAATGTGGACTACCATGCTGATTGTTATGTTTGTAGATCTTGCATTCAATAGGCCATCAATAGGTTCTCATCTCGATTGAAACAGACCGTGTGGACCTCGATTATCGCCTCAAATTCGAAGCAAGAAGAAGGCTGTCACTACCACAAAAGACCTTCTCGGTCTCGATTATCGCCTCAAACTCGAAGCGAGAGGAGGGTTTTACCAGTCTTGGTTTTCATCTCATCAGGAGAACACAGTCTCCACCTCGGTTATCGCCTCAAATTCGAAGCGAGAAGTACGCTGTATCGATATTGATTTACATCTCGACAGGAAAAGGCTGTTCCGGTATAGATTATCGCCTCAGATTCCAGATAAGACATGAAAACGTCTCGTTTCCAAAGGGTTTAAGATATAATTTATGTACAAATCTATTCAAATGCGATTTCGAAGTTACTAAAAAGGTTTTCATAACAGTTGTTGCCTCTCACTGCCAGTAATATCAATTTTGAGGTCCCTTACGCGGTCCTATATCTCGTAGACCTATTCTCGTATTCCTGCCTGCGTGTATTTTGAATTTCATCTTCGCTTATTTTGAATCCGGCAGTCAAAACACGTTGTTCGCAGCCTTGTCACCTCAGACGAGGTCGCGAACACAGTCTTGGCACCAGTTAAGTTGCCTCCCTTAAGTCACATAGCGCCCTCCCTCACTCGCGCTTCATCACTCCTTCTCAGATCATTCCCACCTCCTGGCGGGGTGCTTAAATGTTTCTCGAAACCTTTAAAATAAGTTTACGCACAAGAATGCGCGTTTTGAATGCGAAATGACTGCTCGCAACCTCGTTAAAGGATTAGAGGATATTTAAACGGATTTCCAGCTGCCTGCGCTGCATGGCATTCGAATGTTTGACGAAGGGTGGGCTGGCGTGCGCTCCTCTACTCCCCTCCGTCTCGCGTGGTTGTTGTCAGTGTTATTCTAAGTGATTACGATGTGATGATTTTGCTTTTGATGAGTTTGCTGTATGCGTGCACATCGGCAGGATAATAAAACTGAATTCTAAGCTTAGCATTCATCGCTTTTTTACCACTACTTCATGAATCTCCACGATTCAATAAATATTTTCATTACTAGTTCGGAGAATTTGCATCTTCGGTCTGATAAAACGGTCTGAGACAACCGCAGACAACTATTTTGCTCAACCGCAAATACCGCTTTCGATCCCTTCCGACTCGCATCGGCGGCCGTACTCGCATCTTCAGCTTCGAATATCATATCCGCTTAAGTTATGCAATCGCACATCGTGTTTTTCTTACCGTTGTACGTGTTTTCCTTACCGTTATACGTTCCTAAAGGGATGCACTTCATCGGTCACGTGGACGGAGTTCGAGTTGCTTCCGTTTGCTCCAGCATCGGCCCGGAAATCCATTGCGGAAATTATTTCGCCTTCACTTTCTTCGGATGATGATTTTTGCACACCAACTTGATTTCATTTTGCAGGCAGAGTATGCGGAGCAACGACCAGGTTAAACTATTAATTTGGCTTGAGGAGAATTTTAGAATTTCAAGGCTTAATTTCGAAAGGCAGACAATTTTATGTGAGAGTGAAGAAACGCGATATTTTTTAAGTTTTCAAGTTTCCATCAAGTGAATCGTTCGCAGGTTTTCGTCAAGTGTGAAGTTTCACGTTGAACTCGTAGGTTTGCCACTAACTTGCGGCCGCCAACATTTCCAAAAACCTACACGTACTCTGCCGAATTAGACGCTGTCCACCTGTCCCTCTCTGTGCTGACGTTTGCGTTATTTGCAGACAACACGCGTATTTCGCGCCCGTTATTTATGATTAGGCGAAGACCTGCCCGAAACCTAAATCAATTTCCACTTCCTCAACACGTCTGGCGGTCATAATTTTCCGTGCTGCTCACACGAAGTGTCAGAATAGCAATCAGTTCTCATTTCAGCTTGCGAATCCTTCATTTCAAAGGGTAGCGAGAAGCGTGTAGCTGCTTTCAGCTGCATTCTAAATTGTAGCACGTATTTCCAGTCATAGCGAAGGGGAAGCGGTTAAGGATGATATTCACTCAAAGAATTAAAGGTTTTTCTTGGTAAAAACGACGTATTATTTGCAAAAAATAAGCCAAAGTATAGCAAAAGGCCTGCTAATTTTGGGGGCATGGGGGGGGGGGGGGGTTAGTGGTTTCGAAATTCTAGTCTTAATTATCTCAAAAATCTGAAGCCGTATGAAAAATCCATTAACGTGACGGGATTCAGCATACCAAAATACATATATAACCGCTCCCATATACAATATAAATAATTTTGCATTAGATGGTCCTGCCTTTGAATGAGGGAAACTCATGTATTTCTGTTAAAATCTTCCAATTCGAATTTTTCCTTGTCGGCATCTTAAAAACGTTGCAGAGAAGAGTTATTACTGCTAGAGCTATTTAGATTTGACCGATTTCACTGAATAACCCGAATGTTACACACTCTTCTCTCCTCTATTCTCATCCCAACTTCCCCTCAAGACCCGCTTATCTTTCCTTGGCTACAGGTGTGTCTAACACCGCGCTCAATTGTTGATTTTTGTTCGAAACTTACTTGGGAGTGCGTGCAGTGGGTGGTACATGAATACCCAGGTGCGGAAGGGGTGGGGGAGGGGGAAGGGCAGGAGCGTGCTGTCGGCTGCCGGTTGCGGGTGTGACACAATGTCTGCGTCAAGTATCAAAAGGTGTCTATAACGGTGTTGTCGAGCAGGATTTGGCAAAGCGTTTTGGCAAAAATGTCTTGTTTACGTTGCCCTCAAATATGCGTTCATCTCAGCCTCTTCGCGCCCGGCCGCTCTTTACACCGTTTTAGCACCCTTCATCGTTTACAACACATTCGCACGTAGGCAACAACAACAACAACAACAACAACAACGACGACGACAACAACAACAACAACGACAAGAACAACAAGAACGACAACAACAGAACAAATTTTACGCTGTCAACACTCTTGTCCTCGTAGTTGTTATGTCAAGAGTGTAGCATTTAACCCTCCCTCCCTCCCCTTCTCACTTTATAATATGTCACCCCCCACCCTCCACCCCTCGGTAAAGTATACCCAACAACAGCAACAACAATAAAAACGAAATGAGGCAAACATATTTCGCACGATGTTATAAATAATATTAAGTAGGCAAAGGCATGTGTTGATGTCCTGCGTTGTTTCCTCGCGTCCCTGGGCTGCGACGCTCCTCGGTGCGTCGCTGCCTCAAAGCTGTGCGTATTAGTATCGTATTGACACATAAATTGACAGAAAATTGAATCAATGCTATAACAAGTCCTGAGGGGCGACTGCCTGCTTCTGTGTGAAGCGCGCTCCTGCTCCGTCTGCCAGCTCGGGCAGGACCGACGTCGCTGCCGCCGGCAATGATTGCCCTTGTAGTGGGACTTTAAAATTTCGTTTTTTAAATTCCAAATTGAGCTGTCGTCACGGCATGTGTGCTGCGCTGGAGGGATGCGGCTTACTTTTGCTGTTTTCGGGCTGCCGTCACATTTTGTCGTCTCACCCTCTTGCGGAAAATAATTTTGCAAGGATATGACAAATTCGAGATTTTTTATTACGACTTCTCAGGAGTTTATATTTCATGTAGAGGTGAACATGAAGAAGGGGAGGAGGCGAGGGCAGGAGGAGGGGATGCTCTCTCTGGGTGACAGCGGCAGTCAGTGTGCTGTGTGCGCTGCATTGTCATTTGTCACTTAAGCGTGTATGTTTTGACAGGTTAGAAAGTTTGAGATTGGATATTAAAAATTTCGATGGTTTTTCTATGGGTTTCGTTCTAATGCAGGCGTTTGTTGTTGTTGTAGATAATTTTTCTCGAGGGCGACAGAGAAAACCGATACTTCGACTGGTGTCGCCACCTTCTTTAAGTTTTCTGTTGCCTTCGAGAGAAGTCCGAGATTTCCTGGAGGACTTTTTCGAAATGCTGGGTTTGAATTTGAGACAAGAATCGAGAACCTGGATCGATACAGCCTTCGAGTCTCGAATTTGAGGCGATAATCGAGATCGAGAGAGAGGGAGAGAGAGAGAGAGAGAGAGAGTTGAGACCGGGAAGAGGATCGCGGTCTCGCAGCTGTTTTAGTCGAGACGAGAACCGATATCGAGCCAGTCGTTTTCAGTTTTCTCGGGGACGAGAACCGATCTCGATGCAAACTTCTCGTCTTGAAATTGAGGCGATAATGCAGGACGAGGCGACCTTCTGCTATCGAGACGAGATTTCGTCGAAACAGGTTCTTGAGAACCGAGTTGGAGACCGCCAGGTCCAGTCGAGGCGCGAACCGAGACCGGAATCGCTTCACACAGGATTTGGTGGTGAAGCGATTCGGATTGAAAATCTTGTTAAATAGTGTAACTCTTGTGTTACTTTGTAGGCACTCAATTCGAACTCGAAACAAATACTGGCTCCCCGTACATTAAACAGGACGAAAAAGTGATTATAAATGAAATTTCAATTGCATTTATTAATACAAAACAGAGAAGGATTTCGAGAAAGTTTTCTGTTTCGCCAACGGAGAGGGGAAAACGAGGAAAGGAGAGGAAAACGAGGAAAGGAGACGGAAACCTTTTTGCCCTGAAGCCACCGGCATCAGCAGAATGGCATCTTCCTGTTGAAAGGATACCTAAAACTAGTGTTGACGCATTTCAACATGTTTCGTTCAATCTCTCCCCCCGCGCCCCTCCGCACCCCTCTCAGCGCGCAGTTCGCAAAAAACTTTTGCGAAACTATTTTGCAAAGTGACAAAAACCAAGCGAACGCACGCACAAACACGTACACAGCAGTCCTTGAAGGACCTTCTTTCCTACTTCGGTAGACGCTGAAGTTGTTGCTGTCGAGCTAAGTTTGTCGATGATTAAAAGGAACAGCAAAGGCAGTCTCAGTGGAGCGCAAGGGGGCGGCGGGGGGAGTCTGCGGGAACGGCAACAACGCATCGCATTAGCATTTGTCGTCGCCATAAGTGTAGAAAATGTTGCTCTTCCGCAGAGGATATCCTGCTTCGCACGCTCACTCACTCACTAACTTGGCTCGCACGCCTGCTGCAAGTTCGAGCCCGCTTCTGAGCGAGCAAGAGTAAGCGTGTGTGTGTGTGTGTGTGTGTGTGTGTGATTTCCTCTGCTTGGTGCGTGTGTGCGCGTGGGCCGTCCTCGAAACAGGAGGAGCTCCTCGCAGAGCTGCTCCGACGCTAACGTTTTGCAAAAGAAAGTTTTTAATTTTTAGTGAAAATTACATTAAAATTTTCCACTTGATGTAATGCTTGTCATGAAGATGAAAGCCGCACTCACACACAGCCACACCCACGCCCACACCCACACCCACACTCACACCCACATCCCCCCATACACGGCGTCACCCCGTGGGAATGGGTTCTCCGTTTTTTGAATGAGGCCTTAAACGAATTTTCAAGTAGAATTAATTTCACAACAGCAGCCAACTTTTTCCGGGGCTTTTTTCTCCGTTTATTATCGCTAAAGAGTTGCCAGCTTTCGGTTTCGTGGGAACGGCGAGGTGGACGTGGGGCGTGCAGACGCACATCCTTTCCCAAGATAAGAAGGATCTCACATTCGGTCGCTGAATGCGAAGAGTCTGCGTCTGATGTGCGAAAACGAGGGTTTCCGAGCGAAACACTTTTAATCATCCCAACTACCTGCACTCCGCGCCCCGCGCCAGCAACCCTTTCAGACCCTGACATGTGATTATAATTATTACGCCACGCTGAATTTTACTTTGGTAAGAAAAAAGCGAAATGCGTTCAAAGTTGAGATGAAATGAATTTTTAATATTACAA
This sequence comes from Sicus ferrugineus, assembly GCA_922984085.1. Classification (NCBI taxonomy): domain Eukaryota; kingdom Metazoa; phylum Arthropoda; class Insecta; order Diptera; family Conopidae; genus Sicus; species Sicus ferrugineus. The sequence goes on from OV277351.1 coordinate 27,359,562, forward strand.
ATTTCGAGATAGTAAACTCCGCAAATTCGGCGAGCTGAGGAGTGGAGGGAAGTCGGACCAAAAATGGCGGACATGATTATGTGGGTTAATGTAAATGTAAAAAATACAGACTTTCGTGCCCGACTCACTACGTTTTTACACTATAAAAAAGGATTTCTAAGACCAAACACTACTCCTTCTTTCTATAAAATGAACCGTTAGTTCTGTACCGTTAAGTAATACTAGAATAGTTCTAATCCTAATGGGTCAAATGGTATTGTGAATCTCACACCGAAACCTCTATACAGACGACTTACAGAAACTTTGAGGGGACCTGCAAGACCAAATATAGGCCAGTCATGACTAGTTTTCCTCACCAAGATTAGTGAAATGAACACACAGGTGCACGTTAGCCGTATATCCAGTTGACATTTGAGGCAGACGATTACATCGGTCCAGATGGACTTTGAAGTTAATGCTGAACAGGAATACTTGTCTACATTTAACTAGTCTGCGTTTCTTATCTGCTTTACGAAGGGACGAAGGGAAGAGGAAGCGAAAAAAGAGGAGGAGTGATATATCTTCTTCCCTCGCCTGTAGGGTCCCATAATAGCGAGAATACCCCGCAATACGGCGGATGCTATCATAGTGTGAATTCTGAGAAGACTTTCCGCGAGGAGCCCTTCGAACCTGGACAATTTGGGATGCTTGGACCATTTGCAAGGAAGGATATACGCCCATGTAACACAAATCTGAAAAACCCCTACAACTTTCACTGCGGAAAATTACTTAAATTGCTCATAATGTTTACCAGGTCGCGATAAAGTTGGAAGCTGACGATTTCTGTTCAAAGCATGTTGAAAATAAAAGAAGGAAGAGTGGAGAAACAAGCGAAGGCTTTCATTGAAAAAGTCAGAACGTAGAAAACGTTTTAAATTTTATGGCCACTGAGGGCAGGACGTGTGGGTCAATTCGCCTCCTCGAAGTAGCGGTATAGCGGAGTACATTAAATTGAAGTAGTTGGTCTGTAGTTGGTATTTTATTATTACTTCAAGAGTGGGAAGATAGTGAGATGTGAGAGGAGTCCTTCGCTCGTTCCTCAGTCACTCCTTCTCTTCCAACTCTTCTTGTCTTTTTCACTTTTTCTTGGTCTTTATTGCGGATTTTAGGTAAGTTTCCCCACTTCTACTCTGTACCATTTTTCCTAATATCTGCTTTATTTTACTTTACCAGTCTCTTTTTTCTTTTCTGCTCCTTTTCCCTCTACTATACTTTCCCCTTCACTCCCACGGCTCTCTCTCTCTCTCTCTCTCTCTCGTTCTCGGACTTCCTTTAACTACTCCATTTCGTTCCTTTCTTAACTTTATTCTTCCGCTCTCACTCCTTCAACACCTTCTTCAAATACTCTCTCTCTCTCTCTCTCTCTTTCTTTTCTGCTATTTCAGACAGGACTCACTCATTGCGCAGCTCTCTCAGCATAACTGCTAACGTGGCCTATGATAAAAAGCTTTACTATATATGTTGACCATGTTTGTGAAACGAAAGCTTCACTAAAATGAGAGAGTTGCAGCACTGAGAGAGTTTCGGTGAGAGGAGCATTCTGCGAGTGCGAGGTTGGGGGTGTTTTTGAATTTGCGGAGAGAAATTCTATTAACCAGCTTGAGTTAGTGATGATGTCCTTAGAAACGTTAAGATATTTGTACGTTCAGCTTTCGTTTTATTTTTATTCCTGTGGCTGCTGCTGCTGCTGCTCTTCGCTGGAAATCTTCAGCTATATTTAGGGAAGAAGAAGAAGAAGAAGCACGGTAGCGGCTCTTTCCGAAGCAGTGAGAAGCCGTCGGTGAACTGAAGTTCCGAAAAACTAAATAGAAACCGTTGTTTCCGTTTTACCGACGGCAGGATCCCTTTAAAATGATGCAAAAATTAATGCAAAATGCAGAGAAGGCTTAAATTCTTGAAAGAATTTAACGAAAACTAGGCAAGAGAAGTTGGAAAATTAACTTAAAATCAGCTAAAGTAGGAATTACAAAGGGCACGGGATGTAGGAAAGGGGTAACAATTTTCTTGCAAATTTCAAATAGGTGACAAACTTGATATCCAATCTAATTTTAAAGATTCCGTTGATACGGAATCCTCTACACTGAATGCACGTATATAATCTGAACTGTGCAATTAACTATCTCACTTAATATCTATCTTCCCCTATATCGACCGAAGAGAACGACCATTTTGTGGGTGGAACCTACCACATCTCGGCGGTTCATTCGGAAAGCGAAAACTGAAATGTAGAAAAGAACCGGAAGAAAGAAAAACTGCTCCCTGTACATAAAGCAGCCGCAGAAGGGGGTGCGGCAGCGGGTTCGGAAAGGGTTGCCTAACAGCTGGCGTGTCCCGCCACCAGGTCGTGGTCTCATATACCAGCGTCCGTCGCTCGGTATATAAAAATCCGTCTACTTCGAACGTCTGTCTGAAAATGTGTGTTTTTTGGTTGATGTTTTTCTATTTTGGTCCGGCACACATATCTAACTAAGCTCACACACACATACACTCTCAATTTTAATAGGTTTGTGACTGTGGAAGCAGCAACCGACAGCAAGAAAGCTTTTGCGGCGCACCAATGGGACCGCGTTATGCCCCTCTAACCTTCACCGACGACCGCTACTTGGCGCTGAGATACAACCCACACAAATACACACACACGCACACGAACACACATGCAAACACACTGCTGCGAGTTACCGCTACCTGATGCTACCGACTTCTGAACACCCGAAACTCCAAAGAAAACTCAACCCACTTTCGACTCAACCCACTTTCGCCTCAGCCCACTTAGGACTCAACCCACTTTGGACTCAACCCACTTACAACTCAACCCACTTACAACTCAACCCACTTACGACTCAACCCACTCCCATCCAACCATTTGGTTTCCCACTAAAAGTGGTACTTATTAAGTAAAAATGGTGGAGTAGCACCCACACCAAGTGGAAGTATAAAGGTATTTCGGTTGGACAAGCTGTTTTCGGTCGGCGGCATGCTGAAGGGTGTTGGATTATATCCACTTCTGTAATAGATTGCAGTAATCCCAGAATTTCGGGATGAAACCTTGCCCTAATGTTTCATACGGATAGTGTGGCACCCTAGTTTGACCTGTTTTCGAAGGGAGCTACTTGTCGAATTCAGTATAAAGGTAAGCAAGCGAGTGTCCCAGCCAGACCTCTCTTCGAAACGCGAACTTCTTCTACTTAATTGTAACACAGAAACTCTATCCGTTTTCGGAGATAATAGCCAACTATTCAGACCAGACTGGATCGGACTAAGACGGAGAAATCGGGGTCGCTAATCGAATAACGTATATATGCATATATTTTTCTATAGTTCTGCTGCCTTCCGCTCTTCCTCAGACGGAAGAATAACTGCCGTGTAGCCGTTTCCTTCGAGGGAGGAATATAGGAACGCCTTTAGGTTTCCGTCTACTGTAATTTAAAACAGAGGAAGCCGAATTTTAGATTCCGTTTAATCTCGACACTTTTGCACTGAATTGTCCTGACTCCACATCATGCCAGGAACACCATCTACAGCGCAAGACGAACTCCTTACACGGCTCGCTCGCCTTTGAACTCTGAACTGCGACAAATTACGCTGATTGCGTTGCGTTGTGTTGGGTTGGTGATATTCGAAGCTCGTAATATTTTATGCACAACAACAATAACAACAACAACAACAATAACAAGAACAACATCAACAACAACAACAACAACAATGATAATAACAGCACCGAAATGTAGAGCAAGAACACCAGTAACAACAAAATATCTGTATTCTCACAACCTCGTCGCATATATATATATGTGTGTGTACGCGTCTGTGTGTGTGTGTGTGTGTGTGTGTGTGTGTGCAGCACTCATTTAAACCTCATTTGTTGCTATTCGGTTCACCTTCCATCCTGGCCGTGCCAGCCCAGCTGCCTCTAATGAGACACTCGAGGTGTGAGAGGTGTATTCGCATCCTCTCAGACAGAGTCGCCCCACTCCGGGTCACCGTCGCCACGGAGTGTGTTCGGTGTTGCGGAGTCGAATAATCATAATAATGGAACGACACTATAACGTTGCCACTTCGGGTACGCGGGAGGGGCGCGCGAGGGAGGACCGAAGTGTTGTTCATCGGCACGACGATAATGATGAGGGCGCCAACGCTGATGGTGTGGTGGCCGCGGTGGCCGTGGTGGCCGTGGTGGTGATGATGATGTTGGTGGTGTTGGCGGTGACAGTATTGGTTATACTTTGGTGGTAACCCGAAATCGTATGGATTGGCAAGACGATGCAGGCAACAATGTGTACTTGAGATGGTTATCTTGGTCTGTAGTGGTGGTAGTAGTAGTAGTAGTTGTTGTTGTTGTTGTTGTTGTTGTTTTTGTTGCAGTTGTTTCAGAGGTTGTTGTTGCTGCTGCCAAGATGCTGGCTGGTATGTTTCGGGTAACATTTCGGTTGCAGCTTAATAAGAGAGCAAGAAAGCCGCTCGGCACAGCAGTGAAGTGTACGCCAGAGCGTGAGAGCGCGAGCGAGAGAGCGAGAGGGAGAACGCGCGTAAGAGTGAGAAGGCGTTAGCAAGCGAGTCGTAAAGTTGCCTTACGATTCTAGTTGCTGGCTGGCCGGCAGCCTCAGATCCAGCCCACTGTAGTGCGGCTTCACTTTTGCGGGCGTTGGTTGTGTGACTGCGGCCAAGTTCTGGTGTGCTGGTGTTGGTGTTGCCACTGTGTGCGGCAAATTTATAATGCATTTGGGGGTGTGGGTGGCTGCCGCTGTATACGGGTTTCTTGTTGTGTCTCTCCAACTTGTTGTGCCGCCTCTGTCGGCCGCACACACGCACACACGGTGTAGTTGGCGGCCGCTTCTCACCAGAAAACGACCGAAATGAGCGGCTTGCTCTCGGTGTCGTCGCTGGAGGCATGTGTGGCCATGTTTTGCGGCCGGCTGGTGTGAATTTCGAGACTCAACTGCGTTTCTTCTTCGGATTCTTGCAGGCTTCCCGCACCACTTCTTGGGTCTCCACAGCCACCTGCACGTCGCGCACGACTGGCGTGCGTTGGGTGCTCATCCGGCCGCACTGGGACGGCCCGGCTTCGGCCACAGCGCGCCCTTCTTTCACCACCAGCATCCGGCGTTTGCACCACATGGTCCTGGAGGCTCGTCCAGCGGACTGCGAGCGCTAAGCGGTGAGTCAACGCTTCCTTCTTCCACACGAGTTTCTCACTAACTGTTTTTCTTCTGCTCTTGCACTCATTAATTGGCTCTCGCAGAAGCACATCACCATCTGCCGGCGCAACTCACGCAGCTGTCGACCATCGGTGCCGCTCACAGCACCACCAGCCCCGAAGGATCCCCCACCACGCCGACAACGACCACTCGACCGCCGCCGCTGACCACATCGCCGCCGCTCACTACAACCACCAGCGAGAACGACAACGCCAACAACCACATCGACGCCGGCTTCGAGAGCGACAGCATTTCGGTCACCGGTTCGCCGCGCCGATCATCGTCCGCGCCGCACGACGACGAGGACCGCCGCAGTCCGTCACCCGCGGCCTTGAGCGGCGGTGCCTTCACTTCGCTCGTGCAGCCCAATCCTGCGCTGCGCAAGCACGAGTTCATCTCAGGCTTCGCCTCACATTTCCAGCCATCGCACAGCTTGAATCCTGCGCTCGCGGCTCAGTTGTTCCTGCAGAACCCTCTGGTGCCGCAGCACAATCACTGGCTGCAACTCTCCACTGCTTTCTACAACAACTACAACGACTGGTCGTTCCTGCGTACCGCAGGCGGCAATCCCACCGCTGCTGGAGTGACGCAAACACTGGCTGGCGCTGGTGCGGGTGCAGCAGCCGCTGAAGTCGATCACGCGGCGAGCGGCATTAATCTGGTCAAGCGTTGCGTGACTCTGATCGCGCACTCGAAGGACAAAGAGATTGAATCGAATCGGAACGCGTCGCCGCCGGTCAGTTCAACGCGTCGCTCGCCGTCGCCGGTGGAGACAATCGACCTGGACGATGTGAGTACCACTTCGCGCAGCAGCTTGGGTCCCATACGCTGCCGCACTCCGAAGCCGAATGATGTGTGGCGTCCTTACTAGCGGCGTCGACTGGGGAGCAGCCGGTGGAGAGCGACTGAGCGAGGTGTGGAGAGGGAGAAGCTAGAAATGGATGATCTGCGTGAGGACGGTGATGACGATGGTGATGATGATGGTGATGGCGATGACGATGGTGATGACGATGGTGATGACGATGGCGATGACGATGGCGATGACGATGGTGATGACAGTGGTGATGACAGTGGTGATGTCGATGGTGATGGTGATTGTGATGACGACGATGAGAATGATGATAGTGTTGTGTAGATATTACTGAGAATCCGATCATATCGCGTTGTATAGGAAGCGTTTTTTAGTTGTAATTACGAGTGAAATTGCATTGAAAACACAGAAAAACATATCGAATTTAGAGAAATTAAAAATCCAAATAAGTAGCACAATTAGATTTAAACGTTGCCGCAAAATCAAAGTTAGTGAGTAGCTTTAAATTTAGAAAATAGGCTTTCAAGTCTGTTTCTCGTTAAACAACTAAATTTCAATCTTTCACATTCCCGAACACTGGTTTCCGAATAATTAAAATTAAATTATTGTATTATAGATGAATAAAATAACAGTGTTAGAAGACAATGAAATTTAAGAAGTATTAGTGCTTCAAATGTACAGTTAGATTGCAAGAATTACATGTTTAAAAAGTGTAAATATAAATTAGCATAATAAATAATTCAAATCCTGATTTTCTTCGGTAATTTATTGCAATGAGTTCTAAAAGTTTAATTTGCTTAAAAGTTAAGTTAAATTTTTATTGCATTTAAAGTGGCTGCACTCTAGAATGCCAAATAACGCTGAAATGTTTTAACTTGTTTACTATTTAATGCTTTTCGGAGACTTTATTTGGAGAATTCGATATTTATTAAAGTTAATTACTGAACCCGAAAGATACGTTATAGCAATGAATAATTTCATCGCATTAAAGAATGAAGCTGTAATTTCATCAACAACAACCGCGATTGTCAATGTAATGATTTTTCTTTCTTTAATACGACAATACATTTTTTTCCGGAATTGAGAATAGCAGACATGATAGCATTTTGTTACAGCTATATTAAATTTGAGGAAAGTAGTTTTAATATTGAAAACATCGGTGTTGAACTTGAAGATCTTGATATTGGCAACAATCTTCGTCATATTCAATGCCGGGAAATTAATGTTGTGACGGCCGTTGCTATTGAAATCGATAAGATTTGCGCTATATTGACAGTTTTCTTTGACATAGAGCAACTTCCATTCAACAGACATCGATTGTTGTTATGACACCCGATATTCATCAGTATTTGCATTAATTCGGGTTTGTCGAACAATAATTTAAGCGAGTAAGATATGAAGGTTAAGAGGGCTAATTTGAATTTTCTAAATCCCCTCCAACATAAACTGTTCTGTTCAAGAGATGAGTGTATTCGAGTTGAAACTCGTTTTTAACTAAATAATTTTGCATAGTCCACGAGAGAATTTTACTTACTCACTGAAGCTTTATATTGCCTCAGTCAGAAACCCTCAGACTTCGGTTAGAAACTGGTTTTCGGCCATCTGTTAATTTGAAAACATGAACTGCACTGAAAACACGAAGCAAGGTTTCGGTCTGAGCCACGTCCACTTTTCAGATTTGTCTGCATGGCAGTGGCAACATAGCGCCAATCTGTGACCATCCAATTAAGAATAATGTGCAGACATATATTTATAAAACCGTCCCCTTTACCTCAAAAACGCTCGTCTTTGCGTCGTTGCGCAGCTTGTCCTCTCGAACTGCATGTGTATTTAGGAAAAATTTATGTAGCGTTGAAATTCCAAAATAAATGACAACAAATTAACGTGACTGATGAAACAGCTGAGCTGTACGGCTTAAGTTTGCCCACTTTACTGCCCGTGTACGTGTATCTGCGGGAAGGGGAGTCGGGGAGTCGGGAGATATGTAAGCTCAGCCGACTCGAACATACGAGCTGGATATCCTCGAAGAAGCCTTTAGTTTAATTTAAAATTTACCGCATCTGACAGCAGTGTTGTATAGTGACAGCTTGTCATCGTGTGGGAGAGGAAGTACCCGACACTGAACTAGAAATGTGTGTTTCATGTTCGAGAAAATATTTGTCTTGTTGAAGAACGACATCGAAATCCTTTTCGTCGATAAACAATGCAAAGACTTTTACTCTTTCAAAATAGCGACATTTCACAAATATTATAACAACTATTGAAATTTTTTGATGATGACAATTTTGATGGATTATCATGCGAAATAATTTTCTTAAAAATGAAAATCACGATTATTCTATTGGAAGTCGCAGTATTCTAGTTGGAAATCGCATAATCGGAAGGAATGAATCTCAAAATGTCGACGACTAAGTTCGTTTTGCTGACAACCACGGCAGTCAAGTTGAAGAAAGTGGTATTCATAATGCGAACTACGATAAACGACTTGAAGAAAGCGATTCGTCTTACAGAGCACGTGAACAATTAAGTGAGAAATTACTGACAATTGGTTGCCATGAACATCTAACATCAGCTATTTGACAAAATTTCAGCTCGTATTGACAAAGTTGTTCGTCAAAATAACAATCTTCAGTTAACAACCACGAATTGTCGAAATGACAACCAGTATTTTTTCACTGTACTCTCTTCCTGGAATGAGTGAGGTTAGGATGTTTTCCTTGCTTCTCACTACTGTCAACTCTTTTCAAAGAAAACTAATGAGATCCGCACGCAGTGTGAGTGGGTATCACGTTCGAAAGTTTTGCTGTCAACATCTTTTAGTAGTTGAAAACCGTTGAAGAAGGTTTGTTTTCAAGTCTCACAATTGAGCGGGGGATGGCGGTACAGTACACGTTAGTGTTACCGGTTGGGTTGGTCAGCTGGTTGGCTTTCGGGTTGGCCTTTCGGTTGGCTGGCTAACCAAGCCGAGGCAGACCCTGCGTAGATCTCAGTAAATAAATGGATATCATAGAAATCTGCACTCCATACACCTCGGTCTCGGTTTCGGTCACAGTTTGGTTTGAGTACTGGGCGCATCCTAATTATTTTTTGCCCATTTCTCTTGCTTATAATGAGACAAGCTGTTTATTAACGTAGACCTGTCGGTTGCCCGGAGTTACGAACAACAAAGCCGTCGTCCTCCGTCATTTCATTGCAGCATCTTGATATGGGATGGGAATAGTGATGGGAATCGGGTGGGGAATAGGGTGGAGAATAGGGAGGAGAACAGGGTGATATAGCAGTCAGTAGACTTTCATAGCTAACGTTACTAGTGTGCTCTTTACAGAGATTCGTTTTGGAAAACCTTGTATTTCTGTAAAAGAGTCTTAGTTCCGGGAAGATTGGTGATTGACCTGTGACTCCTTAGACTTAAACATCGTAGGTCTACCTAGGTTCTCACCTGCGTCACCCTGCTTTAGATTCTTCATAGAAGTTCTCTTCAAAGAAGTTCCTGCTTCATCTTGCTCGTGTTATCTGTGTCGTGTCTCCGCTGTGTCTTCTCAATTATTTGTCACGCTCTGGTAAATCGATTGTCCTTCGGTGCCTTGGTGACGCATTCGAGAGAATGCAGGGACCGTTATTAAATTTAATAAAATACCACTTGGTGCCAAGGAATTTGAGGAGAAGGGAAGAAATTAAAGAAAAGAGAGAGAGAGAGAGAGAGGGAGAGTGAGAGATAGATAGATAGATAGATAGATAGAGATATAGAGACAGATATAGATAGAGAGATAGATATTCAGAAAGGAGAGAGAGGTAGATATATAGGAAGATAGGGAGAGAGAGAGAGAGAGTATTTTTCATGATGTCTTCCTTTTAAGTTTAATATTTTTAGTTTAATTAATTATTGAATCTGCATCTATATAATGAAGCGTATCTCGGAATCGTATTATCGGCATCAAAACTAGTAATTTATATATAATATAATATATAAGTTCAAGCAATCGGACAAAATGTTATTTTCTCTTCCGATTTGTTAGAATCCTTCTTTGGGGAAACTGAACTTTTATTTGATAATCACCCTACTTTGTCCCTCCCCCTTCATTGTCACCCCCATCGCCTTACAGCATCGCCAGCAACTACAGTTGACTTGATGTCAGCAATTAAATCAGGGAATTCTTGCTTGCCAAATATCTGCGCCTAAATAATTCAGCACGATGGCAGCACTGACGCAGCGGTTGCTACAGTAATATTTGAATTTCTAATGCGTGTAAAGAAGTGTCACGGTATGTGTAGCACACAGGTGGGTGTGTGTGTGTGTGTAGGTGTGTGTGTAGACGTGTGACAATTCCAGCGCTTGTCACACTTTGTACTAATTATGACATCATTACGCAAAGTGTTCTTGTAATAAATTTAACTCTTTGGACGCGGGTGGAGGGGGAAAGCAAAGTTAGAAGTCGTCCTGCCCTCTCCGTCCCCCCTCTCAATTATTGCAGCCTTCAAGCTACGCAGGCTTGGTGAGGAATAGCAACAGCAGCATCAACAACAACAACAACACCGTCAATTAACATTGTTTGACGGTTTGAGCGCGACAGCTACTGAAGCAATTAATTTCACGCATGCATTCTGCGAAAATTAATAAATTGTTGATGCCACACTTGTTGTTGGTGGTGGCGGTGCTGCTGCTGTTGTTGTTGCTGTTGTTGCTGTTGTTGCTATTGTTGTTGCATTTAATGTAAGGCTTCATGTCAAAGGCAAGCGCAATGATTTCACTCTCACGCCCCTCTGAGGAGTCGAGAGCTGATTGCGTCGAGGTGAGTGCAACTTCACTCGTCTTCGGTGAGTGGGAGGGCGAGTGGCAGGAGCGAGTGGGAGAGCGAGTGGCAGGAGCGAGAGGTATTCGCGGCGAGAGGTATTCGCGGAACCCGAGCGCGATTCGGATTTCTTTTGCCCATTTCTCGGCGATCGTCTGCACTAACTCACAATTTCGCACGATTTGTCCACGAATGATTTCCACCTTTAAAAGGTGGGCGTGGTTACGAACCGAGTTTCCCTCGTCTCGAACTGTCATACCAAACAAATTCGATTTTTAGCCAGATTTCATTGCGAAATCGCTGCTGTGATCGTGGTTTCAACGGACAGACAGACAGATAGGCAGACAGACGGAGGGATGGGCAGGCTAAGTCGGCCCCGGAGGTGGCGCTGGGCAAGAAGATAAGCGAGCGGATGCTCCGAATCCCTCCTCCGAATCCCTCCCGTCCTCTTCTCTTCGGGTGCGTGGCACGAAAACACTTGCGAAGGACTCACGTCTCTTCCGCATACGTTTGCATCCGCAGATGAACAGATGAATCCTTGCGCTCGGTTCGCAGGCTCTTAAAAGTTTTTATCTGTTGACAGCTGATGTCCTTCCCGCTTTAATCCTTGCATTCCTCCACTCCTGCCGATTTTCCCGCTTTGTTGCGAAGTTGCTTTTAAGTCGCACGCTTCCTCTGACTTCGTTGCAGTTGCCTTGTTGTGTGCGTTGTTGTTTTCGCCCCGTTGCTGTTGTTGTTGTTGATGTTGTTGTGCGCCAACTATTTAAATTTATGCCAGCAAGTCCTGGCCAGGACGTACCTACGGAAGTCGGCGCTGCCTCGAAGAAAAGCTTTCAGCCAAATTAATTCCTACGGGTGCTCAGCCGTCTTGCATGCGATTTTTTGCAGAAAAGTTCTTCTCTCGACTTCAGTTTTTTCTGCCCTTCGTTCGGATGTTTTCCTCGCCGTCCTCGGGTAGCCGAGCGCTGGCGATTCCTCGGCGGCTGCCGGTCAACGAGATGGAGTGAGACGAGCGCTGCCTCTGACGTAACTAATGAATGGAGTTGTTGATTTCGGCTCTCGGCTGACAGAAGATAAATGAGTTCGGCGCACGCTGTGCCCTCGCGCTGCCGCTGCCGCTGATTCCCTGCTCTCCGCCGCCCCCGCTGCCGTCGTTCAGCGAGTAGAGCGGCTTTTAAATGATAATTAGGGATGCGCGAGCAAGCTGCTGACTTAGCAGGTGGGTTTTTCTTCGGCTCAGTTTCTCTCTCTCTCTCTTCGGCTCCGGCTTTTAAGGAGATTGAATTCGTAATTAGGCGTGGACTGCTATAGTTGTGTTGGGTGTTGGGTGGGGGACGCCGATCGAGCGGCAGGAGTCGGTGTCCGACAGACTGAAAGTGGCGTGCAAATTCTTTGTTCTTCTTTTTCCTTGCGGGCAAGAAATTGTGTGGCTCTCGAAATAATGAGCACAAATTGGCTGCTGCAGCAATGACAGCATCCAAGAATCGCTGATGCCGACGGCGATACCACGTCAGCATTCTCCGCTGCAACTGCAGCAGCAGCGAACACGGATGCAGCTACAAATCTGATGACGTCGCAGCCGCACGACGAGAAGTTGACGACGTGGCATCGGCTGCCGCTGCCCCCCAATGTGTCACTTCAGCTGCACACAAATGGCGGCAGCGCACTCGGGCAACAACTACTCGTACTGCTGCCGCAGCGCCCGCTCCCGCTTCTGCTGCTGCACTCATCTCACTGTCTCGCGTAATGAGAGATTTAATAAGATGCTAGTGAGTGTCGTCGTTGTTGTCCCTGTTGTTGTTGTTAGTGGGAATGCGGCGACTGTTGTTGTTTTGGAGAAACTGATGGCGGTGGTGGTGAGTGACAACTTCAGCGAGGACGTTGCCAGATCTGAAAAAGGTTTCTCTACTCACTTTAAATTACAACGCCAACCACGGCAACAACAACAACAACAACAACAATCATTCGTCAACGCCACACAAGTGTCAGAAAATAATTCAGTAGCGCGATGTTGGCAGTCGCGTTGGCGAGGCGCGTCATTAAGTGGAGTCGCAGCGATCGACGGACAGCAAAAATCAAATGAAATCCGTTTGACAACACATGACACAACAACAACTGCACAAGGTTTTCAAACAGCAAATCGATGTCTCTGTTGCCGCAACACAACAACAATTACAACAACACCAGCAACAACAACAACAACAACAACAACAGCAACAACAACAGGCAGGCAGCGCCTCCTTTCACATCACACTCCGTTTTCTTGTAATTTATAATGAGAAATTCGAAACTCGACTCGGCGGTTCGGCGATTTCGCGGCAATTCAGTGCGCGGCAGAGATAAAAACAGCAACACACCTGCAATGACGTGCTGCTGCTGCCGCTGTTGTTGCTGTGATCAGAAAGAACAACCAACCCCGCAATTGTTGCTGTTGGCGGTTGAGGTTAATTGAATTTATTTTTGCCAGTTGCCACACCATGCAAAACGGACCGCGTTGCACGGTGTTGCCTTATCGTAAAACTGTCTGGCTGCGGGTCCCTCGGTTGGCCTGTCTGTCGGTCGGTTGGTCGGTCGGTCGATCGGTCTGTCTGTCTGTCTGTTGGCCTGTCTGTCGGTTGGCCTGCTGGTCCCTTTATATGTCGGCTTGCTGTTCGGCCCGTCCGTCGCCTGATTTTAGCGCCCGCTCGCCGCGCCTCGTCGTTGCAAGTCATGGCAAACATCATTAGAGTCTTTTTCGATGTTGTTCCGCTTAAATTATCGTGCGAGTCGCGTTGTTGTTGCTGCTGATTTTCCGCTCCATCACCGCCTGACAACTCAATTGATTCACGCCGCTCGCCGCCGCGCCCTGGCGGTCCCGTGCTCGTTGAAGCCATGATTGACATCAAAGCTATTTTAACTTTTCAATTATCGGTATAAGTTGCTCGCAACTCTTTCATTGAATGATTTGAGCCTGCAATTCGGTGGATTGCGCTAATGAAAACACCAATCAATCGATAAATTCGCAGCACTCAATGATTCGCGCTTGAAATGCGGCTTTTTATAGCGGAATTAAAAGTTTATCCGACAGATTCCGCCGATATTCCAGCAAACTGCGCCACTAGCGGAGTCGGAAAGGAGATTTTCAGCGTTTAAATGAGGCGTCTGTGGATTCCCACTGGTCTTCCACCTCCCTGCGGACTCGTTCCTCCCGAAATCAGTGCCCTTCTCAGTTCAAAACCATTTGTCCATCGTGCCATCTATTTATCTCTCTCTCTCTCTCGCTGCGCCACCTTCTTGAAGTCAGCAGCGGCGCCCGACTCAGTGCTCACCACGAAGGTCAGAAGTGTTCGAGAATTAATGATGCTGCCGCCTGACGTTGCCAGATTTGATTAAAATTCTTATACAACGTTCGCACTCGCAGCTCGGCGACTGTCACGGCTTCAGCTTGCCTTGACATGCCCGGGTGTCGAGCGAACGCAACGCATTTGAATGATGACACCCATGATTGACACTCACAACACCAGGACGGAAAAGAATGGACGACTGACACAAGACGCGTCGAGGCGACCGCCCTGCACGCAAGGAAGCAGCAGAAGAAGACGACAACGCAGGCTGCAAATGGTTGAGATTAGAGACCCTCGTCCCCCGCACAATCACGCCCTCAATAAATTGTGTTCACAGACGATTTCAATAAATTTCCATTTCGCAAATCATTACCATCGAACGGCGAGCGTCGCTGAAAAAACGCACCGAAACACGCACGGAAAAACGCAGCCAACGCATGGCGACCACCATGTTGGCAACGGTAACGACAGAAAATTAATGATTGATTTCCGCTACGCACTGTGTGGGGGTGTCACGAGAATGGTCCACACGAATGGCTGTGCACGTTGTTGTTGTTGGCTTCGAATTTAAATTCCGCAGAATTCAGGACTCCGTTCCGTTCGATTCATTCGTTTGCCGCGTTGGTTGGGTAGTCGGCCCGTGCGGCCGACAGTAGCGCGTTCGACACCCCGGACCCCGGAGATGCTCGCGCCCTGAACCGTTATTTAATTTCCGAAATGACCGAAATCAACCCGGAGAAATCACTTCGGTCGGTGTGACCAACCGGCACCACAAACGCCCGGGCAAAAATTATATCTGCCCACCACGTGAAGCGAACGCGTATTTTGCTGCACCATGTGGTCGCTGCTAGATTGGTGCGGACCTCGTTATTTCTGTGCATTTAGCAGTGCATCCTGTTTTCGAACCTTCGTTACGCGCATTCGAAATGTTAGCTGGTTACTATGACCGGTTATTCGGTTGCTGGGACGGCAGAGCAGCGTGGTACGTTCAGCGGATGGTCAGTCCTTGTCCCGGATTTCTATGTTTAGTCACCCTGTATGGTCTTCAGGTCGCTGGAGTGTTTAGTGTGTTGAGATGGTTGACTGTCCTGTCGGTCGAATGGTGGATTTGCCATTGTAGTTGGTCTGTCGGTCGATGGAGTTCTTTTGATGAAGACTTCTTCACGGTCGACTAGTCCTGGCTGATCCTACTGCCCGGGTTGTTGGTCGACAGAATGTTTAATGTGGTGAGATGGTTGATTATCCTGTCGGTCGAACGGTGGATTTGCCATTGTAGTTGGTCTGTCGGTCGATGGAGTTCTTTCGATGAAGATTTCTTCTCGGTCGACTAGTCCTGGCTGATCCTGCTGCTCGGGTTGTTGGTCGGCAGAATGTTTAGTGTGGTGAGATAGTTGATTATCCTGTCGGTCGAATGGTGGATTTGCCATTGTAGTTGGTCTGTCGGTCGATGGAGTTCTTTTGATGAAGACTTCTTCACGGTCGACTAGTCCTGACTGATCCTACTGCTCGGATTGTTGGTCGGCAGAATATTTAGTGTGGTGAGATGGTTGATTATCCTGTCGGTCGAATGGTGTTCGGTCTTTCGGTTGATCGGTAGAATGTAAGCGGTCCATTGAATGGCAAGCCGAAAAGCATTCCTAAGTTAGAAAGAGTATTTCCACTTTCTCTAGTTTAAAATAACAACGAATATGTTTTTTATCCGCGGTGTACTCGTAATCGAAGAAACAACCGCATTTTCAACTCAACCTTATTACTAAATCAGCAAGGACCTACTTTATTATCCCACTGCCACTTCCTTACTCTCCTTCTCAAAGCCAAGAGTCCGTTGTCGCTCTCAGCCGTCAGTCTCAACAGATGCTACACATCACGGTCAATTATTAGCGCTTACTTGAAGGCGCTGGCCACCTGTGACCAATTTAGATGATGCCGTCTTAAGAAGTTCGGTTCACCGAAAAGCGTACACAGATAAGCACAAAGAGCGAAGAGCCGGCGAGGGAGGGAGGACGGAGGAGGGAGGACGGAGGAGTGAGGCCAATAGACAAGAAACTACAGAAACCTTAAAAGGAAAAAGAACCGAGAATAAAAAACTCCCCATGGACGTTATAAATTCCGAGCAACAACCCTAATTCGTCCATGAAAATACACTGCACAGGAGCTAATCAACTTCCGGCATGGCGCGGAAGTAGCTTAAAGTGAAACACCTCCACGAGAAGGACGAAGCGAAACGAAACGTAAACAGCAAATCGCCTCTAATCTTATGGTCGAAGTGTATTTGGCTGCCTTTTTCGGGAAAAATGCCTCGCCGAAGAAGTGAAGGCAACGTTTAAGATTTAATGAGGACCAAAATTCGAGATTTAAGGGGAAGCTTCTTGCGGATGTCAGAATTTAATGGAAAAAGAAGTCCTTTGACGGTATAGAAGAGGGTTTTCTTTGCCTCTTAGGGATCAGCGTACATTACGCTCAGAGGTGCACCAAGAAATTCTCGCTCCTCAAATGTGCGATTTTCCATTATTTCTTCAATATTCGATCTGTATCACCTGCCATATGAAAATCTACAGGATTAACATTAAATCCTTTTGAAAAATCAGAAGCAAAGCAAGTTTATATTGGTTAGAGGGAAACTTCGTAGATGCGTAGTCGGGAATGAGTTGTTCCGTTCTGAAATATGACTCTGTAAGTCTTTTTATAACAGAAACCTGTCTGTTCCCATTTCGTGATCATCTTCCGTCATCATCTGCTTCCCCGACGTATTTAATTCGTCGGGGTTTCGATTCAACTTTTCCAATCAACAAATAAGTCAGAACTGAACGAAGAATGAAATATGAGGCAACAAATATTTCCCCGTTCACAGAGTACGACTCAAGCAGCCATTTGATGCCAGTAAATCAAATTAAAAGCCGATCCGAAGAAAAATCCGGTCCATGGATATCGAAACCACACATCGGGCCAAGAGCAACAGCAGGAGAAATGAGGCGGCCAGAAGAAACTGGAAGAAATGAGGAGAAAAGAAAAGGAAAACCCCGTCGACATTAATTTTCAATTGTAGGCCCAAAGCTCGAAGCCAACACGAATGGATGGTCCATTCCGCCAGACCAGCTCAAGGTGCGACTACAAATGGTTCACCAGCTTCGCGTGAGCATGGAGTGAGATGGCATGGCATGGTGTGGGACCAGCTCGAGTTCCAATAACATTTTCGTGATATATGAAGTGCTAATTCTTCATTTCTGTTCGGAGTAGGCAAAAAGCGGCCCGAACGCGTGCCATAAATCATCGGCCAACATGTTGCGGGGCGCGTGTGGGAACCCCGAAACTGGTTTTCTTACTCCTTTCCTTGGCGCCCGCCACCATCCCGGCCACATGCGTGTCCGAGGAATTCCTTCCGTGCGTCGTGCGGCAGGCCAAACCACTGCTAGGATGGCATTTTTTCACGTTCTCGCAAAATGTTGGCGGCACGGAATTCCTCTCCGACACGCTGCTATTTCGGGCACGATTTGCTACTGGGTTCTTCGCAGCCATAAATCTTAAACGTGTCTTGTACGGCAGACTGACTTCCGCTATCTCAAGCTGTCGTGATATGGATGTGAGAAACCAAAGCGCGGTGAGAAGCTAAAGCTGAAGAAAGGACCATTTTAAAGTGATTCCGAAGTAACTTTAAGCTGCGTCCGAGGAGTCAACAAGAGCGAACGAAGTGCACAAAAGAGTGGAACTGTATTGCGAGAACCCCCCACTCTCTACTCGGCTTTCCCGCACTTGCTGCTGCGGAGTAAATTTTCTTTTATCGAAACCAATTTGTCGTCTGGCCGCACATCAGGTGTTTAATGCAGTTGGAGAGTAAAGAAAAAACGACCCTTCTGTCCATTTGTCTCCTCTGCGGGGCCATTCAACCCTTTTCGAGGAAATAACCATCTGCGACTGCGAACGTAAGCTTACACGAGTAATCGCTGCTTATTTGTACAAATCGTTTTTGTTTAAGGGAATTTATTGTTTTCGATAAAGTCCGATGTGATTTCATTCAGTGCAGCCCATCCACCCCAACCGGCAGGCAGGTGTCGACCCACTGACGAAGGGGTTGCTTTAACTGTCCCTTTCTCTCGTAAACTTTCGCCCGAAGCGATCTCTCGACTAGTCGATCTTACGAGTGACTTAATCGAATCTCAATCTATTCGATGCGAGTACTTTGTAGCCGGTTGTTGTCCTGGTGTACCGATTGTCTTTCCGCCTGGAAATCCGCTCGAAATCTCGATCATCTTCGAATTCGAGGCGACATCTCTGAATCAGTCTCGAATATCCTTACAACGCGCGATTTGAGTAAAAGTTTTAAATAACGAATTTCAATGCTGATGGCAGCTCTAGAAAAAAATCCTGCAACATTTCAAGACCATGTCCGCGTTTTTCCTCTCTAATTCATAAACGGAAGAGTTTGCCGAAGGACGACGACGACGAAGACACTGAAGTTACAGGATATTTAAACGGATTCGAACCAAAAAAGCGGTACAATCAAGCATGAGGCATTGCAAGAACAACAAATAGAGGATATAGAGAATATTTGGTACACAACCAAAGCAACAACAACAACGCCAACGCCAACGCCAACGCCAACAACAGCAACGGCAACGGCAGCGGCAACGGCAACGGCAACGGCAACGCGAAAAATGTGTTAACAGGGTTTAATATGCTCGCTCAACACGAGCTGCTGAGCGCATAAAACGTTTCTCTTGGTTTCGCCGCCAACACAAGATTTAATTAAAACCAAAGACTTGATTTATGGGCCAAAAAGGATACTTCCGCCGCGGCTGGGCGGCGCGGGCCGACGCGGGGCGCGGGACCGTGGAGTAGCTGCCGGCTGCTCGGAATAACTGCAATAATGACGACGATGGCTGTGTTCCTGCGGACCGATGGCTGTTAGCTGAACCCTTTGCAAGCCTCTGCCCACGCCCCCTCTCACCACTCGTCCCGTTCCGCCCCATGCCGTCCCCTCCGTCACCCCGTCCACGCTCGAAACCCGAACTTCGGCCTTTCTGTCTCGAGGTTATGTTGAAAAATATCGATTTCAAATCGAACTGCCACGTTTCTGCTTTCTCTCTGTGCTTTTCTTTATTTATTTGCACTCTTTTCACCCTTTCTTCCGCACCCCCACGCCCCCCCCACCCCACGGCCCTGTGCCAGTCTGTCGCTGTTCCAACGATTGCAGGAGTTTTCATTACTTTAAATGTTTCCTCCTTGTGTTGTGTCTTCCTTCAGCTTGGCAGCACTTTTTCTCGGTGCACCCATATTTGCTGGTTTTCCACTGACGACGGTATTTTTTCTCATCTCCAGGTTGTGCCAACGTCAACGGACCGCACGGACGGTGGAGCGAGAGGCATTGAGTTTGTGGAGGGGGGGCGGCGAAGAGGAAGGAGGAACCTCTGATTGCTGCCGTAGAACTTCTCACTCATTAATGACGATCGTCTGTGCTTTTTTCTCACTCGGAATCACCTTCCGCGCGCTTCACCTTTTAATGCGCTTTCATTTCTTTTGTCCTTCGACATTTTGAGGACATGCTTCGGTGGAGAGCGACAATAGAAACTAATGACTTGGAAAGCGGAGAAGGACGAGCGGCGAAGAAGCAATCAGATTTTATAGTTTTCATCGCACGCATCACTGCAAGGGTTACGGGGAAAACAATGGAATCGTATGGGATTTTTAAGATCTACGAGTATTTCGTCTATTTGAGTGACACACTGTTTTCTATGAAATAAAGTCTGAACTTTAATACATTAAATGCATGTTTTTCCACGTTCTTCTGTCTCCTGCAGTAATTTACTTAATTAATTCAAGGATTCTGCATTTCTTCCGGTGATATTTGAGCGCCGCCTAGTTGCGATGAAGCTGGTGGTGTTTCTGGAGACGTATTTTCAGAGTTTGGAGCCCCCCTGTGTTCCTAAAACTCCTAAATGTCCCTTAGAATTCCCAGAAATTGATTTTTATTAATCCAACCTGATTTTTAAGTTGCGAACGATGACGTGCGGGTGTTAAGCGAGAATCCCTCAAGGTCTTCTGACTTCAAGCTAAATGAAGAGAGAGAAGAGCTCACCGATCCCACTTGTAAGTCCTGCTAATTCATCTAATTGCAATTAAGACTGCATGGAAACGGACGAGATGCCCCGCAAAAGACTGGCGGTCATCCTTTCAATATGCGACTCAGCGCGCAGCATTCCTCCGCTCAAAAAACCACTTTTAATAAATAGAAATGTTCATCTCTTTCTCATCTCTCATCTCGTTGTTGTTGGCCTCGCCTTTGCTCTCCTCTCAGTTGCAACACAGCATTTATAATTTAAAGTTTCCATGGCTTCACAAAGCAACCGCCAATGAAGGCGAGCTGAAGACCACGACCACCCGGGCAGGACCTTTCTTGCCCTAATTTGCAAATATTTTCGCTACACTGCCTGCCGCTGGCTTCCATTCCATATCTTGGCTGCGATGCGATGAAAGTTTTTAATTTCACCGAAGCTACTTCTAGCGCCCCCCTTCTCCTACCCTGCCATTCCCCCCCCCCTTAATCACCACGCCAGTGCTGTGTATCTTATTGCGGAGTCGTGATTCTCGTTAGGGTAACTTTGTGAAGTTGCCGGCATTAGTAGGGAAAAATCTGAGTGGAGAATACAAACGCCATCGTCGTCGCCATCGTAAATCTTTTCATTAGCGAAACTTTTCATAAGTTTTCTTGTATTTACACAGATAACAACAACAACAACAACAACGTTTATCTAAGTGTAGCACTCTGTTGTTGTTGTTGTTGTTGTTGTTGTTGTCCTTGGCGTACTTGTTTGTGTTATTATTAGTCTGATTAATTTGCCTCTTTTCCCAAATTGCTAACAGCTGCGAAAGCGTTCAAAAGTTGCTCTTCTCGCAGCACGGCGGCCCCGCCCACGGAGGCGCACAACTCTGTCCTCTCCGTGCGGAGTCCTGCCAGCATTCCTTCGTCCTTCTCAAACCTTCCTGGCCAACTCAAGTGCCGAGAACCGCAACATACATTAACCGAATAAAGGATAATTCATTAGACTTCTGAATTTTTGACAGTTTCGATGTCGTGCCCGGGGGTGTAGCGAGGGGCAGTGGGGCTGTTGTTGTACACCGAGGGCTGGATGGAGGCGGGGAGCGGATGCGCAATGACGAATAAGAAGCGAATTGGCAACTTTAAATGATTGATAGCAACGATTTGCTTGCAAATGTTAGTTAAAACGCTCATCTAGTAAGTAATTTCATGGAAATCTTTTTTATTAAGCAATTATTTAGTATTTCCGGGAGTTGGCAAGAAGTTCCACAGAGTTTTTCGCATCCCTTCGTCTTTCTTCCATCTGCAGAATTGGCTTTAAAATCTTTATGTGGCCGAAAACGGCATATAAATTCGAGTGGACCAACTTTAATACCGATGATAGATTAAAGGAATTTCTCACTTTACATGAAATCCGTTGGCAAAACAGAGTGGAAACCGAAAATTTAATGAAATTCTAAAGCTTCTGCAACAAATGGGAAAATTAAAAAGCAGAGAATCTCCGAGTCGGCGAGGACGCCGTGGAGCCGTGGAGAAAAATGTTACAGATTCCTGTGAAAAATACCACAATAAATTCAGTATCCTCTCTGCCGGAAATCGGTGAATATCGAACGATATGAAAGAATTCCGAAATGAGAAATACGGAGAAAGTAGACTGCAACGTGTTTGCAAAGTTTTCGCTTTTCTGTTTTATGATGGTCTGCTGGCTTCAGCGTACCGCGTTAGAAACTTTAAATTGAAGATTTAAAACAGAGGACTGCGATTGAATTTGGAGTGGAAGGAGTTCAGAATGGTGCCGTCACGACTGTAACGAGGGAATCCTTCCGTATTTTATCGGGATTTCTGCACCGAAAACCCCGAAGAAATCCAAACCGAACCAATTTGACAAGCTCACTAAAATTGATCGAGTTTATCAAGAATTTTTGGAACAAAATCTAGTAAATGTTTTTTAAAAATAAAAGTTCACGCATTTTTCGATCAACGGTCGGTGCGTTTGTCCCACTGTACCGAGGAACGGTTGCGTTCTCTGCTGAGCTGAGAAGTTGGGAAGCAGAAGATTAATGATAAATCTAAAATAAGTGGTTTTCTCTACGGAGAATAGAAGAAAAGTGCATTTAATTAAGTGGCAGGATGCACAGAAACACACACGCACACACCCACACCCACCCACACCCACACACACCCAAACACACACACGAAATTCCTGCCTTCGCGTCTCGAACGAAGCCACCAACTCAAGTGCTTCGAAAAATGCATTTGCAGTGGTTGCCACTCAAAATCTACTTTGAAGCAATGGGAAATAAATAAAACAACAACAACAACAACAACGACAACAACGCCACCACCACCCCCACCACCGCCATCCCAAAAATTATAAGCTAAGAAAAGTTTCACTAAAACGAAAGAAGAGCTTAAAATGCGGTATCAACAGAAAGAAGAAAAAAAAGCGGACACACGGGCGCACAAGGATGCATCGGGAGTCCTTGAAATAGAATAAAAGGATTTTCAAAAGGAAGCTGAGCTCATCAGCTAAAAGATTTTTAATGCTGTTACAGCTGCAACAACAACAACAACAACAACAACAACAACAACAACTTGGCATCAACTCCTGCAGCTGAAGGAAGAGTTCAGTCAGCTGAAAGCAAGGATAAAGGATATTTGCTCGTATGCTGGCATTAAAAGAGCGTGTATGTGTGTGTGTGTGTGTGTGTGAAAGTGTGTGTGTGTTTGTGATGTAAGCAATGATAAAGGACCTCAACAAACGATGCCAGCCACCCAACAGCAACAGCAGCAGCAGCAGCGTCGCCGTTGAAATTCTTCATTTAAATTCTTTTTCATTAAATATTGTCGGCGGTTTCCTACTTGAAAGGCGATCCTTTTAAACTCGGCTAACTATTAATTTTGTGCGGGCCAAACTGCAAGTAGGAGGAGGAGCAGGATCAGGAGGAGGAGGATGAGGATGATGAGGAGGAGGAGGAAGAGGAGGAAGAGGAGGAGGAGGAGGAGGAGGAGGAGGAGGAGGAGGAGGAGGAGGAGGAGGAGGAGGAGAAGGAGGAGAAGGAGGAGAAGGAGGAGGACGTGGAGGTGGAGGAGCAGGAGGAGCAGGGGTAGTAGGACGAGCAGGAGGATGAGGAGGAGGAGGAGGAGGAGGAGGAGGACGAGAAGGAGGAGAATGAGGAGGACGTGGAGGAGCAAGAGGATGAGCAGGAGCAGGAGCAGGAGCAGGAGCTGGTGGAGCAAGAGGAGGAGGAAGGAGGTAGAGGAGCAGGAGGAGGAGGTGGAGGAGCAGGAGGAGGAGGTGGAGGTGGAGGAGCAGGAGGAGGAGGAGTTGGAGGAGCAGGAGGAGCAGGAGGAAGAGAAGCAGGAGGAGTTGGAGGAGCAGGAGGAGGAGGAGGAGGAGGAGGAGGAGCAGGAGCAGGAGCAGGAGGAGCAGGAAGAGGAGGAGGATCAGGAGGAGGAGCAGGAGGAGGAGGATCAGGTGGAGGAGCAGGAGGAGGAGGAGGAGAGTAAAAGGACGGGGCAATGCAGTCGTTGATGTCTTTCCAACTGCTTTTCTTCTTTTCCCCGCTCTTCTTATTTTCGGGTTCGTCCTCGTGCACTCGTCGCTGTCGGAAGCTTCGTATTTGATGGCATAAAACAGCGTCCTTCGAAGGGACTTCATTGACGATGTGTGTGCTGCATTAGTAGCTGCTGTCGAGTTTAATGATTTCGCTGCTGCTCGTCCTTCCTCGCTGCTGTTCGTCCTTCCAGCGTTATTGCTTCTCTTTGTTTTCTCCTGCACTTTGAAGTCGCAGTTAATCCTTTTTTGCGGGGAGTGCAGGATATGCAAGCCACTGCTTTAGTATTTATTATGTGGAGTAGTGAGAAATCTGCTGTTTTTCGCGTGTATTTTTTCTGCTGCTTGTTTCCGCCGCTGCTGCAAGGATGCTTCAGCGCGCACTGCGAAGGATGCTCGTGTTCGACGTGAAGTCAATCGAGTCTCGAGTGCAGCACATCACGCCGTGCGCAGGATTAGGAAGGACATGCGAGAGTAATTAGGCTGCTTTTAATATTTCAAGTGGGATTAATTAAAGTTCGGCTCGCATATTTATGGCGAACAAACGACGAGACGGAAAACGCGCTGCCGGAGACTTTCTTGCCTTTTTGCAACGAATTCAATGGATTTCCAGGGTATCCTTCGTGAACGTTGAGCATGCAAGGACAAGAGTTTGCATTGATTTCCTCGGTTTTGCGTGTTTTTAATGGTTCGCAGTAAATTAAACACCTGAAAATGCTACCTCAAATCGGTTATTTTATTTTATTCTCGTTTATTTCTTAGAAAAGCAGTTGGTAGTTTTTATAAATACATTTTTCACTCAAATCAAATCCCATTCGATTGCGGTTCTCTTAGTTTTCGACTCCGAAGCGAGCAGGACGAGCATCCTTCAGCAGCCGCTGCTCCTGCTCGCCTCGTGCGCAGGTGGGCGAGGAAAGTGGGCGGCGCTTGCGGTTAACCGCAAATCATAGGAAAACAGAAAAATACATCAAGTCTTGCGTCGCCGAGCGGCAGCGGGAGGAGCGAGCGCGCGGCTGAACCCTCAGGAGGCGCTCCAGCCGGCAAGGACACCAACAAGGGTGGTTACGGTGAGATTTCAATCAAACACGAAGGCAAACACACTCCCAGCGCACACACACACGCACACACGCACGCAAACTCGCCGCACCAACACACACACAGGCCGAAATATCGTCTTGGATGAATTTTGCGGTTAACCGCAAAGTATAATTGGTCGAGCTCACTGCTCATGTGCTGCGCACGCACACGCACACGAAGAGGCTCACCAAATACACACACACACACACACACGGACCAACAACTACGCACCCCTCAGGTCTTCACGTGTCTCCAGCGCTTCTTTCAAGGATTCTTTCAAGGTTTCTCATGAATATTCTAAAGGGTTCGCACTGAAATTAATAAAATCCGTGTTAATTTCAAAAAAACGTCTTCGAGAAAATATGCTGCGCCTTCTTTCTACTGCTGGCAGCGCCCTCTGTTGCAATCTTTGTGCAACGGAGGCGAAGAAAAAGTTTTTCGCTTCTTCGAAAGCTATAAAATGCTTTCTTGTCGAGTTTTCTTTTCGTTTTCGTTCGTTTTTTCCCTAATCTGGTGTTCACCTCTCAAAAGTCTTAAGAAAGTCTTTCTCTCCCTTTCTCTCCCGCTCTCTCTCACTCTCTCTCACTATCTCTTACTCTCTGTGCGAGGAAAAAAGGAAAGCAAACCAGCGAAGAGCAAAAAGTTCCCCAAACTCTTTCCGGATGTTGAGCAGCGGAAAAAATTCCCCGTTTTCCAGTGCTTGCCAGGGGTGATTTTGAGGGGTGTCTTCGGAGGGGTGGCTTTCTTGGAGAAGAGAATTTCTTCACCGCTGAGAAAAATTACTTTGAAGGGCTGCTGTTACGAGCTTCCCTTCGAATTATTCACTCAGTTCAACACGCACCGTGGAAGTTATTCTCCCGTCTTCTCTTGTCTTCCTTTCCTCCTCCCACCCTGCAAACTCCATCGCACCCGTTTTCCTCTCAACCCACGTCATCGCGAAGAGTCTCTGCTCTCCGAATAACAGCGAAGACGTCAACTTTCTTATTTCTTACTCAAGAAAACCTCCTCGAAGTTCCTCTCTCTTGAGTTCGTTTTTTCCCGCCAATTTTTCAAAGCTCTCTTCACTTTTTTCAGAGCATCCAACCGCATTCTCTCCTCGCCCTTCGTAAGCGAGACCAACTCGCTCTCATTTCTCAAGAAACGTTTTGATTTCTTTTTTCAACTGCTTTTATCTCACTTCTAATTACGTTCAACAGATGGCGCCTCTTTTCACAAAATTCTCTTTATTACAACTGAGATAACTAAACAAAAAAAAACCAAAAAAACAACCAAATAAATTCGCTTATTTGTTTATATAAATTTTGTAATCAGTCATTTCGAAATTTTCCGTTTTAGTAAATTTTAATTAAAATGATTTGTAGCTCGCAGAAAACCGCAAAACGTTTTCAAATATCTGGTTTGCTAGAATTGAAAATCATTTCATAATAAAACACTCAACACACACGCAAACATACACACACATGAGCAGCTTTCCCCACATTGTTTTTGCCGAATTTGTATTTTATTTAATTCAATAAATTAAAAAAAAACATTTGTATTTGAAAGGTTTTCTAATGCTATTCAAAATTGCAATAAATAAATTTGCAATTGAGTTTTTCACACTCATACAAGCACACTAAATGTGTGTCTGTGTGTGTGTTTTAAGTGTGTATGTGTGTGCTAAGTGTGTATGCGTGTGCGAGTTCTCTTGTATGTTTGTGTGTGTG
This sequence comes from Sicus ferrugineus, assembly GCA_922984085.1. Taxonomy (NCBI): domain Eukaryota; kingdom Metazoa; phylum Arthropoda; class Insecta; order Diptera; family Conopidae; genus Sicus; species Sicus ferrugineus. The sequence continues at coordinate 27,386,093 of OV277351.1, forward strand.
CGTAGATCTGTTGTTTGCGGTGCAATCAAAATTTGTGTAAAATTTTATATGTAATTCATATAAAAACAAACGATTTAATTAGAAACCCAGTCAAGAACACTCGCTGAGAAGCAGGGGTTGGGGGGAGGCACGGGGTGGAAGCGAGAATTTAGAAGGTATTTTAATTTATCAGTTGATTATTTTAACATTTTCTTTGAAGCCCAATGCAATCGCGCTTAATTCAAACGCGATTTCTGGTTTTTATCTCGTTTTCTCTCTCTCTCTTGTCGCTCTCTTTCAACGCAGCTGTTATTTCTGAATGTATGTGTGGATCACGGATACGGAGTAGAATGAGCTATTCAAGGAAGTTTGTAAAAACGACCGCTGGAGGGCGTTGCAATTCGTCGGACAACCATAACGCACGACTCGCGATGAATGCGTCGGTTTTACTAGAGTTTTCGCTGTTAAACTGCACAGATGGACTTCGGCCGTCTCCGAAGAGGGCGCCACACCTATTATTCGGAAATGCCCAGCTTCCCTCTTTACCGGGTGCCGCGCATTTAATGGTTCCACTTAAACCGCCGCGGTTCGAACAATTCTAATGAGATTCTGATCATTAGTTCGGTTGTAAAAAGAGAAAAGCTTTTCAAGGAGGAGCGAAACATTGCAAGCTCAAAATATCCTCCACTAGAGGGCGCTGCAGTTGATCTTTCCACTTCGAATGCACACAAGAGAAGTTTTATCGACTGAAAATCCTGCCGATTTAGAAAGTAGAGATATTTTTCCCCGATGAAAAGCATTTTTCGACGAAAGTTTCGAATGCCGATTTAAATAAGCATAATAAATTAGTTCACGCGGTAAGCGTTGCAAGGACTCACTCAAATCTAATTAAATTTAATGCAGCCATGTTGAAAAAGACGGACACGCACACACGCACACACGTACGTGCACACTTACACTAGCGTGCGAGCGGATGGAGGATTCGATTTCGGTAGGATTCGATTTAATGGCGTAGCCGTGTAAATATTGAGGATGTTGAATTAGTTGTTGCGCCGTTGTTGCTGTAAATGCATGGTTAATGCCACCGCGCGCACACACGCACACACATTCCCACCTCCCCTACACACACACATACATAGATTATCTATGTAGACGGAGGATTATTTTGAGCGCAGCAGCGCGCGATTCAAATGCGTGCGCTAGTAAATCCACGCACTTCACTGCTACTGTGTGTGTGTGTGTGTATGTGTGTGTGTGTGTGTGTGTGTTTGTGTTGCAAATACATTTCGCTTAAAATAACAATTAAAATAATATTTCGTCATTCTTAGCTAATCAGTGGGAACTCCTTTTTTTCCACACCAGATCAGCTGCCATCAGTGCGTTGTTGGGATTGTATGTGAGTGTGTGTGTGTGTGTGTGTTTGTGTGTGTGTCTGGCTGTGTGATTGCATGCAAATGTGGACCGCATCTAATGCGCTTTCCCAGCGAATCATGCATGAGCTGCGATTTCTATTTGGCCGAATTTGTTTTTCAGCGCAGCTTTGCGGTCCAAATCACTTCGAAAACACTCTGCGGAGTCCACATGTTCGTTGTTTCTGCTCGTGTTGAGCAGAAATGTTTGCTCTTGTTCGTCTGTTTCAGACGTGTGTTGCGCGATCTTTGCGAAATTTCGTTCGAAAGAATTGAAGAAAAAAGTCCTTCGCTCGCTTTGCTTTTCCCAACCGCAGCAGCAAAAATGCGCTCGTTTGCACCTTTCGACAGAATTTTAGCGCAAAAATTCGAAGGCGAGTAACAAAACTCGTTGCTGGAGTGTTTTTGCTTTTTGCGGCTACAACAACAACAACAACAACAACACCACCACAATTACAGTGTTGCGTATAAAATTCGCATAGAATTACAAAATTGCAAAATCACTGCATTAAACGCCAAAACTTCCGCTCAACCCCGAAAATTGTTCGTTTAAACGAACGTGGGAAAAACTTGAGAGCGAGCGAGCGAAATCCTCGGCTGGCGAAACAGTTTGCGGTCAACCCGAGGCATCGCAGCACCAGCATCGGGCACCGGGCATCGGGCATCGGGGTCAGCGTAACGTCAGAAACACAAGCAAGGATCCGGCCGAGCAACTCACGAAAGCTCACGCGGTATTATTTTCGCGTCAAAAAATTGCAATCCCAGTGAAATGCACAAAATTTCGCAATTTTCACAACTTTTTTTTAGTAATTATTTTCTGCTGTGATTCGTCAAATAAATCGTAATAATTTTATATAACTTTTTTAATCTTTTCTTGTGATTTATTTTTTATCAACGACAAACTTGTGGCAACAAACAAGAAATTCTTCCTACATCATCCCCCTCCCCCACTGCCTCTTAACCCACGCCACTCCCTCCTGCCCCTCCCCCACTCCCTCAGGCGTTCAGTTCCCCATCTCTGCGAAAGAGTTTTCATTGAGAAAAATCTGCTTTTCATCATTTGAAGTGAGACTGATTTAAATATTTATAATTCTCAGGTAATTGAAATGCTTGTGTTGCGCGCTCGAAGTGTATATGAAATCAACACGCACGCATACACACACACACACACACACCCACACACACACACACACACACCCCCACCACACATCCATCGCTTTTCTTTATAAAAGCCCGTCAAAAACTTAACCGAGCTTCTCCTGAATTCATAAACTGCTGCGAGTACCTGCTGACTTTCAGCGCACACCAACTCGCTGCATCTCTCTCCGCGCATCCCAGAAAACTCAGGTGTGCTTGTGTTTGTGCGGTGCGAATACCGTTGCCGTTGCTGCTGCTGCTGCTGCTGCTCCTCATAAGCGGCTTGAAAAAGTTTCACATCCGCTTAATTAAGTTGTTGGCGGAAAAACCGACGGAAGAGATTAATAATTCGTTGAATTGCGTTCCACGCATACAAATGAGCCAAATGAAGCACAAATTGATGCCCTCCACTGCTGCCGCCGCCGCACCGCCGCAGAAGACGGCAAACAGTGCGGAGACGGCAAATCTGTTGTAAGTGGCACGGCGCGGCGCGGCGCGGCTGTAAAAAAGACACTTTTCATCTTCTTTTGAGAGTCGCGTCTTCTTTTTAGCAATGAATGTGCTTTGAACCTTTTTTTGGCACAAAAATTGAAGGATTTGGCAGAAAAATTCATTAACTGATTGAATTTCCGGTTGCACGAGGATGAAAACAACCGGAGGATGAAAACAATTTACAATTGATTAATAACAACGGAAAACTAATGAAAACAATTGAATGACTTATTAATTAACTAAATAGTAACTTAATTAACTAATTAATTATCTTCTTTTTAGTTGTTTCTGCTTGCGAAATCGGCAGGAAAAGAAATGATTTAAATTTTCCCGCGCAGAGTTGCCGCAACTAGTTTCGAGGCAACTCGGCCACGCGGCAACCCGGCAAAACCCGGCAACGATACTTGCAACTTCTCAGCGCCTCTTGCAGATGAGTCCCGTTCTGCACCACGCCCCTGGCACGCACCACGCCCCCCGTCTCCCACGCACACTCGCTCTCGAATGTGGTCACCAAGAGATTAAGGATAAGAATCGCAGACGCATCGCATCAACAGTCTTCGAAGGACACGCGAGGAGCGGAGCGCTGAGAAAGGCTGCCGGGGATTGGTAGGGGAGGGGAGGCGTGGCGCAGGGGGAGTGAAGGCGCTGGCGAAGAGCGAGCAGGGGAGGCCATAAAAGGCGCACGAAGTAGCTGCGAAATTGGTTCGTGTTAAAACGCAGTCGGTGTTTTTAAACGAGCTTAACACGCACACACACACACACACACACACCGCCCTCGACGTGTATTAGTGGGGGTGGCGATGTGTGTGTGTGTCTCGAGTGGCTGAAGTGGCTGCTTAAGATGCTCGCAAAGAAGTTTCGTAGTGCTGAAAACTTTGAAGGACGAGTCGTGAAACATTTTAGAGCTTCTTGAGGAACGAGTGCCGTGTTTTTTCTTTATTATTATTATTATTACAAACTGAAAGGGTTAATTTGTAATTCACACACATGTGAGTGTATGTGTGTGTGTGTGTGTGTGTGTTTTGCGATGTGTAGAATTTTTAATTAGGCATTTTATTGCCACTCCTTGTCAGCTATCTGCATCTTCATTGTTGCTCACGTCTGTCTCGCAGGACCTCTTGAGCAGATCCTGCATCACGGCTGAGTTGCTGCTCATTTGAAATGCGAAGCATCTTCAGAAAGTTTTCCCGCCCGAAATGGGATTAATTAAAATTCAGCGCGGCGAAGCCAACGGTAGGATGGACGAGGCGAGGAAGGATGCGAGGGACTGCCAGCGGACGAAGACTTATTTTATTTTCATTCTGAAATTTTGTTTATTAATTTCACAATTTTATTGTTTCAATTTTCACCATTCATTCTTTCTTCTGCGTTGCACTGCGGCGACTTCGTTATCCTGATTGTCCTGATTTCTGACCCACACGAGTGCGTTTCACCTCCCCCTTCACCTGCCCTTTCGCCGCGTCACCGCACTGCCCGTCTCCTCACCCCATCACTGTAATTGGCTCGATTAAAGTTCGCCTCTAGTTTGCGTCGTTATAAAATCTCATTGTTCACCTTGCGTTCAGTGTAGGGTTGCAAAACGAAACGACTTCGGTTCGCCGCCGTAACACATTCGTGCCCGTTCAGTGGCGCTCGCGTTTGTCCACACATCCGTCCGCCTCCCGCCACCCGCCCCCACTCCACGCCCCTCGTCCTCGACCACCGGGGCGGACTTCACGGTAGCTCGCGTTGTCGCTGGTCAGTGAGTCGTGTCGCCGTGTGGGTAGCGCAAAGTGTTCATCGCCCCCGCTGCCTCCACGCCCTTGCCATCACCGACCGCTCGATCTGCCCGTTCATTCCCATGCGGTTCATCTCGCGGATTCACCCAGCGCGCGCGGCCATCATTTCGTTGCCTTCGTTGCTGTGCTGCGCCGTGTTTTCGGCTTAATTGGTTGCCACAAAGCAGAATAAATTGAGCGGAAAATTACTCCGCATGGTGAGCTGGGCGAGCTGGGCGAGCTGGTGGCCGGTGCGGAGGCGGTGGGGCTACCGCTGCCACGCCCCCTCTCTTTTCCCCATTTCGTCATGCTCGTTCCGTTCCGTTTCGTAGGTTTGCGCGCGACTGCTGTGCTGGTGACACTTCGAAATGTCGCTGTCTTCGTCGCCTCTTTCTTTGATGTCGCTATTCGGTGCACCTGGTCAAGCATCGAAATTGCTGTCTCAGCCCGGAGTTGCAATTTATCCGCTCAGCACCAGCATAACCATCGCTTGTTACCGCCATTTCTTTGCGGTTGCACGACTACACGTGAACCGCATCGACGTCTCTTCAGTGTTTTCAGTTTAGTTTTTAATTCTTCCGCCCCTTAGTGGGATTATGTAACCCATGGCAAACATTATGCAGCAGAATTTAGTAATCCAAAAGCTTATTTGAAACGTTTTAAGACTTTTAGATAATCCAAAATGAACGATTAACCACGGGATTCCTTATCTGTGACTCGAGTGAGCTCATACTTTCTTTGATTTTAGACTTCTTCCTATCAAATTGAATTCCTGAGAAATGCTAGAGAGTAAAACAAGTTCAAATTTTCAAATACATTACTTAGACTTTTATTGATTTAATTTTTTAGAGCTCATACATTATCGGATTTAGATTTCTAGAGATAATATCTAGTTATGATTCCGATCTGATCAGAGTTGAATTACAGGTTGAACCTTTCTTTCCTAATAAGCGTCCCACGAGACGATAATTCATTCCGCGTGATCACATCTGCACTTCGATATCATCAGTTTCTCAGTCCGATTTGGAAATCTTCGTATATTCGCACATTTCGGTCGTCAGAAATCATCAGATTCCCTTTCGAAAATCCTCACATATCCTCAGATTGCAATTGTAATCATTAGATATGCTTAGATTCTGATTTAGATCCCGTTCCCGTACGATACAAGAACTTTATGACTCATAAATCGTCAGATAAAAAAGAATTTTGAGCTAGAAATGATCACATATTCGTATTTTTGTTTCAGAAATGTTCGGATATCGTGAGGTTGCCGTTTAGAAATCGTCCGATGTTCGTTCAGATTCCATTCCAAAATATTCAGTTTTCTATTGCTGATAGTGAGATTTAGGATTGGAAACCAGCAGATGTCATCGAATTCCGACTCAGTAGTCCTCGGGTTTATCAGGGTTCGATATAACAGCTCTACGTTACAAGTTTGGTTTCGAATATCAACAGAATCCGATGTGTGCGTCACTATTAATAGCCTCAGATGTTCATTAACAACAGATTTCGATTCATACCTATCGGAATTCCATTCCTATCTATCAGATTTCCATTCCTATCTATCAGATTTCCATTCATATCGTCAGCATAGGATTCGGATCTCAACAAATTCGAACCCAGATCAGATCAGAGTCAAAAGCAGATCAATTCAGCTTCGCTTAAGTATTTCCTTAGCATTGTTTTCTGGATAAAATGACAATTCGTTCCTTGATATCAATAAATGCTATTTGGCGACAGTAACCGCCCGACTACTGGACACGCCTTACAGACCCGATGGGTCCGTTCTTTGTTTTCCTCGCCTTAAAATTGGGGGTTGTATTTACAGTAAAAATTCAACTACAAATTCATTTAGCGACTGCTCGGTGTGAGTGGGACTTACACGGACTAGTTAGTTGCTTTGATGGCTAGACATGCGATTATGTTGCAGATACGAACTCCCAAGCACGGACTACAGTGGCCTTCGGTGCTTAGATTACTCTAAAAATAGCTTAACACGACCTTCAAGCGACACCTAAGGTGACTCGAAGTTCCTTCGATGCAGGACATCGTTGGACAATCGACGACCAAACAACAGATTGCACATTCATTACAGACTCCCCCGCGGAGGACGCTATTTACAGAAGCCGAGGTGGGAACTGATCGGGACAACAGACGCAGAAGGATTTTAGGAACTGATATACGCTCTTCTATGTAGGATACAGAAATACAGTTGACGCAGAGGGTCACTCTAATTGGCTACGATCGGTCTACTCTACGGCGCCGGCCGCCCGTCGTCGGACGGCCGCCGACGGCTTGATTTGGCTAACTCGCGGTTAAAACAATTTCGACTAATTTTCTGTTCGAGCAAACAGCGGTTTCACATCTATTTACAGTTATGTACAGTTACTTGCGGAGCGATCCTTGCACCTCATCGGAGGACTACTTTCACCACGCCCTACGCCCTACGCCCTACGCCCTCGCCCGCGCCAACAGTCCCCCGCTCTACACGCCGCCCGCCCACTCCTGGTTCTCGTATCACTAAAGCACGGCCGAGCCGCACCACAACACCTGCCCTCAATATGGCCGCCACACGCTGCCGCCGTTGTCAGTTGGGTTGTGGTGGCCGCGGTGGGCGGCCAGTGCGGCCACCTGCCGGTTGGTGTTGCCGTCCTCGATGTTGCGCACCGAGGCGCCGCAGTTGCCGATCAGCGTCAGGTCGCCCGGATGCGTGACGCCGGCCGCTCCGCCGGACATGATGTGCTGCTGCTGCCGCACGCCCACGTTGCTGATGTGATCCATGACGCTCTGCAGCTCGCCGTGCACCGCGGCGTTTGGCGAGGCGTGCGAGGCGTGCGAGGCGTGCGAGGGCAGCGTGTGCGAGTGGAAGCCGTGCGTCTGGTTGGCCGCCGTGTACAGCTGCGAGTAGAGCAGGCTGGCGGGCAGCACAGGGTACAGCGAGCCGTTGCAGCCGCCGCCTGTCCCGCCGCCGTGGCCGCCTGCCACACCCGCCGCGCCGCCGCTGCTGTAGGCCGCCGCGTTCTGCGACTGGTTGACAATGCCGGGGAAGTTCTGGTTGCCGCTGACCAGCCCGTTGTTGCCGCCCGCGCCAGACGGAGCGTTGCCGCTGCCGTTGGCCGAGCCGGCGCCCGGCACCGCGTTGCCCAGGTTGGGGGTGTTCGATGTCAGCAGATCCTCCTGCACGGGCGACTCGGCCTGCGAGGAGTCGCTCAGGCTGCGCGGCCCGTTTTGGTTCGAGTGCACGTTGTAGTCGTGGCTGGAGTTCGCGTGGTAACGCGGCACCAGTATGGAGTTGCCGCTCGCCGCGCCGCCGTTCACAGTCGACGAGATCACCGCCTGTCCGGAGCCGCCCAGGAGGCTGTGGTGCGTCATCTGGCCGGTGGTGCTGCCGACGAGGTTGCTCAAGTGCTGGTCCAGGTCGGTGGCGGTGGAATCGGGCAGCACTGGCAACGAAACGGGGCGAGAAACGAAAGAAGGGAGGGAAGGAAGTTAATAAAGGCTGAAATTGCGCGCTTCTCGCTCGAAGGATACTCACTCGGCACACAGTCGCGATTGGCCGCCCCGCCGAAGTCCTGGTTGTTGGCCTGATCATTCGAGGAGCAGGTGAAGCCCAGCGCCGGGTTGTTGAACTGCGCCGAAGTCGGCGTGGTGCAGGAGGACAAGCCGCTGCTGGCCAAGTAGGGCGAGTACGCCGAGGCCGAACTGTAGCCCCAGTGGGTGTTGCCGGCGCCCAGACCGAACTGCGACACGTCTGCGGAGATGAGGCGAGGGGGAGAGAAAGAAGAGCAGAAGAGAAATCAAATGGTTGCTGTTGGTCGTGCATGAAAGTGAGATTCGGATAAATCGCGAGTGAAAATAAAGCGAAAATTTTATTGCATTTTTCACAAGCGGCAAAATTTAAACACCAGCCGCGCCAAATAATCAAAGAGAACATAAGAGCGAGTATCTGCCACAACAACAACAGCTATTAATGTAAATAAACCCCAATCAGCTAGAAACCTTCTTTTAAATTAAGTGACGCTGGCAAAATCAAAAGTGTCGCGCGCAAAAAGCCGCGCGGTTTTACGGAGCGAGCCAGGCTTTTGTAGCCAATCGCATTAATAAAGCCGCCGCAAAATCAATATGCGTCCATTTAAAGTGCACCGCGCTTATAAAAACTAATTAATAATTTCCGAGCGGCCTATTAATTAAGCCTAATTATACGGCGTTCGCGGCGCGGCGCGGCGCGGCTTGGGAGCGACGCGGCCGCGACACGAAGCTGGCGACCACCGGCGGCCACCCGAACGGAACTGCACCGTGTGGTTGGGGGGGGGGGGGGGAGAGGAGTGTGGTGAAGAAATCCCTTCGCATGCAAGCATGTTTGAGAGCTCGCTGCATTCAGCTTTTCAGCTCGCTGTATTTAGACGCGGGTTCGCTGCTTTCCAGTGCAGCAAATTGAATTGATTTCGTTCGTGCGCTTGCTAATGTTATTATGTTAAATTTTTGTTGTTGCGTTTCAACTCCATCGCGACGGCTAACAAAAATCTGGCCTCCAGCCTCCACCCGCACCACCCACACCTGCGCCGCCCCGGTCACTCATTCAATCAGTAGCCAACCCGCATAATGGCCTCATTCATTTACACGAGCCGCCATGTTGGTATAATTAGCGGCCCATATTTATATGGAGCGCGCGCGTGTGTGTGTGTTGAAAAGTCTCATGCCGAGAGCCATTCTGGGTGCCTTCGTTCTAGGGATTCCGAGATCGCGGGATTCTAGGAAGCCGCCACTTTAAGAAAAGAACTTCCCTCACTTTTGGGATTCAGTCTCGGAATTAGTTTTCACCACTAAAGCAAGGACGTCTTTCAAGGAAAATCTAACGGTTCGAAATCGTTTGCGACAACCAACTTTTCGGCACTAACAATTAAATTCTTTTATGAATAAATTTTTTTATGAATAAAAATATAAATAAAATCCCTTTAAATTCTGTAAATGTTTACGTTTTCGGCATTTTTAAGGTTAAGAAGCTTCAAAACGTGGAATTTCGTGAAGCCAGGACTAGTTTTGGTGGAACTGCTGAGCTCCCGAGGACTGATTTGGCTAGGAATCTGTATGGCTAAATTTCTGGGAATCCGACACTGCGGGATTGCGGAAACCCCACGCGAAGACCCTACTTTCAGCTCCCTTGAGAGCTCCGCGGCGGTTTTGTTGAAATTCGAAAATGCAAAAACATTATATTGAAATTCATATAATTATTTTACGAACAAAGTGTGTTGTTGGTGCTTGTTGTTGTTGTTGTTTTTGTTGTTGTTGTTGTTGGTGTCGTTTCTAGTAATGGTATTGGTGGTGGTGGTGATTGTTGTTGTTGTTGTTGTGGGTGCTTTTCGTCGATGGTGATGGCAGTGATGGTGGTCATCGACGTAAGTTTGGCATGGTTGAGCGCGTTTGAGCCTGTGTACGTGTATGTGGGCGTGTGTGTGTGTGTGTGTGTGTTTGCGGTGGGTGGAATATAAATTTTCTAAATCTGTATTGATAGAAACACGCATGCATGCTGCCGACACCACGCATTCGGCAGCAGCTGCTGTTGGTAGCTATAAATTTTCTGCTTAACAATTTAGTAAAATTTCGCATTTCGCTGAGCTTTAAACGAGCGCGCACAAAGCAGCCGCACTGGGGCAGCTGACCCCCTGCCCTCCCCTCCCCGCCCCCGCCGGACGGTGAATTCGTAGCAGTTTTTGAAGAATTTGTTATTTTAGGCAATTTTTTGTATATTTAAGCGTTTGATCTGCACATTTTCTCACAATTTTAAAGTATTTATTAATTGAAATTATCATATAAATGTTAAAAAATTAAAATAAAAATTAAAATGTTAGGAAAATTGAAAGCAAAATAATTAGATAGTCAAATGAAGTCATGAACTCATCGCAGTAGATAATTTTAAATTAGTTATTTTATTCAACTTGGTTACAGTATTGATCTATAAAATACAAGTAACAAATAGAAACAAAAAAATGTTTCGGTCATTGTAAGGATAATTTTAAAAATCGAAAAAAAACTTTAAATTGAACACAAATGAAAAAAATCGATGAAAATGTAAAATGCTTCTCAAAATTAATACACGAAATGCTGTATTAAACGCACTCCAATTTATTTGTAATCAATTTTAAATTAAACATTTCTGTTTTAATAACAATAAAATGTAATGATTTCATTTAAAATGCATTAATTAAGTAGAGAGCATAACATTATTATAAAAGCAACAACAACAATCACTACAAAGCGTTTTCATAAATGTACACATACAGTATTTCTATACATACATACAATACAAACACACGCATACAGATGTGAAAAAAGACAAAAGCAAAATTAAAAAAAAATACTAATTTATATGCATACCGTGATTTTTTATGCTATTTACGACAAACTGACACACACAGGGGCACATTTACACACACACGCACACACCCACACACACGCACACATACGCCCGTACAGTGCACACACATACTTCAACACACACCTAATACATGGAGAGGCTGGTGAGAGGCTCGGGTGCGCCGTTGACGGTCTGTTTTATAAACGATCTGGTCAAATAAAGTGGCCAAATGCTTAACTGCTACAACAAAAACAACAACAACAACAACAAGAACAAGCGTACAAGTGTTAAAAAAAGAAAAATCAACAACTAGTCGTTGTTGCTGTTGTTGTTGTTGTTTTCGTTGGTGACCCGATTTGACCAGAATATTTACCACATTTCGATCGCTAAAAATAGTTTCAAATTTTCACTTTTTTTAATTGAATTTAAATACAATCGTTTTTATCTCTGGTTTTTGTTGTTGTTGTTGTTCCTCTTTTGTCGGTTTAAGAGTTAAGACTGAGCATTATATTATTAATGTTGTTTATTTTAAAAATATCTTCGGACGGAATGAAAAAGTTAGCATGAATTATTAAATACTAAAGCAGAAAAAAACAGTACAAAGAGGCTCTTAATAGCCTGGAAAGAAAGGCTTTTAATAGCCTGGCTTAGGCTTTTTACGCCTATAGTTGTTACCAAATAATTGCGAAAGATTTCGATATTTTTTTAAAAAAGTGAAAAGATTCGGAACTGAAAAAATACAATTAACTGGAAATATTTAATAAAAAATCCGAGTTTTACTCACTTTGGCAATTTCCGATGGGTGGCATACGAAATCCCGACAGAGGGTCAGTGGAGAAGTGGAACGGTCGTTGACCGAATGCAAAATGGAATTGTTGTTGTTGTCCTAAAAGAGATAACACTGAGTCTTAAGTTGAAATTTCTGTTCTTATCTAAGATTGTGAGCAAATATAGTTGCGGAATGGGATGGGAATGAGAATGGCGATGGGGCGGGGGATGGGGATGGGGAAGCGCACGATTACGGGGATGTTGAGGTGCTGTCATGGAAGTGTAAATGGGTCGGTTATGGAAACAGGACTTTGATGAAGTTATAGTGGATTGGGAATGGTGGTGCAGATGAAACTATAAAAAAATAGAAATGGGAAACTGTAGGGAAATTGTAAAAAATAGAAACGGTAATGGGTCAGTTGTGAAGGCTTAAATAGAGAAAAAGGCTGAGATAGAGAAAAAGGAAAAAGGTTGGTTATAAGAAAGGGAATGGGTATTCTTTGAAATAGTAATGGCGGAGAGAATAGGAATGGTCAAAAATTTGCTATGAGAGTATAAGTGGTTCCACGTATAGAATTCTTAGCGGAATAGGGATGGAAATGGGTCAGAGACGAGAGTTAGAAAGGATATCGTTAGAAAACTTAATAGGAGTGGACAAAGACTAGACATCAGAGTAAAAAAATTGCGAGGAACTTGTGCAGGAATGGGAATGGAAATGGGTCAGGCATGAAGGTTTAAGATAGAGATATTAAGTTAAGCATGGAGTCAACATGGAAGATGGTCTCGTATGGAGTCAGAAGCTGATTTCTGTGGCGGTGCGATTGTTTCGAATGGTAATCTGAATTGGAAGATACGTAGTAGTAGGTATAAAAATGAAAATGAGAGTGAGAATAGATATGCAAGTGGGTCAGTTATACGGGCAAAAGTATAAGCAAAGATGCTCCATGTTAACAATAAGTACGGGGCTCGTGGGAAAGGCAAAGGAGGGTTCGAAAGGTAATCGTAAGTTAGATTAATATTAACAGGTCAATATTGTCGATATGTACAGCGGTTAAAAGATTGAAACCCTGTGTTTTTATGTGTATTCTGTATTTCCTGATTCTCACTTTAATTGGAAATGTCAGACAAACTATTTACTTTTATTGCAAATATTTTAATCCTACTGAGGTTATCAAACTATACTCCTCCCGCTTTACCTTACTCACTACTTCTTGCTCTTCTGTCTCCCTCTATTTCCCTCTTGAATCCTCTCTTTCCCTCTTGCAAGCCCGCTTTCCCTCTTGCCTCCTCTCTTTCCCCCTCACAACGCTCTTATCACAACCTAACCATTTTTACTCAAGTCCTGCACCGTTTATTGTATTCGAAAATAATAACCTTTTGTCTGAGTATCCTTTTCTCTGTTGTGAACCACTCATTCACCCGCACCACTCCCCCTCGCGCCCCTTAGCCAGCTACCATCTTCCTTTGACTTTAACTATCTCGACCGAGATAAATCATTTGTGGATTGAATTGTTGCAACCGAACTTGCTGGCTGGCTGAATGGCTGGCTGAAGTTGTCTGTCTGACGCCCACAATTTATCTCGTCCTGCATATATAACTCTGCACAGGACAAACATTTCTCGGCAGCCAGCTGTCCGTGTGCTAAGCATATGCAAAGTGAAATATTTGCATCCTTATAAATATTAAGCGGAGACTTAAAACCGACTCCTGCTGCCGACTGCACTGAATTCTAATGAATTCGCAGTGCAGTCGGCAGTGAGGGGCGGGGCAGCCAACATAAAGCATCCACTATGTAGAGCAGCAACAGAATCCACTACGAATCCTTTTTTATCCTTACGTTGCTCGAAGAATAGTGAACGGCAAGGAGTGGAATGCAAATTAAATCTTTTGTTTGTCATCGGCGAGTATGTGTGGGAGTCGCAGTGTGTTACGCGTGTGTGTGAGAGTGTATACGCGGGTGAGTATGTGTAGCTGTGTGTTTATGTGTTAGTAAATCCGTATTGCATACTTACTGGTCTTCGAGCGCGGTTCCCGGGGTCCATCGACGGTGACTTTTATCGCCTTGTTGTAGGTCGCAATGTGAGGCGGGTTGGTCGAGACTGTGATTGTCAGTGTGAAACTCTTCCCTGTGCGTGTGTGCGTGGAGAGCGGAAAGAGAAGACAAAATGTAGATAACTTTAATTAAGCAAAAGAGTTTCATTTCATTTTACAGCTCTGCAAAGTGAAATTAATTTCTATAAATGTTCAAGCTGTTCAATGAAGAAACGACGCTGTTTGCGACTCGATCAAATCTTCAGTCAACGAGAACGAGAAACACACTGCAAGTGCAATCAATCAAATATTTACAAATACCGATCATAATCGAAGATTGTAAGTCTGGAAGGGAATAAAAGAAATCGTGAGCGGCGGAGGGAGACGATGGCTGTGTAAAGGAAAATATTTGAGTTTCAAAAATAACACCGGAATGACAACGAATAAATATTTGTTCGACGTAAACACGATTTGATTGCGAAAAATCTCAGCAGAGAAACACACAGTCACGAAGCGTTTTAATCTCTTAATTAAAATTACGGTATATTTGCGCACACACGTCAGCTGTGAATGCATTCGCACGACGCTTGCAAGCAGCTTTGCTTCCTACTCGGCGCCGAACGCCTTCAATAACCAAACCGCAAAATCTTGAACTGCCGGAAAATGGTTTTGCATTGAACGCAGAGGCTGCAAAGTGAGTCGAACGCTCGGAATCTGTATGCAATCACAGTAACACCCGCACAAACAGGCCTGGAATCCGTCTGTCAATACAAGGCGCACTCTCAGGAGCCGGAAACGGAAGCGGAATGGAGTTGCATGTATGGATAAATGAATACATGTGTCAGACTCTCCAAAGAACACGCAAGCAAACAACAAACACACTCCCGCCTGACACAAGGCACCCCGTCCCACATCGTGGTCTGGCGTTGGAGTGATTTATCACTTCACAGTTTAGGAGGCGCCACTTATTTGTCAATCAACTGTAAGCAGCCCGGATGTCCTCTAATAGGAGGACAACAAACGAGAGCGGAAAACCGAAGAATAATGAAAAATTAGCGAACACCTGATATTAAGAGGATGTTAAGCGCCTTTTTGAACTTTTAGCTTTCAAGACAACTAATTAACTAATAATTGCTAATAATTAGAAATGAGGAAGAGTTCCGAAAAATTAGGATCGTTCTCAAAAAACAATCCTAATAAATTCATGTTGAATCCCCTCGCTACAGCGAAGCTACGCGAACAAATTCGAACTCCATCTTAAATCCCGGAATTCCCGCAAATCACAGACGCTGTAATTCATATAAATCATTTCGCAACTCGCCCTCCTCCCCCTCCCCTCTCTGCAACCCCAACCCGCCACGCAAATTGTGTTCCCCTAATAAGTTCACCAAAAGTTGATTGTTTGTGTTTCCCCTCAAAGGTTATCTCGGTTGGCCGCTTTTACGGTTAAAAGAAAAACTTTCCGGCTGCCGAGTAAACAAAAACAAAAACACGTCGATGTCGTGATGCAACAAAAATACTGCGAGAAAAGGCCTTCGAGATCCTTAAGAAAGAAAAGCACAAAAAGGCGAAAGAGTCCTTCTTGGCGCCATTCTTGGTGAATATTTTTCGCCTTCTTTAGCCTGGTAACAAAAAAGGTACAAAATACCAGCGCTACAGCGGCTCGGTGGGGGCGGGGAGAGGTGGGGGTAGAGAGTGTTCTGAGTAAATACCAGCAGGTGAATGGTTGACTGAGTTAGCAGTTCATAAGGATAACATGATAAGCTCCTTGTTACCGAGAAGACGCGCGCAAGCAACAGGAGTCTGTGTGTCGAGCATTTTTTCCCAAAAATGTCGTGTCAGGACTTATTACGCTCTCGCCTCTGTTTGCCCGGGGGTTCCAGGATATCGTGCCCTCAGCCAACCGCATCCTTTTCTTATTCTGCAGGCTTCCGATTTGGTTACGGGGGGTGGGGTTCAGCTGGTTTCTTTCAACGAAAGATTTATGAGGATCAACTTTCTGGTTTTTTGAGAAGTCATTTTCCTCGCACCGCCTCACCTCTCCTGCCCAATTTTTCGTTTGTTCCCCAACAGCTTGTTGAATCGGCGCTTCATCATTAGCATTTAGTGCAGCCTTCCGAAGAGGGTTCACAACTCGCGGCAGTCTGCCCCGTATGGCAACTTAATCAGCGGCGATATTTTTTGTTCTGCTTTCTATTAACACGCCCGATTCCCCGATGATTGTTTAAGTGTTGCCGTTGACACTTTCTGGCGCTTCCATTAACCTCTTGCGTTGATAAACAAGGCGTAAATCATTTTGTGCGTCTTAACTTGGTCTACGTGTGTTGGCAGTGCCGGGAGTTTTGGCAGCTGAAACAAAAGAAGTCTCTTTTCTTTGTTACCAAATCCATTTACGGTGGCTGTTTTATTGTTCTGTAAATATTTGAACTGTGTAAAGTTGTGAGTCTCGACGTAGTGAGTGTGATTGCCTAAGCGGTGAAGTATGTGTGTGGGGTTGAGCACTGACAGGGTGAGTTCACCTCATGCTTGAGGGTCGATAAGGTCGAGTGTCCTGCACTCTAGTGTTCTGGTGCAAGAAAGCACAACAATGGATATTCTTTTCTAATTAAAAGGTCCCTAGGTGGCTTCTCTATTTTCCTGGTGAGTACTAACGAGGAGACGGTGTTCAAGGACGAGACAATGATCGAGGACGAGACGGTGATCGAGGACGAGACGATGATCGAAGACAAGATAGTGATCGAGGATCAAACGATGATCGAGGATCCAACGATGATCGAGGGCGATACGGAGATCGAGGACAAGACGGTGGTCGAGGACGAGACGGTGGTCGAGGACGAGACGGCGGTCGAGGACGATACGGTGGTCGATGATGAGACGGTGGTCGAGGACGAGACTGTGGGCGAGGACGGGACGGTGGTCGAGGACGAGACGGTGGTTGAGGACGAGACGGTTGTTGAGGGCGAGACGGTGGTCGCGGACGAGACGGTGGTTAAGGGACGGTGGTCGAGGACGGGACGATGATCGAGGACGAGACGGTGGTTGAGGACGAGACGGTGGTTGAGGGCGAAACGGTGGTCGAGGACGAGACGGTGGTCGAGGGACGGTGGTCGAAGACGGGACGATGATCGAAGACAAGATAGTGATCGAGGATCAAACGATAATCGAGAGCGATACGGAGATCGAGGACAAGACGGTGGTCGAGAACGAAACGGTGGTCGAGGACGAGACTGTGGTCGAGGGCGGAACGGTGGTCGAGGACGAGACGGAGGTTGAGGACGAGAAGGTTGCTGAGGACGTGACAGTGGTCGAGGACAAATCAGTGGTGTGGGACGAGCCGGTGGTCGAGGACGATAAGTTAGCCCAGGTGGAGATGGTTTGTTCGTAGAGATTATAATTAAAGTCTAAACAGTCTTTCAGTTGAAGAGATAATTGGGAAGGAGTTGGTTCTTTTCTCCCCTCGAATTCGAAGCGATGACCAAGATCGAGGTGGCTTCTTCAGCTGATGTGACGATCGTGGCAGCTTCTTCGTGAAGAGAAGGGAAATAGAAAGTAACTGAGTAACTTTATGTTCGAATTAATTAAGATCCTAGTTTAAAATCTTTAAATATCTAGAGCGTACAATATTTCAAAACGTGATTTCAGTGTAATGAAGAGCTTAAAGTGAATCGTCTTTAATAGCGTAAAACTTTAAACAAACTAAACTACATGCGACGCCCACATCCCCTCACTTTC
Organism: Sicus ferrugineus; assembly: GCA_922984085.1. Lineage (NCBI taxonomy): Eukaryota > Metazoa > Arthropoda > Insecta > Diptera > Conopidae > Sicus > Sicus ferrugineus. The sequence goes on from OV277351.1 coordinate 27,403,753, forward strand.
CCCTGCCCACACTCCCACCGAGGGCACTTTTAAACTACGAAGCTGCGCCCTCCCTCTCGGGCCGGCGCTGTCACCAACAGGTACGTGGCACGTTAATTAAACCTCGCCGTCGCTCGGTGTTTGGATGTGTATTTTAAAAATCGATAAATCTAATTAACAAATACATGCAGCCTACCGAATAAATCAGCGCACGGCTGCCTGACGCAACGCGACGTCGCGTTACAGCGCGTTGCGTACCTACGTAATGCATACGTGACATTTTTGAAATAACAACAAACGCGGCTCGGCGAGGCGACGCACTATGGCAACAACTACCAACAGGATTCTCGCGTGCTCTCCCCTGAGTTCCGCGCCCCCTCACGCAACGCCATTCGCTGGTGAAATACACAGGAAATGAGCCAACTTCCGGTTATTAAATGTTCGTGTGGGTGTGGGGATGTGGGCGTGTGTACGATTTTTGATTTAAATGAAGTCTTCATGAATTATTTTCACACATATACGAAGCGTAATTACGTGGCACTCGAGGAGGTCCGCAGTTTTATAACTAGTTGGGTGGACGAGTCGCGAACTGGTTATGATGAAGTCCTCAGCGGTTATTTAACGGTTTATCCTGGTCGAAAATCCGACGAAAAATCCGTTTCGAGGAAAAATCAGCGGACAGAAACAAAAATCGCGACTGAAGGGTTTAAAAACCAGAAAATTTCCACAAAAATTAAAAAAAATGCAGCCAGAAATATCCTGAAAAGAAAAACTCTTCTAACCAACGAAATTCCCTGCATAGGAAATTCCCTAAACAAAAGAATTTCGCGATTGAAAATGTTCGCTGCTAAAATTGAAGCAGAAAACACTACAGAAACGTAAAGGAATTTTTCAATTCTACGAACTAACAATGCATGTCCTTTGCAAGGATTCCGTTCGCTGCCGCCAGCACCGTGTGAGTTCCTGGCATCTGTTTATCTTTATTCTGCTTGTTTTTCAATCACACGATAGGCGGCGTGTAGCTGCCCGCAGAAGTGCGGACCGCCAACCAGCCAGCGGCTGTACGGGCAAACGCCTAAAACTATGCAACGCGGAGGAGTCGCGACGAGCGGGAGCCGCGGCGGCCACGGCAGCATCCATCGTGTTATGCAAATAAAGCAAATGAATTCGCTGGATTCGTTCATTCACGCCGGCAGCCAGTGAAAAACTGCTTTATTTGCTCTGACGGGACAGCCGAATGGGGCTCCATTCGACCCGGGGGGCCAGAAGTGCCCACTTGTGCTGGTACACCTTGCACTCGAGCGCCCTCCGGTGATTCGACGGTTGGGCGGATGAACGGTTTGATGGTTGGGCGGATGAATGGATGGATGAATGACGAAATGTGGACGCAATAGTCGTTTGAGTCTCGGTGTTGATGACACAGACGAGTGGAAGCGAACATCAGACCCTTGTGTCCGCGGTACTCGTGTCTGGTCGCGCTGTGCAGGAGGTGCGCTTCCATATTCAAAACCTGCCCGTGAGTACGTGTTGACGATTCTGGGGGCTCCATTGAGGCTTGGTTTTGCGGTGCGACCGCAAAGATTCGGGAAGGACTCTTCGGCCAGAGTTTTTCGGCTCTTACTTCTCAGTGCAAACAACGTGCTGGTTTTTATTTGCAGCGATTTCGTTTGTGGACAGGGGGGATTAGAAGTAATGGCTTGATGGATTGGCGACATACGCGGGGCTCTTTGTTGTAGAGAAACAGGTCCATCTTTGTTTTACTTTCATTGAAAACAGCACCGTCTTTTAGTCATTCAGTTCTATTTTTGACTGCACTTGACGATACAATAGTGAATGAGGTATTTTTGGCGATATTGTATATTATCGGACAGGCCTGACTTTTTGTAATACGGATATTAGGACTGATTTTTATGTATTTCGGTGTGTTGGTTCCATAACTACTATCAGAACTTCGATAACGTACTTTCTGTGCAAGATATTTGACTGTAAATTGACGAAACAGTAATTTCGGCCATATTACATATTATTACCCTAGTATACCGCATATTTGGCCATATTATACATTGAAGAGTTTGTTAACAGAAAGCGTCGATAGTTTCTTGTGTACTTCGGTGTGCTGCCGACTTTGTACTCGTAAATATAACCAGTGTTCGTCATAGTTCTTGCAATTTTAGACACTTTCTTCTTTTTCTTACTTTCTCTTGCGTTTTCTCCTTCATCTCTTCGTTCTACTTTTTTTAGGCCCTTTTCCGGCCGCGTCCTTCCTTCGCGAGTTGGTCTCACTGCCTCACCATCTCGCGCAGCCACAACAATCAGGCATCATCACGATTCCTCGCTAATGGAAAAGTTTTTCTTGTCCAGCCTCATGCAACAATGGCACCAATTGTTTCGAGTCCAGCGCTTTGTGCTCTCAGAACTTTTACTTTTTAATTTTTGCCTAGTACAGCGTTTTATATTGTATTCCGCAGTTTCCACTCTTTCCTCGATCCTTGTCCTCCTCGTCACCGTCGTCGTTCTCCTCCTCCCGAGCCCCACATGGTAGAAAAATTTTGCCGAAACTGCATTTCTATGAAATGCTCTCGAAATGTTTCGGAATCTAGTCGTCATCCACTTCAAACTTGTTAACAACGTGATGAGGACCATGACGAGGACGAGTTCTGGCAAAGGGTAACAATTCTCGCTTCATTGTTGGTCTGCAGAAAAAAGCGCTTGCATTGTAGCCGCTGCCACTTTTGTTTCCATTGTTGCTGTTGCTACTTCTATGCACTCCAACACTTCGGCATATTTTCACTTAAAGTTTGTCTATTAGCAAGGAAGCACCAACAACAGCAACAACAAGGACAACAACAACAATTAATGTTAACTTGTTCAAAACTGCTAAAAAGCTCACTTTTTCCCCTAAAATGTTCCCACACTTGTAGAATAGAAAAGTGTTCTGCTGTCTTTCTCGTTGCGAATTGTTGTTTTTATGGCTTTTGTTGCTGCTCTCAAGATTTTTGTTGTGCAGGACTTTTTGCGCTACTTTTCGAGAACAATCGACTGAATTAAGTTGGCATTCAAACACGGATTAACTCTTAATTGAGGATGTTAAAACTCGGAATTGCGCTCATTCTGCAGTGTTTGCAATGAACTCTTTATTTGGGGTTAATAAAGTGGACCATTGTTACCGTTTTCGGGGAACAGAGATCCGCTTGAATTGGCTCTGATGATAGCAGAGCGTTAAACACGAGGGTTGCTCGAAATATATTGCGACAGAGGATAAGAAATTGGCACTCTTCTTCTATACTTTCTCGTACACTGACACGACGTTTCATAGGATTTCATGCATTTGCAAAAAACTCCCTCTAAACCGTGATTTCGAATGTGGAAAAATGAGGACGGAAAGGACTTTCGAGATGTCCAACTTGCAACATATAATCATCACAGAGTTGCGATACTTCTGTCTTCGCAATTGCTTGTCCTGACCTATTCAAACGCCTCTCCCTCTCTCAACACTCAGCACCCAGCACTCGCTACTCACCTCGTCCACTGCGTCCCACAAACCGCAAGTCGTTGAACTTCGCCACCTGGTTCTTCATGACCGCCGTGCAGTTGCGCAGCTCGGCGCAGTAGTTCTCGTCGTTGCCCGCGCGCACCGTCACCATCGTGCCGTCCATGATGTCGCCCAGCGAGACCACCTTGAAGGCGACGGGCAGCGTCTTGTTGGAGCGCCAGTGCGGCGGCAGCACCGTGCAGACGAACAGCGGGCTGCTGGTGCGGATCAGTTCGCCGGGGTGCTCGGTGAGGAAGTCGCCCAGGGTGCGCTCGGCCAGGATGTCCGACGTCATTTTCGTGTAGGCCTCGTTCAGCAGCTGAGCCGCCGTGGGCGGAGTGTTTTGTTCGCCAGAGCTGCTGTTGTTGTTGTTGTTGTTGTTGTTGTTGTTGTTATTGGCGGTGCCGTTCGCTGTCGAGCCGTTGTTGCTGTTCGAGCTGGAGTTGGTGTTGCTGCTGTTGTGGTTGTGGTTCGAAGACGTTGCATTGTTGTTGTTGTTGGCGTTGTTGCTGGTGTTGTTGGCACCGGCGTTGGCGGTGACGGTGAGATGCATTTTGGGGCGGTGGCGGCGGCGGCGGCAGCAGCAGCAACAACAGCAGCTGGAAGAGTGAGGAGGGCGGCCGTCGATGGCGGCGACCTGTTTGCGACGAACAATTTTCGTAGTTTCCAAGGCGTGGCAGCGACTGCGTCAAGTGTCGAGTGGCACGGCTGCGATGGTAATGAGATCTGGTTGTCAGCGGCCTCTGGAGGTGACTAAAAGTACAAGAGAAGAAGGGTGAGAGGTAATTATTAGAGTCGGTTCGGAACTTTTTAGTTTATTGTAGTTTCGTAATACGGATTCAGAAGATCTTAAGAATTGAGTCCAGGGGAAATCAAATGCCTACAAACGGCCTTAAAACTCCCCTTTGGAGGGCGTAGAGTTCCGTGTTCAATTAAAATTCAACTACATCAAAGCAAAAACGACTGAAGCGCCAGAGCTTCCATAAAGACCACAACAACAGCAACAACAATAACACCGACAACTACAGAAGGAAACCAAGTGGTCGATGTAAACTCAGCTGGACGCATTTAACTGAAAATTCCGCCAACAAAGCCAAGCAAATTGAAACAATTTAAGAGCTCCGACCACCGTGAAAAAAGTCTGATTATCGATATTCAGCCCGGCGAGGCAGCCCGACGTGGCAGCGACAGACAACCAACCGTGAATTTTGATTTTGACCTCCGTGGCGTCCGCACAAGCGCCCTCCAACCCACCTTCCATCCCGCCCACCTTCAAGTGGATCAGTGTGACAATCTCGCCTTCTGGAGGGACCGAGAGAAGCGGCCTCCACCCCTCCGACTCACCCGTCGCCCCAACACAAGCGACACCCCGACGAGCTGTCGAACAGTAAAGTATTGCCGGCACCCAACTATAGCCGCGTGTCCATCGCGACTCGTGTCCGCAAAACGAAAAAATCTACTTAATATCTTGTGGAATGTCATGTGGCTGCCGCTGCGAGTTCGCCACTCGAGAAGTCCCGTCCGAGGCAAGTCGGTGATGATAGCGAAAAAATACGTTCGAAAAAGGCAGCGTGCAAAAAATACGCTGTGCGAAAAAATCGCGCTGTGCCTCTGCGCCGAACTCCCCTTGCAATCACATCTCGTGTCCTTACAGTTCTGGCCAAAAGTCGACCATCAGCTGTGGCATTTTTAAGTAATTTTTATCGCTCTCAGATTGTGCGCTACGGTAAACCTGCCGAGTGCCACTCCCCCGAAGTCAGTCGGCGGGTGAGGAGGCTGCGAGTACCCTCATATTTTTTCCCCACCGACAAACGCATCAGAGTTGGCGAGTGGGTTGAGCTGTTGAGCGGGTTGAGTTGTTGACCGGCTCGCATTGAGTTGATATGGGTTGCAGTCATGTTAAACATGGTCATCTTCCAGGTCAGTCGAGGTTACATCAACATGCCGCAGCTTGTTGTAATTGAAGCTCGTGAAATGGAATTCGGCACAAAGGATTAAAGCGACGTGGGCGGGAGAAAAACGAGAGAGGTGAAGGCGCGACGACATGGACGGCCAAAAAACAATGGAGGTGAAAAGCAATTTGGCGTCACTTTGCGAAAATCTGCGTTGGAACAGGCGAGGATTCGGCTGAAGTGACCATCAATTTGGTCATTTAATATCTGATTCCAGGAGCTGACATGCGATACGTTAAGCGGTGATGTGAGACGGGGTTTTTTCGGAGGAGATCTGAAATATTTCAACTCTTCTCAGAAATTTTGCGATTTTCTTCGAAGGTAATCGTAGAAGTCTCATTTATAAAGGTCATATCTACTAAGAAGCACCAGAATGGTTCACTATCTACATAGTCTCGATCACATTTCGAAACAATAATAAGGGAAATCAAGGCAGGTTTTCGATAGATACGATATACCAGATGATAATCTCTAGATCCAGATGATCAACTCTGAGATCCAGATGGTCAACCATAAGATTCAGATGGTCAGACCTGAGAATATGGTCAGCGCGGAGGTCCAAATGGTCACGCCTAAAATCCAGATGGTCACACCTGAGAAGATGGTCAGTCCTGAGATCCAGGTGGTCAGACCTAAAATCTAGTTCGTCAGTTCTGAGAAGACGGTTCGTCCTGAGATGCAGATGGTCAGTCCTGAGAAGATAGTCAGTCCTGAGATCCAGATGGTCAGTCCTGAGATCCAGATGGTCAGTCTTGAGATCCAGATGGTCGGTTCTGGGATTTAGATGGTCAGTACTGAGATCCAGACGATCAGTCTTGAGATCTTAATGGTCAGTCTTGAGACTCCGATGGTCCCGAGATCCAGGTGGTCAATTTTCGACCTGGAGAATTTAAAATAAATTCTAATGATATCCGCACTTGAATATTAAAGCTGATTTTGTGGTAAAGTATGAAAAACTTTTGCTAGCTCATTTTATGGTTACAAAGCAACAACAACAACAACCACGATAATCACTAAAAGCACCGTAAACACTCCGCACTTATCCTCACCGAAAATTGAATCGGACAAACTTTACGGTAACTTTGCGCGGGTCATGCACTTGCCAGCTGCTCACGAGATGATAATCATTTCTGACGTGCCGTCCCCCCGACCTTGCCCTCCTCCCCTCACCCTTCGCCCGTCGTTCTCCTCATTCCCGTAAACATTGTTTACGTATTTGCTGAAGCTCAGAAGCCGAACCACGTGGAGTTGCTGCCATTCTTGCCAACTTCGAGCGACAACACTTCGCAACGTGTGCAGTGAGAAAAAGGGAGACCCTACGCAGTGTTCCAGATCCCCTTCCAGCGCTCCACCGCGCCTCCCCGCCACACGAGCTGCAGTGCTTGAGGCTTAATTGCAGCATTTCTTGGTGAACCCGTGTTTATCGGTCAGCAATGCGAGCCGGATGCACGTTCATTTAATGCAGTCGCACTCTTCGGTCAGTGCGAGGCCTACCGTCGGCTACTCGCAACGCACACCGCGCGCCGCACGCCGCACGCCACACACCCCAAACCCCAGACATCATCGAATCCATCCGCAACTGGATCAGGACGAAAACCAGAAACAACGAGACTGCTGGTCAATTCGAGGTTTGGCTTGTCACTTGTTCTCCACGAGGTTTTTCGTCATCGCATGGATGACCCGATGGGGCATCCTTGCACTTGAGGACATCGTCAACGCCGTCACAGCCGTCACCACCGTCACCGCCGCCACCACCGCCGTCGTAACCTCGTGATGCCTCGGCGGCCGGTCGAGGCTGTCTGTTGCAATAATATTTGTCCACGCAACAGTCGCCCAGACAGACGGACACACGACAGGCACAGTAACGCTTCGAATGTCTAGGTGCAGCCCACACAAGTGTGCATACGTCGTCCCACGGTGCGCATTGCAGTGCGTTACGGCCGCCGGGCTGAGCGTCCTACGTGTCCCGGCTGCGGCCTGCAATGCAATCTGTATTCACTCCTACTCCTCCTCTTGCTCCTCCTGCTCCTCCTCCTGCTACGTCCGCCGTGCGGTGCATGTGCAACGGTCCATTCTGGCGAAGCAGCCGGAAATGCAATTTATGTCTCGCATCTCATCTCTTTCTCGTCGTCCTTCCGCTTACGCGTGGCCAGACGGCCCGTCCGGGCGGCTGACTGCCTGGCAGGAGCCTCCGGCCGACCATAAGTTGCTGCCGGCTTATTTTTCGGTTTATGCAGCAGCTTAAAGTGGCGTAATATGTCTTTCGGCCCACGTTGCCAGCGCGCTGGTGCTGTGAGCCGCTCGGGAAGATGGATCGCTTTTTAAGTGTTGCCTGCTACCAATTTAGGCACGCGTCGAGCTGTGTTTGTGCGGCGGAGACGATTAACATTTCTGAGGCTGGGAACGTGTTGATCGCACTGCGGACGATTGAAAAATCTGACATTAAAGAAGCCGGATTGTGGGTGGGAAATGAAGTTGCGTTGTTCCGCACGACTACGACTTGAAGGCAATGTTTGTAAGCAGGAAGACTTTATTTGGCCACACGAAGTGCTTTAGATTACGACATTTAAGGCGTTTAATGTGCGGGAGACTAAATTGGTTAAGCGAAACGAAATGAAGTTGCGAGATCAAATAGCGGTAGACGAGAGATTATAGTCGGCAATGATTTCCGCATATTTATGCTGTTTATGAGAGGCAAAGCTGGGGATTTTTGATACCTTGAAGTCTGAGCTAGGATCGAATTGCGTAGCTTCGTATGTCCTTCGTATTTGGAAGGACTTTAGGAGTTGCAAACCTCTATTAAACTTCTGGAATGTGTGTGTGCAGTGATGATCACCGGAGAATCCTACGTCTTTCACATTAGATTCAGTCTACTTACTTGAGCCCCAAGCAATCTTTAACCTCGTAAAGCATAAATTGATTGGCTCTTTCAGCCTCCGCTGCCTCTCAGTCAAGCGGGAAAATTCATTAAAGCGCCCTCATTCGGCCAGATGCGGCTTTCCCGAAGCAAAATGAAAGGCAGCTCAGCACTGCAGGTGACAAGGTGACAATCACGTTGACAGCACAAGCGCAACTGACAGCACTGTGAACATTTTGACAAATACGACAAAACACTGGCCGGAACTCGGCCGGCCGGAGGGGGAGCGTCGAAGTCGGATCGAAGACTGGTTGGCGAATCCGACATGAAGACCGGTGAGGCAAATGCAGGAAGGAGAGTCGATAATGTAGCTAGGAAGGGGGCGGGTGGGAAAGAGGAAGACGAGGAGGTGTTGCAATCAGTTTTAGTTTCTCCTGGTAAATCGATGCGGCGGCTGTCAGATGCATGAAGTCAAAATGGAGTCAGAGAGGGGAGGGTGGGGGGATCTACACACGGACACAAGTACACATATGAAAACACATTTATGTATGCGTGTGTACTTCAATGACAAGAACGTCAAAACATTACTGACTCGAAGTCATTTAATTTGTTAAACTGAAAGATTTGCTTTCGAATCGAAGATGGGGGGAAGCAATGGATGGGAGAGGGATTGTGGGAGGTGGCGGGGGAGGGGTCGAAGGAGGGAGGAGTGAGGGAGAGAGGTAACTTGGCTGGCCCGGTGGTCATTCAGCTGCATCTTGACTCACAATGCACACCGCTTCTGTCCAAAATAATACGCATGAGTGTGATTCTGTGTTGTTGCTAACGTTGTTGTTGTCTTTGTTGTTGTCGTTGTTGTTGTCGTTGTTGTTGTTGTTGTTGTCGACGTTGTCGTTGCATATGTCTGCGGTTTGGATTGCAAAACTGCAAGTGATACCGTTGAGTTGGCAGCGGCTTCTGATGTTGATCCTGCTGTCCTGTCTGATGATTGCCGACACGCCCACCTCTCTTGCCACCCTACAGCCTCCAGCAGCCACCTCCAGCCCTTACGGCTTCCCCCCCCCCGCTTCACAGCCAACCCTTCGACGTCGAGCTCCAGCAATCGCTACAGTTGATGAGTTGTAATCTATGAAACGATTGCAGCAACTACTTGTGCGTCCGTGTGTGTGTGTGTGTGTGTGTGTGTGTGTGTGTGTGTGTGTGCGCCCGTGTGTGTGTGTGTAGATGCCACCGGAAGTGCAAATTATGCATCGTGTCAAGTAACCGGAAAATTTGTTTTAATTGACGCCTAGGAAATGCAACACAGCATTTGCTGCGGCGACATCAGATTGTGTTCGAGGAAGTGTCAACGGCATTCGACGCACTCGGGCGGTGACGGCCGCTCCGAAGTTTGTCACTCACGACTGCGGTTGGTGCGGGGATTTCGAATTAAACGCCGACTCACTGATCTCAGGAATGTTTTCGACTCAATTCGAATCATAATCATCAAACGTTGCAAGAATATTTGCGGTGCGAGAGATGCAAATTCTAGTTGTTTAAGCGAGTAAAAATTAAAGCAAAACAATGCAATTATTAGAAATTAGAAAATCATGATGATGAAACCAACAAAATCTTGTTTTCTAATTACAGGAGACAATAAAATTTTTATGGTTTTTCCTTTTTGCCGCGTTTTTCATAAATTGTTTCCTCTGCTCGTAATAACATTTTATTTGAGACAATTTGAATTACGAAAACCTCCGGCTTTGCAAGGCAGATGCTGAGGCTAAATATTTTCTTTGCTTACAGTAATAAATGGTAAACAATAATTTATTGCTTGATTCGAATTTGAAACAATAACGCGACTGCTTTGGTGCCGCGCGGCTGCAGCGAGAAGAATGCACTCAAGTTTACAGGCAGCGGCGATGCAAAAATGCGTTCGGTGTTTACTTGAAGGACACATTTGGGGGACGACAACAACAACAACAGAAGAAGGAGGCTTGCCGCGTACCACACACATGCCAGCACACAAGCACACACCCACACACACACACACATACACACCCACACACACGCACACACGGAGGCGCCCGTTGATAATCATAAGCAAAACAAACAACAGCATTTTTATGCTCGTCGAGTGCATCGGAGTTTCACGTCTTCTGTTTACATAAACAATGGAAAGCAGCTCGGTGCGGACAAGTGTATCCATGCGAACGCCCGCAGCTTGAGTATCTGACGGATTGCAAGACGGCAACAAGCCGCCAGCAGCCGCGCCAACTTAATAGCCGCTCATAAAATGCCATCAAAGGCGGCGAGCGCGCGCGCTCAGCCCGAGCCGCCAGTTAATCGCGCAGCGAATCTTTTCGCTCATGACAAACATCGGAAAACCATAACGAATCTAACGGGTGGTCCGTGCGGCAGCCGCGTGGCGCTGGCTGAGCGCGCGCGTCGCACGGGTGCCGCACTGAAGGCCTTTCAATTTTAGTGGCACCGAAGGCCTTTCAATTTCCACCCAAGAAAACACACGTCATCCGCACGACAAAAATGATGAAGATGGCGATGAAGATGAAGATGACGACGCTGTGGATGAAGTTGACGATGTGCGGATGGCAAATCGGTTTCTGGAAGCCGAAGATGAAGACGAACGAGGGCCGGTCGACGCGGCGTTCGTTCGTTCGCTGGTTGTTTAGATTTCGGAGCACCTTTTAATGCCCCCATTAATGAGCTCGTCTGCTGTTCAAAGGTGTCGATTCAGTACAGCCGACATAAGTTGCTCATGTGTGGGCTGCCGGCTGCCCGCCGAGATGATGCGGCGCAGCGACACCAAAGGTTTCGCAGAGTAAACATTAGCCGGCCGCAGTTCCTCGCCACATCATACGTATTTCGGTCAAATTCCTTATTCAGTTATTTATCACCGGCTTATATACTCGCCCGATCTACGGTCTCGCCCGGAAATCCCTCGACTTGACCAGATATTCAAACATCCAGATAGGCATTCCAACATTAAAACAACCAGACATTCAAATAGGTAAACATCGCAACATTAAAACATTCATATATTCAAATATTCAAACATCCAGATATCTGAACATTCAAACATTCAAACATCCAACCATTCAACTATCCAAACATTCAGATATCCAAACATCAAAACATTCAGAGATTTTAACATCCAAACATTCAAATATTCAAACATTAAAAAATTCAAACATTCAAATATCTCAACATCTAAATATCCAAACATTCAAATAATCAGATATCCAAACATCCAAGCATTCCAACATCCAAACATTCAAACATTCAAACATCCAAACATTCAAATACCCAAACATCAAAATATCCAAACATTTAAAATCGAGTAGGCTAACCAAGTCCTCGGAATTTCATTCGAAATTTATATTTTCTCTCCATGGCCGGAAGACCCCGACCATTTTCACAGGTAATCCTGGAAAGAAGTGTGGAAATTTTGACAGCAAGTGTTACGCAGTCCAGTAACTCAGTAAAAACACTGCGGAGTTCTTTTAGAAATACGTGAAAGATGAATGAAAGTCGTCCTTGAACTTCAACTGTTGTATATCTCGCAATTAACCTGTTTTCAGCAAGATTTCATTGCCTGATCTCGGGCGGTGACACGTCCAGCAAACTGAGAAACGAATGCCTGAAGTTATGCAACGAAAATGTCGCGAAAGCCAGTTGTTGCGTGTTGATTTCACAATCGCTGATTGTGTTGGACGTTGAGTGATTGAAGGAAATCCGCAAATATTATTCACAACTACCGCCGAAAGCCTGCTTGAAATTCGGCTATGGAAAGTGAAGAGGAAAACTCACTTCGGCTTTTAAAAAAAGGCAAACAACACGATTCTCTCTCCACTCACAGCTCCGCGAACGCGTTATTTAGCCGCGAAATCGGTGTCGACGAGTTGACCGCCAGCGCGTTAGCAGCCAGGTAACCAGTCAGCAGTTGCTAACAACGGTCACACCAGCAACTGCTGTTGTTGCTTCTGTGGTTGCTTGTAAACAGCGTCGGAAATTGGCGAATGAAATTTATAAAGAAATTCTTCTTTCTTTGAATTGTCCAAGTTTCGAAGTTTCGTCTTTGAATTCCCACAAACTTTCACTGATTTTTTCACTTTGCACCACCTCGGTGGCGACTCGGAAACCGCGTGTTGCCTTCTAAGCGGCGCGTACAACCGCCGCAACCGTCTCGAGGTTACACTTGGCGGTATTTGGTGGCACCCGAATGTCACCGCGGCCGATATCGGAGGAAACACGCTGCTGCGGCTCGTCGTCCGCCGTCCGTCGTCGGTCGTCGTTTGCCGTTGCGACCGCAAGTGTTGATGATGAGTTGAAATTTCGGCATTTCGTGTTGATTTTATTTGCTCCCCGGGATTCCTTTTTCGCTCGCTTCTGCTTTCGCCTGATTAACCGACCTCAACGATGTAGTCGGTTGGTCGTTCGTGTGCGGCGCTGGGAGCTGCAGCGCCACAGCGCCACAGCGCTCTAGCAACAAAGCAACGCGGGCAAAGAGCGACAGAGAGCGTGAGCGTGAGCGTGAGCGAGAACGAGAGCGAGAGCGAGAGCGAGGACGTGCGAGTGAGTGGGATGGCAATGCATGTGCGTGTGTGGCGGCCACCAACACATGTGCTCAACTCTTTCCAAATGCGAGTGCGTCTGCAAAGCACAGCGTGAGTGCCGCACGGCCTGACATGTGTGCGTGCGGGTGTGCGAGTGGTGGTGTGCATGTGTGGATTTACATCCGCATCCGTTTTAATTAGTGATTTTAACGGCTCTCCATTAACAGGTTTGTTTATTGTGCTCTCTGTCTCTCGCCTTTTCCATCCCTCTCTGCCTCTCTCCATCCCTCTCTCTCTCTCTCTCTCTCTCTCTCTCTCTCTCTCTCACTACTTTGGCTTCCCTTCTCCGTGTGATTGTTTTTTACTCTCTCGGGGACTTCCATTCACTTGGCCGTCTGATTTTAACCCTTGCAATCCGTTTGTGCAGAACGAACCCCTCGTCCCCTCGTCCCTCGTCGCTGTTGCTCGCCCGCAGAGCCTTTTAATCACTTCGAGTTCTATTCTGCATTCGTAGCTCGCTCTTCTGAGAGCGCATCTTCGCTGCTCCCGAAATTGCACTTCGTACTTTCGTTTTATTACGAGTTCCGAGTTGAGTTTGCATTCTCATCGAATGGCTTGCCTTTGTTGTGTTGTTGTGTGTGTGTTTCTCTTGCTTTTGGATTGTTTTCACTGCTATAATTTTTTTTTCTTTGTATGAATATATAATTCCACCGCACGCAGCTTGTGTGTTCATCCAGTAATTCTACGACTAAAGATCGACTTTTGCTCTGGAAGTCACTTTTTCCCGGTTCGCAGAGACGAGAAAGACTTCGAACTCGCGAAGTTTGTTTGACGAATTTGCTTGCCTCCAATTTTATGAGCACAGAAGTTGCGAGCAGAGCATTCAGAAGCCTCGAGATCCATTACCACGTCACCAGTCACGTTGGCTCAGCAACGAGACTCCTTTCGAGATTCAATCACCTCAGAGAACTCTTGAGATTCCTCTATAATTTCATCTAAAAACGCTCCTCCTCCTCCTCCTCCTCCTCCACCTTCTTCATTCATTCTGTGCCGCTGAGTGGCGATTACGTCTGGCAGCAACCGCTGCAGTGGTCCATCATCGTTAATTCGCAGCCAATTCAGAGGCGACCATAACAATCCGGAGGCTGAAATGATGACCGTTTGCACGCTTTAACGAGTTGATTTTTATTCGGCGCAAACTGGTTGCCCGAAAAAAAGGCACCGCACTTCAGTTCGTGGCCACAGAATCCCGACCGGAAAAGCCAACAACATGAGAAAAAAGCAGCAAAGCCTAAAAAACGGACCGGGCTGCGGCGAAACCCGGGGTGGGGCGCTGAAAAACTCCACGATTGCATTCACATTGTCAACTGTATTGTTCGTGTTGTTGTTCTTGTTTTCATTGTTGTTATCGTTGTTGCTGCTGCTGCTGTTGTTGTTTCCATTGTTGTTGTTGTTGTTGTCAGCTCATAAATGCAAACGCGAGCTCATCGCGTCCTGCAGCATGAAAAACATGCGGTGATTTTTTCGTCTCTCCGCAGATGGGAAAGTAAGAGCGCGACGGAGAGGATGATGGAGGGGTGGGGGGAGGGGGAGGTGAGTTGGGGATAGGCAGCCGCTGCAAACACTGGATTGCATTTGTTTGCATTTTACTCGCCACGAAAGTGACCGAAAAATCGAGCAAGAAAAGCGCCGAACACACTGTGAATGCAAGCGCGCTCCGCTCCGCTCAGCTCCACTCAGCTCCACTCAGCTCCACTCAGCTTCGGCTCGGCTGGGGAAGGGAAGCCATTTTTTCCTCGCTGACCCAACGCGGTGCAACGCATCGCACCGCCGCCACTCAACGCGTTGCACACGCGGTGCGAATGAGTGGAGAGAAACGTTATGCGCCGCGTAATTTTTTGCAGGATGCCATCCGCTTTTTTTTCGTTTGCTCTTCAGATCCTCCGTCCTTACAGGGAATGCAGAATATTGATTTCTTTATCGTTTTAATTTTTTAACGGCTTTGTTGATTTTCTCGCTGTTGTTGTTGTTGTTGTTATTGTTGTTGCTCGCAGCCGAAGCCGAAGCCAAAGCAGCGGAAACCCCGCAGCTGGCCAACCCGCTTCCGGACGCCTTTTTGTTCGCGCCACCGCTACGCATAATTCTGCGTTGCTGTGTGTGTGTGTGTGTGTGTGTACGCATGTGTGTTCGTGTCAGTTGTTGCTGTTGCTACTCGTGTTGCTGCCGCTTGTTGATGACATCGATTGCAATCGGGATGGTGAAGCAACAACTTCTGCGGTTCCGCGAAGTTCTTCGCTCTCGCCGTTGATGCCGCAGCGCCGTTGTTGCTCTCGACGCCGCGCTGTTGTAATTCGCGTTGTTGCTGATGGTGTTGCTGCTGCTGCTGCTGCTGCTGCTGCTGCTGCTGCTGCTGCTGCTGCTGCTGCTCGCTTGTTAAGTCGTTCGTTTTCGGCCGCATTTGGTTGCTGATTTCTGGTTTTTACAAGTTCTGCCTCAAGCGCTTTTCATTTGTTGTTATTGTTGTTACAGTTGTTGTTGTTGTGGCAGTTGATGTGGTGATGGCGGTGGCGGTTGTTGTTGTTGTTTATTTTTCAATTTGCACTCCGTATTGTTGGTTGGTCGTCATATTTTTGCGTCGTTTGCGAACCGATGAAAGTCTTGTTACTGTTGTTGTTGTTGTGGTTGTTGTTGTTGGTTTAGTTGATCTGTGGTTCTTTGTCGCTGGTGGTGTTGTTGTATCCTTATTCCCAGTTTACACACCACGCAACGCTGTTGCTGTTCATAAAATTGGTGGCGCCTCGCAATAATTGAATGTGTCCGCGCTACCGAAATCCACAAAGGGGGTCTTTGAACCCCTCTCCCCCTCCCCCACCACAACTGAGACAGTGGAGGCGGCCTACTTTTCCACAGGCCGACGAAGCTTTATTAAAAAAAAGCCGCTTCGATTCTATCAGAAGCCGATTAAATCAGCAGCAACAGAATTGAAGTCGCGGATTAAGCGAGTTTTTCGGATTTTGTCTGTGTGGATTTTTTTTTAAATGAATAATAAATGGAAAACAGAGCGAGAGGAAGGAAGCGAGAGAAGGAAGCGCGCTGCGAAGGAATACAGAGAAACAATCTGGCGACGCGTTCTACATTCGCGACCGCAAATTCGAAAAGAAACGCTCGCCCACCACAGCCACAACAACAACAACAACAACAACGACAACAACAACGACAACAACAACGACAGACACCGCGACCAACGCGAGCGCCACCTAGCGGTTGCTTTTGTTAATAAACTGCGCTCAAGCCAGCAACGGATGACATAACAAGGACACGCAATGACAACGACAACAACAACAACAGCAACAGCAACAACATCAACAACAGCAACAACAACAGCAACAACAACAGCGATCGCCCGTAAATATGGCCGCCAGCGCGTTTTTAAGTGGATTTAATTGACGTTCGATGCGACGGGAGTTTATTAACGCACTCACGCACGCACGCACGCACACCAACAGCATGAGCGACGTGGGAGGACGGACGGACAGACCGACAGACGGACAGACAGACGGACAGACAGACGGACAGGCGGACGGACGGCGGACGGCTGCAGATCGAGTGGTCGAGCGCCGTAATGAATGGCGGGGATTAAAGAGGCGAAGCTGGCAGCGAAGGACCGCTCGCGCCACCACGCCAGTGTTGCCAACCTGTGCGTGAAAAGCTTATTTATTAAGTCATTAGTGTGCGAGTTGCGAGTTGCAAGTTGTTCGGCGGCTGGTGATCGGCGGCGGGCGTGGCGGGCAACTGCTGCCAGCGGCCAGCTGTTGCGGACTCGTGCGTGCTTGCAACTGCATATTAACTTGGTCAATATAATCGGCAACAGCGGCGGCAACAACAACGCAGCCAACGTCATCAACACCAGCGACAACAATATCGACAACTTGTAATTCTTATTAATTGTTGGGCAACGCAGCGCCCTGCGAAGCGCCGGCACGTGGGAGGCGGCTGGAGGCGTGGGGGGCGTGGGGTTTCCTGCTAAACGCGTGTGCGTGAGAGTGCGTGTGTGTGTGTGCGCGTTTTTATTAATATGCGATTTTTAAGCGCGTGGATGTGAGTGGGTTGGCTGGTCGTGCGGTTGCTTGCCGGGGTTCGCTTGAGTTCACGTCGCGGCTGCGGTCGGCTACTTTTGATGTTCGATAATCAATGCGAGTGCGCGCGTGTGTGTGTGCGTTAATCACAAGGGAGTGTGTGTGTGTGTGTGTGTGTGTGCGAGTGAGCCCGCTGTGTGTGTGATTACGTACTTCGTGCGGCCGCCTGATGAACAGGACGCACTTTAATGCGACAAATTAACTGCGGTGAGTACGCACGCACACACACACGCACGCACACACACACACACGCACACACGCACACACAGCAAGCCTGCATCTGTGGGATTTTCATTTATTAATCAGTACGAGGCAAACGAAGACGACAAAATCAAAAAACGCAGGTGCGAGCTGAAAAAAGCTTTAAAAATCTCACAAAGAACAAATGAAAGATTCGAAAATTTCGCCATTAACGACGACGACGACCCCGACGACCACGACGACAACAAAACCCACAGACAACCCCCGATCATGAGCAACAACAACAACAGCGGAAGAAACATTTATTTGAAGCTCGTAGTTGCCAGATAATTTAAATTATTGCCAGCTTAACATTCACAAGCTTGACTTTCATGAACTAACAGCCACTTCAATGCGGAATGGAATTTCATTGAAAAGCACGAAAGAAGCGACTTGATCGGCGAAAATAAGTCGGATGAAGTCTCGACTTCGCTCTGCCTTCATTTTATTACGCGTATTTTTAGCGAATCCTATTGATGAGTGCGTTGAATTAATGCGTTTTCAACTTCTAAGAGTTTTCTGTGACTTCTGCGGTTTGATTTTTGAATATTTCGAAAGAATTCTGATCGCGTTATCGCTGCTGAAGCGAATCGCGCACGAAGGACACTTGTAAGCGCGGAAAATTAAACAGAGCGGAAACGTTATCCTCGCGACTTCAAGCTGGTGGCACTTAAAATGGCCTTTCGTGGACAGAGAATGCCGAGCACGAGCATCAATAATGCGTGTAAATATTAAAGCAGCGAAAACGCAGCCGGAAGCCGAGGTTCGCTTCGGTTGCGGCGGCAATTAAAATTGCAGCGGACTGCGGACTTCGGCGCAGTAAGGAGGCACTTTTCGCCGCGATTTGCGGGGGGTTTTCGATGGCGGAGAAGCGCAGAGACGCGGAGGGGCGCGGGGAAGCGTTGCGTCGCGTCCCGTCGCGTCGAATGACGTTTTTTCACATAATCGCTGAATTATAAACGTGCGCGTGCGGCCGTTTTTGTCACTTCCTCGTTGTTTGCTTATGCATGAGCGACCGAATCGAATCGCCGTCGCTGAAAAATACATGAGGCGCTCCTCCGCCTGACCTGGGCCGAGGTGGGCCGAGAGGTCACGCGCCTGCAGCGCAGCCAGTGCCGCCCGGATCAGTGCAGTTCATCTCAACTCTCAACTCTCAACTCAACTTTCAGAAACTAAAAACGCGTCCGCCGAACACCGCGCGCATCCTGTTGCATTCGCCGCAAATGCAAACGTGAAAAAATGAAATATCAACACGGAGTCGGTTATTGAGTCGGCGAGGCGCGCGCGACAGCCTGGCCGCCACAATTGAAAGCCACTTTTGCGGCTTGTTGGCACCACTGAAGCGGCGGCGGCGTATCAACAACAAGCAGCCACCACCTCTGGCGCTCGTCCGCGTGCCCTTGGTGCGGCGCCCCTCCCCCCCCCCACACAGGTAACCACGCAATATGCACCGCGCTACAACTGGCCGAATTCCACTCTTTCGTTGCTATCGAAAAAACTGCACCCGAAAAAACTCCAAAACATCAAAAACGAAAAGCAAACAAAAACTTCGTGAAAACGAGCAAGAAAAACCGAAAATGGCGTGGAACTTGTTGCAGTTCGAACGACTTTTTTCGAGACCCGGTCTCGATGACAATTGAGCGAGTGCAGTAATTGAGGCAATTAACTGAAGTAACGATTACACACCTAATTACCTCCCAGCATTACTTTGACGATTACATTTGGCCAGCGAAAACAGTGTTGAAGGTTTCATCGCGCTTGACGGTTTTTAGTAGCTGTTCACTGAAACGGTATTGGCAGTGGTAATGGTGGCAGTAATGGTGACGGTAATGGTGACGGTAATGGTGACGGTAATGGTGACGGTAATGGTGACGGTAATTGTGACGATAATGGTGACGGTAATGGCGACGGTGATGGTGACAGTAATGGTGACGGTAATGGTGACCATAATGGTGATGACAATGGCAGCGGTAATGGTAATGGCAACAGTAATGATGATGGTAATGGTGACGATAATGGTGACGGCTGGGGTGACGGTAATGGCGGTGCTTCTCGTAATCATATCGAAGTTTCAGGCAGGATAACCGCAAAGTAACAAAGGTTACATAAAAATGTTAATGTAATGATAATAGTAATGGTAATGGTAATAGTAATGGAGAAGCAGTATCTGCGTACCAAATTCCATCAAAATACCTCAACGCCAAGTTATCATGCAAAGTCATCGCCCAAGTTTTCGGACGAACGAACAGACGGACAGACGGACGCTAGCACGGACAGATCGCGCGGATCTCTCTGTCTGGTTTAACGCAGGTACCTGCTGTGAAAAGTCCAGCCTATGGCATGACATTCTGTTTAATTTTAGGTAATCCCTGCGACACCCATCAGTAGCGATCCGAGTAACGGTCTATCTTAAGCAACGACAACCTTCACAATTCCGACTCCAACAAGGAATCGATATGCCATCCAACAAGTGGGGCGGTAGCTGTTTTAAGGGTCAGTACGGGTCAAACCGTCACCCCCATCGAGCCGAATGCAATTCGAAGAGGCCGTCTGCTGTATATCGGCCCACCAAGAGTATTGAGACACGAAACCTCGCAGTCTCCGAATAGGAATTGTCATTGAATTCCAGCAAAGGTGCAGCACACCCGTATATATCTACGAGCCCTACACCCGGCGAGGGAGGGCCACCTTCTTCTTCCTTCGTAACGCAGAGACAGGACGCGTATAGAAGAGATCCTCCTCTCCTGAGTCGATTCAGCCCCGTCCAGCCGTCCGTCTGTCGGTCCGTCTGTTGAGATCACGGCTGTCTGTCTGTCTATTGAGGAGACGGAATAGCGAATTCGCGATGGATTCAGGCACGGGTGCGCCTCGTATTGCAGGGTGGTTTGAAAGCGGGAGGAATCGGTTAGTCCGTCCGTCTTTTATGAAAGGGTTGAGAAGCAGAGGAGAGGAATACCAGCTCGCACACTGTTTCGATCTCGATTGTCGATTGTTGGCGGCTGCATTTCGCGTCTCATCATCATTCGTGGACAGTACATGCAAAATTGTGATTGCGATGCAGACGGACGCCGAAGAATGGGCCAAATTTTCAAATTAATGAGGCGGAATGCTGCAGAAGGCAAGTGAAGGACGTTTGGACGCGAATACTCAGTCGCGGGTGTTTTGCAGATCAAGACGGCTAAGACGCCTCGTACCGCCGCTTGTTTCCGAAGCAGGTGATGGTCGCCAGCGCAGCGGGAGTCGCCAAGTCAAGTGGATAGTGCGAAATCCAATTTCGATCGCGACTTTTTGTGCTGAATGACTCGCCCTCTCCGCTCCTACGAAGACAGAGGCAGCTGCCGATGACGCTGATGTGGGACACGGAATTGTGACGGGGAAACACTATTAGAAGAATTTTGCGGAAACCGCGTCCAAGTCGCTACCTGTCCTCAGAATCCCGGGTTACACGGTTGGCGTTGCTGGTTTGAAAGATAAAAATAGGCCTAAAAACGCAGCTGAAATTTTACGTATTGTACATGTCAATTCCGTATTTATATAACTTCTTGTAATTATAAACGAGAACACGAGTCATATTTCATTAGTTTTGTCTTCGAATTGATTGGAAGCGTGGAACGAACACGAAGTGAAGAGAAGCTCCTGAATGATTACGGAGCACGTGACAATAGCGATCATTGGTGAGGCTAGAGACGGAGTTAATTCGCCGTAAGCACGCAGAACGAAGCACTTGTACTGCACCAGTACTCAAGTACCGAAGTACTCAAGTCTTAATACTCGAAAAGTACTTAAAATGTACTGCATTTGGTGGCGCGGAACTATTGAAGTCGTTGGCGTTTGTAAATTAGAAAATATTTCGGATTGCACTGACACTTTCGGCATTCTTTCGGCATTCTTTCGGCCGAAGTACTTGTTGCGTAGTGGAGTTTTTACACTTCAAGTACGATTACAAGGGACTGCGAGGAGTCTAAAAAGTACTTCAGTACTTGATGCAGATGTTTCAAGATCGAGGGCATCAATATTTCGAATAGCGGCATCCGTACCAGCGGGCTAATTTGTTCCACGATAACACTGCAAATTATAGGAAATTCTACGCATTCATTTCGTACTGAATTTCATGAAAAAACGTTGTTAATTTCAATTAACTTTTTGCGTGGTGCATTTTTTCTGAAGTTGCTACAATTTCAGTGTTTCTTCGTGTTGCTGCGGTTGTTGGTGTTGTCGTTGTCGTTGTTGTTGTCGTTGTTGTTGTTGTTGTTGTTGTTGTTGTCGCTGCTGTTGTGTAAACTTGTTCTGCAATTAAATTGCAATCGCTATTCGATGCGATGCGCGCCGCAAACGAGTGTTGAAAAATTTGTGGCTCTTAAATTGTTAAAAATTAAGTAGTTGAAATAGCAGAAAACTGAATTTGAAGAGAAATTGAACACAAAATAACCGAAATATTAGGTTTTAAAAACGAACTAAATTATGACGAATTAAAAATAGTGGAAAAATATAATATAAAATCAAGTAAATGTTTTAGAGTGAACTTAAAGCAGAAGAAAGTTAAAATGAATGCGAAAACGCAATTAAGATAAAGAATATTTATTAATTTAAAGTGTAAATATTGCTCAGAAAAATCTGTAGAAATAAGAAGAGAGGAATTGCACTGGAATTCTGCGCTTTTCGAATGCATTCCTCACTCTGCGGCTTCCGAATGCGTTCGAGTCGAACTGGATTTCTTATCCTCAGTTTAAATTTTTGTTGTGGTTCGTGTTGCTGTTGTTGTTGTTGTTGTTGTGTTGTTGTTGTTGCTGTTGTTGTAGTGTGCGGTTAACCAGCCAACTGACCAACCAACCACCTAATTTTGGCCGCCAAAAGCCGCCATCATGCAGACGAAAATTCAAAATTTTGCGGCAGATTTTCACGTAATTTTTTTTAAATGCCGCACGTAATTTTTTTTAAATGCACACATTAAATTATCAGAAAAGCGGTAGCAGTTGTGTGCGCATAAATGCGGTCGACGCTTCGTAGTGCAGATGCTGCTCGTAGATTTCATCGTTAAGTTGAAATTGTCACGCAAAAACTCCGTATTTCGCAGTTGCATCCGTCTAATTGAGGCAACTGGAAAAAACGCGGATGGAAAAGTTGTTGGGGGGAAAATTCTAATAGCAGTTTTCAGCCATTCCGTGGTGTCGCGAACTCCAATTCTTCAGATCGAAGAAACTCCCCCACTAGCATCAGAATCACACGAGTTACATGACCGACATCGATCGAGTTTCTATTGCAATCGAAGCGGAAAAACGATGTTTCAGCTTTTACGTCGACACATCGAAGACAACGAAACCCTGAAGATGTGGGATTTTTTGGAGAAAAAGAGCAAATTGTTGCAATTGTTTTGATATTTTCAGTATTATTTAATTTTATCCGTGCGAAACTTGCGAGTTTCCCTCCTCGAACTGCGAACGAATGAAAAACTTACTTGACACTCGTCTTTCTCACTTCTTTCCGATGCAAGTGCGATCCGATTTTGGCTTCGTGATTATTCGATGCGACTTTTTCGCTTATTTTCCACAACTCCGACACTCACACGCGATCGCAGAAGCGACTATTTTCTCTCAAGTTGCTGATTAAACTGTGCTTGCGAACTTTTTCTACAGTTTGCATTCACTCGAGTGAATAAGTTAATTTTTTCAGCTTGATTTCAGCTTGATTTCAGCTTATTTGCCAGCTTTTTATTTTATCGAAATTTATCTTCCTTGCGGAGAAAAACTTAATTTATTTACGACCGAATTTGATTGCCGCTTCACACGCAAAACTCGCCGTGAGACTGACTGCGCGTTGCAATTGGAATTCGGCAGCACCGAGAATCCGGAAACACGGCCGCCAAGTTGGTGGTCGGAATGCAGAGTGACACACGTGAACCGCGGACGCAGCCGAGGGAGCAGCTGGCTCCAGCAGCGCCAGCAGCGGCTCGAGCGAGTTGCGGATGCGGCCACGGATGCGGACCGGAGCGGAGTGCACTTCCCACGAACGCGACGCACGCAACGCACCCGGAACACCGCCGAACGATGTTCACAAGTTCCGGACGGCGACGACGGACGACGACGACGACGACGAGGACGAGGACGATGACGACGACGACAGGACGACGCGGCACCGCCAGAGTCGCTGAGCTGAAGCTGAAGCTGAAGCTGCAGCTGCAGCTGGAGCGGTCGGAGCACCACCGAGGCGGGGAGGAGCGAGTGGAGCCGAACGCCGTGTCGCGGCGCGTGAAGTCAGCGGCTCGAGCGGCACGAATTCAAGTGACGGCCAGCAGTTTCAACGGATTTTCGAGTTGGAATTCAAAACTGTTCGCACCGAGTGCGAGCCACCGAAAAAGGAGCGAAAAAGGAGCTCCTGGTGCTGCTGGTGCTGCAGGGGCTGCACGAGGCTGGTGTTGCATGCAGCCAGCGTGGAGGAGAAAAGCTGCAAAGCTGCTCTCTCTCTCTCCCTCTCTCTAGCTGTCTCTCTCTCTCTCTCTCTCTCTCTCTCCGACAGCGCTCTCTGCAGCCAGTGCTGCCGCACTCTGCACACGGAAGCGGAAACACGCTACGTTATACGAAAAAACGGAAGTGCTCGCGAAACGAGTTGCTGGCCCTCGGACGCGTGCACGGGATGCCGTTGTTGCTGCCGCTGCTCGGTCCGGAGGAACTGACGGGCCGCTCGCTCGCTCGGCTCTCGCTGGTGTCGGTCTGCCGCGCTCGAAATGCGTACTGAACGCACTTAAAAGTCGCCGAGGCCAAGAAAGGTCGCGCTTTTGAAAACGCAGCCTGTGCGCTGAACGGGGTGGACGTTCGGTGGGTCGTTTGGTGGGTCGTTCGGTGGGTCGTTCGGTGGGTCGGTCGGTCGGTCGGTCGGTCGGCGGTCGGTCGGTCGGTCGGTCGGCCGGCCAGCGTCGTTGGGGTCAGCCAACCCGACTCGGCCATCCATTCGCTCGGCCAGTCCATCTTTTTAATCAGTGCGTGCGAGCGCCCAGCTTGCGGTGGTGAGTGCGTGCGGAGAGTGGAACGTGAAATTAATGCGAATTAAATGCACAGAATTGAATGCCGCCGCGGCCCTCGCAAGGGTTGAAACGGTCTCGTGGCCGGTCCTTGCGTCCCCCGCCAGCTCCAGCCGTCTCGTGCTGCCGCTCAAACGCCGCCCGGCTTCGTTTTTCCACATAAAACACGCGAATTTTGCATCATTAATAGGAGCGGCAGCGTCAGCGGCACCCGATCGGCATCGACGAGTGCACGGGCAGCGGGGTCGCGCACGTCTCGGCTGCTCCTCAAAATAGTAGTGACGAAATAGCTCCTCAAAATAGTAGTGACGAAATAGCTCCTCAAAAAGTAGTGTAGTCGGCGCTCTCCACAACCAACTCGTGCCAGCTGCAGGCGAGACCAGCCCACACCCCCCCCCTTCCCACCCCTCCTTCCACAAGCGAGACAGCTAGCTGGGTGTGAGCGAGAGCTCGCTGTGGCAGCCAGCAAATGGTCGAGTGGCGCTTGTTTACACAGTCGACGTATATACGCGCAACACATGGCGCCGCACACACGCGGACTCCACGCCGTCCCTCGTCCCTCGTCCCCCGTCCACCGTCCCCTGTCCCACCCCCACCATCCGTCCGTCCGCTCCACAAAAGCTCGCCTATTTTTACGCGCTCGCTCTGCTGCTGCGTTGGCTCTCGCATGTCGTGCTCGCAACTATCGAGTTCGGAGTGCGCGGCATTAAGTTTACACGAAATTGTATGCAACTAATTCGCACACACGCACACACGCACGCACGCACACACGCGCGCTCACTCTCGCAACATGCACTGGTGTGTGCGGCGACGGCGACGGCGACGGCATGCCTACGCGTTACTTGGTGACGCTGGAAAAGCGTCAGTCACTCTGCACAGTGGGCTTGAGTGGTGAAATCGGTCTGTAATTAATTATTTTTTTTTTTTTTTAATAACAGTTTCAACGAAGATAAACAGTTAGAGAAAGAAGTCGCTGAGTCGCCAAGGGAGTTCATTTGAGAAACTCCGCAGGCGCGTTCATGCCACTGTGCGGCTCCACACACGCACTCCGGCGAGGCCACACATGGGGACGCGCTGCCGCACGCACTCGCGTGTGTGTGACGGACGTTTTCAATTTAAAATCCGAAGTTATTTCTAAATCAAGTTGCGATTGTGTTAATGATTACAACTGCAGCCGCTGCGGTGGGTGGTGCAGCGGGAAGGGGGCTTCGAACACGAGACAGCAACTGACAGCAACAGTAATCACTGAGGCAACAACAACAAGAGCAACAGCAAGCAGCAGCGCTGAACGTACGCAACGCGCGCGCCGTCCTTCCCTGCGCGTCGCTGCCCCGAATCCTCGAAGGATCGCTGCGTTCGAACCCTTCAGTCGCCACACGCGGGCAGCTCGTGAGCCAAGAGCAGCAACAACAACAACGCATGCGACGCGAGGCGGCCCGCAAACCGCCCGCCTGGTTTTCCACTGATTTTTCTGTGTGGAATTCAATGATTTCCTGCATTAAAACAAAACCAGGAAGCTCGGCTCAGCGAAGGACGATTTAGAAGCGCGGTGAGCAGCTGGAGCAGACCAACCTGTTTGGCGAGGATGAGACGGGACGGCAAGGGACGGGACGGGACAGGACGGCCAAGAGCCAAAGCAGGCCGACGCAGGTCGACGCAGGCCGACGCAGACCTCAGCAGGCCGACGCATGCAGCGGAGACGAAGAATTCAAATGCGAATCCTGCCGATTCGCGCAGTTTTCACTCATTCAGCGCGGACTGCCTGCCGCTGGCGCAGGCGGAGGGGGCGCAGGACGCCAGCAAGTGGACTGCGTGAGTTGAAGGACTGCAGAAAGGACACAACAGGCGAGCAGGACATCAGCTAAAATCCGCTTTGTGGCAACCCGAACGAACTAACCACACACACGCACCTCACTCACACACGCACCTCACACACACACACACACACACAGCAGCTTTTTGTTTTTAAGGAAGAAAGGAACTCCAGAGGAAATCCAAATGCGAAATAAAAACTTCATTAATATTGAAAGTAGAAGCAAAACATTCGATTGAGATGCCTGCGTTGTTGCCGCCGCGAAACAGCAACGCAATTCGACGCACTGCAACGCGCTCGCCAAGTTTCCCACAGCTTCTCACGCACGTTGCGTGGCCTACCAGCCGGCCGAGCAGCGAAACTTCCTCTCCAACGCGCCGCTCTCCTCCTCCACACACACACACACACACACACACACACACATACCTTCTCACCCACAGTAATCACCAACATGCAACCCAAGTGTTTGCTTGCTTGTCGCTGTTGTTGTTGTTGTGTTGTTGTCGCTGTTGTTGTTGTCGCTGTTGTTGTTGTCGCTGTTGTTGTTGTCGCTGTTGTTGGCAACGCGTGTACCAAGTGAGTTTCGTAGTTGAGAATGGAAGTCAGCAAGAGAAGAAGAAGACACAGAATCGGTGGGTGGGCGGCACTCACACCACAAACCGCTCACGCCGATGACTCTCCTGTAAGACAACAACAACAACAACAACAACCACAATAACAGAGAAAACGCATACGCGCTGCGAGCTGCGAGCTGCGAGCGGCGGAAAACAAAAGCGAAGCAGCAGCGACTCCCACTGCAACAAATTTTCAATTGGTGAATCTTAATGTGGTTGTTGTTGTCGTTGTTGTTGTTGTTGTTGTTGTTGTTGTTGTTGTTGTTACTATCAAGGCTGCTCCCAAAGTGCGTATGTGAAGCAGTTGGTGGTGTAGGTATTGTTGTTGTTGTTGTTGTTTCCACATGTCTGAGTGGCATAAATGAAGCGTTTCGTGACCAGAAAAACGCCCGCGTTAATTTAATGAGCGCGCGTGAGAGCGGCGACTCCACGATTTAAATAAACAGTTGCGTTCTCTGCGAACCGTTAGATTTGGAATTTTTAAAATGCTCGTAAGTTGCTTTCGCTCGATTTCTTGTTTTAGTAATTGAAGAAGATTTCACAAGCTTAGTAAAGAAAGAATTACGCTTCTCTAAATGAAATGTAATTGTTTTTGTAAGTGTTTTTTAGTTAACTTTAAAAATCGAATTATTATGTATCAAGAAATTGATTTGATTAATAATTGAAGTGTCAACCTCTCGTCTCGTGTCTCGTGTAGGAAGGCGTATGTGTGTGTGTGTGTGTGTGTGATGAGACGTGGCTGCCATTGTTTACATTCAGCTTGTTGCTCTCACCGGTTACCACGTGCGACTTGCGAAACTCCCCTCTCGCTGTTTTGCCTGCTCTGCAGATCTTTGCAGAGAAAAACGTTCGTTCCTCTCAACTGTAGGAAAATTTGCAGCCGTTCGCGTTGCCGGGTTCGGACGCAGCCGTGCAAAATACTCAAGGCAGAGTAAATAAAACGTAAATTATTAAATTATTTCGTCTTTTCTAAACATAAAACTGTTTTTATTCCAGAATAAATTGAATAAAGTTTTTATTTTTCTCTTGAAAATAGAAATCTATAAAGTTTTTACTGACTTTCCGCTATAATTTGCTGTCAATTTTAATTTGAGAGGCCTTAATCGACACAGAAGTGGGCGTGGAAATCGACAAATCCCACCAGTCTCGCTAGGGAAGCCGGACGTTGACACCAGTAACGCCAGTTGGAATTCCAATTTCCAGAAAATCTTTTGTAAAAAATGGGATATGGAATCGGTAAAGAGGTGGGCGTGGCTGCAGGGGTTTCGTTGAGCTTTTGAGAGCTTCAGTGTTACGAATTCAGCCGAATTTTCAAGCTGTATTTGCAATTCCTAGAAAGTTTTTACTCGTACTGCTGACATTTTAGTGGGATTTTAATAATAAGAATTTAGTTTGCTTGAGTTCGAACTCCGGTTGCAAGCGCAGTCTTATCGAACTGTTGGCCCGCAGAGAGCAGAGAGTGCGGCTTCTCTTTCCCGCACCGTTGTGTGGACCGGTTTGTCGGCCGGAGCAGCTGCACTGCACTCTCTGCACAACCAGCGATGCTGTTTGCGATCCATCGATGCTGTTCAGCGGTGCTGCACATGCAGCAGGCGGAGCTCAACTCGTAAGTTTTCTGGTTTTTTTCGCTCTCCCACCAGCAAGCAGCCCACGTTCTCCCCAAGCCACCCCCCACCCCCAACCCCTCATCACACGCGAACACCGACACACGCGCAGGAGCGGGAAGCGAGTCGCAGTCCGCTGAAAATCCCACAGTTTTGCTTTGTAAACAAAAACTCGCTTAGAACGCGTCGTCATCGATGATTGGAAGGACGCGCTGCCTCGGAGCTCCGAGTGTGCATCGGCAGGATGCGTGCTGGCTGACGTTGTTGTTGCTGGTGCAGTCCACTTTTTATTGCACCTCCTCGGCAGCTCTTCGCGTAGGCGACACTCTGGAGTCAATTTATTTTTATTTAGCACATCAAAACAGCATCGGAAGCAGCAACAGCTACAGCAACAACAGCGGCAGCAACAGCAGCAACAGCAGCAACAACAACAACAACAACAACAACAACAGCAGCAGCAGCAACAGCAACAACGATCATGCGCAGTCGTCGCAGCCGAAGCGATTGAAGCAAAAACGACTTAAAAAACGGGACGCTTTTCCCAGTTCGAGTATTAAAAAGTGCAGCAAATAAAATGCAACAAAAAACTGGCAGCACTGAATTTCAAGCGTTTTCATTTGCTGAATTTATTTCGAGACAAACAATTACAACAACAGCACAGCAGCGGAGGGCGGCCACCCTGCGGCGGACGGACTCGTTGTTGCTGCTGTTCTTGAAAGTGGCAAGAAAGTCTTTCGAAGAAACGCGACGCAGGCGAAAACGGGGCTGCTGGCCGCCGCTGCTGTTGGCTGTCGGCTGCCGGCAGCGACTTGTTGTTGCAGGCAGCACCGTTGGCGACGTCGAGGGGCAGCGGGGGCGGCGTGGAGAGCGGGGGCGGGGGCGGGGGCGAGTTCGGCTGCTAGCATTGCATTAATTAGTTATGGCAGACGATTCTGCGGTTTCTCGCAGCTTCTAAAAGCTTTTCACCGATTTTTCCCTGCAAGGATTTGCGCTGCTCTTCAGTTTGTTTTTTCCACCAATTGTCTCTCCTGCTGTGTTGTTGCTGTGTTGTTGCTGTTGCTGCTGCTGTTTCCCTGCCGCGTCCCCGCCGGTTGCAAGTAAATAAATGAGATTTTGCACTTTTCAAGCGAAAGTTTCATGTATTCCTTCAGTGGAATTTTTAATTAGCTCCGCGTGCAAGCATACGGAAGCCTTTCAGCGCAGCATCGTCGAAAATTGGCTAATAAGAACGGCATTAAAACGACTCCGCTTCGCTGCATCTCATCGTCTTTGACTTTCTCGAGCCGCGAAATAGCAGGAAATTCAAGAAAACACGATTTCCGTCGCCTTTCATTGCGTTTCGAGTGAAGCTTGCGGAGCGAAGTGAATGCAAAGCAGTTTTGAACTCGCGCACTTTCATTTTATTTTATTATTCACGAAGTTGCTAATTTTTATTGATTCTGTACAGTTTTGCAGCTGATCGCAGGATCGCAGGATCGCGGGATCGCGGGATCGCAGGACGTCACGTCGGCGGAGAGGGCGAGTCATTCAGCACAGAAAGTCGCGATCAAAATTGGATTCCGTACGAGGCGTCTTAGCCGTCTCGATCTGCAAACCACGCGCGACTGAGTATTCGCATCGCAAACGTCCCTCACTTGCCTTCCGCCGCATTCCGCCTCATTAATTTGAAAATTTGGCCCATTCTTCGGCGTCCGTCTGCACCGCAATCACAATTTTGCATGTACTGTCCACGAATGATGATGAGACGAGAAATGCAGCCGCCAACAATCGACAATCGAGATCGAAACAGTGTGCGAGCTGGTATTTCTCTCCTCTGCTTCTCAACACTTTTATAAAAGACGGACGGACTAACCGATCCCTCCCGCTCTCAAACTACCCTGCATTACGAGGCGCACCCGTGCTGAATCCATCGCGAATTCGCTATTCCGTCTCCTCAATAGACAGACAGACAGCCGTGATCTCAACAGACGGTCCGACAGACGGACGACTGGTCGGGGCTGAATCGACTCAGGAGAGGAGGATCTCTTCTATACGCATCCTGTCTCTGCGTCACGGAGGAAGAAGAAAGTGGCCCTCTCTCGCCGGGCGTAGGGCTCGTAGATATATACCGGGTGTGCTGTACCTTTGCTGGAAATCGATGACAATTCCTATTCGGAGACTGCGAGGTTTCGTGTCTCAATACCGTTGGTGGGCCGATATACAGCAGACTGCCTCTTCGAATTGCATTCGGCTCGATGGGAGTGACGGTCTGACTCGTACTGACCCCTGAAACGGGTACCAGGGAGACGAGTGCCGAGCCCCCGATGCGCCGGCCCACTTGTTGGATGGCATATCGATTGTCGAGGGTGTGGTTCGCCTTAATCACACCAAGAGAGTGTGGAAGGGGACGGGGATTATTATTCTATCTAAGATGGGCGGATTCAAAGGGTGAATTTAGAGCCCACTTTTTTGTTGAATCGCGCATTTTATTCGCTATACTGAGTACGAAGTCTGCGCTGGAATTTCTTCTACGAAATTCTCTTCCGCTCTTGAATTCATAATTTAGTAATTTTGCATTATTAAATTGAAGCGAAAATCCAAAGCGTAGATTAATTTGATTTGGCACTGAATTCGCTCATCGTGTTTAGCTGCATTTTTCCACCCGTGAATTGGCGAAATAAGTAACTTAAAATATTTTATTAATTTTCAAGCGTCCTGAAAGTTCGTCCGAAATTCCGGGCTGAGTTTTCGGCGCAAACACTCGGCGTGCCGATAAATTAATTGCTCGCTTCGTGCCCGAGCTCCGGAGGGCTGCGAGCTGTTCGAGCGTGCATCTCAAAGGCTTTCGAAGGCTTTCAATTAGTCGAGACGCTCGCACGAGGCTGCTGGAGCGCCCACTCTCGCGACGCCAGGCGGCAACTGCGTGTTGATTCAATTGGTGTACCGAGTAAAACCCTCTAATTTTCGGGTGCTACCGAGCGGCACATCATTCGAATTATTTAACTATTTATTTATTTAAAAAGCTGTAGAAAACTGGGAATTTTGCGACGGACGCTCAGGATGGCCGCCGCTGGTGGGGTTCGGAGTCAAAGAGTCACTGGGACATGAATTCAAATGAGTATATAAATTGTACAAATGTGTACGACAACAACAACAACAACAGCAAGAACAACAGAAACAACACCAATAACAGAGACCAACTAAAAATCCCCAGCTACAATTTTTGTCTACAACAACAGCGTGTGAAGACACGGGACACCCATGCAAAGAACAAAGTGAACTAGAGCAACAACAACAACGACAACAACACCACCAACAACAACAACACCACCACCAACAACAAGAAGAACAACCCTTTTATCATTTATGTGAATGCGGCGGGCGTCAGTGCAAATATTCTTGAGTCCACAGACACACCGATGGGCAGACAGACAGCTCGGGCAGTCCAGTTAACGCACACACACACACGCACACATACCACTCTGTACGCTTAAACTCTCCATAGCGGAGTCCCGTAGTGGACGGCAGCAGGACCGGGGACCGGGAACCGAGGACCGTGGACCGACGACCGAGGAGCGAGCAGGACCGTGTCAGTAAAGCAATAAATTAGAGAACTTGTTAGGCCAAAGGATTCATAAATCCTTAAGTAAACTAAAGAGCTAAAAGTTGGTTTCACTCTCCGCCGCCACCACCGCCACCACCACCACCACCTCCTCCTCCTCCTCCTTCTCCTCACCCTCCACCACCTCCATCGACCGCCTCCTCCTCCAGTGACCGCTTTGACACGGTCGTGCGGCAGACGAAGGTGAACGCAGTGGCATGAAGGGGTGAACGTCGAAGGGTGGGGGTGGTGATGGTGGTGATGGTGGTGCATGGGGTGCAAATGGTCACGATGCCGTGCGAGCCAGTGAAAGTGTACGCAACTCGTCGTGTCCACTTCGTTATGCAAATAAGAAGACAACGAATTCCACACGAAAAATATTTTCATTAAGCATTCTTCTTCTTCTTCTTCTTGTTCCTTCTCTTCTTCCAGACAGGAATGCCTGGACGAAGTCCTGTCGGCTCACTCGCTCCACTCACAGTCACAGTCCACCATGTGGTCAGCGTTGGTTGTGAGAGGATGAAGTGAAGTTTGTGGAACTGTTGCTGGTACACCATTTTTGTGGGTTGTCGTCTGTTGGTTGGTTGCTGTTGTTGTTGCTTGTGGTTGTTTATTAATTACTGATTGCTGATCAATGATTACTCATCGATGATTACTGATCGGCGATTGATAATTGTTGCTCGCTGATCGGTTAACGTTGATTGGTGATCACTGATTGTTAATCGTTGATTGTTCATCGTTGATCGTTGATCGTTGATCGTTGCTCGTTGATCGTTGCTCGTTGATTGTTTTTCGTTGATTACTCATCGCTGATTGTTGCTCGTTGCTTGTTGATCGTTGATTGCTGATCGTTGATTACTGATCGCTGATTGTTGCTCGTTGCTTGTTGATCGTTGATTGCTGATCGTTTATTGCTGCTCGTTGATCGTTGATTGTTACTCGTTAGTTGTTGATCGTTGAGCGTCAATTGCAGATCGTTGAAGGTTCTCTCTGTTTTTTATACACTTTAACTTATCTGTATTTTTCATCTATTTTTGATCTTCATCTGTAGTATTGTAGTCTCTTCCAAAAT
The DNA here is from genome assembly GCA_922984085.1 of Sicus ferrugineus. Taxonomy (NCBI): domain Eukaryota; kingdom Metazoa; phylum Arthropoda; class Insecta; order Diptera; family Conopidae; genus Sicus; species Sicus ferrugineus. The sequence continues at coordinate 27,436,700 of OV277351.1, forward strand.
TCGTTGTTGCTGTTAGCTTTTTATCGGCGGACTCCACCTCTGTGTAGCACGAATATTCCGAAGCCCTCTACATGTGGGAAGCTACACGACGATCAGCAGATACACCAACCAGCCGCTGAAGCGGCAGCCTAAATGTAGGCAACGAAAAATGCGTCTGTGAAGTGATATTTGCGAGAGTCCCTCTACTACACGGCATCCCTATCTCAACTCGAGGATCGCTGAGAGAAGACAATTGTTAATAATTCACTTAGATACGCAAGATTAATCGAAAGCGTGAGAGTGAAAAATTGTGTGTCTTTTATTTAAGGAAATCCTGCAGAAACAGCTAAAAAATTGCGTTAAATTAGAAAACTGCTCGCGTTCGTTCCATTCCGCTCCCTCAAGCGTTGCATGTCCGCTATTCAGATTTCGTATCCAGATTTTGTACTGCGAGAAATAAACTCTGAACGGCAACAACGACGAGTTCTAAAAATGCAAATGAGACGGACATCAAAAGCCACACAGCGAACGAGGACACGCCTTCAGCTTCTCATTACGAAGGCCGGCAGCGAGTCCCTTGCAAGCCCCTGCCACAAGTACGTCGACCGGCCAGCCAACGTGGGCCGTCCACTCGTTTCACCGTAAGTCTCTGCGTATCCCTTCTGCTTCTCCACTCCACACACCCGTCCCCGCCCGACGGTCGCCGCCGTGTGTGTCTGTGTTGCGGTTGCTTCGAGTTTCCTTCGTGTCCTCGCCGCTCGCCGCGCTGCCGTGCTGCAGAAGGGACAAAATTAAAACCGGATACACTCGTTAGTCCTTTTTAACTGCACTTCCAATCGATTTATTTCGAACAAAAAGTGCCCGAGTTGCTAATAAAATGAATCTCATTAGAATGTCTAATGTGTGCGGCGCTCATGTCGGATTTTTAATGCCGCTCCCCGTGATTTTACGAGTGTGCTGGCGCTTGACTTTGCTTTTTTGCTGCAGAAAAGCGGCCAGAATGCGCATTAATTTCTCAAAATCCAACCCTTTTCGCTGTTGCTCGCCGGCAGTCGCAGGACTTCAGGCGGCAGACGAGTGGCGAGCAGAGTTTGGCCGAGCATTTCTAAGGATGTCGACGGGGAAAGTAAATACTCGGCGCCTTTCTAGTGTTTAAAATCGATTTATTTCGTTTTCTAAATCGCAGAAGTTCGAAAACGAATTACAGAATGAAGTGCAGATCGTCGGCCTGGCAGAGGCGACTCTCCGCAGATCCTGGCAACCTGATCTTCCCCACGGCTTCTTTGTTTCGGAAACCGCGCACAGATTTCGGGTCGAGAGATCAAAGTTGCTCCCGCGGCCGATCCTCGTTATCCGCTCGCATCGTCGTCGCCGCCAGACAGCTCGGCCGCTTCAAGTGATCGGCGACGCCACTCGAAAGCCACTTGAGGCCGCCAAGCCGTCTGCTGCGACGCAGTTGAGGACTCCTCGGGCCAGCCAAGTGGACCACCGCCGGGGCGGAGACAATATTTGTTGTTCCAGAAGTCCTCTCGGAAAATATTACTTCATAAATTAGGAAAGTCCTCCGCTTACATCCGGTTTCGGCGGTCAACCGTCCTGGAGTGTCAAGTGTTTCTTCTCTGCTCGAAATTTACTGCGGCGACGAGTGACAAGGATACGCGTCAGCAGGAGCTAGAAAAACTCCTTCAATTCACCAACAGATTGTCGACAATTTATTTGCACTCCAATATTCAGAAAGTCGATTGAGTTTAAGTATTTTCATTAACCTCAATGGAAGTTAAAGGACTTCAATAGTTAGATTCTCAGTTATATTTTCGTTCTCTCTCGTTATCTCTCTCGTATCTCACTCGCTCAGTGGCGCGACGCCGGCTGATCAACTGCAGCGCTCCGCCGCTGCGCCGATGCGTCGCACGTGAAGAGCTGACTTCCGTAATGGAACTCCAGCATAGCGAAGCACTTGAGCGGCATCCCGACGAGTGCGGCGGCCACATGCCGGCCAGGGTTCCCCCGGCCAGCTGACCCACGTCCGTCAGCGCGCTGCCAGCCGAGGAATCGAATGCCGCACTCGCTTTGAAGCCGAGCGCGCCACTTGAAGCCGGCAATCGGCCGAGATTCCCAGCGACCACCCGCGACCGAGCTGAGCGGAGCTGAGCTCGGCTGCAGGACGGGAGCGCGGGATGCGCTGCAGTTGCAGCAGTTTGTTGTTTTACTGTCAGCTTCGAGGAGCATCGAATGCGAAAATATTTCAACCGACAACAACTGCCACAGCAACAACAACAACAGCAGCAACAACAACAACAATGATTTGTCATTCCGCTTTTTTTTGGTGTCCGCTTGTTATTGTTTTTCTGTTTATTCGCATTTCTGACATTTGGTATGCATTGCTGTTGTTGTTGTTGTTGTTGTTGGTTGCTGGGTGTTTTTGTTTTTAAAGATGATACCGTTTCATTATCCTTTCGGGCGAAGGATGTGCGCTACTCAAGTGTCAGAGCGACCGATGCCGCGAAGTTAAACGCTGCGCTTGAAATTCTTAACGTTTTTTTCCGCTTTTCGTCATCGTCGTTCCGTCAACGCCGTCCGCGGGTCATTTTTACTTCCGCTTGTTGGCCACCCCTTCCTCCAGCCGCCATCCTGACTGCCACGATCATCCCTTCGACTCTCAATTATTCATTGTAAGCGTGTATTAATGCAACACCAACAAATGTCGCCGGCGATTGAGATTGATTAACGTTCGTCCGCTACGAAACATGCGTGAAGTGGACGAGTATTTCAACAAAAAACGATGATTAATTATAGAGTGGCGTGCGTATATGTGTGTGTGTGTGTGTGTGTGTGTGTGTGTGTGTGTGTGCGCGTGTGTGTGTGAAATCACAACATCATACGTGCGATGGCTTGCTTCCCGCCTGTACGTCGAGAACTTTAAAATTACTATCGAAACTGCAAATTAAAATAGCATATCCTGCGTTATCCTTGCCGTACTCTGTCCGTGTTTGTGTATCCGTGCTTGTGTGTGTATGTATGTGCCTGTTTGTGTTTGTGTGTGCGCGTGTGCGTGTTTGTTTTAAACATTTTTAATTGCTATTCTTTGTTGGGAGTGACAGTTTTGCATTAACCTACAGTAACAACAACAACAACAACAACAACAACAACAACAACAACAACAACATACTAAAACAACAGACAACAACAACAGCAGCAACAGACAACATACAACAACAACAACAACAACAGACACCAACAGAAATCTGTTCAGACTTGAAAAATCTGCTCATTTATTAATGAGCTCCATCGACATGACTTCGGATCCCCTTCACCGTCCCGCCCCGCACCTCCCTCTCCGCTACAGTGTTTGCATGTGTGAGATAGTTTTGCGCATGTGTGCGTATGTGTTGCGCCTCGAGATGTCACACACATGCTTGACAAATCGTCTCAGTTATTAAGTTGAGCGGATGGCGGGTGGAGGAGGCGGAGGACGGGCGGAAATCCCTCTGGAGGATGAAGGATGAGGAGTGCTGTGTGCGGTGTGCGGTGGAGAGTGCGGTTCAGTCGACTGATTAATGTTTCTGTTTAAATTTATTTAACGCGGGAAAACTTTCGTGGACGTCAACTCAAGTATGTTGATTAAAAACGCTTTATAAAGCTGCAAGCCGAGCCGAAACTAAGATTGATTAACTGTTGGCGTCGTCACTTCATCTCTAAGCGGTTCGCATCTCAAGCGGTGTGAAAAGTGAAAGAAAGTCGTGTTAGCGAGTGATAGATCAACCTTCGTTCGGTCCACTTTCATTGCGATGCCATTGCGAGGACGTAAATGAAGGGATTTTGGAAGGGATTTTGAGAGGGTCACTGAAAACCACATCGAAATCGAAACTCTCGTCGCCAGATCGCAGTTAGAAGTGTCCAGGTGGACCAAAGAATTCCTTTCCTGTCTGTCCCTGTAATCTCCTCCTGGCTGTCCTTGAACTCCACTTTTGGCTGTCCCTCCACTTTCATCTCTTTGTCCCTCTACTGACTTCTTATCTGTCCTTCTGCTCCCCGTCTGTTTGTCCTTCTACTCCCTTCCTGTCAGTCCCCCTACTTCTGTCGTCTCTGTCTCTCTCTCTCTCTCTACTCCCTTCCCTTCTATCTCTCAACTCTCTTCTGTTCTGTCCTTCTACTCCCTTACCGTCTGCCCCTCTTCTTCCTTCTTAGCTGTCCCTCTACTGACTTCTTCTCTGTCCTTGTACTTCCCGTATGCCTGTCCTTCTGCTCCCTGTATGTTTGTCCCCCTACTCCCTTCCTGTCCGTCTCTTTCTGCTCCTTCTTTTTTTCGCACAGTTTCGCAAGGTGAAGATTTCATTCTGCAAAACCAATTACATCATTGATATCCGCTTCCGTGAGGAAGAAAACTCTACAATGGCATGAATGATCGTCTGTTGCCGCTGTTGTTCGTGTTGTTATTGCGCTTTATTTGCCTTCCTTAGAAGGGCAAAGTGAATCCTTTCGGCAGAAGCAACTGTTACCGCTGATGCAATTTTATTTCTTTACAACTCCCAGTATGCTTCTCCCGAGATGATCCGAAGCTGATCCTGATCCCGGCTTCCACAACTGGGAGCCAACAGCACGCTTCATACGATCCTTCCTTCATCTGTGTCGTCTTCGCCCGACGCTCCGCTCCGCTCCTTCTTGCTTTTTATTGTCGTCTATGCGGCAAACGTTGCGATGGAGTTGTCGGCTGTCGTGGCTGACGGAAGTGTGCGGCGGGGGGAGAAGTGGAAACGCAGAAAATTAATGATCAACTCATCGCAGAGCCTCGGAGGATAATAAATCAATTTCGTGCTGATCCTTGCAGGATTACAAAACGTTTATTTATTGTTTACAGTTCCGGATCATTACTGGCTGCCGAGCGTGCCGAGGGGACTCACAGCTCAGCGGCACAGAACGCGCGAGCGAGGGAGAGCGAAAGTCATTCGATTCAATCGTCAGTCAATCATCGAAGGACGATTAGTTGCACGATTATGACTGGCATGACGTTCGGCGAGGGAGTGGAGCGAGTGAGTGAGCGCGCGGTGCAGCGGGGAGCACGTCTGGGTGCGCCGCGGATGAAGTCAACCGAAACAAGGACGATCCTCCCGGATCAGCTGGCTTCGCATGGCACGCCGCGCGGTGTGGATGCCGCGGGCGCGAAGCGGCTGCTGGGGCGCGGCGCGTGTTCTCCGCTCGCGTGCATTTGGCTCGAGCGTCGGCGTTGCCTTTTTCAATTAACAGCTCTCGCTGAGATCCCTCCAATTCGTAGCCTTTTTATGGCAAGAGTTATTTTTACGGATCTCTAAACGGTTGGCCGCCGGCTGCTTCGTCTGCTGCCTTCGTTGCGGATTCTCCAGGTTGTTGTTGCTGCTGCTGCTGCGTACGTCGGGGAGCGGGAGCAGCACCACACACGTTGCCCATGTGCTTCCTGATGATCCTTCCGAAGCACTTCATTATCCTTATTAGCACCAGCGGACTAAATGTTCGTCCTTCCTTCTGCGCTGCCTTTTTGTGGTGCTCGCTGTTGTTGTTGTGGTTGTTGGTGTTGTTGTTGTTATTGTTGTTGCATTTGGTATTTGTTGCTATCGTGGTTTGGTGTTTGTTTTTGGCTCTTTTGTGGAGAAAATTCTGTTTAAAGCTGCTTTTTTTCTTCAATTCAAAGGCTGGCCAAACATTTTCGGTTGCCTTCACCTCACGCGGAAGGAAATCTCTCATCAACGCCAATCTACAGATTTAGTTTCCTTCTTTAAACTGCGTAAAGGAAGAGATTTCCCTCCCCTACATCCGTCGGGAGCGGGTGTGAGACGCCGAGTGCAGGCGTCATCAGCTCGAAACACCGTCTCGATCTCGATCTCGATCGTCGCTTCGAAGCATGCGGCGGCTGCATTTCTCCTCTCGTCTCATGCGGTCTGCTTTTCGGAGCAGAAAACAACTTTGCAAAAATTCACTTCTCAAAAAAAATGTGAAAAAATTGAGTTGGCTTTGAATTTATTGAGGTTCCAAATTAAAATTCCGTTTTTTTCTATTTGTGAAAGTCGAAAATTTTCAGTATCAGAAAATTGTGAACAAATTCAGTTGGCTTTTGATTTTCTGAGTTTCTAAATTAAAATTCCGTTTTTTCTAATTGTGAAAGTCGACAAATTTCAGTATCTTCAGGAAATTCATTTCTTTTTGGAAAATCAGAGTCTCGCTCGCAAATCATCATGGAAAATCATTGCAGAAAATTATTCGTGGACCATTCGTGCGAAATTGTAATTCCTGTGCAGACGGACGTCGAGGAATGGACTAAATTTTCAAATTAATGTGACGGAAGGTAAGTGAGGGGCAGCCTGGAGCAAGTTTGGGGTGCGAATAACCATTCCTGGGTGTTTATTAAAATGCAGATTAAGAAATTCAAGAGCGATTTCGTTCTTTCGATGTTTTTTTTTCTTGATTTCGGGGAGAAAACTCATAATCGTTGCTTTCATTGCGAAATTTTCCTATTTCCCCGAATGGCCGGTCGAGGATCAGCGGAGTCCCGTCCGCATATCATGAAATTTCGCGAGCCGCATCACATTTTTCGAAATGAAAATATCAAATTGAAAAAAGCAGAAAATGCAATATTTGTCAGAGGTAAAAAAATTAAAAAATATTACATTTTTTCTTAACTGACATAAGCAGTTAAATAATTTCATTTAAAAAACATTCATTTAAACAACAACAGCATCATCGCCATCATTATTATGATCGTCACCACCAAGATCATTAACATCATCATCATCTTCATCATCATCATCATCATCATCATCATCTTCATCATCATCATCATCATCATCATCATCATCATCATCTTCATCATCACCATCATCATCATCATCATCGCCATTATCGTCATCATCCTCCTAAACAACAACTAAAACTTTTTACTACTCACAAAACTCTCCAAAGGAGCTTCAAAGCTCCCACCTCGATTCACTCCGCTCTCTCCGACTGCGAAAGCTACAACTGTCACTCAAAAAGTTCAAGTTTAACGCTCTCCATTCATTCACTCCTCTCAGCGAGCATCTCACTCAAATCCACTACTGCACTCAACCCTTTTCTGCCTTCCCTCCCCCCCCCCCCCCCTTCTATCACTTCAACTCTTTTGTCTCGCCGCCCGAGAACCCGAAGAAGCTTCTCATTAAAGTTCACAGATGTCGCTGGCTACGCGAACGAGGTCAGAAGCAGCGGCAGCAGCAGCCGCAGCAGCCGTCGCGCCAACGCGCGCATTCGTCGCCGCCGAAAGCTACGAAAGCCATGCTTTTCCAACGGTAATTCCGACGCTTTTTCAAAGATGGAGCTGGAATCGCCGCTGCTTTCGTCGCTCTTGGTCCTCGTGGACGTTTTATGTTAAACGTGGAAAATATAAAAAGCAGAAAGGCAAAAAACAGAAATGCAAAAGCAAAAAATGTTCAAAGCGCTGGCGGCAGTGGCGCAGCTAGTGAAAAGTTGGGGGGCGGAACGGAGGGCTGGAGGAGCACATTTCTCGCTTAATTAATACCAAAGTAAGTTTCGATTCTTGCAGTTTCTCATTCTCATTTCAAGACGCGAGTGTGTTTCAGACGCCCGAGGGGACCGCAGCCCCTCTGCACCCATGGCTACACCACTGCCCGCCCGGTGGGGAAGACTTGGATTTCGTTCCCCAGGCGTTCCAGCTGATAAAAATAAAAGTAGAGTCGTTGACGCAGCCAGGGAAATTGCGCTCGCCGAGCGGAGAGACGGGAGAGATTATTCGGTGGGTGGCAATTGTGAGAGAGAATCGTGAGAGTAGCAGTTGTTGTTTTTGGTTGAGCTCTGAGTTTTCTCACCCTGCAGTGTAGGCGAGGCGAAGGGGAAGCGAAGGGTTCCACCAACCACACACGGGCATCGTCGACATCTGTGAGAGGTTGTGCGCTCTCTTTCGCTCTCTTTTCCTCTCTGCTGCACCGAAAAAGATGATTTTTGCTCGTCCGTCTTCCGCACAAATTTTACGAGAAAAACGTTGATAAAATTGAACGGGTTGACCGAAAAGCTGGGAGAGAGTTAATGAAGCTGCTTGAGGAATTTTGAAGCCTTCAGAAGAAATGCAGAGTTGCAATGAGTTCTGAAATGGAAGAACTGAAAATCTCTCTCTCTCTCTCTCTCTCTCTCTCTCTCTCTCTCTCTCTCACACACTCTCCCCACTAAGCAACGTGGACGAAGTCGTTGTTGTTGCTGCTGCTGTTATTTGACGTTCTCTTCCTCGTTCATCGACGATTTGCTTGCGTTTCGTTTACACGGCCGCTCAATTATCCACTGCATTTCGGCCGCACACGGCAACCGTCTGACACGCCGGCGTTATCACGTGTCAAACGGGATCCGCGAAATTGCTGTGCGCGAGTCATTAAAAGTGGCGGCGGCTGCAATGAGCGCTCAATCGCACGCCGCCAACATGCAGTTTTGGCTGCAATTCTCTGCCCGAATGCCAGGCATGACAGGTGGCGCGCTGGACGAGCGGGGCGCGCAGGCAGGACGGCTGCCACACGAAGCCATTAAGTCGAGTAGCTACACTGGAAAAAGTCGGGTGGGGCGATGGGAGGAGGGGAGGAGAGAAGGAGGAGGGGAGGGAATCACGAACAGAGTTCTTGTTTGACGAATCATCAGCGAAATTCGAGTGGTCGAGTGGCCTGATTCGTGCTGCTGACTCCACAATTATGGGCAAATGTGAGGAATTTCACATCGAAATCCTTCGAAATCGAACGCTCCTCCGACTCACCGAAGTCCATCGAAGGAAACTGAACTGCAAAATTCCACTTTACACTCGCCTTCTAATTTACTCTCGCAAAAACTCCGCGGAGAATTTGAAGGGAATCGAACGCTTTAGGTGAAAATTCGCTCGAGTTCTTAAGGTTGGCAACTCCCGCTTTAGCGTTGGCAACCCCAACTCGAGCGTTGGCAACTCGTAGCTCGCTCGCTGGTCGCACTTAACGAGTCCAATCAACGATGTCAAGCCGACCAGAAAGTGCACACGGTTTTCACTCTCGCTATTTCACGCTACACGCTGCAAGTCCCACTCCACTCTTTCCTCTTCCCTCTCCCGTTCCCACTCTCCACACTCCCCTCTCCCCAACCCATCACCCGACCGACTCGCCGCAGACCTCATTTACTCGCTGCGCTGCTGTCACGCGGCGCAGTTTTTGCATTGCGCGTCTCGTATTTTGATGTTTTGACGTCTCGGCGATGAGGAAACGTCACGTCACGTCGTGTTTGGCCGCACACCTCCGATTTCCGGTTGAGTGGGTTGCCAACTCAGGCCGAAACGAAGGCGGCGCGGTGTCCGACCAGCGGTGTCTGCCGAGGGGGAGCAGCGGGGCTCGCGAGAACGGCGGCTTGGAGAAGAAGTCACGCGGCCAAATAACGTGTCTCGGTTGGACGTCGAGTAATTGGCCGGGCGGGAGGGGCTGCGGAGGGCAGCCGCGTCGTTTTAACCATCTGTGCTGCCAAGTCGTTTGTGTGGACGTGTGCGTGTTTGTGTGGCCGCATCCATGTGTTCGCTGCGTTGAGGACAAACACGGACAGAAACATTTCTCGGTGTCGCGCCGAAGTGTGCGGTGACTGCAGCATTTTGGCATTCAGCACGAAGGCAGCGCTGGCGGCACTTGAAGTCGGCCGCAGCCTGCGTGTTGCCTGCATTCTCGCCGAACGAAGGCTCACTCGAAGTAGCCGCGGGCCGTCTTTGTGCGGACCAACTCGGCCAACTTGGCCATTCACGGCCGCTGCTGCTCGATGACGACCTCTAAACGACCTCAGCCTGACTTAATTATGTTGTCGCAGCGGCTCGGTGCGGAGCTGAAGCCGGCCGCCCGGGAGTGCCGTGTCCTGCGTGGTCCTGCGTGGTCCTGCGTGGTCCTGCGTGGTCCTGTGTGGTCTGCTCGCCGGGAAGTGGACAATGCAGCGGAAGCACTGCAGTGGATGCATTGACGTCGTCAATGGATGGCTGGATGACTTCATCGAAGCGTTGTTTCGCATCTTCTCAACAACTCAATGGACTTCAAGGACCTTCAATGGAAGGCGAAGGACAAATGCGTCGACAAAATGCAGCCGCAGGGAGGCGAGATCGACAGCCATAGCTGTTCCTGCTCCGCCTCACCCTCTGCGACGATTTGGCGATCAAATCGGAGACGCGTTTTCTTACCTTTTTTGAGTTTCAAATCAACAGAATTAATTAATTTACTCGCTTTCCGCTGCTAAATCGCGTCGCGTTCTCTTGCACTCACAGCTCGAGCGCAATCAGAACGCGGATCCTGCTCTCTCAGACTGCATTATCCTTGATTATCCTTAATGAAAACCTCGCAACTCACCTCGCCGCCGTCTATAAATTCGCTGCGCTCCGGTTATTAATTTTCCGAATTTCGGATGCAGCGCGCTGTTTTTCACTTCGCGCATTAAATCAAAACGCACACAGCCATCTCCCACACACACACACGCACACACACACAATTACGTGCGCGCCGTGGCCACAATCAAATGAGGATTCAAGGCAGCAGCCAGCCAGCCAGCCAGCCAGCCAGCCAGCCAGCCAGCCAGCCAGCCAACTGCATGCAACATCAGCAGAAACAGCAGCAGCAGCCGTTATAATTATTAAAATACAAGCAACAGCAGCAGCAAATTATTTATGGAATGTCCTGACAATGTGCGAAAGTGGAATTAATATGTTGCACCAACGCTTCGACTGCCGCTGCCGCCGCCGCCGCCGCCGCCGCTGTGAGTCGAGGAAGCAAGCGTTGCAACAGCATTCTCGGCGATGTTGTCGATGTTGTCGATGCTGCTGCTGTCGGCGTCCCCCGCGTCGTTGCTGTTGCGGCTGATGATGTTGCTGTTAATTTGCTGTCGGCGATTTAAAGCCGATTTAGAAGCAACTCAATGTAATCGAAGTATAAAATTGGCAACCCTGCCACACCACATTTTCGCGTATTTTCAGGTGATCCGAAGTCAACGTCGGCTTGCCGAGCTCAGTGTTCGGCTTGCGGCGAAGACGACAGAATCGACGCTCGCGAAGGTTATGAGCGGCCGACGGTTTTCCTTTTACAAAAGTGGAGGATTATTTTGATTATCCTCTACTTTTTAGTGCGAAATGCGCTCATTTTTCTAATTCTTAATTGTTTTTCTAATTCGTAATTCTTAATAAACTACCTTCGAGGGGGAGAAAACGTGTGCGGCTTCCTCGATCTCCACTCGTGTCGCCAAACAGTTTCTCCACTTCGCCGACTCCGTTTTAAATCGTCGCACTCCACTCGAGTGGGTGGACGTGTGTGCGTGTGCGTGTGCGTGTGCGTGTGCGTGTGCGTGTGCGTGTGTGTGTTTTTTTTTTTTTTTTTTTTTTTGGTATGACGACCTGGATTGTGGAATCTTCATAGATACCAATGGACCGACCCAATTGGCATGCACGATTCACCATGGTGCCTACGTGCTAAACCACAAACCTCGCACTTCAACCACTATCCCCCGCGGAACTGCCGTTAAGTATTACTTCACGGGGGCTGGTAAGCAATCATGCTATCTCTGTGCGATTATATCATTGTATTAATTTCTTATCTCAGCGAACCGCCTTCTTTCTATAAGCCGAAGCTCCGTAAGCACAACTGAGACGAATGAGTCAACTTTGGTCCAGTTGTCCTCGCACCGTAGCATAAATTGCTCTATATGCCGTGGATCGATGATCGCAGCGCCACGTGCTCTAAAACGAGGGCAGTGAAACATCACGTGTTCTGCATCTTCTTCTTCATTTACACAGCTGGGGCACAAAGGTGACCTGTCGTGTCCGAATCTGTGCAAGTACTTTCGGAAGCAGCCATGACCCGACAGGAACTGAGTCAAGTAGTAGTTGACTTCTCCGTACTGTCTTTGGTACCATGCAGCAACGTCTGGAATAAGTAGATAAGTCCACCTACCTTTACTTCCAGTGGACCAACGTGCTTGCCATTTAGCGATGGAGATAGCTCTTTCTTCCTTGGCAATGTCTTCTGCCCCTCTGGTTGATCTGCGTTCATAAATCCGCTTCATCTCGTCCACTAGAATATCAATAGGCAACGTAGATGCTATAACGCATGCGGCTTCATCTGAAATCGTTCGAAAACCACTAATGATCCTCAGAGTGCTGAGCCTGTAGATCGATGTGAGCTTTCTCCTGAGTGTTTTTGTGGCCAGGGCATGTGCCCAAACTGGTGAGGCGTAGAGAATCACCGAGGTAACTACACTTGCCAGTAGCTTCCGTCTTGCTGGCTTCGGTCCGCCTATGTTGGGTAGCATTTTTGATAGACTGGCCTGCATTTTTGCTGCCTTTGTACTAACATAGCTTATATGGTCTTTAAAGTTTAGCCTACCATCCAGCCTGACTCCGAGATATTTAAGCGAAGAACTTGATTTAATTGTACTCTCGCCGACTCTTACATATATATGTTCAACTATCTTCCGGCTGCTGATAAGTATTGTCTCCGTTTTATGCTCAGCTAATTCTAGTTGCACTGAATGAAGCCACTCCTTTACCTTTGCAATAGAAGAGCTAGTTGCAGCTTCGATCTGATGTATGTGCTTAGCCACCGTTATAATTGCTATATCATCAGCGAATCCGATAATCGTAGATTCTTGCGGCAGTGGGAGTCTCAAGACCTCATCATACATGATGTTCCAAAGAATGGGACCAAGCACGGAACCTTGCGGGACGCCTGCAGTGATATCGTAGTATTCAGTCCCTCGATCGCTCTCATATATAAGCCTTCTGTTTTTTAAATAGCTTGCAATTATGTTACGTATATATCCCGGAGCCTCCATCTTCCTAAGGGCTTGTCGGATATGCTTCCAACTGGCTGAATTGAAAGCATTTTTTACATCCAGCGTAACGATCGCGCAATATTCTTTCGTCCCGCCTTTCCAGCGTTCGCCAGTGTGTGTGTGTGTGTGTGTGTGTGTGTGTGTGTGTGTGTGTGTGTGTGTGTGTGTGTGTGTGTGTGTGTGTGTGTGTGTGTGTGTGTGTGTGTGTGTGTGTGTGTCTAATGCACTGCTAGTGGTGGTGGTGGACGTGCTTGCGTTCGGCGCTTCTTTGCTTGTTTTACACTCGCAGCGGAGACGCCGTCCTCTGCAACCACTTTTGGCAACTTGAAGGCGAACCAAAATGCGGTGAAAACACGTGTGCCTCCGGAGCGTTTGGCCCAATTTAAGTGAGATGTGTGTGTGTGTGTGTGTGAGTGTGCAGGTTGCCGATGCTGATTTGTGTTGTTGTCGTTGTTGTTGCTGCTGCGCTGCACTCACCAAATCAGTTTAATTCCTGCAACAAAATTGAGTTTTCAGTTGTGTTGCAAGTTCAGTGCAGTAGGTGCCGCGCCATTGTTGTTGCTCTAGTTGTTGTTGTTGTCCCGGCTGTTGTTGTTTCCGTTGTTGTTGTTGTTGTTGCCACCGCTGTTGTTATTTCGGTGTTGATGTCGGTCTTTTGAGTTAACAAATCTTTGATCATCTGCATCTGCAACTACATGTGTTGGTTCTCATCACACGCACACACACGCACACGCACACGCACACGCACTTAAACACACTCACACATCTCTCCCTCGCACGCATCCACACTCGCGCGCACCGTCGTTCCGTCGACTCCTCCGCCAGCTCGGCATTCTTCACTGGCATTCGAAGCTTTTTCGGTCTGCTACCGTTTTTCCCTCGCACGACAACGACAACAACAGCAACATGTGTCCACCACCCTTCCGTCCGTCCACCCATCCCTCCGTCCCCCGTCCCCGTCCATCCGCTTGTCCGTCCGTCCGCTTGTACGTACGTCTGCAGTGACGCATTTTGAGGGTTTGTTCTTGTGGCCAACATTTGGCATCCCGCCGGCCGCCATGTTGGCTTCAATTTTGAGGGTTGGTTGCTTGGTTGTCGAGTTCAGAGTTGATTTGTTTCAACTTCACTTGGGGGTTCAAGTGGTGGTGGTGGTGGTGGTAGTGGTGGCTGTTGTTGTTGTTGTTGTTGTTGTGCTTATGATGTTACTGTTACAAATCAAACCAAGTTTAAGAGGATTTTGCTGTTGAGGATGTTTAAGTTGTTGCTGGCGTTTTGCTCGTCGGAATCGCGTGTGCGTGTTGCAGACTTAAAGCTGCTCATTAATGGGCTCTTCAAAGGTATTTTTAATTTTGCCGCAACTTCAGCGAAGCGTTTTTCCTGTAATAATAAAGTTGCTTCTGCTTTAGGGAAAATGAGCGAGAGACGAGATTCGCGGTCTCTCACTCGATCGATTCCCGAATCGGGTGTAGAAAAGCTGCCTCGACTACAGAAAGCGACATCGAGCTCGTTTGTCTCTTCGAAATCCAGGCAACTCTGCTCGCGAACCCCACCGAAAAAAGTCCGTCTCGATGCTCGACAGCCGTCTCGACGACGAAAGCTGTCTTGAAATCCCTTAACGCCTCGAATTCGAGACGAAATGCTCGTCTCCTGCTCCTCACTGCAGATCTGGAGCGAGTTGGAGGTGTCCTGAGTGCACCAGTGGGGTCCCGAGGCCAACCTGCACACACCTCATGCCCTTCGAAGGTGAGTTCGAGAGTTTTGCCTTTTTTAAGAAATAAGTGAGCATCTTAAATTTCCGCCGATTCTTCGAACAGATTGCGCAAACTTGGCGCCTCAGGCCCTTCTGAAGTTCGCTCACCCGAAAGCGACCTTCAATCTTTTCCAATATCTCGGAGGACCAAGTGTTGCCACACCCACTTTCCTGTACCCCGTGATTCTCTGGCTGCAACTAGCAGCCACGCAACAAATCAAAGCAAGTCGAGTTGATCTCAAGCCAATATAAATTCATGTTGGCCACATCAAAGCCGCATTTTTCTCCTGTTGTTTGTCGGTGTCTAACCCTATAACAACAACAACAACGACAATAACAACAACAACAACAACGACGATGACAACAAGAAGAGCAACAACTTTCGATCGAAAATATACTGCCAACATTAATGCACGCTTGTCGTGAATGGCCACAATTTCACCCGAAAAATCAGAGTACAGCCCTGAGCGGACAGACACACCGACGGACGGACAGGCAGAGAGGCAGGCCGGGTCGGCGGGTGGGTCGGGTGTGGGCAGAATAATTTATTTGCTAGTGTTGCCAATGAAGTTGGCATGTCGGCGGCGGTCGGCGTAGCTGTGCGTAATCAAGAGGGTGCATTTGATTTGCTTGATTAAATTACATGCACGACCGGCGAGCCGAAGTGAGGAGCGGCCAAGGCGAGGTCGAGGAGGACCGAACGTCCTCCAGCTGGGGCTGTGATGAGTGATCAAAGCCATTCGATTTCCAGCACTTGGCAGGGCGGTGGGCGGTGGCCGGTGGGTCTCGTAGCGGGAGCGGAGTGGATGCCAGCATTTGCTGTGTGCGTCCTTTTAATGCGAGCCGTTTTTTATTTTAATTACGCCCAGGCAGAGGAATGCGAGAGATGCGATTCAAAGCAAATGGATTTGCGAAGAGTATTCGCAGTGCTGCGAGTTCAGTGGGAATTCTTGCACCGGCCGTCGTGTGCGCCGTCTTCCCTCCCACTCCCTCTCCCTCTCCCACTCCCTCCCTCTCTCTCTCTCTTTAATTTAGTTGCGTATTTTTCGGGATCAACACTTGTATTCGGAAGGATTTTCTCTTTGGTGGTTTTTAGAGGGATGCATGTGCGTGTTGTTGCTGTTGTCATTCGTTGCATGGAAAGTCCTTCAAGTTCGATCGGCTTTCAACAACTTCTCGACATGCGTGTCCTTTGTGGGAGCCGCTGCAGGTGTTTTTATATTTGCGTCCAGTGTTTCGTCTCTCCGTTCGATTTGTTTGCATTTGCTGCGGCGCAAAACTTCTTAATTGCTGTTAAGCTCTTCTTGTAAAACAAACAAACTCTCGCTCGTCCTGGCGGCGGGCGGGGTGCGGGTACGCGACGCTCCTGCTGCGAAATCATTGCGCGGCTCAGCGTGGATGAGCTGGCCAGAGTAAACAAACCGCCAGCGCGCGCGGTGAAGCTGATGGATTGGCTCGCATCGATTGATTTGCTATCGCAATCCGTCCACTTCGATTCTCCAACATTGCGCTTCAGTACTCAATCCTCGCTTCAGTTGCAAGGACAATCATATCAACTGCAATTGCAGCGACTGCCGTGCGGCATCTTCGCGGAGAATCGCTGCAATAAGCGGGGAAGAAGCAGACGGAATTTAAAACAGCAGAGAACCTGAATTCCTCAACCAACCGTCCCTGCTGCGTTCTCGTCAGCCTGTGAAACTTTTCAGTTGCGCGCACGGCTTTAAAACAACAGCAAGCACGATGTTTACTCTGCGGATTGCCAAAACATGCCTCACAACAATCACAGTTGACAGTTCGAGCGATAAAAAGCAGCGCGTCCCGTCCTCATCTTATTTGCACTGCGACTAAGAATGCGCTTTTCGCCGAGCGTCTTCAGTGCGCGCGGAGAGGGTGTGCGCACCGCGCCGCCCGGTTAATCCGGAGCAATCGGTGCGCTCGAGCTGCGATTAAATGTCAACACAGCCATCAACGGCTGACAGCCGGCGAGAAGGCGGCGTATTTACGCAGCAAATAAAGGCCTCGAGTCGGAATTATGCAGATTGAGGGATGTTTTCACTTGCGCAGCGCAGTGAGTGGTGCGCTGTGACGAGTAGAGTGACCGATTTATGCTAGATTTAGAGTGTCTCTAAACTACTTTGAAGTGATAATCCTCGAGGAGGAAAGCAGGCCTGCCAGGTGTCTTGCCAGGGTGCCCTCAATTACGGTGTCAAAACAGAGCTGTTTTGCCATCCTTTCTCTCAATTATCGACCCGAAACAATATCGTCGGCGTTCCTGCCTCAACGGCGGCTCTGTAATCATCTTTCGGGCGTAACGAACGAAGGATCTTCGCATCGTTTTTTGCACTTATGATCGCATCATTTAGCTGAGATCTGCAACAATAGCACTATTAAAAAACCCAGAAATGGCAAACACAACAAAAGGATCAGCAAACCAATTGAACAGGATAAACGTACGCAGGGCGGTCATTACATCATCCGGCACATGTGTGCTTCGTCTACACACACACACACACGCGCACACACACACACACCACGCACACACACGCACACACACACACCAGAAGAAGATCATCCTCGAGGGCAGCAAGATCGGCACTGATGAGCGAATAACAAACAGCTTCTGTCCATTAGATTAGAATCAGCTAAGCGGCTGATGATGATGATGGAATCCCAAATAGAAGTCTTCAACAAATACAGCAACAACATTGCCACTTTCGAGCGCATACATGCGAGTACTCATGATCGTCATCGCCCTCAACGTGGTGATCCTCACATCCTTGCTCAGAGATCCATGTATAATCTAAGCCGACAGATTATTATTAGCGTAACATTAACGTCAAATTACGTGTTTCAATTGTTACAAATTGCCGACGCATTTTCTTCTCCGGCGGCTGAAGTAGTTTTTGTATAGATTTCGGTGATCAAAAAAGTGATCTGGTTTTTTCATGAGTTTGGATTGTTTGAATGTAGTTTTTTTTATGTATTTACATACATCTTTACTGCCTGTTTTCGAAATTCATATGGTTTTTCTATTTACTTTTGTAAATACTTTTGAAATTTAAGGGAAAGATTTCCGATATGGAATAAAATTATTGGTCTAATAACAATAAGTTAATCTGAAACCGCTTAGTAGCGGTCTTTTTTATCAAAACTAGTTAGTTAATAGAGAAATAGTTTTATTAAGAATAGCTTTTGTATAAATTTTACTGAATTTTGTATTTTATTTATTTATTTATATTTGTAATTCAGAAGCCATTTCGATGGCAAAAAAACAAATTACAAGAACATAATAATAATAATTATTATGTGGGGACTACATAATTAATTTATGAGAACAAAGAAACGAAAAGGAAAATGCAAAGAAAAGTTAAATAAAAAAGGAGAGGGAAGAAAAAGAGAAAGAAAAAGAAACGCAAAGCTCCACCTCCATTAAATATGAAAAACAAAAGTAATATATGAAACCCATACTTAGCTCACGAGCGAAGAGAAAAAAGATTAATATATGATAAATTATTTTATATTATATGAATAATTAATAAATGATAAATTCAAAGTATTAGGACGTTAACGCATCTGACGTAATTGCCTTACTATATTAAAGTTAATAACAGCTTTAAAAACATCAAGGAAAAGTAGTTCACCGTGCATAATATTTGAATGGCATCATTTTTCCTAATCGGAATGACTCATCGGAATGAATTACACGTGAATGTAAAGGAAGGATTTTTCCTGATGATGTTGATGATGAATTTGAAAGATTCGTATCATGAAGATGAGCAAACTCATCTGGTTTTTTGATGAGTTCGGTTTCTTTGAATGCAAGTTTCTTCATGTACTTGCTTAGCTCATTACTGCCGGTGTTCGAAATTCATATCGTTTTCCTATTTACTTTTGTAAATACTTAAGGAATGAGAGAGTGAAATGTTCGGCAAGGAAGACACATTTCGATCAAACACCACAATGTTGAGTGTAAAATTGGTACTTTCTGAACAGAATCGAGTCACTCGGTTAAATTTTTGAATTTCAAATTAGTTTCGCCATTCTTACATTCTGGTATCCGCCATTCTTTGATCCCGCCGTGCTGGAAAATACTCGTATTATTCCGCGATGGATTTCCTTGGAACTTTCAACCTTCTGCAGTGCGGTTGGTTGTGGCAGCTTTTCGCAAATCCTCTATGAGCTCAATTTAAATACATTCGCATGATTGGAAGACGATAAAGAAGTCGATGAACGAGAAAAAGGAAGGAAGGAAAGAGGAGTCGAAGAGGACAACAAAAGGAAGACACGGAACGACAGCGGCAAGAATCTTGAATCCTTGACGGTTTCGAACATACGATATAAAATTTATTTAGCTATTTTTCCACACAATTGACTTTGATGATGTTGGCAGAAAGAAAGTCGTGATATCATCATCATGGACGTCGAAGACGACGACGAGGACGACAGCGCCGCCACTGAATGCCTGCATGTGTCCCGGTGACAAAGGACTGTGGAACGCAAAAGCGTCACCCACATGCACGAGGCGGCAGCAGATGTCAGGCAGATCGCAGGGGCAGCAGGGGTGGGATGCACTTAAACTAATCGCGCGGCACATCCTTGCAGTATTGAATTCCTTGTTATTTTCTGCCGAAGTCCTCAGAGACGCGCTGACGGTGACGGTGACGGTGGCGGTGACGTGCTTGCGTGCCGTTCCTCCCGAGCAGCCGCGTCCTTTGTAGTCCCTGTGCAGGAGGGTGGTGGGTGTGCCTGTGTGTCGCCGGCGCTCTCCAGATTGGCCTCGTCGCGGCTTATAAAACTGGTGAGCCGCGTGTGGATAGTCGTGTGGCGAATTCAGTTCGCAAAAAACGTTCATCCTTGCTGAACCTTTTGATTACTTTGCGTGTGCGATTTTCTCAACTGTTTTTCTTCCGAAGCTGCTATTTTAAGCTGTGGGGTGGTGCTAGCGGCCGCACCCATTCCATCATCACCGTCGTCGTCAGCAAAAGTGGGAGAAGAAGAGTTTCTACGCATTGAGAATCTAAATAAAGTCATCGAGATTTCATTAAAAATTAAATACTCATTTTCAAACTCACACTGTTTACACTAATTAAAATTGAATGATTTTTAAGTAAATATTTTGCGTTGAACAATCAGTTTGAATTGTTTTAGTTCGCGTGTTGTTTTCACTTTTCTAGCTCTTGCGTTCCTCGAACGAGGAGGAATTGCGGATTTTATTTATTTTTCCGCCACTTTTACAATCCATAAAAATTATTTATGATCGCTAGTTGAATGCAGTGAATCTCGGGCGCCCGAAATTCCTTGTTTACGAGTTAGCTGGTGTTTTCTTGGTTTATTTAGAGAACTCTTTGGCTTTCACGTTATCTAGTTGTGCGAGTGACTGACGGACTCCACGTTTTCTGGTTCCGAAAATCCGAAACGGCTCCTCAGGCGCTGCCACATCCGCATCTTCGTTTCGCGCCACAATCTGGTGCACCTGAAACTCGTATATGGGTTTCGCCTGTGTGAACCCAGTAAGTGTGAATGGTCGAGTTCCCCGGTATTTATTTTTCATGGCTGCGTGAAAGTCAGTTTATTTGTCAGTGTTAATTTGATTGATAACAGATGAGTGACGAGAATGATGATTTGCAGAGTGAAAAATAGGGCCAGCCAGCGAAACCGATTACTGGTAACCGCGATAACTGCGTGATAATGGAACCGAAGTGATTATTAGAGTTCAAGATGAGTACTTGAACGAATTCATTTGTTTGCACAGCCATGGATTGAGTTTAATCGAGGATTATATGGAGGATCATATCGAGGGTTGTATGGAGGATTATATCGGGGATTATATGGAGCAAAATCGCGGGGCCAGAGACGTATTAAGCAGGGGAGCGAAGACCCAGGGGCGTACAGAGCCAGAGGACGTGTGCAGGGGGAGGAATTGGGCGTTCAGGCGCTCACAGCTCATCTCGCAGAGTTGAAATAAACTCAAAAATACCCGCTTAAGGATGCCGTGAGAAGGTTCTAAATTTCCACATCACTGGAGGACCGAGCGTCTCCTTGTTGCTAACGATTTGTTTACACTCACGCAGACTTTATGAGCTGCAATATTTCCTGCACGCTGAGAGTTCCAGAGGCAGCGCTTCGCCAGAACTCGCAGAGACGCCCAGCGCTGAACCGATCCACGTCATTAAAAGCGAAAAGTACTAAAAAACTGGAGCTGCGTTCAACAAATTAAAGCAAATTATTTGGGCGCATAAAAAGTCTGTTTGGCGAAGAGTAAAAGTGGCGCCAGTGGGCACCGAGCGCCGGTTACCCAGTGTTTAGATAAAGCGAACCGATCTTCAAACGAGCGATCTGCAGCGGGCACTGAAACTCTGAACGGTGGCTGCAGGAAAACATTTGGATTACGGAGAAATAAAAGTGGTACGGGCCGGCGGGGCGGGTGGGGGTCGCGCGGGGCGAAGACAGAGTAAATCTATTTTACGATGCAAGCAACTCTTTCCATCACAACACGCTCGACACCGCCGATACAAGCGAATCGCTCGCATGCTGCATCTGTTGCGCGCTGCTTAGCCGGCGCATGATTTACGACTTGGATTTGACTTTGAATTTGATTTCATTACAGTTGCTAAGAATAACTCGTTCAGCGCCGGAACGAGGCAACCGAGATTTGTTCGAGTGTCGGCGGCGGCGGGTGTCTGCGAGATGAGAGGCGCATGGAAACGCGACTTCGCTTTCCCCCGAAGTGAGCGCGACTGTCGTCCCCACTCGTTCGCCTTCTATCGGGGGTGCATAAATCTTGTTCAAGTAGCTGCTCAAAATTGATTGCCATCAATTTCTTTCAGAGGCGCACCCGCCTCCCCTCAATTTTCTGGACTTCTACGACTGTCGCAGCAGATGAACAGATGCAGATTTTCGAGAAATGGAAGGAGGAACTCGAAATCGTTCGAGTTTTCCTAGATAAGGATAATAAAGACGAGTTTTCATAATTCCCATCCAACAGCCTTTGGTGACGCAACCTGTTTTCCCTGCGCATTTTCTGTGAATTCTGCTGAAGCTTTTCTGAGTTTGTGAAGGCGATGCTCGTGTCTTGTGAGGAACTCGCGTTCGCCTGCAAGATGTGCGCGCCGCGTACCGCAGTCGCCGCTTTTATTGTTTCGCCCGCGCTGCGGGACCGATTGAGTTTCGCGGATAACCTTAAATGGATTTTCATTTCCGCAATTGCTTCGGCGGCAATCTCGGCCGCATTTTATGACGCCGTTTAAATGCAAAACGCACAGGCGACGACGACGTTTCTGGAGCGCGGAATAAAAATACGGGGAACGCGGAGGAAAATGAAACGAGGAATCCAATAGTTGAATGGAACGACAGCGAAATTTAAAGCGTGAAGAAGTATTTTTAGGTTGGCAGCGCGGGAAGATTATTTTAATATTGAAAACCGAGTAAATTGTAGTCATTGTGGAGGATGACTTTCGAGAAAATGCTTTTGAAAGGCGTTCTTCCTCTGCTTCACCGCAAGATGTCAGTCTGAATTCGGGTTTTTTAATGATGTCGCCGCACTATCGCGCTGCCCTCGCAGTTCTCCGCGCAGCAGCGAAGACGCAAACGTTCCTGGTTAACCGGAGTCACTGAATCTCGCTTCCTTGACTCGCGCAGTTGTGTCGCGAGTCAGCATTTTGCGCCTCAAATAAACGAAAATGTAATTTGCAAAGGATTTCGCCGCGATTCCACTGAAATTACAACCACAAACGCAGCGCCATAAAAGCGACCAGGAAACTCATTTCAGAACTGAATTCAAGATGATGTGGACCACATTCTTGTCTTCTTCTTCTTCTTGTTAATTCAATTTTTATCGATTATCTGTTCAATCGATGGCAGTAACTTTCTGTTTACTGGCTGACGGGGATGCGAAAGTAGACGATAAACCTCGACGAGTCGAAGATGGTCGCCGTTCATTGATCGAGTGAACGCATCCGTTTAATATTCCCTCTCCACGAATGACATTCCAAAATCAAACTTATATCCCTAAAAATCTCCTTAAAAGTAGAAGAATATCCAATCTATCTTCGAAATCATCGTTTCTGCTTCCCCTGCCGCCTGCCGCCTGCCGCTCGCTCCCTCGTCAGCGGCACGATGAAACTCTCCAGTCGTGTCGACCAAAACAAATGTTCGCTTTTTACAGCCTGTCAACGTCCTTAAAAAGACTAGAGAACAAGAAAAAACCCACTCTCGGCGACAATGGAGAGAAAGCCTCTTCAGCTTCCATACGCAACAATTGCCCTCGGTCCTCATTTGTTGAGGGCAACGCCATTTTCCTGCGTACGCGCTGCGACCGCCGAAAACTACCCGCCAATCCTGCTGCCGCTCGCAGCCGGTCCCGTCCTCACGAGCGCGACCCACAAATTTAATGATCGCCTGGCGAGCCACGACGGTATTCATTACTGCACTCAACGCCCATCCATCTGTTCGTCCGTCCAACCGGTTGCGCCCGACAATGCAGCCCACAGAATTCAACCGAAGCCGCCGCTGCCGCCGTTGTTATCCTGAGAGCGAGAGGCCGCGAGTGTCCTGGCCCGACACGGACGCGCATAAATCAACGCATTTTTATGCAAGCTAGGAAATAATATTTTTATTTATTGCGCGCCGCGCACCGACAGCCATTCGATCGAGTTACACACTCGTACGCATGTAGGACGATACGAGGTATCCATTAGATATTGTATGGTATACGAGGTATCTATTAGATACCATGTATCTGCCGCCGTCGGTGTTGTGCCGCCGCTTCACCACACTCGGCTGCACACACACAATAGTTGCATCGCTTGTTTGCTTTATTTAGTTGAGGATAATGGGACCAGAGGTCGTCCTTGCACTCGACGCTCCCCGGCTGCTCGCTGTGCTGCAGCTCGCGCCCTTCAGCCGCGTCGATTAGAAGGGGCGGATTTGTTGCAGGGCCTCGGTAGCACAGCGAGGAAGCGAGGAAGCGAGGCGCGATAGCTGCCGTGCGTGTTGTCAATGCAGCGTAACAATTCATGGCTTGCACAGACACAGATAGCAGCACGGGATGGCAGATACGCGATACATAGGCTGCGTTGAGCCACAGATACGCCGAAAGTTGGCATTGCTTCTGAAGGAAGCTGATTTGATGCGTGCCGAATTCTTTCCCGCGCGTACAAAACGAGGTCGACGGTGAAATGTACGCTTGCATCGTAAATAATTCATCCCGGTTGACCCTCGATAGGGAAGTGAAAATGGCTCTAAATGTAATAAATATTTTGCAGTAACGTGCACTTGACTGCTACGGCGTTGAAATTCGTTCAAAAATTATGCGATTTCTTAGTTTTACATTTACATTTTAACTGAAATCTATTAGAAAATTGACTGTATCTTCGCAGGGGTTGCTTGGATCCTAAAAATTCCTTTTGCTCTTTCGAGGCAGGGCTGGATATATTATACTGCTGATAGCTTTTCCAGCTGGTTCACATAGTTTTCAAGATATATTACTTTTGAGTTCAAGTACTCGTACACAAAGCTAAACGTTCTCATCACATTTAGGGTGAAAATGCCGTGATAGTTCAGTTAGCTGCCGCAATATACACCATTAAATACAACCTTCTGATACATGTATACATGCAGCACTAGATATACTGGGATATACTGGGATATACTGGGATATACTGGGTTATATACCGCAAACTACCCTCTGTCATGGCTCTCGTCATCGTACGAACTCTCGTTTTACGTCCGCCGCGTCAAACGATCTCAAATGCGGAAAGAGAAAAGCGTTCTGCTCAGCTTCCTCGAATGAAGTCATCAATTTCGCCGTCAATGCATTTTGTCAACTGCGTCAAAATGTCGCTCAACGATTTTTCCTCTTCCCATCCATTCCTGCCCGGCGCGCCGCACTCTCTCCCCGCCGTCGAGCGATGCTCACAAAAAATGCAACCTTTGTTTTTGCCACAAAGGGCGCGTAAACAAATATTTATCGAGTGCGCACCGAACGACATTAATTCTGATGTCTCAATAATTCAAGCCAGCCGAGCGGCGCACAAAGGACGCCAGCAGGCCTTCGGACTTACGGAGGCTGCCAGCGCATTACAGCCATTCAAGCAGCAGGACTCTCAGTGTGTTTCATCAACTTTTGACTTCCCGTTCTGCGCACCTCGATCGTTGGACGCTCGACTGAAGCCCCGACACATCCGACGAGCGAGCGAGCAAGGAATTGTCATTAAGCAAGGATTCACAGCGTCCGTGTTTACGTGTACACGATCAGCCCCCTTCTTGCGTGCTTGTCTTCCAGGATAACACAATTATTTGGTCCCAGACAAAGCGGAGACGGGGCCCGAGTCCACACATCGGGCTGCAGCGCTCGCCATTGTTCGGCTTCTCGTTTGTCACATCCTTTTGACACCTTTTCCGAGCTGCTTCTCCTCGTTGCGACTCTTGCAACATCATCACCAAATGCACGCTTTGGAATCTTTTTAATCAATGAATTATCGAGGATGACATTTTTCCGAAGACAGCCTGGAGTCTCTTGTTATGTTGCTTCTAATGGCTTGGGTTGGCATGTCTTTGCGTTCTCGGTCCGTGCTGATTTATCGTTTTGCTCGTCATTATTTCGCTCTAAATTGAGTTCTCGAAAATCACAAGGTATTAAAATGTCGAGCTGGAATGTGTGCGGAATTCAGTTGCGTGTGGATCGAGACGATTTCATGGCTTTTTCGAGTCTTGGTGGACTAATAAAAAAGTCGTAATCCACTTGAAACTGTCGGGCTCTTCTTGCTCTATGCGACTGTCATGCCGCGCAGAAATAAAGTCCTCCACTCTTGATTGCCTTGGAAAAATCTGCTTAGAATTCTTTGTTTTCTGGCTGTTTTTCTGGTGTTTGAACTTGTTTCAGCTTTACTGAGTTCTGAAAATGTCGCCATTATAGTGAGATATATGAAGATCTGGAAATAGAGCATTACAAGAACGAGTATTACGGCTAAGAATTGCTTTGGGGAGCGAAGAAGGGTCCTTAGGAGTGTCATTATTCCCCTTTCTGCAGTTGTAGGTTTGCTTTTCTTGTGGATCTTTACGCAAACTCTCTTTCTTCGATCGAAATCGAAAGGTTTTTTGAAATTCTGGGAAATCCGTCAACGTTTCGATCTGAATTCTGAAGACAATCTGTAAGAAAAAACACAATATTCTTGATAGATTTCTTCTTAGCATAAACTTATTATATATATTTTGGAAAGTGGATCGATGTATTGAATTACAATATTCGCAAACCAACATAAAATTAATAATAAAGTGAAAGATTTTTAGCTTAAAATTGCTTTTCTCGCAGAAAATTAAGAAATCCTTTTTTTCTGTTGTGGCATGAAAGGGAGAAGTCGTCAGCGCGACATAATCGCAATCGTCTCTCTAGATTTGCCATTTGGAATCGAAGAAATTTTTTATTATTACATCTGTGATATTTCGTGTTATATTCGTAACTATTTTAGTTGAGAAAGAAACATTATTTATCAGAACTCCGAACTCATTTAATACCAAACGACAGAAACAGAAATATCGCTTCCGCGATATATTGCTGAGTCATCGGTGATGGTGAGAATGAGAGCAAAGAATCAACAATCGTTATATATTTGTGTAAACTTTTGTAAACGTTCGTTAATTTGTCATTTTTGCAATATTCGTGTGTCAGTGTTTTCAGGAGGAAATTTAAAATTCGACAAAATTTCCTCCACAATAAGTCGAGCGACACGACAGAGGCGACATCGCGCAGCGGGTGCACGCCTCGATGTCTGCCCTCGCCGGAAAGGTACCGCGTCCTCATTCTCTGCGGCACAAAACTGGAGCGAAGAATCACAGATGTTGACATTTTTTAGCTATTATTTTGTAGGCCAAGTTGGAGGCCAACAAAGCCAGAGCTCGCTCTGAACCAACAAAGTCATGCGATGTTTGTAAACAATGACAAAATAGGTGACGAGGAAACCTGCAACGACTCACCGAACGTTACGATTTCAATTGTTCGGCTATCAACAGAAGTGAAAACGAAAGCCAGCACGAAATATGATGAGGAGAGGAACGAAATTCAGTATAAACGGCGCACTTTTTCAGGCAGTGGCTGACAGATAATATTTTTAAAAAAACACAAAGACTCTCTCCTTCTCTCTGTCTCTCTATCGCTCTCTCTCTCCTTCGCTCTGCTAATTCGAACAACTAGAGTTTCTCCTACAATCGAACGAAATGTAATTTATTGTCTTCATTTCTTTCATAATCGAATGTTATTTGCAACAAAAGACGTTGGAGGGACCCGAAAAAGTAGGCGGCTTCTTTTGGTAGCTCCGCGTAATGAGCTGAATGAAGCCCCGGCTTGGTTTTCAGTAACTTTTGGCCAAAAAACAAGCCGAGCAAACAACTTCATTTCGGTACGAGTTCCGTGGAATTCTTTTCTTCAACTCGGAATCGCAATCGAGGGCGGCGGCATCTTGCGATCGGTGCGACAAAAGAGCGACGGCGACTTCAATTTGTTGTGATAGCCGACGTTTTTTCGGAAATTTTGTTGGCTCAACAGAAGATGTCATGCGAAAGTCGTGTTCATGCGATGCTCATCAGCAAACTCTTGCCAGCGTCAATTCGAGGGCAAAGCAGGGGGCACCCGGAGCGGTCCCGCCTTATCTACGACGGTATTTCAAATGCATTCTGACACCTCGTTAATTCTTCGGCGCTCAGTTTTACGATCGTTTAGAAATACCTTTAGATCGAACGTGACTTCCAGCGTCACGTTTCGCTGGTGACAACATACATCACGGCCGCCTCAGCCGCAGATGCTTCTGCGCTGCCAGAGTCCTGCCACTCCCGCTCCCGCTCCCGCTGCTCCGCGACGGACTGCCTGGCAGCGACCCACAGAAGTGTGGCAACACGCATCGCACTCACATGCCTTGTCAGCGGCAACACGTCTGCTGCACCTCTTGACACGCGTCTCGCGGCGCGTTGCAGACGAGAGTGTCTCCCCGTCCCCCGTCCGCCGTCCACCGTCCCCAGTCACCCTTCCGCGATTCACTGCAGTGGATCTTCTGCTTTTCTTCTCTTGATGGCTGAGCAGACCAATTTTAAGTGGCGATCCAGGAATGTCGCGTTATTTTTAGCTGGATTTTCTGCTGTTTATTTTGTCAACAGGAAAATTAGTGAGCGCGTCGCATCGCGCGGGTGGCGAGGCGACGCGGAGGGCCACATTAAGTGGATGATTTATAAGATTTTAAATGTCGCGTGGGGGGCGCGCGGGCAGCGAGTGTTTTCGTTTCTCAAGAGACTTAAAAGGCTTCTAAAAGGGTTTTAATTTGATTTCAGTGCGCCACTCTTTGATTTCTGCCTTCGAGTGTTCATTCGGCTGCCTCTCAGCGCTCTAAAATTGTTTCTATCATTCTTTCCAGTGAATCATTCAATTCAATTTTCATAACTAAGCGAAAATCGTATAATTTGCTGCTTAAAATTCGATTGTTTTTCATTCCTGCGGTTAACCATTCGCGTTCGCAGCCATCGAAACTCTTGAAATGCTGCCAACATTTATTTTCCCAAAATATTTCTGCTGAAAAGTGTTTTTCATAAATGTTCGGAAATGTTTTCTCAGTTATTTCAAGTTTTTTTGGTTTGGCGAAAACAGCTGAGAAGACTTCAGAGGTGGCCGCCTTGTTGTGGGCGTGTTTTCAGCGTGAGTGTTCATCCAATGAAAGTAAATTTGAAGTTCAATCCATTGAAAAATGGAAAACTTTCAACGAAGAAAATTGCAATTCTTTATTCTGTAACCAAATCAGCTAAAATTTCACGCGGTTCATTCGATTTAAGGCGCAGATTTCATTATCCTGCGAAGTTATCTGAGAAACGAGAACCGTAAACTCAACAACAGCCGCCCGAGTTGACTTCCTCTCAGCGCGGCAGCGACCGAGCGCGGCAGCCCACTTGGCAATCCTTGCCGAAGCGACTGTTTAACATAATTAAACAATTAAACGGAGCACAAAACCAAGTACAGCAACAACAACTAACAGTAGCAAGTGCGCGAGGGTTGGCAACTGACAACTCCAGTCAGTTAAGGGAAGCCGCAGCTACCGCGAAACTGAATAAAGCTGCGCGGAGGCTGCAGTCGACAGCCGAGCGGCACGCGATTTCGATTGTGGCTTCACAGCAATTCCAGTCCCCGCTTACCAGACAACGCCACCGCCCTCCACGCCGGCCGCTCCGACGTCACTTCCGTCCCCACCGTCACACCGTCAGTGCTTACGCGGCATTTTCATTAACGCCTCTCACGAGAAGTGTGAAAATAATCGTTATCACGGCGCGCGCGGCACTGGCGACCGCGGCCATTTTCGCGATTGTTTCGCTTAATTAACGAGTCTTCGGGGCGCCTCCACTTCACGTTGCGGGCGCAGAGTACAAATAATGAAAATTAAAAATAATTAAAACTTTTACGCGCCTCCCCTTCTTTTGTTCGCACTTCGCGTCCTCGGCTGCGTCATTTTATGGCCGCCCGCCCTTTCAAGGCGTTTGAATGATGGGGTCGCACCGTGCAAATCCAGTGGAACTTCAGCCAGCCCTCCTCCGCCCGACGGCAGTGAATTCGTGGTGTTTCTTGCATGTTAAGCAGCCGCTCGCCTTGTTTATTGTCTATTGAAAAAAGTCGCAACTCAAATAAGCGAACTCGGCGACGAGGAAGAAGCGTTGAATGCGGAAGCCGGAAATGGCAGCGCAAGACAAGAAAACAAAAATGTGGCGAGCAAAAGAGTTGCGCCGTGATAATGGCCGCGGTTAAATGGCCCTCAAACGATTTGGCGTAAAGTACGGACAACAAAGCGAACAACATTTGGGCGCCAACGTGCACGCGACTTGGAAGCGACTTTGACGCGGCTGCAGAGAGGAAATAAATGCAGCCATTAGTGTTGCCATTACAGCGGGCTCAGTGATTACGATGGCGTGGATTAAAAAGAATAACAATGAGAAAGCATGGAGGCAACAACAGCAGCAGCAGCAACAACAGCAGCAGCAACAACAACAACGAAGGCACAGATGCTAATGAATCGACGAGGCGACGCGATAAAGGATGAGCTGCTTAAGACTGAAAATAAATCGCCAGGCGGCATCTTAAATCCTTTCAGGCCGGTTTGCTGGTGCTGGTGCTGGTGCGGGTGCGGGTGCGGGTGCGGGTGCTGGGGGAGGGGCAGCAAGGGCATAATAAAGCCACTCATCAGGGTACTTTAAGGTGCATAATGAACGCTTTACACGGCCAGAAAAGCGCCCGGAACACGGAACACCACCCTCGCGCTGCTGGTCGTCGTCATTGCAGAAGGCCTCCCCTGCGAAGAGTTCAAAGAGAGTGCGGAACAATGCCGGTGGCTGCTGCTGCTGCTGTTGTTCTTTCCAAATAAATTTAATCAAAGCAAATTAAGGTTAAGCGTGGCTTAGAAGGCCGCGGACTGATTGAGTTGTCAACAAAAGAAACGCAAGGTTTCCGCTGTCATCGAAAAAAGGCTTAGCTGCGCGTCTTCAGCCGGTGGCGGCGGGGTGGCGGCAGGGGCGAGGGGGAGAGGAGGGCGGAGCGGGGAAGAGTACCGCCTGTAATCCTTTGAGTCTCGCATAAACAACCACCGCCGAGAATGCGATTGTTCTGCTGCTTTCGCGACTCCGCTGCTCTGATACGGGAATCGGATTCCCGCGTCCTTCAAATGCGTCGCTGCGACATGTTTTCCGTGGCCGGATTAGGCGAACGCAAGTTAAACAAACTGTGCGCAAATTAATAGCAAGAACAGCGTTCGAAGCCGAGGAAATCCTCTTAAAAATGTCCTGAAAATCGATGAGTCGCTCGCACGGCTGCTTTGAACCGCCGCCGCCGCCGCCGCCGCACCGTGCGCGCGTCGCCCAGCCGCTCCACGC
This sequence comes from Sicus ferrugineus, assembly GCA_922984085.1. NCBI lineage: Eukaryota > Metazoa > Arthropoda > Insecta > Diptera > Conopidae > Sicus > Sicus ferrugineus. The sequence continues at coordinate 27,467,130 of OV277351.1, forward strand.
ACCCACTGCTGGGTCTTGATCGCTCGATCGCTCGATCGCCTCGATCGTCGCGATCACACGATCCATCGTCATACGTCATCTGTCACGCCGGCTGGCATTGCTGGTGCGGCCCACTGCTGCAAATCGCCTTAAGGAGCAGCGAACCTCGGCGTCCCCTTCGCCGGCTGTCGCTCTAATCTGCAATCAATCTCAACTTGCTCGCAGGACATGCGGACAGGTTGCACCAGGTCGCCCTCGCTCTTTCCCAGGCCGCCGGCGGGTCCTTGAATGAACCGCGCCGCTCGCCCTGCGGCAAATGTCGCTCGTCCTTTTCTGCGTCGTTATCTCGTCGCGCTAAGCGGATGAGGCCTCGGCTTGCGCACGGTTAACTCCATTGTGCGCGTCCTCGAGGACATCATGAAGAGGCTGCATGGGAAACGCGGCCCGGCGATGCATCATCGCGTCGTCGCAACCTGCGGCCCGTCAGGATCAGGCTTGAGCTGCTTTGTTGACTGCTGGCTTGTGTTCGTGAGCCGCTCTGCAGTTTTGCGGCACCAAAGTGTCCTCTTTGTGTGCTGAATCCCGACGACAACGTTTTCGGCCAACTCGCCGCTACCGTGTTTTCTTCCCGACGTGGATTTCTATTTATTTGTATGCAATTCATTGTTGCCTTCGCCGTGGATGGCTTCGATTGTCCTTGATTGGTGTTGTAATTGATTTGGCAGAATCTTTTCTGGCTTCTCAAGCCGATTTGCCTGTAGGGATCCCGAAAAAAATCCTTCTGAAGACGCGCCATTCAAGGAATGAAGACGGCAGGATGAAGACTGGACGAACGATGGCATGAATGAAGTTTAAGAAACCTTAAAATGCAACAAATAAAGCAAGAAGACCGTAAAAATAAAGTAAAGCTTTCAATTTAACCCTCGTGTCGCTTTTCGTTCAACCTCCGCGTCTTTCTTGCGGTGATTTTCGGAACCTTCAAAGACGTTGGCGCCACACAAACGCCGCTGGAAATCGGTGTACAAACAGTTGCAGCGAAACACCTCCCGAAATTCAAATTACGGAATGGCACCGCGACCGCGTCATCGGCGACCTTCTGGTCCCGGCTCGAGAAGATTCCCGCGGGAGAGGCGACTGATTGTCCCAAATTAGTTACAAGCAATAAAGTGCGGCAACGTCTGATCGCGGAGGAGCTGTAAAGAGCGGCGGCCAACTGTTGGCCACCTGATAAGCGAGCCTGATAAGATTGAAAAGCCGCAGACAGGAACCGCAATCAGCGCCGCGCACGAATACGTGGAGAGGCATTAAAGGGAAACGAGAGCCAATTAAGAAGATGAGAGGACAAGTGAGCTGGGAGCGCCGGGTCGAGGCAACGGGTTCCATCGAGCAGTAAATTTTCGGCGCGCACTCATAACTGTCAAAGTGCGTTAATGAAAATGCGAGAGATCAAAGAGAGAGACGGAGATAGAGAGAGGGAGAGCGAGAGTGGGTAGTCGGCGCCCGAAAGCGTGACCCCCACCAATTTAAACCAAGTTTTGACTTATTTGACGTTTATGACATCACGATTTCCTCTCACAGAACACAGGCAGATTTCTCTCTCTCTCTCTCTCTCTCTCTCTCTCTCTCTCTCTCTCTCTCTCTCTCTCTCTCTCTCTCTCTCTCTCTGCTGCTCCACGCAAGTCGCTGAGAGTGCGGCAAAATCGAACAGAAGTTAATGACAGCAGTTGTCAGCGGTTGGTGCCGAGAGCAGAGAGAAACTTCATCAGAGCAAAGAGAAACTTCATCCCGAGCCGAGGCACACAAAGTCAAACCGAGCTGCGGGATTCGAGGAATGCCCAGTATTTCCAGTTAACACGATCTATAAAACGCCCTTAAAATCTGAGGTTATTTTGCCACCAAATGTCAATTTTTTCGCACTAAAAAGGAACATTTAAAAAAGTCCCCTTCTTTCTTCTCGGAAACGTTCGATTTTCCTAAAAAACTAGACCACTCCACAAAGGGTTGCTTTCAAGGTTGGCCGCTGTGCAGTTTCGGCGTTTTATCGGCCTCATTTTCACCCTTTATGCACCAGTTTAACCCATTCCCGTGCCCTCGAAACAGCGGAAAGTGCTTCGAATTCGGTGCACCCTCAATAAAAGACGCAGGAGAACAGCCAACTAAAAACTGCATGGATCATAAAAAGTCGATTTCCTAAAAATCCGTGTTTTCACCCGTTCATTCGTTCGTTGGTTCGTTCCTGTCGTCCGCAAACCCTTTCCAGTGCATTTTTTGTGCCGTTTTTTGAGATCTTATAGTGCTGCAGATTTATTGTTTTATGACTCGGTTACTTTAACTGCCCGACCTTCTTGCCCCTCGCCGATGGCTTATTTATGACGCAGCTTTGCAGCTTCCTGCCATCCGCGCTGACCTACAAATACAATTCGCAATTGTGTACGGAGCGGAACAGTAACGGGTTGAAACAAGGACTCCCAGACAGATGCGGCGCTCGTAAACCGCTGCGGCGGCGTCCTGCGCCCGGGCAGCGGGCGAGCAAGGGCGCGCTCGCTAACTCTTCTGGCTGAGCGCGTGTTGACAATGGCCGCGATACCGAGAACTAAGTGACAATTATTCCACGCTGACGTTTTCGCCCAGTCATGTCATTAAAAAATGAGGCTGCCTGTTTTTAAGTAATTGATACGCGCAGCGGCGAGGAGGGCAGCCGGGAGAGGTGCGAGTGGAAAGGATTAAAAGGAGGCGCGGGATTCTTCTGGCGTTTGGAGGGAGAAAAGGCTTTACAGGGATTTAGCTGCGTTTCAACTCTTTCCTCCGTAGTTCCTGTAAGTTTTGGGAAATTTCTAATGCTTTCCTTCGCTGTAACTTCAATTATAATCTGTTTTTTAGCATTCTCCGCTTTACAGCCGCTGAAGTCGACAGTCGGACGCCGTCGTGTCATCTTCGCTACCTGCGGCAGTGACGGGTTAATGTAGAGCAGATCACCGCGGAGGAGAAAGAGGAAGGATTTTATGAGTTCTTTTAATGCCTGAAGTACTGTTATTTTCTGCTCCTTGGCGGCCATAAATGGTATTTCTAAAAAAGCAGATCACGTTAAGAATTCCAAGAAATTCAAATACTGAGTATTGAGGTTTTTTTTGGCGTTAAGCAATAAATTCTCTGAAGATCGAAAACAAGCAAACAAATTTACAGAAACTAAACAGGGAAACGACAAATAGAAGACCGGGAATATATAGTTTAGTTCCCAGTTGATGTAGATATCATAGATGACAGGCCCACATGTAGAACTTTACACGTTAATGGATGGTTTGGGCTTCCCAATGGCAGGAACTTGACAGATGATGAAAAACCTCGGATTTGCCACTCAAACGAAGATGATAGTTAATAACAAAGGCAAAAAAATATTGCAAATAAGACAGCAATTCAGAATATCGAAGTAGTTTTGTTCTAAAACACGAATATGAAGAAACAACTGCAGTTTGGAAGGGAATTACGGCATGGACACCCATAGGAGTTCGCGGGAGAAGCGTAGCGACGTCGGGCGTGAGCTGTACTATGTTGACTGTGTTACTTTCTGCAGTCACCTGTACCGAAATCCCTTTACTCCTCTATAAACTGAATAATGGGATTCACAGTACAAAACATCACAATTTCTTGCGCTCTGCGTTGGGTTTGAAATCCCTTCCGAATGCAGGCTTTTACAGACCTCATTAGCATGCGTGGAAAGCCGGAGAACAACAAACAAATCACTCCCAAATGCCAAAAACCGAAAACCTCGAAAAAGCCATAAATACTCGCGGTTCGGGGAAAATCCTGTGGGTAAAACTAATTTACTCCTTTCTTCCTCTTTTTTGATTGGACCGCGAAAAATCAACAGTTTCCAAGGTTTCTGCGGTGCGAAAGGAATAAAGAGATGGAAACATCAAGGAACAGAGAGGTCAGTAGTGACACGAACTGACTGACTGACTGACTGACGGACTGACGGACTCACGGACTGACGAAGAAGTGGACGATATGGTGTGGGGAATGCAGAATGCACAAGAGAGCAGGAAATGGTGCTTACAGAAGTGGACAGATGACACAGAGAGGAGCAGATGATGGGGGGGACAGACGTGAAGTGAGAGACGGCCATGCTGACGACGAACAAACGGCACGAACAGCGTCGACGAACGCTGGACAACCGACGAAGCGAACGACGAACAAACTCGCCGAGCGACCAGCATTACAGCGGCAATAAAAGTGCCCACGTCTCTGTTTGGCCAGGAGAGGTCACGTCGCTGCCAGGATGCGAAAGGGTTCGACGCGGATTACTTCGTGCCTTCTTAACACAAACTTACTAACTTCTGGGAATCATTTGGCCACCGCAGACAGCGGCAACAAACACAAGCGAGTGACGGGCCGGGCCGCCCGACGCTCTGCATGCGGGACTCGAAGAAAAGGTTCGTCCGCGCGGCATTGTGTGGAGAAGAAAGGATTGTTTTAGCAGCTCGCTACAAAATTTACATGTCGATGATTTTCACAACTTCCACCAGCGTTTCTCGGAAACTGCCGCGCACACTCTGCTAACTGTATTTGCTTTAGTTACAGTTTTTCCAGCGCAAGGCGTTATTCAAGGCAAGACAATGGCGTTGCCGCGACTTTAATGGGTTCGGCGAGGCGGGAATGTGGCGTGTTTACTTGGCGAGAAGAGCGGACTGATTGTGGAAGTTGCAAGTGCACGAGTGACTGGGTCCACACAGAATGGTTTTCGGATAAAAAGAGAGGATCATTCAGGGGGAGAGTAGTCGTCTAGTATTTCACAGCATTGGTCAGAAATCTACTTTCAGAGGTCCTCGAGGACCCTCACTGTTATTACCTTGTGTCGAACTTCGGTTCCTCAATATGTCTCAATCAGCATAAATTGTTTTACTGCCTCATTAGCAGTTTTATTAGCATTACGAAGTTGATTAATCGACGGCATAATCCGTCGATATTCAATGAAGCATAAAACGATTTCGAACCCTGCAGTCACTGACCTTACATACGCCAGCGACTGACCCGTCCACGTCAACGTCACCCGCGCCACGTTGCTCTCAACTCAGTTACTTGTGACACTTAAATTGCTCACAACATCTTAATAAAAAAAAACGAAGTTATCACTTCCGCCTGTCATTGATCGCTAATTGCGCTCACCCAACCAACGGCTGCGCATGTGCACGGAACGCCGTAATTAGAGAGGATCATTCGAACCGTCCACACCGATCTGTGGCCAGCGGCGACATCCGAACTCGCATGGAGCACGAAGCACCCTTTTCTGCTATTCCCCCTTTCTACGGTCTTCTTCTCGGTTGGCCACTTGTGAGGCCTGCGAAGGCAACGAAATCGTGTTGGCCGACACCAGCGATCGCGTTGCACCGTGTGGATGGTCAGCAACTGTCACGGTTGTGGCGACGACAGCTTGTGTGACCCTCTTGCGAGCGTTACGAACACGCGGCCCGTTTTTTATTTCCTCGTTTTGTGAAAGTGGAAAACATTTACCGGCGATGGGGTCGGCGACGGGTGGACGGGGAGGAGATGGAGAAAATTTACGTTTACGAGACACTTTGAAGGGCTAATTAAAACTAAACGACCATTAAAATGCGTTACCCTTTTCTGGTGTAAAAATGTTTATCATATCGATATGTGGTTGTGGTTGTTGTTATCGCTTTGTTGTTGCGCCTATCCTACAAGCCACAGCACACTTAAAAGTTCGGTGAACAAGGCGTGAGAATTCCATGATCGTGTTTCCAGATAGGGAAATTTCTGTAAGTCTGCTGTTCCGGCGAAGGATAATGAAGAAGTCGTTTGAGGGACTCGGAAAACTTATTCGGAGGAAGTTAGTATTTTTCGGCGTAAACGAACAAAACGTTTTACGGTTTGACGGTTTGACGGTTTTCAAAAGAAACCCTTAGAAGTCTTTTAAGAGCCAAAAAGCGATGAATTTTAGAAAAAATTCTAAATTGACTCCCTCTTTTCAGAGTCTTTTCAAGGCACTCTTGTGAACTTCATCGTTTTACCTCCTTCAGAGCTCATAATTTAGGACTCTGCGAAGCATCTCTTAGTTTCACTCCCTCAGGACTCATAATTCGGAGTCTTGCGACTTCGGCAGGCTGTACGGAGGAGCCGTGAAGAAGGGGCAGTCAGTGTCAGTCGACTGCAACTCGTCAAACTCGGAATAACAGTAGGAATGACAGCTCTTCGAAGAGGACGACGTTTTCCTGCACCAGCTTCTCTCTCTCTCTTTGTCTTTGCCCCGTGTGGGGTTTGCTGCTGTGTGATTCTTTAGTTCGTGAAGCCCCCGATGTACCACCCCCTTCCAACCCAAAACACCCTCCGGGAAACAACCACGTATTGTTTTCTCCTCATTTTCTCCTCACGTATGTCACAAATCGTCTTTGATTCACTCCCGGAAACCTTCGCTCCGTGTAATTTATGCAGTACCCAACTGTTTGTTTTTCTTATTCCCCGCCGCTACTCATTTTGACAGCTTGTTCCTCGCTTGTAGCTCATTAAATCACTGACTGACTGACTTCTTCGCGATGATGAGGACGATGATGAGTGATTTTTTACTTCTTCTCATTTATCTTGCTCCCCTCAATCGGCTGGTCGGGTGTTCTCGGCTGAATCCTTGACGTTCGCCTCTCAAGTTCATTTGTCACTCGGTATTCCAGCGTTTGCTTTGATGCTCCGGTCCTCGTGGCAGCCATAATGAAAGCTGAGTATTATATTTGAAGGATTCTTTCTCGCCTTCGCTCTTTTGCATTTGAAAATTCTTATATAAAAGCGCGATTTCCAATTGGTGCCATCGATAGGTCTACGCAGGGCGTGAGAATTCCGAGTTCTCGAATCCACAATGATGATCCCATTTTTTTCTTCTAAACTATGAAAAAAAAGTGGGATTATCATTGTGAAAATTAAGAAAACGTCTATTTTTCGTCATATTCATATTCTATTCTTGCAATGGTGCAATGGTTCCCCGACTGTAGAATTAAATTCCTCTTCGTTTAAGGATTGTGGTCGGCACGTTTAAGTAGCGCAATTAAATGTAATTCATTTTGATTAATTCGCGTCATTCCGTTTGCTGACAGATTCACACAAAACCGTCTTTTCATCTACGGCACGATATAAATTTGCCCTCTACTTTTTCCCTGCCTCTCGTTTGCTTCTTGCAACTTTTAATGGCTCTCATTAAATCGCTTTACGATGTTTGCAAAGTTTGCTCGCCTTTAGTGCCCGGGATCGGTGGCGGCGGCGGCCCCAGATAGACGCTGGCATGAGATCAAAGCGCGAACCGTCTATAGTTTGCTGAAAATTTACAAAACCATAAAATCTCGGTTGCTTTATAAACACGAGTGCGCTGCAGCCGCATCGGGAGCTGCTGAGTGGGCATAAATAGACTTGTTTATCTCGAGATGCAATGCGATCGAGCGGCCGATCATGCGACCCATCGACGATGCGATTGCCAACTTCTGGCAAGACAGTGACACGCATTGTTGCAAGAGACTTTCTCTTGTAGACGTCTACGTCTTTCAACGATTCATGGATCCTTCAAGTCCTTGACTCAGACTTCGAATGCTCGTCGAAAGAACACATGACTCTGTGTGTCAACATATGATCGCGCCCAATCCCCCCTCCAGTCTTCAGTAGGCGTCGCGCAGATCGAATTCCTCACTATCTCTGTGAAAAGAGCTCCATTATCTCTCTACGATACTCAAACTTCTCCATTTTTATGACCTCTGGATTAACTTGCTTACATTAACGCGAAGCAGACTTATGAAGGAGTTAAAAAAAAGTCCAATGTGACTCTATAATGACTCTACCATCAATATTAAGACTCCTTTCAAGGCGCCAACGCAGAGGGAAAGCGCCCTTTACACTTCTGAACTCTCTAGGAGCCATCAAGTCGTCATAAAAGAGTCACATTGTCTTCCGAGTTTCTGTCATCGTGTGATCGGGGAAACCATTGGAGAATCGTATGAATGAATAAACGAATGAATGGCGAATGCAATCGGATTAAGACTGATAATCCCCGTCTCTCCATGCTCACCCTGAAGACCTACAGAGGTCGAGATATCGATGCGGACCAAACAATTCAGTTGCTTTGAACAAACAAACAGATTAAGAGGTAAGCACTTCAAGAAACTCAAGTAGCAACGGCAGCATTACGCAGAGTCCTTCGAATATTAGCTACAATTACGTTATCCCGGTATCTGATGGATGCGCATACTTTTGCATTGCATTGCATTGCAGATTCCTGCGCTATTCGTGCCTTTTGCTCTCGTGTTTACTTCCGCTGAAGTGTTGACAGCAAGAAGATGAGCGCCGAAGATGAAGGTTAGAAATCGTCTCGATATCCTGCGAAAGGACTGAATGATATTTTCCAGAATGCCAAGCTGATTAGGTTATCAAACGGTGCGAATCTCGGCAATACCATCTATTCGAAGTGTATTCCATTCCACGTTTTCTTCTCTTCTCTTCTCTTCGAGCAACTCCTTTCCATACAGTTAGCGACTCAAAAGGAAGTGAGTTGCTCGGGCGTCCCTTACGTCATTGGAGCGGAACGCATTATCGGCATCACCTCTCGGAGATGCCGCGTTTCAAGGTGCCGCGGCATTGCTTCCTATTTCCTCGTCAAATACTTGATGTCCTCTCCGACTGCGAGCGCCTGCAAGCGGACGCAGCCTTTTCATTCATCCGTCCGTCCTGCTTTCGTCTCGCTTCGGTGTTCGGCGGTAATTTTATATCCTTGATCCCGGCTGAAACCGTAGCACTTCCATTTCTGCGCCTCATCGCTTGTTAACGCTAATGGGCAAATTATGCAGTCCCATTCCTTCCTTGTTCGGCCCTCGTTTCGTCATCTCTTTCATGCTTCTTTCTTTTTTTGTTTTCAAGAATATTTCATGCACCCATTTACATTTCCGAGTGAGTTTTTAATACCGCTACGGCGTTCGAGTTAACTGCTGAGATTTTGGCGAATTTATTCAAATGGTTGTAAGTGACATCGCGCTTATGATTGTCAGCAGATTGTCGGGGAAGCTGTAAGTGGTTACAAGGCGCACTTTCGGAAGCACCAAGTGGAACAGTGATTCGAAGAAGGGTCTCACAGATGTCGTAAGTAAACCACGGCCACCAGTGAGTGGTAAATACAACTCAAAATTGCGCTGGAGCGCCAAACGTTGTTTCGTTGTTTCCTTGTTGTTTTCGGTTTGACGATTTCGCTATCACATCCAATTTGACTGAAACGGAAGTAACGCCTCTTCAGTACTATTAGGTACTGATACAACACGTCCTTGGTGCAACGCGAAATGGGTCAGAAACCCCCCTCCACTCGTACTTACTCCACCCCACTCTTCGAGAGGGGACTTTGAAGTCTTTGAATCCCTGAGGCGTTCTTCAAAGATAACAGATAGCATCGAGGTACCGAAACCTCAGTCTCATATTATGTAAAGCTCTCAAAACAAAGTTTCTTGAGAGGTTAAGATCTTTACCAGTTTCAGAAAGCGGTTCTCTGTATATACGAAGAGAGAGGAACTTTGTTGCTTGTGAATAGCCGATCGGATATAATAATAAAACCTCATTACTGAGGTAAGTTATTCGAGTTTCTTGAGAGTCCTCTCGAAGCCTGCTGTACACCACTTTCTACTCCTTCCATCGCCCTCAAAGGGATGCCGCTCCGCCAAAGTCATCCTGGCTAATGAAATCCCACTATTTGCATTCAAATTTAGTTGGTCCGCCTTTGTCTCTGCTTTCAAACAGTAGCTAAATATTTTTGGTGAAACCTTTACCGCAGCGTTGGTAAAGAACTACAAAAGCGGCGGCTTTTCCTTTTAACCCGTGAGAAGGCGGCTAATGATGTTGCAAGTGAGTTGCAACTTTTGCAGGGGTTTCGGAGGCTGCGACTTCACGCGTTTAACTTTCCACATTAATTAAATAATCATGTTAAGCACTTTTTATGACAACCTAAAGAAAGGATTTGAAAAAGTGCAGTTTTTCTATCCGCATATCGGTAAAAAACAAGGAAGATCCGAAGCATGTCATACGAGGATCCTTTCGAATGACATGCATGACTGGCAAACGTTTCGTCAACCTGGAATGGCGAAGTACGTGCGAATAACTGTTTGTCATCTTCAAAATGGAGTGGTGAGTGTGTGTGTGTCTACGTGTGTGTTTAGTGTGATTTTCGTACATTTCGCTCGGCTCATTTCTGCCCGGAAGCCAAAGCGTAAAACCGTTTAATGTTTAAAGGGATAGTCATTTCTGTTGTTGTTGTTGTCCACATCCTTGTAAATGGTAGCTGCAATTTTCCACGTTGACATTTCTATAATTTATTGATTCGTGCAAAGTCTACAATTCAATTTGGTGTCCCCTTTCTTTGCTGATCCCTTTCCGATCCTTGTTCTGCGAGTTCTTTACTATTTTCCATTTAGGTTTCCCATTCAACGGGTGCTCACTGCAGTTCTAAACCAAAGAGTGCGAGAAGGAGAGGCAGCGCAGGGTTGTGTATACGTTGGCCACCCTAATATTTAGGACTGCAGCTCACAGAATGCACCGAAGCACTTTTTCAATCCTTACTGCCTCGTGGTTGTTGTTGTTGTCGCCTTTGTTGTATACGACGACGCCTTAATATGTCACTTTGAATAAACACTGTTGTGATATCTTGATTTCATGTTTGCATTAAATACTTTTTGTGTGGAATTTTCCATAGAATTGAGCTAATTATTGGCAACAATTGCGGGGTGTGTGTGCGAGGGGGTGGAGGCCGGTAATTCGAATGGATTGCAGAGAAATGAGACGGGAAAAATTAATTGAAATGCCTTTATTTATTCCTCGCTAAAGAGGGAAAAACACAGCAATACAAAATGTGAGGAAGGGAGGAGAATATATTGAAAATTGAGACGAGTTTTGTGGAGTATCGCGACCTGAGGAGGCGAAATACGTTACAGATTCGACCTCAGCGGCCGTGGATTATTTAAAGGGTCATTTTAACTTCTAAAAAACGAGAGTGGACAGCAATTCTGGTTGGGTTGCATTAGCAATGGAAGCTGAAGATTGTCTTCTGATTAATGTAGCCCACAACTTGATCACTTCTCAAGATGATCAAAGCTGAGACACTCTGCTCATTCATGCGACTAAACGTCACTTAGTCACAGATCGATCGTCATTGGTTACGAGATTTTTTAAGTTAAGAGAGGAAGAATCCTCATCTGTCCAGAAACGTGACGATATCACCGGTTGTTGGGAAGAAATCGGTCTTAGCTACCAGCGCACCTTAAAGTTCGAAATAGAGAACAAGATGCTCGAAAACGCCAAACCTGATGTTACAGTAGAATCCTGCAAACGTTGAAGTCCTTGTACCGTTATACCTCTTTGCCTACAACAGTACCATCTACAAGGATTACAAAAAAGTCGAGAGGCGTCATTTCCAGTGCGGTTTAATCCTCGAATTCGTGCCGCTCTTCGCCTCCTCCGGCGTAGATTACGTAGCTCAGTGTCAGCTTAAAGTGTCAATCTATCGTATAAACAAAACAGAGAGGAGCGGCAAATGGACTCTCGGACCGGCTCGGACCGCCACTTCGGTCTGGTCGGCCAGCGAAACACACGGCAGCTGAACCGAAAGTTGGTGGCGCGCCACCACTGCAATGGGATGAAAAATCATCGGCAGTCGTGTAAGTCATCATCGCTGGCAGTGGGATTTCATTGATGCCGTCGCTCAGTCGCTCACTGATGTCAGAAATGCTTTAATAGAAAACAACAGAGCGTCCCGGCGAATGCGATACAATTAGGCTGCGAATAGATGGCGTTGTTGTTGTTGTCGCTGAGGACATTCTCGTCGCTCAGTACGGGTGCGCGCGCTCACGATCGCATCTGTTTTTTTGCGGTCCTTCCGGGCTGCCGAGAGCGCCGCAGGGTCAGGGTGTGAGTGCCGGCCGTGACGCCTGTCGGAGCGTCTCGGACGCGCAAAGATGACGAGCTGTTGCACTCGCAGAACGAGAGTCATTCATCCATTTATTCAACCAGCCAAACATCCATCCGACCATCCAACCATCCAACCATCCAACCATCTATCCATCCATCCAACTGTCTGACCGTCCGACCGTCCGACCGTCCAACCATCCAACCATCCATCCAACCATCCGACCGTCCAACCATCCATCCATTCATCCATCCATCCTTCTGCGATCATCAGAATTCCGAAGTGACGTCCTGTAGGGATGTTTTTACACAATATTTACCGATTTCATAATTGAAACGTGTGGAGGGCGACTGCAGGCGGCCTTCTCGGGAAAATGCAATTTTTGTGACTTAATTTCTCGTCGCTCTCCGCGCCATTTGTGCGGACGGCTGCATGCGGCGCAGCATGCGGCGTTTTTGTGTAATCCTTGAATTACACTTCGAGCGGAGCCCCGCATCCGTCCACTCGGTGGAAGTGTCGCCGCGTCGTGCTCTGCAGTTCTTGACTTCATTTAACACCGCTGACACTCCGCTGCAAAGTCGAGTGCTAACGCGACCGAGAGGAGGAGGAGGTGGCAGCGGAAGAGAAGAGCGGCGAAGTGATTTGGAAATCATCATCGCCACTCACGTCGCCTGCTTACGGATTCGCACTCGTGTTTTCACTGATTCGCAGCAAGAGCTCATCAGTTGCGAGCAGGTCCTGCGAGGTGGCCCTCGCTCCCTCCTGGCGCTGCTGCGCTGCTGCGCTGTTGCGCTGTTGCGCTGTTGCGTCGACCTCTTCTGCTCGTGCTGTTTATTTGTTTAGTTTTTTTCCTCTTTTTTTAAGCTCAGAAGTACTCTGCTGTTGCTTGTTGTTATTGCTGTTGTTGTTGTTTTACATCCACTTCTGTCAATAAGCAGGATTTTTGTTGTCGTTCAAGTTGCTTTCCAAATTGTTGAACTGTAAATGTTAAGAGTTACAGAGTCGAGAGAACAATTCTCATCCTGCAGGATGGCATTTTGGCGTTCTTCGACTCTGGTTAATTTGTAGAAAATGCCATTGTGCCGCCCGAATTGCAAGCAGACCACCTTTGAACCCACTGCTGACTTTTAGAAGTTCAATGGAATCCTAGAAGATTTCATTTTTACCTCACAGATTTACGCATCGATTCACGTAGCGAACGCATTTTTCATTAACTACTTTTAATTATTTAATTTGAAAAATCAAATATTCAGTTTGATGAATCAAACATTCAGTTGGACGAGCCAAACATTCAGTTGGACGAATTAAATATTCAGTCTGGCGAGTCAGATATTCAGTTTGACAAATTTAATATTCAATTTGACGAATCAAATATTCAATTTGACGAATCATATATTCGGTTTGACAAATCAAATAGTCAGTTTAACGAATTAAACATTTCATTTTCAAATATTCCATTTCTAGTAAAAAATTCAGTTTGACGAATTAAATAATCAGTCTGGCGAGTCAAACATTCACTTTTGACGAATTAAATACTCAGTTTCATGAATCAGTTATTCGGTTTGATAAACTAAATATTCAACTGACAAATCAAATATTCCATTTTACAAATAAAATACTCAATTTCACGAATCCAATATTCAATTGGACGGTCGGTACTACCAGTTTTTGCCAAACTTTTAGTTAAATTGAAGATTGTTTAAAAAGAAGAAATTTCTACAAAAAAGGCTGTCAAAACGACAGATAGAAGGTGTTGATCGTACGATTATAAAGACTCGGGACCCGATTTCATTATTTCAAAACCGCCGAAGAGCTTTGCAACTCTAAGAATTCCAGGAATCACTTTAGTCGACATTTTTTAACTCTCAAAAAGCAAACGCACTAAAAAATCAAACGTTGTTTTCCAAACTCCAGATATTTTCTTCACGAAACAAAGCGCGGCGGCAACTAGCTGTTGTTTGAGGTTACTAAACCGTCGCTTGACCTTCATAAAACCATAAAAAAGCCTGCCAATTCCGGCTGATTTACACCCGCAACCTCGTCGCTCATTTTTTAGCAGTCCTTTCATGCAACACGCTTGCGTCGCCTCATGCAATTCGCGTGCGTCCACGTTCACGTCCGCCGCCGCCGCGTTCCACGAATTTCCCGCGGACAACCGAAAGTCCTTCTCGGTTTCTGCGATTTTCCACGCTGCCACGCATCCTTTTGTTATCCTTTGAGGTGTCCGCCACCTTCAAGGAACGCGGTTGCGCATACTTTGCAATTCACGAGACCGGCGATTTTTTTAAGAGGACGAAATCGTTTTTTGCGGCCAGAGGTTGACTTGCCGCCTCTGATTTGCAGGCCGATTTCCTTCTCCTTCTGCTTTTATTGCGGTCTTCTTCTAGATCTTCCAGTTGCGTTCGTTTTTTAGGTGACTCGATATTGCGTCATGTTTCGTAGTTTTTCCACGGAATTCCTTTTTCTCAGTTATTGTTTTTTAAGAAATGCATTTTTTGGGCATTTTTTAGGTTTCCAGTTTTTTGGGTTAATAGTTTCTTGAAGGTTTTCGTTGCTTTGTTGCTGGTCGTCGTACTGACGTTTTGCAGAATTCTGCGTACTTTCTACGATTGTCCCGCAGGATTTCACTGAATTCGCACAAAATTTCCAGCTTACATCGCACGAAAGAATTCCATCGAAGGAATTGTTTTTCAAGCTGTTTTAAGGAGAAAAAGAGAGACAATATGGATGAAAGTCGCCGATATTCTCGCGTAATTAGTCGACAGCCTCTAATTTTGTTTCTACGCCGACTTGAAGGAACTCCAGCAGAACTGAAGCTGATGCGAGTTGACTGCAGAGGGTGGCCGTTTCTATCATTTGTAAGCAGCAAAACAACAGCAGCAACAACAACAGCAACAACAACAACAACAACAACAACAACAACAACAACGCACGTAATCAATCATCATACATTCGTCACGTTTCCGTTAAATTTTACAGCGCAAATTTAAACGCCGATCGCCGCAACGAAATCGCTGAAGTCGCCGATCGGAAACCGCGCTTGCTGCACGCGTTAATTGAACGTTGTTGTTGCTGTAGTTTTTGTTGTTGTTGTTGCGACAGAAGAGGGCGCCAAATGAAAAGCGTTTGACAGCAGGAGCAAATGCAACGCACTGACGAATGCAACAAAAACCAATAATTTGTGCAGATTTCGGTGCGAATGAATGAATGAATGAATTCGAGTACCGCACTCGACTGAGGGAAACAACAAACAGCACCAGTCAAGTTTTGACACGACAAAGTAATTTAAGGACCAGCAAGGACCAGAAGACTGTGACTACGGCCTCCCCTCTGCTGCCCCCGTGCGGAGGGTGTCGAACGGGCATATCAAACTGAGCGGAGCGCCGTCAATACGTTGATTGGCATGAGCGATGATGACGATGCGATGATGAGGCGGAGGCTACGGCGACCCTCAGTGACCGCTTGGCGCGAGAGCGCGGCAGGGGACGGATGGACGAACGGGCGGACGGGCGGACGCGCGGACAGACGGCTGGATAGACGGACAGACGGGTGGACGGGCGATACTTTTGACCACCATTTTCGTTTTTATATTTGTCGCTTTTTTACGAAATTCTGTCATTTGACACCGGAATTTCTCTCCTCTCGACTTCGTATTGCAGTGACAACGACAATCACGTCTCGGGGTGGAAATTGTCAGTTGCGTAATCGAGGTCGTTGTTGTTGTTGTTGCTGTTGTTGTTGTTGTTTGATATTTGTACCCACATTTTGCGCACTGTCAACAAAATCTGACGGATTGCATCTGCGAATCCGGCTGCTGGTGTGCGAGAGCGGGATTCGTTTTATGCTGGCAACAGATTTTGCTGACATTTTAATTAATTTCGCCCGCGTTATGGCAGCGATTAGTTGTTGCTGTCTTTTTGTTTTCCAGTTCGCTCGCAACGTCATCACCGAATTTATGGTTGCAATTAAATTGGTGCCGCGAATCGAGTGAAAACCAGTAGAAATCGCCAACCACTGATCGCCACACCTCGTCGCCGCACGCCCTCTATCGCGCGCCACCGCAGCACCGCACTGCATCAACACCGAGCGACCCCATCGCCGGCGAGAGCCGACCTGGTCCCCCACTTGCTGCCCCGCTTCGCTCGCTGTTTGCGGGTGTTCGGCGTTAATCCTTCTGTTTTCCATTAGAACTTCAGAACGCAGTCCTCGCGCGGAAGCAGAAGGTGGCTGAGTGAATATTTCGGCAGCTGTGGGAAGTCCTTCAGCAGACGTTGCTCGTCTCCAGTGCGAGATTCCCCCCTCCCCTCGACAGTGCGAAGTTGTCACCCACTTAAGCACCTCGTGGCTCGCTGTGCAGCCAGCGATCTGTCGCCGCCGCCCTTTGAATCAATTATGCGGGGCGTGAAGCGTTTTGGCGAAACTTAAGCAGGTTATAAATTATGCAGGCGACACGAGTCGCGAGTTTAAAACACCGGATATCCGGCGCGCCCACAAAACCAACCCGTTACGTGTCGCGGAGGCGGCAGCAGCGAGCCGCGCTGGCTGAAGACGCGCCAAGAAGGGCACTGAAGACACGAAGACACGCTGGACAGACAGACGGAATCCGTCCGCGGCGTCCTCGGCGTTCTCGGCGTTCTCGGCGTCCTCGGCGGCGTCATAATTAATGCAAAGCGAGTGAAAGTGTGGGCGGGGCGGCAGAGCTTCTCGTAGTCTGCTTTCAGGCGGCGAACGGCGTGCAAAGTAGTCGCCGGTCGTGGTGTGGCAATCTCAACAACGGCAACAGCGACACCCAGGGAAGGAGTGACAGTGGCACTGCGAGGGTTAATGAAAGGGTTTCAGTTTCGTGTGAGTGTGTGTGGTGTGTGTGTGCGGACTGAGCGTGTGTGTGGAGTGAGCGTGTGTGCGGAGAGAGCGTGTGACCACATTAAACTTCCATTTCAAGGCCGACGCGCCGCCAAACTCACTCCGTTCCCTCTGCCCTCCTCCCGCCTTCCTCGCGACGGCTTCCTCCGCTCACCGCTGAACTCCACCACCACCGTAACCACATTAGCAGCCCTAATCGGCCCATTAGTAGCGCCGAGGAGCGCAGAACAAAGCGGAAAAATCGCACGCACTTGCCGCGCCTAAATGGCTCATAAAACGCTTCGTCAATAAAACGCGCCGATTTAATATGCCGATTTATAACCTCGTTACGCTGATTCCCTTCTCTCACTCACTCTCTCTCTCTCTCTTCGATGCAGTTAATCGTGTGGCGCTGCGAGATTTATCGGCGGATTTCGTGCAGCCGCGTTCAAAGGGTTAAAAGCCGCCTCGCCGAAGTCGCGGATGCAGCGGGACGCGAGGACGACGCCTGCGACGCCGGCACTCTTGGGCTGGCGTAACTTGGCGTAACTTGGCGTAACTTTCCCACATCCTTCGTTTGCTTAAAGGATTTCGCCGCACAGCGCACTCGTCCGCCCGCCGCAAGGACCTCGACGGCAGCCGGTGTGCGTATGAAGTTGTCAGGACACGTGTAAGCCGTCGTGATGCATGCGACTCCTTTGCGATCCTGACTGATTTAGTTGGCTGGTAATTCACGCACTTTCGGCGGCGCGAGCGGGCGGCGGCACGAGGAAATTGATTTCGTGCCGCAGCAAGCCGCTCGCGGAAGGGTTCGCCGGCATCGGTGGCACTAAATCAGCGGCATCTCGCAGTCGCAGTCGCAGTCGCAGTCGCATTGACTCGTTCTCATTCGAAATAACCAAGTTTTGCTCTACTTTATCGAGTAATCTTTTATCTCTCCTCGCCGCAGGTTCCCTCCGGACGCCCGGCACTCTATTTGGCAAAGTAATTCAACGGAACTCCTCGTTTCATGCTGGCAAACCCAGCGCTCGCCGGCGGCTGCGAGTAGGCGGCAGCGTTTGTTTGGTTGCGGAGTTAATTTGGAGGGACGCGGCGGACCGTTCGAAGTGCCGCAAAGTCCTGCAAATGCGCGCCTTTCAGCAAACCGTCGACGCCCATCAGCAGCGCCGGGACTCTGGCGTGCCGGCAACAACTGGAAGCGCTCGTCAAATCTGGGCGACAATTTCCTGCTAAGTGCACGCAAATGAAAGGATTAGCGAGGCTGCTGCCCGGACGAGCCACGACCGCGAGGTGCAGCTCGGCAGCTCGGCAGCCCGGCAGCTCGGCAACTCGGCAGCTCGGCAGCCACGGCGACGGCCAGCGGAACTCGGCTGCCGAGGGTGGAGAAGTGTTTTCACAACAAACAAATGCCGTTCGTACACGAGGGCGCGGCGCAGTCTGACTTCTCGAAGCGCGATGCGCGATCCGCTTAATCCTTCTCGTGCGACTGACGGCATCCTCGCCGAAGCATCGCATCGCCCACAATTAAGCGCGACTAATGCGGTTATCATTGCCGCGCCGCAGCGTCCTGGCGGCCCTGGACGCGCTACTACCGAATGTCCTTGGACGCGTTGCGGTCGCTGTTGGTTTCAATTGTCGTTTTACGAGCGGCGCGAATCGCGAATCGCGCAGGTAGCAGCGGCCGTCCGAGTGCGGCGGCCGTCCGAAAAAGCGCGGCGGAGTGCGTTTCGCAGAACCGCAGAGCGAGGCGAGTGGGCAATCGCGACTTGAAGGGATTGAGAACGGCTTCGAGATCCAGAGTAAAAAATCAGCGGACGCGCGCGAGCTTAAAAACGGCGATGGCGGCCGCGTCGACTGTCGACTGTCGCCTCAAGTGACACCCGCAGCGCTGGCGACATCTGTCAATATTTGGACGTCTACGGCTGCCACTGGAGTTGCCGCCACCGCTCGCCTGTTTTTTGCAGCCGCTGCCACGCCGCGTTTAATGATTCCCATCGCGTTTGGCGGCGACTCGACTCGACGCGTCTTTCAAAATCCTTCATTTTGTTGATGTCGTTGTTATTGCTGTTTCTGCTCTTGTCTTTGTTGTTGTTGTACTTACCTTTTTGTTGTTGTTGTTTTTGTTGCTGGCCTTCTTTTCTTAGTTTCTTTCTTCTGTTTTACTTCGTTGCGCTTCACGCGGATCGCGCGTGAAGCCTTCCGCGGCTTTGTTTTTTTCTCTCTCTCTCTCTCTTTTTATTTTACGCCCTTGTAGTCGACGTTGTTGTTGTCGTCGTTGTTGTTGCTATTCATATCAATTATCGCACACGTACGCGCGTTTCTGTGTGTTTAGAAAAAGCCGTCAACACACGAAAACGACGCCATGCAACGCAACGCAACGCAACACGACGCAACACAACGTTCGCGAATTCTGCAGCAGAACTCCTTCGCCCGCAACATCAGCAACAGCTACAAAAATTACAACAACACCGGAAACAACAAGCTTAAACAGCAATAACGATTCCAACAACAACGTTTACACCGCGAACGGATTGCAAATAGCGGCGCGTTAAAAAAATGCTAGCAAATGAACACCGACATCGTTGTTGTTGTTGTTGCTATTGTTTTATTATCCTCGCCATTCTTAAATGATTTTTTGTCGCTCTTCTGCCGCGGCAGGAAGCGCTAAACAGACAGCAACAACAATTTTAGTGCAGCAAAACGTGACAACATTGAAGCGCTGAAAAGGATTCAGCGATGCGCGAACTTCTGCTCGTCCTTTTCCTCCTGCGCGCCGGCTTTTCTTTCCTTTCTGGTGCTCGCGTATTTCAAAATGCTGTGTATTTTTTGTCTTTCCTGCAATAAAATGTAAACTTGTGTGAGAACATTTGTCGTGTTTTTATTATCCTTTTATTTGCTGCGTTTCGCCTTCTTGGGATTGCGTATTTTGGTTTAACTGTACTTTGACGAGAAACGAAAGGGTTTCCATGCTCGTAGAAGGCTGTGGAAACGCGAGGATGGCAGTTCCGCACTTATTTTGGGTGTTTTTCGCCTCTCTTCGGAAGGCAGGAGTGGATTTTCCGCTGATTTCTATTTTTAACGCGGGCGCGATGGACGAGCTCATTAAAAAAGCGCTGATTAGAAGAGCTTTCAGCATTTTAATGAGCTTTGAGCTTTCAGTGAGCGCAACAGGACTCCTCAATAAGCTTCACTGAACTTTTTAGTGAGCTTTTAAAACGCATTTAAGAGCTTCGAGCCTCTTAATGAGCTTCAAGGTTTCTAATGAGCTTCCAGCTTTCGAATGAGCGTGATTGGGCTTTTTATTGATCTCCGAGCTTTTTCAATGAACGTGACTGAGCGTTTTAATGCGCTGAAAGCTTTCATTAGAAACCTCAAAGCTCACGAATTTTCTAATTAACCTGATTGAGTTTTTTAATGAGCTCTGAACTTCTTAATAAGCTTTGAACTTCCTAATGAGCTTTGAAGTCTTCAATGAGCGTGACGGAGCTTTTAAATGAGCGCGATCAAGCTTTTTAATGAGGTTCGAGCTCTTCGGTGAGGATTGAGCTTTCTAATGAGCGTGATTTGGCTTTCTAATAATTTTTAAGCTTTCCACAGAGAGCGATTGAGCTTTGAGCTTTTTTAATAAGCGTGATTAAGTTTTTTAATGAACTTTAAGCTTCTTAATGAGCTCTCAACTCTCTAATAAGCTTGGATTTCAGCGAGAAAGAGCCGAAAACTGGTGTATAACGCAATAAACTAGGACAAAACGCAGAAAAAACGCAAAATCAAATCTCTCTTTTGCCGTCAAACACGAGGATTCAATTTAGAAAACCAACTTTTTAAACCGCAGAGAAAATACTAAACAAAAAAGTGCGTCCTTTTTTTACTCTGCTGGTCTAAAAAAATCTACAAAAAATTAGAGAATCCCTAAAATGTGTGCTGGTCGCTCTACCTCGAGCGTATTTTTGCATCTCGAGAACAAACGAAGTTCTCGGAACGAATTTCTGGCCGCGTCGTAAAATTGAGTCATAAAAATACTGAGAGGACGGCCGAGAAATCGGTGCAAATTTGGAGGGGTCCTCGTCATTATCTGTGGCCGGCTATTGTGGCGGAAATTTCGGGCGGCTGCCGTCTCGCTCACGAATTCAGAGCGTTTTTCGTGCCTCTCGTGTGGTGGAAAATCGCTCGCCTCGCAAAAAACGCAAACAAAATTCGGATGCAGAAGAAATTTGGAGAGAACTTGAACGCGAATAAATGCATTTAAATTTAGTATTCAATATATTTAATTAAATTTAGCTTTTTTTAAATTTTTTTTAGTTTTTTTTTATTTTTTTTTTTATTTTTTTAATTTTTTTTTTGTTTTTTTTAGTTTTTTTTTTTAATTTTTTTTATGGTTTTTTTTTAGTTTTTTTAGTTTTTTTTGTTCACTTTGGTTTGCATTCGCTTGCGGATGCGATTAAATGATTTCTCAAAAACGTAATTCATGAAAAAAAAAATCTGGACGAACAGAATTAATCAAAAATTGTAAAACACGAGAATCCTGCAACAACAACTCGCGCAGGTCCTGACTGATGACGAGCACGGGTCGCCGCTGCGTCGCTGCGCATCCTGACAAGCGGAGACCGAGAAATTTATGGCCGCCACCGCATTCGGCGGCGGCGCAGAATAATGAGAAGTTTCGGGGGAGAGCAAAAAATGAGAGCGCGAAAAAATGCGCATTATTATGCAAGCGCAACAACAACGCGTGCGGTGCTCGGGATTCCGGGAAAAAATGCAGAACGCTGCGATTTTTAAGAAACTCTGGACTGCTTTTCGTCTGCTTTTCCTTTCTTTTCTTCGGTGTTTTTCTTCGCATTTGGCAATTTTTTGCGCTCCCGCTGCAATTCGGTGTCCTCGTTTCGCGCGTTTCCTCGCCTCAAGGATGTCCTGGCAGCGCGGGTCCTGCCGCGAGGACGTGCTCTGGATCTAAATATTTTATGACGTTTTTTATGGCGTTTTTTGTTGTGTTTTCCTCTCTCGAAGGCAGTTTTGTGGCGATTTTTTGAGCCAATTTTTTGCATCAATTTCCAGAATGATTTTTCGGGACTCATTTACAGTTTTTCGTCCTTTTTGTTGGCCTCTTATTTTCCTAGAAAGCCGGAATCACGTCATTCTGCAGCTGGAAGGCGAATTTGCTGCTTTTTTCGCAAATCTTTTCAGATTTATGACGTTTTAGCGTGAAAAATTTGAGCGAATTTTACGATAATTTTGTGCTAATTTTCCCGCTTTATTTTCCTTTGTTTCGCGGTGTTTCGAGGTGTTTTTTTTTGTTTTTGTTTTCGGTGACAGCAAACGCAAACGCGAAGGTTGCAGCGGACAAAAAACTGCACTAAAAATCGGTCAAAAAACTGTCTCAACTTTTTATGCGATGTTGACATTTTTTAATGACGTCTGTTTAGCGGCGGCGGCGGCTGCGGCGGCGGCGGCGTCGGCGGCCCACCGAGCGGCCTTCCGAGGGTCGCCTTCGTTCTTCGTTCTCGTTTTTTGCTACTCTACGCGGGTTTTTCTGTTTGTTGAGGTTTGCGGGCTCCTCTCGAAATAATTGTTTGTTTTTTAGTGGTTTTCGCAATTGAAATGGAAGTCGCAGTCGCAGGAACCGCAGAGAGAAGCGAGAAGAAGCGAGAAGAAGCGACAAGAAGCGAGAAGAAGCGAGAAGAAGCGACAATCTGACTTGTGATGGGAAAAACTGATAACTTGGAAGGCGTTAATTTAATCGGAAGGCAAAACTTATCAGTTTCCGAGCCAAGCAAATATTGCAAGCGCGCTGTTTGTTCAGCGTCCGATGCAAGTCAATATTTTTACAGCGGCCTCGCTTGACAAAGTTTGCGTTGGCGTTGACCAACCACGGCTAACCAGAAAAATGGCCGCAAAAATGCCGCGAAATTCCCAACTAAACCCACACACACACACACACACACACACACTCACTCACACACACACACTCGCCACTGCAGCAGCCACAGTGACACACGTTCGGCGGAGATCCGTAAAAAACAGAAAAACCCCTTCAAAAAACAAGCCGCAAGTTACCCCCCCCCACCCCCACACAACCCGTTATCAACCCCTCGTCACCACCACAAGCACACCGAGCGCATGCAACGCTCTGCAGCTGCGGTGCCGCAACGAGCGTCGCCGTTTTGACTCGCTCTGCAACGCTCAATTTTAAAATTAACAGCTTTTCAGTCGCCTTTTTTCTCTCACTTCCCCGGCAAGCGGCGAACCACCGTTGGAGAGACGGACTGCGCTCAGCTGCAGAGGCGAGAGTGCTGAGTGGCGAGCGAGCAGCTGAGTGGCGAGCGAGCAGCTGAGTGGCGAGCGAGCAGCTGAGTGGCGAGCGAGCGAGCGCCCGCATGCCACTCGGAGTGGGAGGGCGCTGAGAATGCAGCGTCGCCGCCCGCAGCGCGCAGCAACACAACAACAACAACAACAACAACAACACCAACAACAACAACAGCGACAACAACACGCTGACATCAACTGAATATGGAAGGAAAAACGCACTCGAAACCCGCAAGGAACCGCATGAAATGTAGTTTACCGTTATTGCACACTCTCTCTCACTCATCGACGTACAGCAGTTTTTCGTTCCCCTGCTCGCTCCCTCTCGTTCACTCGTTCTCTCGCTCTCTCGTTCTCTCTTTCCCGCACCCCACGTCGCGATTACTCGTCTGAAGCATTTGTCACCCCTTCTTGCGGCCAGGAAATCCTTTCCATGTGTGATGGCGTCCGGGCGGTCGGTCGGTCGGTCGGTCGGTCGGTCGGTGGGTCCCTCACGCTGACGGCGGCCGGCACAGCGGGCCGCGTCGACGACTTTCTTCCGCACGAGATCTCATCGGCCGATTTATTGGATGCGGAGGAGAGGCCAGCGTGCTGATTGCCCTCGCTCGAGATCCCCGGAGAGCCGCCTCGCCCGTTCGTACAGCGAAATAATAAGCACCTCGTGTCCTCGTCCTGCCCTCGGCCGCGCAAATGCAGCCTCCCGCCCCTCAACGCCCAGCCAACCCCGCCGAACGCAAGCACACGCGGCACACAAAAAACGCAAAACGCAAAACGCAAAAACGCAAAAACGCGGCCTCAATCCAAACCAACCAACAAAACCATAACGAGAACCACGACGCTCGCTCGCGCGCACTCACTCGCTCGCGCTCACTCTCTCACTTTCTATCACTCGCTGGCTTCTCCGCTTGACTTTCGCTCCGTCACAACGGTAGTCAATCATGGAACAGCAACACCAACACCAACACCAACACACACACGTGCATATGACAACAGCAACAACAGCAACAACAACAACTGGCGTGCGTTCCCACCGAGCAAATCAACCCCGTTAATCGAAGCCGAAACCAGAAAACCGCCATGTGAGCCACCCTGGAAGAAGAGAGAGAATCGCGTTAACCGGGTGTTCAAGAGCGCCGGCGAATTTCGAGCGCAGAGCGCCGCATTCTCTCCGCGCCAAGAAGTCGAAAGAGAAGAAAAATTTTATATTTTGCAGTTATTCTCGATCAATTGAAGTGCATTCGGCGATTCTTGAGATGACGCTGCTTCGAAGGATTTTCCCCACACCGACTTTCTTGATTTACAGCAGACTGGACGCTGGATTTCCAGCGGAGAGCAGCGCCAAAAGTCCCTCTTGCTTTCTACGCCCCTGAAGCGCAGCTTTACGTTGAGCTTCACTGCGTTGGGGTTGCGAGGTGGTGGTGGTGGTGAGCGTGTTGTTGCTGTTGTAATCACTGCTAGTGAGCGACGCATGCATGCTGAGCTCGTGCGAGCGCCCAGCCAACGCCGGCAACGCCGTCGCCACCGCGTTCACCGGCAGCCGTCACCGCGCCGCTTAACTGTTTCGCTGCGTCGTTCTCAGGCGTTTCGGCGGCGGCGTTGACGATCTCGGAAGCACGGAAGCGCATTCCTCGGCCGCACAACAAATTCTAGCTGCGGCGGTGGTGACCAGCTGCAGAGTACCGCCAGCACAACAACAACAGCGACGGCAACGAAGCGACAACAACAACAGCGGCGGCCAACGCCGCCTCTTCACCGAAATTTATCAACCCGCTCGCGCTCAACGCAAACGAAAACTGGAAATGCAAATGCTCTGCATTCAACAACAACAACAACAACACCGACAACAACAACAACAACAATCACATTAACTACAGCTGAGAAAAATAATTGTAATCGAAACTAGAAAAAATGCAAACAATTGTAAAGAACAACAACAAATGGGGAAAACATGCTGCTTATACGGACACCAAGCCAACAACAACAACAGTATAAATGACAACAACAGAAATAACAACAACAACAACAATAACAAGAATGCAAGAAAACTGTAAAAAAATGGCGCGCGCAAAATCGTCTCACGTGGAGCGCAAAAGTTCTGTTATGAGTTGTTAGTGCGTTTGTGTTGTTGTTTCAGAGCGGAATGTTGCTGTTGTTGTTGCTAGCCGCAGAAGCAAATTAAAACGACATCCAAAGTTGGTGAGAATTAAAAATGAGGGAAACTTTCCAGCCGTCCAGTTTTCCAGCGCGTTTGCGGGATGGAGAACTTTTGCACGCGCTACAGGGTGACCCAACTTTTAACTTGCAACTCTTTAACTTGCATTTCAAGAGTTTTTCCGATATTTCAGTAAAATCTTAACAAAAAATGAAAATAATTATTTCGAATACTTTTAACAGTTCGGGGAATGATTTTCCTGTCTTCGCGATACAATTCGATTTAAAGAGGGAAAAGTCGAACAACCATCGCTTAGAATTGAGCAACACAATTCGGAGTTGGAATTCAGTGATTGATACTCGCTGACAGTTTCGAAATTGTCGTCAAAAACTCGAACCGCTTCCCGGTTTTCTTATGAAAAATAAAGCAGATTAAAAAGGAAAGCGGGAAATCCAAACAAAAGAGAACAAAATTCGGCCTTCGAGGAGAAGCACGTCGTTGCTAAAAAACACAAAAACGTGCAGCAGCTGCAACGCTCGCAAAACAAGTTGAACGCACTCACCCTGTACGCTGGACGTGGGGAAATTGAGGCGGCGTGTTTGTTGTTGCAATGCAAGCGCTGCATGTTGCATGATCAGAATTGCACACACACGCACGCACATTTCTTCGCGTGCGCTTATTAGCTGAATCTACCAACAACACGCAACAGCAAAGGAACGACGAACACATCCGCACCAGCTGAGAGCAGCTGGAGGTGGCAGCGCGAGCGGAATTCCGTCCACTCGCACACACAGCCAGCAACAACAATAATTGCAATACAATTGCTCAGCCCACAAGTTTTGCTCTCCACAAGATTTCTAAGTAGCTGCAGTCTCTGCTGCTGCTGTTGTTGTTGTTGTTGTTGTTTGCATTCCTATTACGTCTTTGCATGGCGTCGCAGCAGCGGCAGCAGCAGCTGAGTGGGCAACCAACTGTGGGTGCGAAAATGTTACTCTCCGCTAATCGCGCGCCGAGCGAGAGCCAAACGACTCGCCAAACGACTCGGCAAACGACTCGGCAAACGACTCGCCAAAGAGCAGCAAACCGTGCAGCCCACAAAGCCAAGAACAACAACACCGCAACCACAGCAATTACAACTGCGGCGCTAGAAGAGCTCCACGAAATGGAGGGAGCAAAAGCAGAAAGCAGCGGTGGCGGCAGCGCCGTCGCTCTTCTTTCTTCTCGGTTTCTTGAGAAGCCGCACAAACTTTTCCTCTAGAGAGACCGCAAGTTGAAGGGAGACAACAACAAGTCGCACGGGCCGCGGACCGCAAGCAAGAAAAATGTTTTCTGTGCTCACGAGGCTGAGGAAATAAAAACAACAACTACACACAACTCGGTGGAAAATCCACTCGAGCCGAAATCACCCCCTTTTTTGTTACTTCAGCTACCGCAATCACTGCCGCTGCCGCTGCCGCTGACGCTGCCGCTACCACTGCCATTTCCAGTGGAAGGCGTGGAGGCCGAGAGAAGGGAATTTTTTCGGTTTGCTAGAATTTCTCTGTGAGATGAGTTGGGTTATTTTATCCCTTGAGTTTTCTTCGTAGTTTGAGCGAAAAGCAAAGCACACTGGAGGAAAAATTCCCCTCTTTGCCGAACCATTTATTTGTCGAGGGGGCGAACTGAGGCGAATTTATTTCTCCTTTTACAGGGAAGCCAGAGAAAACCATTTTTAGGCTGCACACAGAAAAATTCCTGCATTAAATATCAACGAGTTTTTAACTACATTTTTGTTGCAAGGGATTTTTTTGAGTGTGGATTTTTAATTTCCAACAGAGATTTTCCACTTTTCCCCTCGTTAAGACGGGAATATTTTACTTTCCGTTTTCCAGAGAGTGACATTGACGGCTCCACACTCACGCGGAGCCCAACAATTGTTGGTTTTTTTCTCCCACTGAGAGCAAAATAAAAATCACGTGGGTGGTGCCGCCGTTATATTTTTACTTCGCCAAGAGAGAGTGAGAGAGAGAGAGAGAGAGAAATGTGTGTGTGGAAAACTCAGTAGAGCGACGAAGAATTTTTCGATTTCATTTGATTTTATTTTAGTTTCACTTATTTTGTTGTATTTTTCTTTGTTTTATTCTATGTTATTTTCTCCGTTTCTGCTGTCTCATTTGATTTTTTTCCTTTAATGTGTTTAATTTTTATTTAATTATTTTTTTTCATAATTTTGCATTTTTTCAATCCTTCCAAAATATCTCAGGAATTTTATTAAAAATAATCCAGTGCTGCTTTCCGTGAAGGGCGGAGTCTTGGGCTACCATAATAATTCTACAAAAACAACAACAACAACAGCGACAACAACAACAGCGAAAGAAGGTTGCACTCATTTTTAGCAACCCCTATTTTTAGCAGAGTGAGAGAGAGAGAGAGAGAGAGTGAGAGAACGAGCGATCGACGCCGCGATCAGCTGCAGTGGGCGTCACGAATTCGATTGCATTTCTCTCCGCTCTCGAGCGAGGAACACTGAGAGAGTGCGAAATGTTGCGCTCTTCTGGCCGCTGGAAAGCCGTCGCTTTGCACGTCGCTTTGAGGAGAAAAATCAAATCTTAAAAGTTCAGAAATCAAATCTGAAATGTTGGGAAATAAAATCTGAAATGTTTTAAAATGTTTTTTTATAATATTTCCCCGATCAACTGAATTGCGGGAATCTTTCGATTGCTTCTTCTTCTACTCGGAATTCAACTGGCAACCTTGAAAACCACAAATTTCGCCAGCTTTCTTCGCTTCATTCACGGGTTCCGGAGTTTTTTTACCTGATTTGCTGCTCCGAGAACTCGAGTTCCGCGTAAATTCGCACTCGAGTTAACTGTTTATTTAATTAGCGGGAAATCGAGCTGACGGGGCTCCTGCAGCAAACGCAGCAATAAACGCGCCGTCGAGGGGCGTGGAAAATCAACATTTTAGCCGGCAGCCTAAATAACGGTTTAAAAAATTCGGCCGCCTCGCAGCCAGCGAGTCGTCATAAAACGCCGTTAATTCGTTCCCGTTGCGGCCATAAAACGGCGAACGCATGCAAATTCGGGGACGCAGGTACCTCCGCGCCTCGCGCCGGCGAGGACCGGCAGGCGGGCGAATAACGCGTCCTTTTTTCCCATCTGCTGGCTGCCCACATCACGAGACTTCCGCGTCTCAAGCAACTTTTCTGAATTTTCTAATAACCTCGCGAGTCGCGCGTTCTCGGTGCCACGCGGCAGGTGATCGCCGCTCTGCTGACCGCCGCTCGAACAAACGCGCGGCGTTGGCGGCTGCAAATCGCGGCGATCCAGGAAAATCAGAGCGGCCCACGCGAGTTCCGCTCCCTCCGAAGCTCGAGTCCACCCCGAGTCCACCATGAGTCCACCTCGAGTGCGCGTCGTACCTGAATAACGCGGACATCATCGCGCCTCCATCAGACGTCGCTGCCAGCGCTTGCTGTTGATTGCCGCCGCTGCCGACGCCTCATTAACGAACCCGTTAATCGTTTTGCGGTCTCTGTTTTTTACTCTCTCTCTGTTGCGACGTGTTTGTTGTCACAATTAACGGAATTAAGCCAAAATAGCGGTTCTGCGTACCGAGAAGAGCTGATAAAAAGCAGGGAAACAAGGAAAAACCCGCCGTGAATTAAGAGAATTCGTGGGATTCGTCGAATTCACAAATCCAAGTGTTGATTTTCAATGTTTAAGCGCAGATTTCGCATTCAGAGATTGCCGAACTCTGCAGATTTCAGGCTGTGAGAGCCTGAATTTTGCGGAAAAAAGTCAGGGAAAGCTTTTGAAGTAAAAACGACGTCGCTCCTCGAAACGATCGCTTGGCATCCGTCATCCTGCGCAGTGAAGACGTCTCTTGGCCGACCGGAAAAGTGGCCAGAGCGTCGCCCGTCGGTGCTGCGCGAGCCGGACAGCGGGACCTCCACCGCGCCACTCGTCCGTCGCACTGATCGAGGGCACGCGTCGCGTGTGGAGTCGCACGCTCGCTTGCACGCACGCAGCGCCCTCGGCGTCGCCGCATTCGCGCCGCTCCCGCCGACGCACCCGCGACCCGCCGACGCTCAGCACCGACTGCGCGTGGGTCGCCCGTCGCGGCGTGAATGGAGCGGCACCGAGCGTTGCGAATCGCCTGCTCCGCCAGCCAGCGGACGGCACGCCGTGAGAGCGGACGGCACGCCGTGAGAGCGGACGGCACGACGTGAGAGCGGAACGGAGCCGAGCGCCGAGCGGCGGCCAGGAATCCGCGAAGTCGCCGCCTCCATCCTGCTTCAGCACGCAGCTGCGGCGCTCGACTAGACAAGGACGCAGTAGTCGCTGGTCGGAGAGGAGAGCGCGAGCAGCTCTTCGAGTGCCCTGCGCCGCTGCCGCTGCCGCTGCCGCTGCTGTGACGAGGGACTCCCTGCTGTTGCGCTGCCTCGTCACGCGACGTCGCTCGCGACATTTCGGTTGGCGTTCGTCCTCTCAGCTCTCATCGCTCAGCTCTCGGCTCTCAGCTGCCCTCGACGGCTCGACGGCTCGACGGCCGCGTTCTCTGTTGTTGTTGCCGTCATCCTCGGCCTGATTTTTTACCACGTTGTTCGGTTTGTCGTTTCCCGCTCTTCGGTGCTCCGCATTTCGGTTTCGGTTTCGGTTTCTGGAAGCCCTTCGTTGTTGTTGCGGTCGTTGTTGTTGGCCGTCTTTTGTTTTTGGCGAGCGAGGCTGCGATTGCCGTGGCCAGAGATTTGAGTGGATTTTGAGTGGTCGATTGGCTGTTGGGCGGCTCGAGTGTCCTGTGGCTGCGTGGCTGCCGCGCTGCCGCTGCTGCTGCTGCGATTTTGGGGATGCTGTTGGCGGTCTTCAGGGCAGCCAGCTAATTTGGCGGCTGACGAGTTGCTTGCAGCTGCCGTGACGCTCGGCTTCTCTGCGCTCGAGAGCTTCAATTTCAATATTTAGACGCGCATCTTTTCACTTTTCATGCCAAATGAAACTTTTGGGAAGCTACTGGGACGTCATTTGAAAGTGAAAACATTGCATTCATGGGATAAATTAAAATTAAATTGGTAAAAAACTATTTTCAAGAAAGAAAAAGTCATTTGAATTCACTTTACTGATTGGAACTGCAAGCGGCTTCACTGGAAGTCACTGGAAGTCGCTTCCCAGCGAGGAATTCCTGGAAATCCTCTACTAACGACGGAGGTCGGGGAGAATAACGGCGAATCCGTGCGCAAAACGCGGCAACAGGTAGCCGGCGTCGCACGGAGCCGCGCCACGCAGGCAGCTCGCAACAAACTTAACGGTTTGCAAACTCGGTCCTCCCACTGCGGATTTTGAGTGATTGACTGCTTGCACGCGCGACGGACTGATTCGCTCTCAACTCCTCGCGAAGGCTTCCGCAAAAAAGCTCAAACTTCATTCTTAAAAAACTCAGCCGCTCTTTTCTTTTGCTGCTTCGTTGAGAGGGGAAATTGGACTGGTTGGGGGGGGGGGGAGAGCGGGAGCGGGAGCAGTTTGGCTCTCCTTAAACGCCCCACAAGCCGCAGAACGCCGTACATGTGCGAGGATACCGCGAGTCCTTCGTCGTCGAAGCCTCACTCTTGCGCTGGAAAGCATTTTTCCGCTCGTTCTCGTTCTGCTGCTTCGTTGGAATTTTTCTCTTCGCTGCCGCACGAGGAGCAGAAGAGCGGCGCGCCGCCGACGCTCGTGCGGTGCCTCTTCGCGGTTGGGTGCCGCAGTGAGGTTTTGCTCTTTCTTTTCAGTTCCAGCTGAGTTTTCTTTCGCGTCGAGTTGTTGCTGCGCTCGTTCTTCTTGTTGGCTCTTCTCCACGTCCACTTCCACGCTCGCCGCGCCGCGCCGCACCCCGCCACGCCACGCCGCGCAACCCCAAGCGAGTCGGCAATTCAGCGCGCCATCACTGTTGACCTGCCGCCTCCGCTGCGCTGCCAGCCAACGGCATTCCCACCCCAAGTGCTGTAAACAGAAAAAAAGAAACAAAACCGATTAACAGCCTGCGCGCGCTCTCTTTCGCTCATTTGCTGGTCCGTCTGCTGTTGTTGTTGTGGCGGCTGGTGCGTTTGCGTTTGCGTTTGTGTTTGCGTTCGCCCTCCTCGTGCAGCCGAAGCCGAAGCCGCTCACTTTTTTCTACTTTCCCCGGCCCACAATGGAAAAATGGGAATTTTTTGCTGTGGTTGTTGTTGCGGCTGCAGTGGTGGTTGCTCGCCGCTACCTGCCGGCCGCCGCGTCGCACCCCGAGAACGACGCGAAGGACGAATGATGGCAGGCCACCAGCCGCAGCAGGGGCAGCCGTGGCAGCAGCCAGTGAGTGAGCAGAGCGGCAGCGGCGCGGCAGAGCGATTCCCGTTTTTCCTTCAAATACCGGTGGCGATCGTCGCAGAGAGTCAGTTCAGTCAGCGACTTTAACGTGTTCAGAGCGGTGTTCGCGCGGCAGCTCAGCGTGCGCCAGCAAAGCCAACAGTTATTTTGAGAAAGCCGAAACCGAAACCGAAACCGAAAGCGAAACACTTTCGAAATTTACTTGAACATTTGCGGCGCAGAATCTACGCGATCGAACGAAGTGCGAGAAACGCGAAACAGTGCAGAACAACCACAGCGAAACTGTGCGACACTCATTTTGGATTAAAAACAAAACACTAGAGAAACATTTCAGTAAGCAAAAGTACTGAGTGACCCTCGGATTACCGTCAGCTCGCGCCACAGCCGATCTGCGGCTGCGATCGAATCCCACTCGACGACTGCCGGTGCACCAGCGGCGCAGAACGCGCAGCACGAACGGATCCGCGTGTCCCACGATCATGCATCTGCCAGCGGGCCCCACGATGCTCGCCACGCCCATGCACGCCTTGCCCACCGCCGGCGCCGCCGCCTCCAGCGCCCTGCTGAGCTCCGGCCACGGCAACCACGGCGGCAACCACGGCGGCCACGGCAACCACGCGCGCTCCGCCAGCTCCACGGGCTCCTCCACGCCCGACGCGGCCAGCAGCGGCAGCACCACCACCGCCGCCACCACCGCCGCAGCCGCCGCCGCCGCCAAGATTCCGCCCTCGATGGCCGACATGTTCGCCGGGCTGCACGAGATGCTGCAGGAGTACCACGGCGAGCTGGCGCAGACCGGCTCGCCGTCGATCCTGTGCAGCGCGCTGCCCAGCCACTGGCGCTCCAACAAGTCGCTGCCGGGCGCCTTCAAGGTCATCGCGCTGGACGACGTGCCCGACGGCACCGTGGTCACCATCAAGTGCGGCAACGACGAGAACTACTGCGGCGAGCTGCGCAACGCGACGGCGATCATGAAGAACCAGGTGGCCAAGTTCAACGACCTGCGCTTCGTGGGCCGCTCGGGCCGCGGCAAGTCCTTCACGCTCACCATCGTCATCGGCACCTTCCCGGTGCAGGTGGCCTCCTACAGCAAGGCCATCAAGGTCACCGTGGACGGGCCGCGCGAGCCAAGAAGTAAGCAAAGTAAGTTTTTTGTTTGCTTATGTTGAGTTGGCTTTGGTTGGATTTCGCTTTTGAGTTCGCTTCGCTTCTTCCACTGCCGCGCCTCGTCTCGAGCACCGTGCTGATCTGCGTCTCCCCCTCCTTGCAGGTTACGGCTACCCGCACCCGGGCGCCTTCAACCCCTTCATGCTGAACCCCGCCTGGCTGGACGCCGCCTACATGACGTACGGCTACGCCGACTACTTCCGCCAGCAGGCGCTGCACCACCCGGCGCTGGCCAAAGGTAAGCATCGCCGCACGCCGCACGCCGCCTGCCCCTCTGGCAGAGAGCCGCGCCCCCTCCGCGCGCAGGAATGGCGTGGACGCTCCACGATCGCCACTGACCTCCCTTCGTTTCTCCGCAGCGCTTCCAGCCTCGCCTAACCTGGTGGCCGCCAACCCCGCGCTGGTGTCCCCTCCCGCCACCGCCGCCGACTTCCACCACGCCCAGCTCACGCCTCCGCCCGCGGGTGGCGCGCCCGCCGCCAACGCCGCCAACGCCGCCGCCCTCAGCATGATCCCCTCGCCGCCCGCCTCCGCGTACGGAATGCCGCAGTTCCCCTTCAACCCCGTCGCGGCTGCTGCCGCCGCGGCCGCCGCAGCCTCCACGCATCCCGAGCTGCTGCACCATCAGCAGAAGCACGCGCACGCCTTCCATCCGTACAACTTCGCCAGCGCGGCGGGACTCCGTGTGCACAACGGTGGCCACCTGCACAGCGCCTCCCTCGGCTCCTCCGCGGAGCACGTCAGCCCCGCCTCGTCGCGCCCCTCGTCCTCGTCGCCACCGGCCGCGCAGACGGCCGCCAAGCTGAACAACTCGCTGGAGACGAGCTCCGCGCACGAACAGTCCGCCTCCGACGACGACTCCGACGACGAGCAGATCGACGTGGTGAAGTCCGCCTTCGTGCCCATCTTGCGGCCGCAGCTGCCCAGCCTCGCGAGTTCCACGGAAGACCTGGACAAGTCGGTCGACTCGACGTGTTCCTCGCCGCGCCAGCAGCAGCAGCCGGCGCCGCAACATCAAAGCCACCAGCAGCAGCACCACCCTCACCACCACCACCACCACCACCACCATCCGCAGCAGCAGTCAGCAGCGCGCTTCCGATGCGATCTGAAGGCGCCGTCCGCGCTGAAGCCACACTATCACGAGTCCTCGGCGGCCTCGCGCACGCAGACGTCGCCCGAAACCACGCTGTCCGCCGTCACCAAAGTCAGGGCCGCCAACTCGGCCCAGAAGAGCGTGTGGCGCCCCTACTAGAAACCGCCGCGGCCGCCGTCTGTGCCGCTCCACGGATTGAGGAGCGCGAGAAGCATTCGCAGCCCCCGCCACTCGGTGAAGGAGGCGCCTGCCAGCTCCGACTGTGAGTCAGTGAGTCAGCCAGTAGTTACAGGAGTAGCCACGCCCCCTGGATCTCATCGCCATCGCCATTGCCATCGCTGTCGCGGAGTGAGTCTGCGTCTACACATCGTGCCGCGCACGCCACTCGAGCGGCCACGAAATGCCGTCGGCGAAACGCGGCTTCGAACGCGCAGGACTGAGGACTTCACACTCCGCAAAAAACACAACAACCAATAAGAGGCATTGTGATACAACAACAACAACAACAACAACAAGAACAAGACCAACAACGTGAAATGAAGAAGTGAAGCCGAAGAGAAAGAGAATCAACTGAACTAACGTTAATTTTGTGATATAGTGATTAAGTCTGGACTCTGAATCCCGAAGGCGGATCAGTGAGAGAGTATTTCGAAAAAGTGCTCAAATGTTCAAAAAACTGAAGGGGAGGCAAGAAAAATAGTAGTGAAAGTGCACGCACACACACACACCACGCACAGTTAACCCCTCGTGAACCCCGCCACGCCCCTTTCCCCATCCGCAGGCCCCAACCGCCGAGTTATCGCTGAATTCCAGCGTATTTTTGTGCTTGATTCATAAAATCGTACTTGGAGTTCGTTCACCGTCACCATCATCATCATCATCAGCCTGCGCCATCCGTCCCCCAAATCCCTCCCTCCCTCATCGAGTTGACACCCCTCGTGGACAAGTTGAAGCCCGAAAATACCCGTCTGGAAGGCAGAAACGATGCAATTGTCAACTTCCTCGCTTTTGTGCTGAAAATGACTTTGTAAATAAGAATTTCGTGTATACCGCGAACGCCCGAACTCGATTCTAGAACTGTAAGAGGCGAAAGTTATTGCGATTGTTTATTTAACACACTTTATTTGCTTTATTTTAAGTTATTGTATTTCTACGTCGTATCGGTTAGAAGAAAACCCTTGAATTTAGTGAAAATTAGATGAAAAATATATTTTTACAAATACAAAAACTAAATTTCAGTCTTTTTGGCTTTTCCGGGGCTTCGTTTTCACTCAAGAATGGCGGGGGGACTTCTTTCGATTGCCTATACAAGTTTCAATTGTCGAGGGAGTTGAGAAGAAGAAGCAGTATTTGACGATGTATCGTCTCGAGTGCAAGGCGATGATTGAGACCAAGACGTCCTTGCTAAGCGAGACGATAGTCGAGATCGACACGGCTTCTCCAGTCGATGCTGAGGCGAGAATCGAAATCAAGAATTTTGTGTGGATTCGAGGCGATATTCGGGTAGAACTCGATATTGAAACTTTAAATTTCGCTGGTCGCGCATTAATAGGGTTTCTGAGACTCGATCTTCATGTTTTCTTGTGTCGAAACAACTTGTGAATCATGACTTTCCATCCTTGATAAGCATTTCGTCCTTTTAGCGAAAGCAAAACTTGTTTTCCATACTCGTGGGTTTGCAGTCGGGGATACGAGGAGTTCACGAGGCCCGTTCAATTGCATCGTCCTGTCTGTCCTCCTGCGAAACGCGTCCCCATTACGAGCTCCACGAACGGAGGACGACTCAGTCTTCGTGTAGACGACGACGACGACGACGAGGACGACGATGACAACGACGACGATGACAACGACGACCATCACGATGTCTTCATCGTTGCAAATCACATCCTGCGTGCCGTCCTTGAGAATTCACGGCGAGCTGCAACCAATCGTCGGTCAGTCAGTCGCACCTCAAGGTCGCCGCGAGAGAAACTCGCGCGCCTCGCTCTCCTCGCAGACATCGTGGTTCTCCCGACATTCGAATTCCCAACATCCTTCGGGCGACGCGTTGTGCGGTTTACTGCGTCACGCTTTCAAATTAAAACTCCTCCGCTGGCAGCCTCGCTTTTGTTGGTTTTCCCTCAAACCTCAGAATGCTGCACGCAGAGTGCCGATTGTTAATTGAGGTCGTTTAACTAATTAATGGCGTGACGATTGTTCAAATAATTGCCTTATTAAGCCGCCTGTTGTTGTTGTTGTTGTTGTTGTCGTCGTTGTTGTTGTCGGTGGTGTTGGTGGTGTTGTTGGTGGTGGTGTTGCACCAGTGCATCTGTAGAAAAAGCGCATCCATTGCAGCGATTTGTTGCATTTCGGTGGTTTTGGAATTTTTTCACAGATTTGTTCCGCTCGTTCTGACTGTTGTTGTTGTTGTTGCTGTTTTAGTGGTTGTTGCGGTTGTTGTTATTTATACGGTGCTGTTGTTGTTGTTGTTGTTTCCGCTCTTGCTGCGTTTGCATTAATAGTTTTCTCCACATGTTGCAGTGGGGTTCCAGTGCGTTGTTGTTGCCGCCGCCGTCACCGCCGTCACCGCCGCCGCCGTCGCCGCCGTCGCCGCTGCTGACAAATCGGTTTGTCACCCCAGCAGACTGTTGCTGCAATAATCGCCGTTTATTCATATTAATTGCTGGCATTTTTCCTGCCTCGCAAACTAGATAATTAGTGATGCCACCACGTGGTGCGACTGCGGTGCGGTCTGAATGGTCCGAGTGATCTGACGAGGCTGTGAATGCCTCGAATGGCTTGAATGGCTCGAATGGCCTTGGCAGTGAGCGCCATTCCGGGGACGAGCGACGCGATAGACAGCAAACGTTGAGTACGAACTCCCCGCGTTGATTGTTCCAGTCAAAATAAAAAGCCGGCATTGCAATTCCATCGGAAAACGAGCGAATTTCTTTATTAATATTGAAGTCTTCTATGAATTCAGCACTCAAGCAATCAGTTGCTCCTGGCTGAGGGACTCCTGACGCGTTACCAGTGGCAAATCAGTCGCATCAGCTGCACCCTCGCCTCCTCCCTCCCCGCATCGCGGACGCCTTCACCGTCCGTCCCCGTCACCACTTCGCGGTCTCTGTCGTCCTCGCCTTTTTCTCTTAACAGTTCTCAGCCCGCATGAATTAGCTGAATCCCTCTTCTCCCTCGCTCTCCCCCGCCCCCTCCCACCCCGCCGCCCACTTCTGCGAGACCAACTAAATCTCCGTCACCGAAATTGATGTGAACTCGTCGGCTCACTTTGTAGTTGGCCAGCACGGTTTGGCCAACAAGTGGAGGCCTGACGCTGTAAAATGCTGCTTACTAACTGCAAAATCCACTTCAGCTCGTTTTCCCTCGTTCTTGTTGTTGTTGTTGTTGTTGTTTGGCTTCTATTCACAGCAGCGTTCGAAAATTATTACCAACATTTCGTTGATTTCCCTGGATTCCCTTTATTTATCGAGGACTTTTTCGATATTTTTTCGATTTTTCTCGTTGGCTTTCCTCTTTTTTTTCTGTGTTGCTTGTTTAAATTCTTCCTTTTTTAAACACTTGAAGGATTTTCCACTTGACTGTGAAGTTGTATTTTGAGTGGAGCGTTTTGTTGGCTTTACTGTTGTTGTTGTTGTTGTTGTTCCGGCCGAAGTTGTTGTTGCTGCTGCTTCTTCAGTTGTTTGTCATCGACATCCACTCGTTTGAATGCTTGAAGTTTATGAGAGCAAAACGTAAATCCGTCCAGTTGACGATGATGTGGATGACGATGATGATGTGGATGACGATGACCATGATGTGGATGACGATGACGATGATGATGTGGATGACGATGATGATGTGGATGACGATGACCATGATGACGGACTTTTAGCGAAGGTGATTCCGTCGATTGGCCGGCGATGCTGAAGCGACACTTCAACCAACATCGGCAGCGGCAATTGTTCAAGTGGTTGTTGCTGTTGTTGTTGCTGCTGCTGTTGTTGTGGTTGCTGTTGTTGTTGTTGTTGTTGTCGATCCCTAGTTATTTATTGGAACAGAGAGCTTCATTATTTTATGCATCAGTTGCTGCAATCAGCAGCAGTTGCGCCTGAAGTACTTCAGTTGCGAGTTGCAACAAAAAAGCTGCGATCGTCAAACAAACGAAACGAACGAAGCAACGAATAAAACCAACGAAACGAACGAAGCAACGAATAAAACCAACGAAACGAACGAAACAACGAATAAAATCAACGAAACTCTGGCTGACTGACTTTGATTTCCCCGTCCTGTTCTTCGTTGTCCACTGAATC
The DNA here is from genome assembly GCA_922984085.1 of Sicus ferrugineus. NCBI lineage: Eukaryota > Metazoa > Arthropoda > Insecta > Diptera > Conopidae > Sicus > Sicus ferrugineus. Next base: position 27,505,192 of record OV277351.1, read on the forward strand.
CTTGGAACATTTTAATGATTAATTCGATTCCTATTTACTTGGCGCGGCGCGTTTCTCGCCTCTCCGGCGCTGCGATTCTGCGATTCCTTTGATTCCTTTGACTCCTTTGATTACTTTGACTCGGCGATTGATTCGTTTGCTTAATCGGCACGTCAATCCGTTTAATTAGTGCGATGCAGCGGCGACTGAGTGAGTTTTTCGGGCTTTAATGAACTCTGAACACAGGACGCGCGGCGCTGCGGATTCTGCGCGCTGCTCGCCGCCACGAGCGGTTGGCAGCGGGCGCGGTCGCGGCTTCGCATGCCGCCCCTCGCAGTCACTCGGCAGCGAATTAAATGAAAACGCTGACCAGGCCACCACACCGCCCATCCCCGTCCACGCCCCCCGCCCCCACCGCCGTTTCACCGCCGCGTCCGCATTTCAACGGTAACCCAGCTCTGAATTAATTTAACGATGTTTTTGGAAATCGAACTCAGCGATCTGCATGCAGCTCCGCATTTAATTAATTTGCGTGAATTCATCGAGCGAGAGTGAGTGGTTGTGTGCATGTGTGTGTGTGTGTATGTGTGTATGTGTGTGTATGTGTGTGTGTGTGTGTGTGTGTGTGGCGAGTCTGTACGACTGCTTGAAATGTTGCTGCAACTATTTTAATGCAGCAACAAGAATGCGGATTTACAATTTGCAGCATTTTTTTGCTGAATGTTTGACAGAAGTTACTGCAAGCAAAAACCATAACAATACAACAACAGCAACAACAACAACAACAACAACAACAATGGCCGTCCCCGAAATTGTTGTCGAACTAGTTGTTGTTGCGTCCTTCTCAGCTTCTCATCGCAACAGTAATCGTTAACCGCGTTGCACGCAACAAAAATCAATCGTTCAGATTCGACTTCATCACACACAAGCAAGACAGAAAACAACAACGACAAGAAATTAACGCGGGAAGCCCTACATTCCGCTGGCAACACTTAAGCGCATGCAATGCGATTTAGAAATTAAGTCGCTGCCTCGTCGACGTCATCAGAAAAATCTCAGCTCCCTACACTGGGCAACAAATTGTGTGCAGCGAGAGACTCTCATTAGAAACCCGAAAAACAAAAATTATGCGCACTTTGAATCATAGAATTTTCAAGTTTGACACTCAGATGCCCCGAGTTGTTTACATAATTAAGATCTCACTGAATTCACTTGATTCAAATGAATACTCACTTGTTTTAGATGACTATTAATTTGATTCATATGAATACTCACTTGATTCAAATGAATACTGACTTGATTTAGATAACTATTCACTTCATTCATATGAATACTTAGTTGATTCAAATGAGTACTCACTTGATTTAGATGACTATTTACTTCATTCATATGAATACTTTATTGATTCAAATGAATACTTACTCGATTTAGATTACTTTTCTTTTGATTCATATGAATACTTTATTGATTCAAATGAATACTTACTCGATTTAGATTACTATTCTTTTGATTCATAAAAATACTTATTTGATTAATTTAAATACAAATTGGATGAATCTTAAATTTCATCGTTCGATTTGATTGATTTGTTCAAATGTAGAGATAGAGAAAGAGAGATAGAGAGAGAGAGAGAGAGAGAGAGAAGGAGGGAGACAGAGAGTGACGCCGACACCTGATTCAATTGAATACTCACTTGATTTAATTAAATACTCACTTGATTCATTGGAATAATAATTTAATTCGTTTGAGTAGCAATTTGATTAATACGAGTACTCGTTTCGTTGTATGAATTCTCATGTGATGCATTTCAATATGAATGGATGAATGTGAACAGTCTCTCGGTTGATTTGATTACTACTTTAAATACTCCTTTGATTCATAGCTATACTCAATTGATTCACATGAATACTCATTGGATTCATTTATATATTAATTGAAATATTGACATAATTTTATTAATACTCAAACACTCATGCAATTCATGAATAACACTCATTTGATTCACTTAAGTGAAAATCCCATTTGACATTTTTAGAGTGTACGTGTATTTAATTACCGATTCCATCGCCTCTCTGAGGAGCGAGAAGCACGCACACAATTACAATCCGAGCTGCCAGCAGCGCAGATTGCCGGCTGCACTTGTGTGCCGCCCTCCGCTTCTTCTTCTTCCGCGCGCAAAGCGGTTATTTCATGCTAACCGAATGCGGTGGTATTCGTTACCAGAGATTAAATGCCAGCCGAGCCATCGATACCGAAGTGATTAGCAGGCCGGGGATTTATTGGCGACGCTGTTGCGGCGGTTGTTGGCGCTCCCGGCGCTCCGCGGGCTGATTTGTGTCAGCCGACGCGTTGCGACGTCAGTGGCGTGTTGTAAAGTGTTCGGATTAGGAAATCAAGATGTAAAAATTAAATTAAGTCGGCTCACAGCGACGAGCCGACATTGAAGAGGCTACTGTCCACTGAAGCACTGAGTGGAAGCAGTTTGTTGGCCAGAACGCTGTATTAATAGAAGTTGGCCGCGAGTAAGAAGCGACCATCGCTTCGATTTCGTTTCCTTCTCGCCGCTCGTGCGACCCATTTTACGCGGCAACGCGGTCGTTTCTCAGATCTGTGCTACTCTCAGCAGCCGGCAGATGCCCTCTTAGCAGTCGCAGTCTCCGCGGCAGTCGCAGTCTCCGCGGCAGTCGCAGTCTCCGCAGCAGTCGTAGTGTCCGCAGCAGTCTCAGTCTCCTCAACACACCCGATGATTTCATGCCCACCCTTGCAGTCCCACCGCGACTGGAGTGTTCGAGAGGCATTCCAAGTCCTTTTTCAGCTTCTTACGAGTAAAACGGAACCGAAGGATTGCGAGGAACAACTAGAACAACAACAACAAGACAACGTCCTTGCCGGCCATTTAGTCATAAAACGGTCCTTCGCCACGAAGTCTTGCCGCTCGCATTGACGCGGTTGGGCAGGAAGGCAGTCACGGGGCGCCGTGAGCGTCGCACGTCGCACGTCGCCGTCGACGACCTTGAATTAATTGCCACCGAACGGCAATTATTTCCGTTATTCAGCTGCGCAGCTCCTACCTCGGCGGCCGTGCAGCCGAAGACTGCCTTCGTGGAAACGCGAGTCTCTCATGCGCGCACACTTCCGAGAGTCCTTCGCCTCACTTCGGCTCGCTCTCCTGGCGCGAGTTGCTCGCCCCCCACCGAGCGAGTGCTGCTGTTTCAACGCTCGCCCTACGCGTCCCTCGTGTTCGGAACTTCGCAACTTGTTCGTCCTGCCAAATTATCGGAATTTATGAAGCCGCTCGGTGGCGCAGTGAAATGTCGCGTGTAGGTGACAAAATAATCTCGAAATACCCGTCTTACTTTGCCCCGGAGTCCGTTGGGTTTTCTCATAGAGAAGGACGACAACGGACAAAAGGACTTCATGAGTCCCTTCATTGTTCGGTGAGCACTCGGTAGCTCTCTCCGAATTGAGTGTGAGCTTCGTGGAATTCAATGAAATTCGCGGCTAATCTAAGAAATTAAGTATTTTTAGCGAATTTCATAATTAATAAGATTTTTCTACCTCTCACTCTCTGTTTCACGCTTTGTCTCACCCTCTCTCTCTCTCCTTCTCTCTCTCTCTCTCTCTCTCTCTCTCTATCCCTCTCCAACCCTCTCCTCCTCCTCCTCTCGCTTGTTAACGAATACGTAATCGATTCCCTCTCAAGTACTCAACTAAAACAAAAAGGAACTCGCAAGTACTTGAAAGTATTTTTAAAGTACTCGAAAAGCTGTTTCACTCGCATCTGGAATGAATTGCTCTTCCTCGTGATTTTATTTCACTGCTAATTCTGTCAATTCAAGCAATGTGTCATCGCCCCCGTCCCCCACCCGCCCCCCGCATGTTGGCCAAATCGTTACTGCGTCCTGCAGCGACGGTCGACCACCGGCGGCCCCACCGACTTCTGTTCGACACACCAATTAGTAATCAAAATGAACCAACACTGCAAATGAACGGAGTGCCGAGATGGACAATCAAGTGAGCTCGCCCTGTTAACAACAACAACAACAACAACAACAACAGCATCAGCTGCAGCACCAGCGACTGGAGGAGGATCCTCGTGCCGGTCGAGGCGCTCGGGCGGGTCGGCGGTTAGTTAGTCAGTCAGTTCATTAGGACTTCAAGTCGTGGCCACTTCGTCGGCCGAAATGCAGGACGCGCCAGAACAAAAGGATGCTGCGACACTTATTAGTCACGAGACTCGGAAGGCGCTCGGGCTGGACGAGGGTGAGCGCGCGTGGGGCGAGGGGCTGGAGGGCAGAATCAAGGGGGTGCAGAGCAAATGTTTAAGCAGAAAATTTTTAATTCAAAGAACCAACTGAGCAAACGGATCCAGCGAGACGAGCGACGAGTGACGAGCGACGAGCGACGAGCGACGAGCGCTTCGGCAGCAGACAACGAATTGGACTCGATTTTGGAGAATTTATGCGGAGGATGCAGGGATTCACGGATGCATGAGTGCATAAAAATGGTAGCCGGAGTTCAGGTGGTTGTTGTCGTCGTCGTCGACGGCCCTGTTAATTCGGGGGACGACGGGGGGGGGGGGGGGCGTGGATGGACTTGTTATCGTGCTGCACTTCAACGGCGACAACAAATGAATGCCATCGGAGACCCAGATGGCCATCGATTCGGGTGCGAGTCGCCGTTAACAGGACTCGTTGAAATCCTGCTCGGAGGGGCAGAGTGACTGCATGACTGGCTGACCGACTGACTGTGTGGACCTGCGTGCGGAGAAGTTCGAAACTTTGATTGAGTGGATTCAATTGATTCGCATTTTATTTGACGCGCATCAATATTTGATGTTTTCTTCACAAAGCCGAGTCCTGTCGTCCTCCGGCCGGCAGCCGCTGCTGCTGCTGCTGCTGCTGCTAACTCGACGTCTCCTGCTGAATTAAATGCCGTCGTGTTGTTTGCTGCGGAAAAAATCGTTAAGCTGTCGCCTTGTCAAGCCTTTGAATCCGTTCACCGCATTCGGTTTAATTTTATTTATTAAACAATTAAAACGTGTTGCTGCTGCTGCTGTTGTTGTTGCTGCTGCTTTGTCGGCAATGAATGTTGTGGTGGAGGTGGTGGCGGCGGTTGATGCTGTTGTTGTTGCCACCGTAGTTTTCCCAATCACAAGTCAATCCGTTTGTTAACCTCAAAAACCGCATTGAGTGCGGTTAATTCCTCTCCGCCCCCTCCCTCCCCCTCGCCGACCGCCCACTCGGCCTGATATCCAGCAACAACTTTTCGTTGTTTTCCGTTTTTGCTGCTCTCATATTTTTTATGAGTTCGTTGCAGCCGCTTGTTGTTGTAAACGGTTCGTAATGTCGACCGATTGTCGGCCTCCTTCGTCGCTGCATTCACAATCGTCGTTGTTGCAGTCACAATCGTTCGCGTTTATTTACTCGCACTTAATCCTGCTGAGCTTTGCTGTCGTTATTTGTCGCCAATAATCGGAGGGAGAAAAAACTCCACAAAATCCGTACTCAACTTCTGTGCCTCGAAGGAATTCGATTGCATCTTCCGTTTCCGCGGACTACCCGTCACAAGCTTGGCCAGCAGGTGTGGTGACTAATTATCACGCTCGACCGCCTCCACCACCTGGACTGGAGTTTCGTCGTCATCGCGCTTCTGCGGAGACGGTGGCAACCCTAAACCAGCTCCAGTCGAGTGTCGTGGCGTCTCCTGCAGGCGTTGCAATGGCAACACGTCACGCTGTCACGATGCTGCGTCACGTTCGGTTCGGCAAAGTGATTGCAAGCAGTGAGAAGATGCGACGGCAGGAAGAATGCAACTGCAGCAGCAACAGCGGCAACAACAGCCAATTAAGCGCAATCAGCGGCCACGATATGCAGACACGAAAGCAACTCAGTGGCTCACATCTGACCCGCAGTGGAAGGGGTGGAGGTTTCGGGGGCGGGGGCGGGGGCGGAGGGGCGACAGAGAAACAGCAACTAAAAACGTCCATCGCGTCGCGGAGAACTTGAGTTGCTAGTCAGTGTTAGCCATAAATGGAGTTGTTGTAGCAGTAGTAGTTGTTATTGTTATTGTTGTTGTTGCTGCTGTTGTTGTTGCTGTTGTTGTTGTTGTCACTACTGCTGGTTACACTCTGTATGCAGTGATTGACACTGAATTGGTCGCGAAAGTGCATTCGCTGATTTTCGTTAGTACGGTTGTTTTTGTTGTTGTTGTTGTTGTTGTTATTGTTTCTTTGTTTGTTTGTTTAATTGAACTGCCTGATTTTACAGTGCATCGCAAAATCAAGGCAGCGACATAGATTTGCATTCTCTTTCTCTCTCTTTTTCTGTGAGCCGCTCATTTTCTCCTCGCCTTTCCATCTCCGTGCTTAGCAGCCATCAAATCCCCCCATCGCGCCCACCAACCCCTTTTCCACCCCCAACCCCCCCCTTCAAACACTAGAGTCCTTCAAACCGCCAGACATTTTTAAACTTTTGCAGATTTTATTGAACATTTTTAGTTGCGAGTAGTTGGCAGCGCGACAGACACACGTTGCGGACTTTCATTGTTAGCGCAGCGTTAGTGTTCTCTTTGGTTGTTGCTGTTGTTGTTGTTGTTGTTGTTGTTGTTGTTGTCGGTTTCGTCGTTGCCCGTCCATTGCAATCCACTTTGTTCGCGACAACAACAACAGCGGCGGCAGCAACAGTAGCGAGTGCAATCAATAGTTGCTTGCATTTCTCCCTTCAACTTGCCCGGCTCCACCACCAGCCACCCACACACACACACACACACACACACCACTACTTATCACTCACGGCGTCGCCAGTTGTCGCGACCGCCATTCATGCAGTCATGCGTGCCAACGAACCGCCATGTTTGCGAAAAATCGCTTCCCACAATTTTCGGGGGTTCATTTTTCTGGCCGCCCTTTTTGTTCCTTCGTGCACTCGATAATTCTGTCTGCCATGCAGTGCCAGATTTTTCAATCTCACATGCATGACAGGCTTTAAAACGGCTGTCTGAAGTTATTGCGAAATCAGTTCGAGGCACACGATAGTTATTTCTCGGCACTCGGGGTTACTTCGATCGAAGTCCTCATCTCGTATGGGGAAGACTGTCTCGATTTCGCGTAGTCCACCCATCTTGGTATCCCCACTACCGTCTCGACTGGAGCCCCGTCTCGATGTCCTTGGCCGTGTCTCGATCTCATTTATAGACTCGATCTCGTTTATCGTCGTCGTGATTGCGTTGCTTACTTTCAGCGATTGGATTTACACGCGAAATTGCTAAAGCGCACTTTCTACCTGGGGTTGGGGTTCCGGGCAAGTGATCATCCCCGCTTGGAAATCCAAACGAGGCCTTTAAAATTAACACTCCATCACGGTTATTGGCCTCTGCACTGAACGATTACGAGCTGGTTGAAAACGTGGAAACACAGAGCCATTCTGAACGCCGTAGGGATCCAAAATCCGGCACCTTCACTGTCCCCGTGTCTTTAGAAATACCAGAGTTCGAAAAATGCCATATTTGCCCACATTGTAGACGGTTTCACACACGCCTCCGAAAATTTGCCTTGAAGATGTCAGCGGTTTCCTAGGCAGGTTCGGTGTACTGAATTTATATGGGTCCGGATGGCTTTTATAGCTTTTCGGGTTTTCGACATTTTCAAAACTTCCTTGATTATAACGATTCCAATGGAATTTTTCGATATGTTTGCCCTTAATATCCTGCAAACCTGACTGGGTGTGAAGGTGCTGCCAACAGATCTCGATTTATTATATGGTGGCGAAGACGTGATTAGTACACGTTCATTTCTTCATTTTTATTGCACATTTTTCTCCATTGAAATCCCGACATATCCGCAATCGGGAGCCCCTAGTAGGCCTCTGTCCCCCCAATATAGCTGCCGATTTCGGCGCCCCGCAACCGTTCCACTTCATCCTCACTGCATTCGCTGCGTCTCCAGTCCGACGAAATGACAGACACATCAGACGCGCTTCCAATTGCAATTTTGCAGATTCATTTTATTTGCCTCTGTTGTTGCTGGAAAAGGATATCGTCTCTTGTTGTTGTTGTTGTTGTTGTTGTTGTTTTTGTTGTTTTTGCGGCGATGTTTTTTAGTTAAACTGTGTCCGGCGTATTTTGTGGCTTAAATACGGCTGCATTCTTGCGTTGCGTTGCACTTTCATTCGTTCAACGGGCTCCGCGTTCCTCTTTTTCAGGACGCCCCCCAACCCCCTCCCCCTTCGCCTATTTCAACCCCTTCCGGCCACCACTCCCTCTCTTCGTGTGGAGTATTAATTTTGGCATTCTTGCTGGCGTTGGCATTCTTTTCGTGTTGCGCGAACCTCTTTGCAGTTGAAGGCGCGATGGAACCCGGAAAGCTGGAAGGGAGGGAGCGAGAGAGGGTAGGGAGAGAGGGGGTGGTGGCGGGTTAAGCGAGAGCGGCACAAGTGCGACTGCTTTGTGTTTGGCACTCAATTGATTTCGCGTGGATTTTAAAGGATGCAGAAGTCGGGGGACACATTGCGGTCGCCATATTGCATTGCATCCGTTTTGGTCTCTGGCAAGGGGTGAGAGGGTAGAAGGGAGGGGTGTTGGGGTCGGGTACACATGTATATGTAAAGAGGTGTGCGTGCACCCTCACGGATACGCATTCTTCGCAAAGGCTTTCCTCTCGCGAGCGACTCAACTCCATCCACAATTTTTTAACCCTTCATTCGAGTTCTCCTGCCGCCGTCTCCCTTCTCTCGCCTCCCCCAACCGCTGTCCCCCGCTGTCCTCCAGTGTCCGCATATGTATTTCGCTCGGTTTTTTGAACGCGTGTCATGACAACCACTTTTAATATCTGCGATTGCTGATCCCTTCGGTTGATCCATTCAGCGAAGTGGACGACGAACACGGCAAAGTGGGTGACGCGGCGCGCGGGATTATGATTCTCAACGTTTAATGAAGCAAAATATTAAGTTGATTTCAACGTAATGGAGCGATGAGTGGTGCCGCGTTAACACAGAGCTTGCGGCTGCCATCCGGAACCGCGTTCGGGCCATCGAACGCATGGAAGGACAGTCGGGCACTGAGAGCTTTTGTTAGCAATTAAGACTTCAGTCCGCTCGTAATGTTCTCGCAAAGAAAATTCTTGATGCTTGAGGTTCTTCTGATTATTTTTGAAGTTCTCTCGTTTCCTTCCTCAAAAATGGCTTCAAAGTCAGACGAAGTTGGACTCCCATAACCGGCAGACTTCCATTTTGTGCGCTACTCGCCCCTCCAACCGTGCGACGGTTCGCCGCGACCATCTTTCAATGGTTGTAAATCCGAACGCAAAACTCAATCAGATAATTAAGACAACAACGCGAAAAAGGACTGCACACGAGCAGGAAGACGCGAGGCGAAGGGACACCCAGAGCTACGCAGAACCACCACTGCGTGCCTCTTCCGTGCAGCAGCAGCAGCAACAACCGCGTTGCCATTTTGAAAAAGGAAACAATATATTCTGGCTTATCAGCTGGTATCATCGGTAATGAATATTTTATCAGCTCGGCTCAGCAGAACTCATCCGTCCGAGGTGGACGAGACACGGGGCGAATCAACCCCGCCGCGGCTGCCGCTGCGGCTGCGGCCGCGGCAGCCAGCCAATCAATACCGCCAGCACGCCGCCGGGCGCACAGCGGAGGGTTGGCGCGGACGAGCACCCTCTTGAAAATCTGTACATCGAGCCGGCGAAGCGCGCTCCGGAGTGGACTTCATAATGCGATTTTCCCATAATACATCAACTTATGACGGACTGACGTACACCCATCGCGAAGACAGTTCATACACACACACACAGCAACAGCAACAGCAACAACAGCAACAACAACAACAACAACAGAAAGAGATAAAACGTATTCAGCCTGCGGGACTAGAAAAACAATCCAAAGAGGGTTACAAAGGAACGAAGGAATATCTGGTGAATTTTTAAAGGTTCGCTAAGAACGCATTAGAGGGCCGCTCTGGAGAGTACAGGCGGGAAAAATAACGGTTGCAGAAACCTGCATGAAAGCGCGAAGGTAAGTAAAAATCCACAGAAAAGTCTCTCAATTTCGCATGAACTCGTCTAAGATTCGATGAAGAAGAAAAACTAGAGGCGGGAGAGTCAATGCATGTGTAACAACAACAATAACAACAACAGCAACAACCGCAACCAACAACCTCTCTTACCACCTCCCGGTCCCTCCCTCTATCGTCTTCATTTCTCTCTCCGTTTCTCTCTTTCCTTGACGGCCACTCTCTCCTTCTCTCCTCCTCTCTTTCTCTCTCTATCTCCCCCTCTCTTCTTCTATCTCCCCCTATCTTCCTCCGTCTTTATGTCTGTCGCAATCATTCCTCTTCGCTCTCCATCTCTCACCATCCGTCTCTCTCTCTCTCTATCGCTCTCTCTCTCACTCTCCGTCTCTCTCTCTCTCTATCTGTCTCTCTCTCTCGCCCTCCGTCACTCACTCTCCGTCTCTTTTTCTCCCTCTCTCTCCCTCTCGCTGTCCATCTTTCTTTCACTCTCCACCTCTCGTTCTCTCTCTTGCTATCTCTCTTTCGCTCTCTTTCGCTCTCGATCTCTCTCTCTTTCTCTCTCTCTCTCTTTCTCTCGCTCACCATCTTTGTCACTCTCCGTCCCCTCTCTCTCCCCTCTCTCCCGTCTTTCTCCCCCCCGCCCACTGCACCACCGTCCCTCTCCCCCCACTCAACCCACTCCTTCTCGCCGCGCACCCTTTTGCTATCACGTGTACAAATAAGGGGAGAAAAACGTTATCTGCTCGGTCCGAAATGCCTTCGGCCACAAATGATTCGGCTAATTTTTGATTTTTGTTCTCTCATGAATCGGCTTGCATGCGAATCCTTAACACGTCTGCGGCCGGAGGCAGTAACGCGAGTGAAGGCAGGACGCGTTAAGTGGAACCAGGGACTTTACACTTCGCAAAAAACGATGTCACGAAAATCAGTTAAATTTAAAGGTGAAATATTTTTAAGGTTTCAAGAAAGAAGTAAGATTTACAAAGAGCAATTTAAATGTAACGTTAGCAGTATGTGTAACACCCACACACACACACACACACACACTCACACACCAAACCCCACAAGACATGAATGTGTGTGCGTTTAATTTGTCGCACACGTCAGTCGCATCGTGTTTACATGTCAGTCTTTATTGACAACTTTGTCGCCGCCATTTTAACACTCAGTAGACCTACTTGAAAAAACGTCGTGTAATTTGTGTTTTAATTGTTGTTGCACTTGTTCTTGTTAAATGGATGTGGTGGTTGTTGTTGTTGTTTTTGTTGTTGTTGTTGTTGTTGTTGTTGTTGTTGTTGTTGTTGTTCTCCTCCTTTTCGTTGCTTTCTTAGCTTCGCACTTTGAATGTCACTTGGAGAGGCGCGCTGGAAATGTCAACATTATTACTGTAATAAATACAAGAACAACACCAACAACACAACAACAAAAGCAGTCGAGTTAAAATAACGAGTTGCTGCCGTTTTATAAAGTGTGAAAATTAATCGCTAAGTGGTGTGTGTGTGTGTGTGTGTCGTGGGTGGGTTAAGGCACCTCGTACACTGAGAGAATCACGCGAATCGAATTACTCAATCCCGCGATTACCTGCTTAATTTTTTCCCCACATAAAAAATTAACTTACTAAAAACTTTTCGAAAAGAAAAAATTAATAAATAAATAGAAATAAAATTTTAAAAAAGACCGTTATTCGTTAATTTTCCAGCTTGAAATTCTCTCAGCTGCTTCAACTACAACAATGCAACGTTGTGATTGTATAAATAAAAAGTCCTTCATAAAGAAAATTCTGGCTTGAACTGAAAGGAAATCCTTTGAAATCGTTTTACGACCTTCAAAAAAGAAGCAGTAATGAAATTAACTCGCATCACGAACACATTTTCGGTTCACAGTTCCATTTCAGTCACTTTAAAATGTCAAAAGTGACATTAAAAAGCGCAAATTAAAGTGCACTCAGAGTGTTAATTTTTTGCAACTTGTTTCTTCGGTTTTTAGGAGGCTTTCAATTTTTTAGCTTAATTTTTATTGCCTGCCAACGAGTGTTCGTGCATCAACACGAGTGCGCGGTCGCCCGTCAGCGACAACAACAGCAACGGCAACAGCAACAGCAACAGCAACGGTAACGGCAACGGCAACGGCAACGGCAACAACAACGACTTCGGCTGGCACTCCGAAAGCGTGTTCGAACGCTCTGCGTGTGCGTGTGCGTGCGCGTGTGCTGTGCGGCTGCATGTGTGACTCGGTGTGCATCCATCAGACTCAATTATTAGGACAAACCGGCAAAACATGGCCGCCGCAAAAACTGTCAAAAAATGCCTGCAGGAGGGATTCAACTGCGCCCACCTCGCGCTCCTCCCGCCGACGACTTCTGTCGCCCCGCCGCCCCCGCCGCCCGTCTCCGGTCCACGCACACACACACACACAAGCTTCAAAGGAACAAAAAGGCAATGCAAACGCGAGCATGCACGTCGAACGCAATCTGGCGGTTGAGTCTGCAGCCGCTCGGTGTGACTGAGTGCATCCGTGTGCGTGTCCGCGTCCGTGTCCGCCAGCCGCATCCACATCCGCCTCCTCGGGCGCACATAAAAATTAACACACTCAATATAACGTTTGTCGCGCTCACAAAGGACGCGCAACGATAGCGGCAACAACAGCCGAATGCAAATTATGCTGGACCGCAACACCGAAAAAACCGACGGTGGCGCAAAATGAGCGAAGAGAAGAAAACCTCGAAGCAAAGCGAACGCAAGGAACAAGCGAAACGAACGTATTTTCCGCAAAAACATGCACGAGTTCTTCTCTTTGCCGGACGGCAAATAAATTCGGCGGCAGCCACACAAATGCGTGGCTCACACGGCGAGTGCAGCCGGCGGCTCTCGCTCGGTGTGGCGGGGGGGGAGAACGAGGTGCTCGCTTCTGCGGCTGGAAGCGGACTCGGCTAACAATGTCGGCGGCGCGGATTTCTAGGCGGTCAAACACTGCTGTCCACCCGCACCACGAGGTCGTCGGAAGTGCAAGAAGAAGGAAGAGGGTTACCTAGACCGTCACCTTCCTCCGTCACAGCTGAGTGCGAGCACCTACAACTGTGGCACTCTGAGACTTCAGCGCGGCGCTGCCAGCAGCGAGTCCGCTATCAATCTGCGAAATGCTGATGCGAAGCTCGTCGAATCCTCTAACGAATTCAGTTAATTAAATGGGTGACCGCGGGGGATTCAGCGTGGATGCTGATTAAAATAAATCCGAAAACTCAGCTCGCCATTCATTCATTCATGCATTCGTTCACTCGCCTGTTCGTCGGTTCTTTCATTCGTCGTCCAGTGTAATGAAATTTTTAATTAAAATCCCACATGTGAAGCCAGCAGCAGCACCACCGCCGCCTCCGCCCGCACCGCACTGGCGGCCACACACACACGTCGTCATTCAGTGTGCTAGCCCGCTCCACCCGCTCCAACCACCCGCACGATCCGCCTGCACCGCGCTACGCAGAACACAAAGGAAAACCCAAATCCAGCTTATCTTGATTAATCCGTTCATATGATTAAAACAAGCGGCAGACGAAAGCTCGCCTGCGGACGCGGCGGCGCGGCGGCGCGGAGTGACCACCACTCTGCTGACCGACCCACACCCACCGCGGCGCCGACGAGCGATTGCGCTCGCTGATGCCGGGATTATCGCTCTTTAAGCTAATTAAAATGTCAAATATTGGCAGCCTGAGTCGTCAACAATGACGACTCGAAGACGACTTCGCCGCGTGTGGAGTGACGAGCAACCCTTTCGCCGGCGACGGAGCGCAGCGGCAACTGCAAGATGACACGGGATTAACATCCACGTCGGCAGCGGCAGCGTGGAAGGCCTAGCAAGGGATTTCCGAGCGCAGTGATTTCGGGAATTTCAGTGATCATTCCTCGGCTGGGAAACCCGCATCCCGCCGGGGGACACCGTTGGCAGCTTAGCCGATTCTGATGCCAAACAAACTAATTGCTCGCCTTGAACGTGGCGGTGCGCGCGGCGGGAGGCGTGGCTGCAGTCAGGACTCACTTCAACGCACTCTGCACTCGTGCAGAATTGCGCACCGCCTCTCCTCGAGAGCCGCGTACTCCGCAGAGTCCTTCGCCGGTCCCTCGTTGCCCTAGTTTGCACGCCCCCGTGCTCGTCGCGGCTGTCGGTGATCGCGGGCTGTGATCGCTGTGTCACCTCAGTTCTGGTGAAATTGACAAACTGTCTGATGCAAAGTATCAACCGACGACGGCTCAACCCGTTACGCTTAATCCTGGCTAAATGTAATCCTTTCGGTGCGCGCCCCGATCGGCCTGCGCTCATCGGCAAATCGGTGGGCGAATCCTGCGAAATACGACAAACAAATAAACGGCGAGCGCGGCGGACTTGACGAAGGAGGTGGAAGGATGTGGAATACGAGGAAAAGGAAGCGGCAAGGATCGCCTACACGCTGCACGCCTACTCATTTAACTTAATTACCCGAGTTGCCATCACGCGGCCGTCAACGTCACCGTCACCGTCACCGGCCGCTGCTAACCCTTGCTGACCCGTGGTGTCCTTTATCGTGGCCGCCTTTATGCGACCTCCTTTGTGTTCGAGGTCCACAAGTAGTCTTCGAGGCTCTCAACTCTTTCTGGCCGCGCTGAACGGCGAGCGAGAACTGAGCGCAGGTACACCTCTGCGCTGCGTTCGGCGCGCTGCCCTCGACTCGATCGAAGCCGTGCGCTTTGTTGTCCTTTGTTGTCCTTTGTTGGCCGCGGCCGACGCTGCAAAGTTACTCTGCTGGGTTGCCAACCGCTGTTGTTAACGTCTTTAGTAGTTGATTTGTTGGCTTAGAGAAATTACTTCAATGCCATCCGCTGAAGCATCCTTTGCACCTTCCCGGCGAGTGTCCTTTGCGCTATCCTTTCAGCTCGCCGCTACCCGCTCGTATTTGCATACGCTTTCATTTTTACGATCGACGCCCCTCAAAATCGTCCTGTCGCTCCCTACTCGCGGTCCTGAGCGGAAGGAGTGAGTATTGCTTGCTCGTCCTTCTGTAGGCTTATGTGGTTGTTGTTGTTGTTGTTGCTACTGTAGCAGGGCTGCTTCTTCTTCCAGTTGGTCCTTGAGAGTTGTGAGTTCTCTTTGTTTTGTTGTTGTTTCTATTTGTCTACCGGATTCGTCGTGAGTTGATTGTGAACGCTGATTGTGTGGCAATCGCGGCGGTATTCGTGCTGCTTGATTTTGGCGTTGTTTTTACTGTTGTTGCCAGTTGGGTCTAATGCTTCCGCTCTTCCCGTGTCGCCCCGCCCCTCGCAACCCTCCGTATTATCCTTCTGGCTGCACTCACAACTATTTGAGTGGCTTGTCAATGTAAAAAACGGCTTTGCATGTCATTGGAAGGCTGAAATCGTCCTGTTTTGCCGACTCCTGCGATTACTTTCGCGTGCTGAAACTTTATTCGATAGTTTTGGCTTCTCATGACGACGTCCTTCCGCGGGAGTTCCTCGGCCGGCGGCGACCGTGTATAGCGTGTGGATTCCAAGTGCAACTATAATTGCAAGCAACTTCAAGTCTCGTGTCAAATTAACAAGTTACTAGGTTACCACTGACTGCTATGCGACGTCACTGTCCTCGACATTCAAGGGCGCTTCCGTGAAACTCGCCCGCATTCCATTCTTCCAAGTTACGTTCGGCATTCAGTGGAGAAAAGCGCTTCAACTGCGGATATTCTGGGAAGTGCTGAGAAGCTACATCATCAGCCGATCACTGCGCTCACAATACTTCGTTCAGTGCAGCCGTCAATCGCCTTCAAAAGTCAGTCAGTCAGTCAGTCAGTCAGTCCGTTGTGTGGCACACTGAGCGCCGCAGCGAACAGCCTCTTCGAACCCTCAATTCGATTCGCAGTCGCTATAAATGGCCCCGACTATTGAATGAGCTGTCAATGGAAGAGAAATCCTAACAGTTGTTGCGGCGTTTTTCACCTTCTGTTCGCATGTCAAAATGTTGTTATTTAAAATAAAGCGAAACGACTCAGACGAAGTAGGAAGAACTTCTTCTGACTCTGCTTGCGTCAACAGCTCCTCTCAACTCCCCATCGCCGTCCCCGTCCCCGTCCCGTCCCCTCTCAACGTAACCTGCACCGTTGTTGTGTGTCGAGTGGGGCCTTCTTCGTGTTTCATCCCACTCCTCAGTGTCCTTGCTGCAGGACATTCTTTTGTCTACGTTTTCCACTTGCGAGTATCATTAATTTGTTGCTTCACACATTCAACGTGTGTGTTCTGACATTGTTGGTGGTGTTCGTGTTGTTGGTCTTCTGTTTCTTCTTGTTATTGTTGTTGTTGTTGTTGTTGCTTTTGTTGCTGCCGTTGTTGTTGGCAATCATATCCTTTTCGCACAGCTTTAAAAGCCAATTACATGCGTTTTGAACGTGTAAAATGTGTAATTTGATTTTGAATCCTTTATGATGTCCTCTTCGCTCGAGCCAACCCAGGCGGCCGGCCGACCGGACAGCCATTTTGAAGCGCGCTGCTGAAGTAACCGGGGTTTATTTATGTCCCGTGAAGTCGTGGTAGCGCGTTGCCAGCTAACGTTCTTCGCTTGCGAAGCATAAAAATGCAGTCTGAAACTTAAACTTCGGTCCGCGTTGGTCAAGCATATGTTGAGGTTGCCACGAAAACAGTTGCCAGGATAAGCAGCAAAGGAAGGGGGGGGGGCGTGGCGGGAGGTGGGTGTATGTCTGTGTGCGTGTGTGTGTCTGTAGCATAGTAGCAAAAAGTTTATTAAAATGAATGGGAACGTATTAAATTTCCGAAAGGTTGAGAGTCGTGCGTCTCTAATTAGCTGCGAATGAAGGCAACGCGTTCTTTTCTCGCTCTGTTGTTGTGTTTTACTTTGTACTACGAAACTTTATGTGGGAAATGAAGAGGTGAAGAACCACCAAAATCGGGGAGATCGCATTAATAAGAGGACGCCATGCTTTCATAGCGGGACCCCAGAAAGCGTAGAGTGACTCGTCCTGGTGACGCGTGTTGCAAAGAGTTTTCCCTTAAATCCCTTGACAATCAAAACAATGAATATTCTCTCTCTCTCCCGTTGCGAAATTCAATTCCGTCACAGCTCTCGTACGTCGCATTCCATGGCCAGGAATGCAATTTTCCATACACCGGACGAGATTTTGTAATTCCTGTACGAAATGCAGTTGTTTTCGTTGCTGTTGTTGTTGTTGTTGTTGTTGGCCTTGTTTGTAGTCAAAGCTGTACACAGAATGACAACAACAACAACAACAACAACAACAACAACAGCAGCATCGAGCAAACTGTCACGAAGTAGTTGAGCATTTTTATTGGCACTTCGGTCAGATTCACAACACCTACGCTGTGAATACCAACTACTGTTTGTAAGGTCGGCCAAAGGATAAAAAACAGCAGCAACAACATCCAGCTTCTTTGCTGACATAGCAGAGTCGGTGTTGGAGGGGGTGTACGAGGGTGGGGGAGGGCGGTGTGTCAGACAACAATCGAGAGGCGCAAAAACAAAATCTAATAATTGAAAATCGGATTTGAACGAATCACGGATGGGAGTGCGAGTTTATTTTGCAAGCGGTAGGATGGGGGGAAAGAGGCGTGGAGAGGGAAGGGCGGTGGTGGACAACATCCGAAATAAAGTGCAAAATTGAGAGGCAGCACACTGCAAACTGCATTAGAATAAGAAAAAAGAAAGTAATCGGGAAGGACATCTGAAGCCGGCAACACAGCTACAAACGAAACTGGGTACCAAACCAACAATGAAATCGTTGAAAGAGGGCGTCTCCCCCTCTCCCCACACTTGACTGTGTGAGCCTGTGATGGCAGCAACAGCGAAAACAACACCAGCAGCAGCAGCAGCAACACACTACAAACTAAACAACAATTGAAAACAACACGATTTCGATTCGCTGGAAAAACATCAAGTAGCAGGCAGCGGGGGGCAGCAGCAGGCAACAGCAACAGCAGCGGCGACAGCAGCAGCAATTGCATAACAACCAGCAACTCCACCAACAATTGATTCCCCTCTGCAGTTCAGTGCAAAAAATTAGATTCGCTAAAAAATACCATCACTTGAACAACCGCCACTGCAGCCGCCTCCACCCTTCGTTTGCTCCCACCATCCTTCCCAACTACCTCTACCACACCCCCTCCCCTCTGCACCCCTCGTCTAGCGGCCTCTGGCAAAACAAGGCTCATCGATTTTATGAAACATGATGCAGCAACACTTTGCAACGCCAAAAACGAAAAAGATCAAGCAAGTCGTGGCATGCAAAGCTCGATATGTGCAAGGATGCACGGCGTGTCCTTGCACACACACACACACACACACACACATGGCTGCGGAAAAAATACAAAATTGCTATTTGCACTCAATAACTGTCGAGCGACGGCGAACCAGAATCGTTCTGGCCACAAGCGCTGACCCAACTATATTGGAGAGCCGCAAAAAATGCTACTGCAACGCTGGCGAAGTGGTGGTTGATGGTGAGGGGGAGGGGGGCGCGGGGGAGGGCATTGAAAAAAGCTGAGGAGAGCGAAAAAATAACAAGAGCGAAGAAGTAGAAGTGAAGCAAACTGCACACGTACAACATGCATTTGAATTGCAAGCCAAACTAAAAGGTTTTGTATAAAAAACAACAGCAACAACAACTACAACAACAACAACACGAGCAGCAACAACAACACGTACAACAACAAAAGCAGGCTGTAATGAAAGCCTGTCTAAAAAGGATATCGAC
This sequence comes from Sicus ferrugineus, assembly GCA_922984085.1. Taxonomy (NCBI): domain Eukaryota; kingdom Metazoa; phylum Arthropoda; class Insecta; order Diptera; family Conopidae; genus Sicus; species Sicus ferrugineus. The sequence goes on from OV277351.1 coordinate 27,523,934, forward strand.
AAAATGGGGAAACTAGAAAGTCCGACAGGTTGGGTGGGCCAACGGCGCGAATTCCGTTCCTGTTCGTAATCGTTCGTTAGCATAATAGGTATCGTTATATAGCGGAGTCCCCCGTCCCCACGCGGTTCAACTGAACCAACAACTTGTCCCATATATATATTTGGTGAATTCGAAATTAGACTGCTGGTAGCAAAAATATATTTGCTGGTATATTCGAGTCTCTCTGATCCCCATCTACACGATTCATTATAACTTCAAAGTTGTTTGTTTAAAAACATTGAAACAAGCAGCCAACAACAACAACAACAAAAACGACAGCAACAACAACAACAACCTCAACACTAACGCCTATCACCTCATTCACACAAAACTCTTAAAATAACATGTTAATCCTTTAAATACAGAAACTCAAGGGGAATGAAGAGATGGATGGATGGATGCATGGATGGTGGGGGAGCTGAGGCGAGGGCTATATGAAGTCGACTCTGTACCCGCACACGACGCCCCGCAATTAAGAAGCACCGCTTAAATTTCTATTAATAATAATTTGACGGAAAACTAAGTAACGAGATAGACTTTCCCAAATTTGAGTGAGTAGAATTTGAGCTCGTGGCTTAAGTTGGATTAGCGAGACGCCTGCCGGTCGTGACAAGTTTTAAGTGAGGCTGAACGACTTGCTTGCCCTCTGCTGCCATCGGACCAGAAGACGCTCGCCACGGACCGGTGTGGGGGGAGGGGAGGGAGGGGTTCGCTGGCGATTGCCTGGTTTAAAATCGGGGTATACGTCGTTCTGGATATAATTTCTGACATTTATGACAATATGATGCGAGGCACGCTGCCACCCGCATGTCATGCGATAAAGATACTCGTACGTGATGTGATATCAGACTTCATTTTCCGCGTGATGTGATGGGGAAAATAAGTAACCCGAAAGAGTGGTGGGGGGTTGGGAAAGGGGACTGTGTGGGGTTTGGGAGTGGGAGTGGGGTAGAATGCGTTATTTTTGTTAAATCCTTTCCGAGGGGCGGGGGGAGTTCCAGTTACTGTAACCCTCTCGTCTTAATTTTGAGTTATCTATTCAATATGAAAATAAGCATTTTTTGTGTCTTCGGAGTAGAACTCTAGATATTGTTGTTTGGTGTTGTTGTTGTTAGTGTTATTGTTGTTGTTATTTACTATTAATTGGTTTAAGATCTCCTGTCGCTATGATGTCGCGTCCGAGTTGTTAAACGATCAGATGTTAAATCCATCACCTCTCGCGACTCTACTTCAACCCCACACCACCCTGTACACTTTTGGATATCCATGTGTGTGGGGCAGAGCATAACTCACGTCCTCAAGTCTCAAGTCTTTGAAGATTAGCCGCTTTTCAATTATATCTTGCCTAATTAATGGCTCTGAGAGGCTCTTGAGAGATTCAAGTGAATCTTTAAGAAGCTCTAAGAGTTCTGAAAGTTGGAAGAGTTGTTGTAAAGGATTTGGGTTTTGTTACTTAAATTAATATTTGGAAAATTGTTTAAACAAGTTTGAAAACGCGTTTTTCTATCAGAACTTGCTGGATTTTAGACATCAAGACCCACGAATTGTAGCTCAACGTTTAGTTTAAACTTTAATTTTGCTTAAAGTGGACACAACACATGAAATTACTTCATAATCGTAAAATCTCCACCATTATCTTTATGGCGAAAGAGTGCTAGACATCTTCTCAAGTTTCGAGTTTTAGAAAGCAACCTTTCAATGCAAATTCTTCAATCTTTTACAAAGAATTGCCCTCTAAATTCGTTCGCAATAAACGCAAATCCCTCGTCGCCTTTCACACAAAATCCATTAACTACATAATTTACACTTAAAGTGGTCGACTTCCTGACAAATATTTGCAATTATAGACCAATTAAGGATCCTCGCCGCCAACTTCATCGGGCCAAGCGGACGTCGCAGCGACTGGAAGATTGAAAGATTCACGCAGCCGAAGCCAACCTCGGGGAATCGGATTTGATATAATTCAGCCTGGCCAAAAGTAAAGCGGAATGCAGCGGCAGGGCGTGGCAATGACCAGAGGCTAGAGACACACGGCCACGCAGTGTACCACGGTGGCTGCCTCCAGGCTGCAAAACTTTCGAGGCGGACGACACACGGAGGAAATGTAGAGCCGAGACACAGAAATTCAATTACAACTCGTTACACGCTTAATTACGGCGGAAAAAAGAAGTACATTCTGCATGAATGTTTCCGGGCCAAGTCGGGAAGGGTGACCGGCCGGCTCACCACTTCGTAGGCGAGTGGGAAGGAGAGCCATTGGATTCCGATTCGTCGAATGAAGCAATAAGGTGAGCAAAAAATTACTTTCGTAGCACAAGTGAATCATAATTTTATTACGTGCACTGTATGTGAGTCTCTGCGGATGTGTGTGTGTGTGTTCAACTGTGTGTGCGTGTGTGTGTTTTTGCCCCGTTTCGCCAACGAAATATGGCCACATTAGCACCCTCGTATTTTTGGCCAGAAAATTGGCTTGTTACTTATTTGTAGTCATCGTCGACGTCGTCGAGAAACTTTGCTGAATCTGCTGATAAAAACAAAAATAAATGGCAACCCTGCCAAAGAGAGAGAGGAATGCCAAACAACAACAACAGCAACAACGACAGCAACAGCAACAACGACAACAACGCCAGCAACATTAACGACTGCAACTAAATGGCTGAAAAGGTGCTTGTAAAACTTTTCTGATGGCAAATTTTTGGCATTTCCTCCTTCATTCCCCTCACCCCGCGCCCATTTTCGTTGTTTTTTGCTACCCTGCTGTATGTGGAGTGGAGCAATTTTTGGAATTCAGAAATCGGATTTTAATCGCTCTATGAGTGGCCAATGGGCGACGTTGCTGCGGTACATGTGGGACGCCCGGACGTGCCACTCTCTTCCCGCATACAGTTCGGTGTAGCAGAGTGTGACGCGGTGGCAATCCTGGCAAGCGTGTTCCGCAAAAGTTCTTCTTGTACCTGACACAAAAGTTGCACTTGTTCATGTCGTTTCGGACATATGTAGTCGAGCGAGAGGATGGCGCTGTTTGGCGAACTTTTTCTACATGAAAACTTAATGGGTTTGGGTAGGGGGAGGTGTGGAGGGGTGTGATGAACCAGCAGGGTGAGAGAAGTGATGAATGAGAGAGGATAGTGAGTACGGAGTACATGTAGCGACAAGTAGCACGAAAGACGGGTTGTCGAGCAGAAAAAACCTCAATTTGGCAGTTTTGCCAAGTTTTACACTTTAAAATGAACGCAGAGTGGGGTACTACGCAATAAAGGCCCATTAGCAGGGATTTTATAGTTGCCACGAACATAGTTAGTTTCAAAAATTCTATAACACTTGAACTCTATGCACTTGAAAACGTTTAAACGTTGTTATTCTTGTCATAAGATAGCTGAAAATTAGGACAACTAGCAAAGTCACATTGGGGAAAATAAAGTCTAGAGTTTGAGAACCCCGACTTCGTAATCCCCTCCTGAAACGTCGGGAACTTTCTTTATGAGCCCATTCCTATCACAGTTCGTTTCGTTTTGCTACCAACACTCATCACTTAAGTGGACAACGTGCGCCCCATTTCCCCATTGAATTTCCCCCCATATCCAAGACCCCCCCAATCATAAATCTTTAACCCATTTAGACTCCGATCCGAGGCATACCGTGAAAATCCTGCCAAATCAGCAATGCATGCAACATTTTTCACCGTATGTGCAACAATAAATATCAGGGCATCCAAGTGGGTCGGTCGGCGGGTGGGCAGCGACCGGGAACCCGCCCGCACTGCAGTCGCAGCAGTCGGTATATGTAGTGGCCTGAGTCGGTTGTCCACTGAAGTTACCAAACAACTTGGGTTTTTTATGGCCACAGGCGTTATTTTTACGGTCGTCCCGTACAAAGTGGTCTACTGCCGCCGATCCCCATTCCCGCCTTCCGACCAAACACCCACTCACCACCCCTGACAAGCCACCCGGTCCCGGTTGCTCGTAGTCCACACACACACACACACACACACGTGTGCATGCAAGTATGTGCTCGCATATGCAGGAAGTGATATTTTATTTTTTGCGCCATCACGTTGCCAGTCCTCTGGCAAGTGGCAACTGTGTCAAGTGCTTTATTCACTCGCTCACTCATTCATTCACTCAGTGACTTCAGCGGCGGCTCTTTTTTGCCGATGCCGCTGCCGATGCCGATGCCGTTGCTGTTGTCGTTGCCGCTGCTGGTTCTCGGCAGCCGGCCGATGCTGGTGGTTCCTTGCTTCCGTGTCACTTTGTGAACAACTTCTGGACATGGGAGTGATTTCAATTTATGAACATGGCTGCCACTGTCAAGAGCTGGACGAGGCCACACATGCAGTCGCCCCCACCATCCGCGACTCACCCGCTCTGCGTCACACACTCTTGTGTCACCCACTCCTGTGTCGCGCACTCCTGTGTCGCGCACTCCTGTGTCACCCACTCCTGTGTCAGCCGCTCTTGTCCGGCGGAACGAATTTAAATTTTTCTTTAATTGCTTGCTTCTGGTGGAAATTGCAGTTTCGAGTTCAACTTCCGTAACTTAATGAATGACAAAATGTGTTGTTTTTTGTAGTTTTTCTTTTTTGATTGCAAAAATTACGTCCCACGTCTGTTGGGCGCACAATGACGGCGAGCAAAAAAGCAGGAAGCACGGCAGCGCTTCTGCACATGTGTGGGTGACACGATTGCCGCTGATTTATATGAGTCTAGTTAGTGTCAGTTGTGTTAGTGGTTATGTAGCTGGTATTGCAGTAGAACATGTTTAAACAAGCTGCTTCAAGTAATTAAGGATCTGCTGCCAGCGGTATTAAGAAATAGTTGAATTTCATTAAAAGAAACTGGAATGAATATCGTGGAAACGACAAGATAAACTGATGGGACATACATGACATTCTGCACCATCGTGTATTCAGCGCTGCTGGTCTCAGAAACGTAAATAAATTTATGAAATTTCTTGCCGATTATGCCACAAGACCACCTCGTGGTCGTTTTCCTCTGCATTTCCCTACCAGAACCTGTGTTTCCTGCACTAAAGACTCCTTAAAAGTTTGATTACACGCATTTTAGGTGCACGCGACAGTGTTACACTGCCCCTATTTACTCCGTGGCATTGCAATTTTCAGGTGAATCATAAACTCCACGGGAGCAGGAGCTACGCCGGCTTGTCAACCAGCAGTCGGTCAGCGGATCGTGCGATCCTTCGAGAGAAACACGCCGCGCAAGCGAGTGAGCTCATTCAGCTCTGCAGTTTCGTGGAAGCACAGTTTCTCTCGCGTGCTTCGGCGGCGCTCCTAATAAGGGGCATGCTAACGTATCGATTTAGGACCGGAACGCGACAGGATATCACGTCGCAGTCGATAGAGGCTGCCGCGCGAAGTGTCGCTGGCCAAGCCAATGCGTGAATTCTCGAGACCCGAACAGGCCCACATCGGGACACAATTGGTGGCCGCAGCAGGTTGTGCGGACGCGTGCTGTGTTCGGGCGATGAATTTTCGTCGAATTGCCGTCGGACGTCCCTCGGCGAGCGGGAGTCGCTAACAAAATGGAAACAAGGTTGCGAAAATTGTGAACGCGGACCAGGAAGCCGCTTGGTTGCAAATCGCTGGCTTGGGTGCTGACGTCGAATGAATGGTGCTCGGCGACCACTCAGTGGTGCGGTGCACGCGGTGCTGCTGCTATCTGTGCAGGCTGTAAATCTGCCGGCACTCCAACTGCGCGCAGGACAAACGTTGTGCGTACGAACGAAGGATGCGGATGCTGTTGTTGTTGCTGTTGCTAGTTGCTGCCGACTGCCGACTGCCGACCGCCGACTTTTGGCAGTTAAGTCGAGGACACGGCGCCGCGGGTGGCCCGAGTGCAAAACAACTCATTAACATGTAAGCGTGCAGCAGCAGCAGCAGCGGCAGCAGCGGCAGCGGAGGGACGTCGAACAGGACGAAATCAATTGGCAGCAGTCGGCGGCGGAGGGTGTCATCCGAAGTATTGGGCTCGTTACAGCCCCGAGCGTGTTTAGCGAGCGTTTAGCAAACAATTAGAGGAGCGTGCAGCACGGACCGGGGCAGAGTGAGTCGTCGGCAAGGGTGGGCATGGACGCAGCGACAGCGTATCGAATGTCCCGGCACACGCAAGCACGTCCGAGGCTGCTGCACTCGCTGGCAGGGGCGTGAATAATTATTTCTGATAAGTCAATTTGACTGTTGAAAGTACCATGCTGTTGTTGTTGTTGCTGTTGTTTTTGCTACACTGGAGTTTTTCGAAAATATAGAGAGAGTCGATAGTTTCTCCTTCCTGCATTTTTCTTTTTTGGAATAACAAGCTTGTAATACCGATTTTGCACAGCATAACGCTGCATTCCCCACTGATAATCCTATTGTATCTTTTTTTTCTATTCAATCTCACTAATGTTAGATGTTTGTGGACTTAAGTAGAATGGAAAATACATTTGGAAGATGAAATACGTGCAAAATGTAGAACTATCATCATTTTTTTAAAGCAAGTCAATCTTTTATTGTAGTTATTGTACATCCTGTTTTTATTAAATACAATCAGAAATTCGCGAAAATCATTTTACGATATTATGTATACGGGGTCACACAGGCCGAAAATATAAAGTATTTCAATAAATCTCTTGCCGATATTCCTACAAAGTCATTTCGATTTCTATGATTTAATATTTTGTATAAGACAATTTAGCGTCACTATTTCTCTAATATATTATATGGTATACTGAAATTTCGTGGCGAAATCGAGAATTAAACATTGTGAGAGTGCATTCTGTACATAAAAATATAGTAAAACTATGCAAAACCCCACGATTCTATAAGATTCTATACCTGCTTTATCTTGTTGGCTGCATTACAAGCAGAAACATAATTTGAACCACCCTCGTCTGAGGTGACTGGATAAAAGAAAGGGCAAGAAGCGTGTAAGGAGTTCGACTTCCTGTTGTCGGATATGACAACATCATAACCGAGTGCTAAATCTAGAAGGACTGCCAAATGATTTCTTCCCCAAGAAACGTCCATCGTAAATACCTCTGCCCTCATAAAACTCCCTCGAAGTTAGTTTCCTCAGGTTTAAACTTGGTTAATGGTTCCTAAAAACTTGCATTTGATTTTATAACCTTCAGTAAGGACAGCGTTGCACCCTGCGAGAGATTTTATTGGCGGTATACGTAGTGAGTTGGCGTTCACATTTTAGACTTCGTACGCTGCACTAGTTTAAAGTGTAATTGCTGTTGTTGTTGTTGCTGCTGCTGTTGTTGTTGTTGCTGTTGTTGTTGTTAGTTGTTGTTGTCGCTGCCATTATTGTATTTGCCATTATTGTTGCCGTTAGTGCGGTGCATGTGGTTCCGTTATTTGCGTAATGCAACCCAAGCTGCGTATCCCTCTGCGTTATTGTTCTGTAACTTTTTGATCCTTTAGGACTCGCTTCACAAGTCCTGCGAGCGTTCGCCCGATTGCTGCTCTACTTAAGTCTGCCTCGGTCGCCGGCACTTTTACGATGCAATAAAAACCAGAGCAGCGATTCGTCCTTACGTCTCGCAATTAGTTGGAATTTAGTCGCCGACTCGTTTGTTTGTTTTTCGTGCTGCGAGTGGCGTGCTGCACGCTGTGTTCAGCGTCGTCCTGCGTCGTCCTGCATCGTCCTGCGTCGTTCTGCGTTGTCCTGCGTCCGCTGCTCTTCATTATATAAGGTTGCGCATGTTTGTTTTGCGTGGAATTCATGTCATTTTGAGGTAACTTTATGCACTTTTATCCTAATAAAATTCGTCGTCCTGCGTGCAGCGTCCTGCGTCCTTCATCCTTCGGCCCTAAGCCGACCAACCAAGTGGCATTTTGATGTTCTATTTGTGTCTGAAAGTCTGTTTACTTTCTTGCTCAGTGCATGCTGTCCAATTTGTTCAAAGGATAATGGCGATTGTTGTCGCCTCTCTTGTTGTTTTGTGCGTTTCCGTATAATTCCGGAGCTCTTCCGTTGATTTCGAGAGGACGAGAGCCTGATTTTTGTCCACTTTTGTTATTCAAAATAATATTTATTGTCACCTCGGGGTAAATATTTGCATCTGAGTTGAGAATTCGGTGCAGAATGCTCCGATGCAAGTAATAAAAAGTCAACAAACAGAAATACGGACAAAGTAAAGTGAACTTGACACAAGTTAAGTAAAATAAATTATTAAGATATGAAATTAAATAGAATCTGTTCATCCAAATCCATTACTCTCGACAAATCCGTAAATAATCGTTAGCGATTTAAATCGTTTGCAGTTCTGGGCAAATTTGTGCCCTTCATCTCGCCACAAACTAATAAAATGGGGCTAAATGTGGCCGCCAGTGTGGGGCGCCACACATCAAAATGTCGTAAGTCGCACTGCCGCTCGCAGGCCATTCAAATGAGGCTCGCATCCCACGAACGGCCGCAACGGGACCCTTGCGTTCACCCCTTCTGTCGAGCCACCGCTCGTCCCACCCGCGCCGACGACGTCTTGGCTACGGTCAGCGCTGCTCGAGCCTGAAAGGAAGAAAAGGACACGGCATGAAACGGCACGGCACGGCCAACGGAATCTGATTTTTATCGAAATTCATTTGAATTTTATTGGCTACGCTGTATACTCGACCATCGCAATGTCGACATTTAAACGCTTGCCAATTCCGGCTGGAGCGGTTCGCAATGGCTTCTGCTGCTGTTGTTGTTGTTGTTGTTGTTGTTGCTCTGTTGTTGCCGCCGCTCTTTTGTTGCTGGCATCATTTTCTACGCAATAAAATAAACATTTAAACTGAAATCAACGTAAACGATTCCTACTTACGTCGCGTTGCTTACGTTCCATTGGAGCGCATTTAATTTTATTTCTATTTTTATTCGAGTTCCCTCTTTGTTGTCCCGGCGATGTCCGGTCAAGAAGTTCTGGCGTTCGCTTTTCTCGCTCGCTTTTTTAAGCTACGCATATCATTTCGTTAAGGGCAACTAATACAACAACGACAACAACAACAGCAGCAACAACAACGCAAACGCGCCTGGCCGAAACTTGTAGCTGGCCTCGTGGTCGTGGTCAACCCTTCACTCGTCAACCCTCTCGTCGATTCGAGGTCCTTTTCAGTCTTATCCTTTACTTCCCCCGCCCCCACTCCACTTCTTCCTCCCATAATTGCGTGTGAGTGAGCCATTTTAGAGTTGCCCCAAAGTTAGTTTTTAAACGATTGCCTATTAAGGACATTCGAGTCCTTTTAATGTGGCACCAAGTATTGCGCATTCGATATCCTCAGGCAGCAGGAGGGGGAGACATTTGAGCAAAGTTGGCGCGCTCTGTGTGAAGCAGGGATGAAGGATTAGAAACTTTTTCGTATGTTTGAAATTTAAATCCTGCTTCGAGAGGACGCTTGGACGGTGGACAGCGAAGAACCTGCCATTGCGGAGGATTCGATGAAACTAAAACTGAACTTTTCTCAATATTTCCGATCCTGAAATATGAAGCAATGTTATTGAATATTTTGAAAAAAAAACCTACTAAAAATTAGTTTGAAGTCTGTGGAAGGACGAACAAAGGGACGGATGACCAGACATGAGGGAATGAGAGCTGGAGAGAGGGAAGAACGGACGGCCATGGAGAGGGACGGATGGACAGATGGAGTAGAGGGAGGGGTGGACAGACAGAGGGAAGCGCGGACAGACAGAGGGAGACGCGGACAGACACAGGGAGGCGCGGACAGATATAGCGAGGCGCGGACAGACAGAGAGAGACGCGGACAGACAGACAGAGGGAGACGCGGACAGACAGACAGAGCGAAGGACGGTCAACTTATTCGTTGTTTTCGAATGAAATTTCGAATGGGAAGTTTTGGTGCAGAAATTCGTTGACTATTCTCCCCCTTCCCTGCAATTCGTTGAGTCGGGAGAGTAAATCATCGTCAGCCTCATTTAATCCAAACACAATTTTATTACTTCCGTCGCCGGCGCTATTAGTGGGGACCATTCATTCCACTGTTGCGCAAAAGCATTTTAGAACTTCTTTAAACTGCAGACATCAGCCTTCAACAATCGTAGATGTCGCCGCCGCTGTTGCTGGTGCTAATAAAACTGGTAACTTAATCTGTCAGCGATTTATTAACAGAGCCGGGATTGATTTGTTGCCAAAACAAGGACGACCGGCTGTAGGAGAGGGACGGCCAAGTAGCAGAGACAAGAGCACCGAGTGCGTCATCAAGAAAAATGCATCCGCAGTATAAATCAAAAAATTGCTTAAAACTGTTAACAATTCTAAATTGTGTGAACGATACGGAGGAAGCAACCACAACAGCAACAACAAATTCGGCGCTACTGCAACACTGACAGCAGCAGCAGCAGCAGCAGCAGCATCGTAATTCGATTCAACACTCGGGCCGCAGGACACCGAAGGGACTCCACTGCATGCAGGCTGTTAGTGGTGATTGTTTGGGCCCGCAGTCCGGTCCTCAGAGTGAATGAGCGACGATAATTCATCCTGAGAGACGACTTCCTCTCATTTCGAGAGCCAAGAATGGCCACTTTTGTTAGCATTGTTGGCAGCACCAGGGGCAGCAGCAGTTGGTTGTTGCCGCCGCCGCCGCGGCCGCCGTGGCCGCCGCTGCTGCTGTCCTCTGCCGGCCGCAGCGTGTGTGGCAACCAGCATCTTCGGGGTCGTAATTGCTGGAGCGCCCAATTATAATGGGTGATGATGTCATTTGAGTTGGAGTCGGTATTGTGCTCGACACACACACGCACACGCACACACACACGCGCGCACACGTCTCATTGTAATTTCCTCTTCCTGTTTTGTTGCTGCTGCCGCTGATGCTCGGTCCGCGGCGTCCATGCGGCTACTTTGGGTGCAAAACAATTGATTGGTTGCCCAATGTGGCCAAGAGTTGTTGGTCCAGTTGTTGTTGTTGTTGTTGCTGCTGCTGCTGCTGCTGCTACTTCTGTTGCCATTAAGTCTTTACTTTATAATACTGTAAAAATGTTTGTTTTTTATTGTTTTCTCGCTGCCATAATCGCGATATGTGGACCATCGTTTGCTCGGTAACTTAGGGCGCTGCCACTGAACCCTAAAAACTCTTTATACTCACCATAAAAGCTGAAGACCATCGCAAGAACGGTGAAAAGCCGAAAGCAGTGACGACAAAACAACATCAACACCAACTTGATGGTTCAATAAAACTTAACAACGTCCGAAATGTCCGGTCCTATTTCGCTCACTCGCCGTTCCGGCCAAATCAGTTGGCCCTTCGAAGTTTAACGTCTTCGCAGTGCGCTCTCGTCATCACGAGTGGCCGTTTTTCGCTCGTTGAGATGGCCTGTTATGGATTCCCTTGCAACATTTGGCAACTTCCCGATCAAATATTACGATACGGCCGAGAGGAAAACGAAAATGTAGCTTCTTTCCTTCTTTTATTACGGCGCTTTTTTGGATTATAGCGCGGGTTCAGCGCCTTTGTGTCTCCTGGTTCCGAACTTCTTCGTGAGCTCACAAGTGGAAGAGGCGCGCCAGTTCAGTGAAGAAGAGTTCGGGAAACTCGGAAATATTATCGAATTCCTTTGTACGTTTTGAACATTTCGTGGTCTTCGGAACTGTTTGGGGTTCGAGGTTGTTTTCGCAGTTAAAAAGTTTTAGAATTCGCAATCGGAAGTTCTTTCTCATAGCTAATTAAGGAAAGAGGACACCGAACTGAGTTCTTCATGTCCTTACGCTGCTTTGTACGCTGCTTTTAACATTACCAGTGATATTTCTAGATTGACTCTTCATTCGATTAACTCGTCATTATTGTGAATCCATCCATGAGTTCAGAATGTCCGACAGTTAATAATTGTGTGCCGATTGCGTGATCGCAACCTCGTCTTGGCCCCCGGGAGGAACTCTTTTCTACACGTCCATTGGACAAATAAGCTCGTAATATCACTCTTCACCCCCTTCATAGTCCCCTAAATGTGGAAACACGAACTACCTTCGACAGAATCATTCGAAAAGTAATTTGACTTTTGACTAAATAGCATCACTGGATGATTAATGGAAGTGCAGTGCTTGCAGAGGGCATTTTTTGGCAAATTATAGACATATGCTGCCAATTTAATGGAGAGTAATGATCGCTAAAGGATCAGGCCTCTGATTAATCCATTAACCGCTCCAGTTTTCTGTGAAAAAAGTGATTACTTCAATCGAAACGTCGAATCGGCCGGCACAGAAGGGTTGCCACAAAAACGGATTTTTGCGAGAAAAAAGAGATCTTTTATTATTTTTGGTGGAAAATAACGTGTTCTGCAATGCAAGGGTTCAAGTTGTCAGTGTTAATAATGAGAAGGGCAATGAGAAAACAAAAAAGCAGCAGAAACGCAAGAGGCAGGTATAAAAAAAGTCGCACAAGGGGATGAAGAGGCATTGAAATCGCACGATTTTTGTGCAATTGCGCGGCAATGGGTTGCTGCCCGGTTGCCACATCAGTCTGAGTTGATGGCAGATTGCAATCGATTAAGGGATTCAAGGACAGCAGGAGCAGGATAAAACTAAAGCAGCAGTAAAGATTTTGAGGTGAAAGTAACTGCGAACGAATTAAAAACGCACGTTTGATCCTCTCTGGTAGTCCTAGCAATCCCTTAGTCGTCAGCAACATCTATAAATTGCTAGTGTTTTCCCATTAAACTAAATTGAAAAAGGATTCTGCTGTAGCACCCTCTCATTTCCACCCCTTCGTCGACAGCCCCCTTCGCGCAACCCGCTTAACCCGTTTCTCACACGTGCTACATGACACGCAATATTGCACTGACAACCTGAGAAATAATAACCGAGAATTTATTTCGCAATAAAAGATTGCAAGTTAAAACTGAATTCTACGCAGTCCGCAGTGATGAGGCGCCCGCTTCTCGCATCCTGACGTAGGCGAGCCTCGAATCTCGGCAATCATAAATTTGCCGTTTCTAATGCGAGCATTTTACACTCTCCGCAGGACTCTCGATGGCGCGGCTTTCATGCGGTCGGCTGAGATTTGAGTGAGTGTTCTTCGTTTTCAGGAGGTTCGTAGTTGAAACGTTGGTGGCGTCAGTCGGTTGATGAAAGGATTGAAATAGTGGTGGGAAACTCTTGTGAACGCATCACACTGCGAATTTCGTTTGTGTTCGGGTCGGACTGCGAAATTCTCGATGTGATTTGAACTCTAATGGTGTTCAGGGTGACCAATTTGTCTACTTTTTATTAGTAGACTCCGCCGAGGGGGGAGTCGCCCACGAGTGACTCGTGATGATGGTGCAATTCGAGTCTCTGGAAATCTCACAAGAATGAGTTGACAGTGCAAAAATGAGTCCTTCTCGATTGTCCTTCTTCGTGATTTAGAAGAGATGTAAGTGAGAGAGAATATTTCGCTAGAAATTGCCTTCTGGTAGTCTTACCACGAGGGTCTCCAGCGACCTCGTCCGACTTTTCCGGAAGGTTTACTGAGCATACAACAGATGCAAACCTGTGCGTTGTATTGTTACAGTTGTGACCCCCAAGTTCCTGGGTCACCCTTTCGATGTCAGCGGAAAATAAACGAAAATAATTCCTGACTTCAGTTAATTCCCTCGGATCCCGAACAACAGTTGCGTGGAAGACCGTCATCACCGTTTCTAACGTGAATTCACGATGGATGTCGGACGCCTATGCAAACAACAATCAACAAGGTAAATATTGCGATGCATGCGCGATGTTGGCAAGCATTAAACTAAATTTGCAACAACGGCAACAACGACAAGGACAACAAATACGACGACAACAATGCGAACGAGTAGAGTAGAGCAGAAATAGCAACGAAATTCTCATCTTCAAGATCCTCGGCATCATCATCAGGAAACCAGCAACCAAACAACGGCAACGGTAACGGCAAAGGCAACAACAAAAACAACAAATATTATTATATCCAGAAAACAACCACAACAACCACAACAACGACACATGGTAGGAAAAATTATAAAATTAAAGTAAAGTTGCAACTCAGAAATTAAAAAAAAAGTGCAATAACAACAACAACAGCCCGACAACTTTGCAATAACAATAGCTTACCAACAACAACCACACTAAAAATATGTCTAGCACAAAAACAACAACCAAGCAACAAGAAATAACTTTATTATCAACAACAACAATAAGAAACATCCTCACCTCTTTCGTTATCAGCAACATTAATAGGGCAACAACAACACCTACTACAGTAACAATAAATGTACAACACAAACAACGAAAGTGAATAAGCGACAACATCAACAACAACAACAATTACAATCGTCACTTTTAAGATGACGACGAGAGTCGCACCGAAAACAATGAACCTCACCACCCCTACCAACAACAACAACAACAACAATTAACAACAACAACAACAACAACAACAACAAGAACATCACTTGCTAACAATAACACCAACATCAACAACCGGCAACCGTGCAAGAATCAAATGCTTGCAAACCGAACTTCAATCCTTCTTCAGCTCTGCGCCAATCAACGAGGAAAAAATAGAAAAAGGAAATCCTTGCACACCGAAAGGTAAACGGAAGCCGCCATATTATTTCCGTGTGCGGGTGGCTGAGAGTGTTACAGTTATTTACTCAAAATTAAACCAACACGTGGCACTGGAGTGGATCGAGGTGTACGAGTATTTGCGCTTTTTTTCCTTGTTTACTTTTGCACCTCACAAATTCGTACAAACAAGCGAAATATTTTGATATTGTGACACCAACAACAACAACAACAACAACAACAACGATAACAACAACTAAGACGTGGAAGAACGAAGTGTCGATGGAGAGGAGGAAGAAGGAGCAGAAGGGTTAAGCATTCGTTCGAGTCACTTCGGGCGGAGACTCAACTCAATTCGTTCTGTCAACGAACGACGTTTGTTTGCATGCACGGAAAAAAGTGACGAAATTGTTAGCCTTTCACACCTTCTTCACAACGAACAACGCCGCCCCGCCCACCGCTCACCGCCCACCGCCCACTTCACAAATCCAGCAAACTGTCAAATTGCCGACTAAATATTTGTCAACATCGACAGCAACAACGAGAATTTAATGAACGTACTCGGGAGAGGCAGCGTGATTGGGCGCCGGTGAGAGTGTGAGAGAGAGCGAGAGAGAGGAACGGGCTGGCGACAAAAATAAAGCTAAAAATGGTAAATAAAAAGTTGATTTCTCTCCACCCTTCCGCGCGAAGTAAAACTCTTTCTTATTTTTAGTCCGTCCATTTAAAACTCCGTCTGTTACCTGTTTTTGTACTGAGTTGTTGTTGTTGTTGTTGTTTGATGCTCAGGAAAAAAGTGCCAGCAGAAGTCGTGTTAAAACATTAAATTCACTTGAAAACCGTGTGGAAGACGCTATGCCAAAAAAGGATTCCGCCACACAACACACCTCTCTTCCCCTTCCCCTTCCCCTTCCCACTCCCGCTGCCTTTCACTTTCTTCTGACGAAAGAATGTCGCATAAATGGCAGAACGTGACTCGTTTCTGCAACACGGAAAGATTCCTTTCTCTCGCGCCGCCTTGAAAATCCTTTCCTTACACGCGCTTCCCCGAAAGTCTACTCCGCCGAAAGGATATCCACAGCCAGCAGCCACAACAAAAGCGTTTTTTAACTCGCGCTCTTTTTTGTAAGCGTAAATTGGAAATTCATTCTCGTCCTTCCAAACGTTCCCACCAACCGCTGCGTTAGTGGGGCAATAAAAGGACACGACGCGCCCGTCTGGAGTCCCCGCTGCTTTCCCGGCTTTCAGCTACCAAGGACTGCAAACCTCTTCCAGCTACTAATCAATTGTCGGGCAGGTAGGGCGCGCAGGACCTTCAGCAGTTTTATGGCAGCACGCTTATATAACCCACCTCCGCAGCGCGTCCTGCCGTCACAAAAGGCTTCTTCATAACTCGCCTCAGCTTATTGACATTCGTGCGGGACGACGCTAGTAACTCTTACTAACTCAGCTCGACTCAGCTCAGCTCGGCTCACTCCCGTGTCCTGCGGCACTCACCTCGCACTCGCGTTTCGTTTGCCGTATCCCTGCCTAGCCAATTAACCTTGACTTGAGCAAATATTGTGTTAGTCGGTGGGTATTTTTCGAGAATTACATAAAATTTGCCAACAAATGCGTTTTATTGCGTAAACGGTGTATCCTGCTGTCCTGCCAAGCGTATCCTTTTGTTCCTCGCGTGGTGCGGGCAGGTAACTCTATCCGCTTCCTCGTTACTCGGCTCAAACGAAGCGCAAAACCTTTCTTCGGTTATACAACTCGATGTAACTGTTGTTCAATATTGTTTCTGCGGCAATCCGTACATCCTGGCCAAACCTGAAGGACTGACTTCACCAAGTAGTTCTTCGTAGTCAGTCGGTTACTGCGATCCTTTTATTATTCGTAGCCGGGGGTTTATGATCGCTGAAGCAATTCATGGAAGCGACGAATCGCTTCTGCAATATTGAGAAATATCCTTGCAAAATTAAAGTGTCTGCACAAGAATCCTTATTTTAGTGTAGATTTTCGTTTTTCATCCTTTTGAATTTGAGTGAGATGAAGTCTTTCAATTTTTGCGGGTTTTCGGAATTTCGAAGGAATTTAAAACTTCACTTTATTGCCGAGTTGCCGAGTTGCCGAGTTGTTATACAGATCTTTTGTGGGCTTGGTTTCTGAAGACTCGGTTGGTCTTGTGGTGACTGTCTGGGTTTTGTGAAGTTTTATGATATCAGTTTACGTGGCATTACGTGGAAAACTTTTGTTACATATTCGGTTTTGCAGAGGAAGTTAGGTTTCGTCTCTATAGAACTCCATTTTGGAAACTAGATATATTCTACTTCATCTACCTCTCTATAATCAATTTTATCGGCACTTTCTTGAGACTATAAATCGCATGATGATGTAATATAGCGTCAAGATCCTTCCGTCTTCATTGATTAACATACACCGCAAAGAGCTCACAAAACTTCTTGAAAACTAAATCTGTTGAAATAAAACCAGAAATAGATCTACTTTTTGGCCAGTTCAAGGTCTCTTAGTGCCTCAGAAGACACATACAATAGACTGCTAATGAGCCTATCACACCTAGAATATATAAAAAACCGATTGAAATTATGCGCCAATATATGCGTCATACGCTTCTAAACACCGGTGAAAAAGAGGCAATTTCTTCGGATTAGTCTATCTCCAGTACGAAACTGAATTTGCTTAATGGTGCCGCACCTATTCTTTCTGCTTTAATCATCATTTCACCGAAATACTCCTCCGAACTTCCCACTTTTCTCTAAATTAGTTTTAAATACGTCGTAATTCAATTAAAATGTTTAATATTTAAAAATCGTGGAAGCCTTTCTTCCCCTATTATATAATTAAATATATAAAACAGCTAATTGTCGCTTTAACTCTTGGCTAGGAATGGATTATTATAATCCTGTAAGTCAATCTCATTAATCATTTTGGGTTCAAATTGTGGAAATAAAAATATTTACAATTTAGAAGCCACAAAATTCCTTCTTTACTTATTTTCCTCAACACATCTGAAAGGATTTCAGACTCTCTTTTCGAATACTGTACAGCATTTTATGAATGAAAATGAGAGAAAGTTGGAGGGAGAAAATGATGACTTTAAACATTTTTATTTACTCTTTTGAAGCGCTCAATTTTTCTTTTGAATTCAAAGACTTTTAAGAACCTGCTTTTCTTTATTCCTCTCAGTGGAACGTTGGACTCCTTCGCTCCTGTGGCCAGTCTACGTTCTCGCTGGTAACGCAGAGGACGATTTAATCGTGAATCGACACCCAACACGGGTAACAAGTTGGTTGTTGGTTCGCTACACCTCTCAATTTAATGACATGATTTATAGCGGTTGCCTTTGTGGCGGGGACGATGGGGACTCCTTGTTTCTTTAATTGTGGCTTAGAAGTGACGTTCGAAGATAATGCAGCGCCCATGATGATCGAGTCGAGCTGCTGTGGACGAGTTGTGAGGAGGACAAGTTGTTTGTTTGCGTTGGCAGTGCATTGGGGTTCGGTTTTGGCTTCGGTTTACGAACACTCGTATGCGTGATCAATGGAAAGAAACGCAGAATAACGACAGCAATAAAGGAAAAGTAATGAATAAAAAATGCGTTCTTCTTACAAGACTTCCCAGAATTGTCGACAGTAGGACGGCGGAGATGAGTTGGTAATCCTTGGCAAGGTGTGAAGTCCTCTTTATTAGCGGCTGGTTGTGGTTTCCTGCTGGTTTACCACTTTATAAGAAGACGTTTTCACTCTCTATCTCACTGCCATCACGTCCCGTATCAACCGCCATTAATAATCATTAGAGAAGTCAAGTCAAACAAATCAGTTTGGATTGGAAAAACATTTTAATTTCGGTCTCGATGTAAGAGTTTCTAACTCACAGGCAATGAGTTGAGTATACTGTACTGAATCGCTGACTGATTGGGTAATTGAATGAATAGCTATACAAAATAGAGTTTCCTTGCTATACAAAATAGAGTTTCTTTTTCACGGTGAAAGTAACACAAGAACATTTCGAAAGTTGACAACAAAGTGAAGCTAATTTTTAATATCAACATTTCGAGCATCTGAAAGAGATGCGAACCCCGAAAGGACCTCATTAATAAAATAGAACTCTAACAATAATAAAATAACAACAAAACTCTCCTCAACAATGAAACATATAAAAGCAAAGACATTCGTCATCAGTAAAAACGACGACATCAATAAAATTACACAGAAACCATAACAGACTACAAGGAATCCGTCAAAAGTAAATTGTTTGCTCAAATTTCGGAATACGTCAAGTGAGACGTGAGTCCCTCACTCAGCGAAGCCACAGAATAAAAAGTTACAACGCAAAGAACATCATCAATCGCATCAGAAGTGCCAATAAATCACCTGTGAACTCCGAACAGGCAAACGGGAGGAACCAGCAACCGACAGTGAGGTCCTGAAACAATTGATCTCAATTTCTCGCTTTTAGCCCGGCGTGTCACACGGTCCGTGGCAGAGTCCGCAGCGCTGCTCACACAACACCCATCCAGCGTGGTGCAGGCAGGTTGGTCAACACAAATCGAGAGATCGAAAAGGATATTTTCGTCGCACAGTGCGAGACGGCCAATGATTCCAAACCATTATTTACACAAATATAAAACCCATTTTTTACTTACCTTTTTCCTCGTCTGCAGGTTGCTTCGGCGAATCTATCATTAAATTGGATAATGAAGTCGAAATCGCTCCAGCAGCACAAATATTGAGGGAAACACCTTTATTTTCGAAGGAATTTCTATATCAATCGAGCGACTGGAGCGAGGAAACGGCTAACAATACGTTCGAAAGTTAAAACTGAAGCAAATAAAGAAGAACCTGACCGCCGCACACCATTCAAGCGAAAGGAATCGAACAACAGCACGTCGGCTTTTGTGTTGGTTTCGATGTCCTGTACGTCTGTGGAGCGTCCCTTCTCTATTCCGGTGCTCTGATATTGTTGGCATCGGCCGGCTGACCTCAGCCATTCAGCCAGTTGAGTCGTCCACTTCTTTAGCTATCCGCACGTGAAAATTCGTTGGTCACTTTTTTGTTGCTTTGCATTTTTCCCTTTGTCTCACTCTGTTCTCCTCGTTCTCTCGCTTTCTGTTATAGTTCTGTGAAACATTTTAATTCACTTCTCTGATGATTCAATTTAAATGCTGCTGGTCATCGGGACATCGTTTCTCTTGGTGCCCAACTTCCCCGCGGCTCTGCTACCTGTGCGGTGTGCTAGGGGCCCCTTGCCACTTTTTGTTGAGGTTTGCGGTCCCTTCGTATATCCGTCTGTTGATACTACAAATTATTATGTTTGCTGGTTTGAACGACTTGTCATTGATGATATTTGGGTAAACGGTGTGGGAACGATACAGTTACGCCCCCGAGAATTCCTTTTATGGACCACAGTCTCCGGGACCACATCCGGTCCAGTATAGCTCTACCAGAAGGCAATAATACGAATTTCCAAGAACCCAAATGGTTTTGGTGTGTATTTTCCGAGGAACAAACTTTCGGGAGTCGAGTACTCATCGTTATCTGGTTGACTTCGGCAGAAACTCTGTTTATATATCGGGGTCCCACCGGTAGACCTATGAGGGGATAGTGTGACTAATACGCTTTGGAAAAGTGAGATTTTCCAAGTGCTCCATATCTGTTAAAACTCAAATAACTCAAATAAAATGGATCTATCGAGACCTGATAAGTTCCAGAAAATCCAAAGCGCTCTCCACAGCACCGATTTCTACCCATTTCTGTAATTTTTCAAGAAGACCGCAGGGACCAAAAACAAATAAAGCCGTCAGCATGCGGCAAGCACAACCTTTTCAGGACTCGCCAGCCTTTTCAGGACTTCCTTCGCCCCTCGGCCGCTCCCCACGCTTCGCGCTTCATTCCATCGACTAAACAGAGCCGTGCGTTCTTCAGGTTTCCGGCTTCCTGTACGCTGTGGGTTTCCTGCACACCGCACTTTGCATTGTGAAATTGGAACAATGGAAGCGCTGAGTGCAGCTACCTCAACGCCCACTGGCAGGATAAAACAAGAACACAGGACAACAGCAAGGAAGCAGAGGCGACCACGAGCAACGGCGGCAACAACGCAATACAATGCGAACGCAAGAACATAAAGTTTAAATTAAAAATCGAAAGCGTCCTATTAGTGCGACCGACAACTGTAAACGGGGCGCGCGCGCTCACCGCCTCAGCCGTGAATCCGGTGCCAGGACGCTCGCCCTGCGGGTTCGGCTGAGTTGGGCCGCCTGCTTGCTTGTGCGATTTTATTATTTCGCTTGCAAAGCGTGCATTGATTAGCTTCAAATAAACGTTAGTCACGTCGCGTCATTCATGCGCCACCACGTCCTGAAGCAGCAGTCAGCGCGTCCCGTCCGCTCCGTGCTTTCGTTCGGCGATTGTTTGCCTCGGCTGATTGAAGGGCATCATCGATGACGCCGCCCGCTGCTGGTGGCTTCTTAGCCTTGGCAAGGACCTGTCTTCTCGCTTGACGGTCAAGTGGTGGGTTCGCGGTGAGCGGAGAGGTGGGTGGGGGCGGCGATTAGGAGGGTTTGCACTCGTATTATTACTGAATTCTATTTTGCACTTTTTCCCTCTTTCGTTGTTTCTTCTTGCGGCGCGGCGCGGCGCGGCGCACTTTTAATGAAAGTTTCCACCGGAAGTGGCCATCTTTACGTTTGAAATTAATTTTACGCGCTTTCCGCTGGTGTTGTTGTTGTTTTAGAGTCTTCATAGCTACGCTAATCAGCGCGTTACTTTTTTAATTTAACATTTTTATGTTGCAGTCGTGCAGTTGCGTCCTTTTTTCGACGAAGGACGCCGCGGCCGCCGTCTTATTTCGGTACCCTTTTATGAGGTGGCGGTTTCCTTGCTGCTCTGCTGCTCAGCGTCCGTCCCGTCCGGGTCAGCAGAGGGACGGGGGAAACAGTGAAGCGGTGCAGTGAAGATGTGGAATTTAATTAAATTACGAGTACAATTTTTTGAACTCCTCGCTGCGTTCGGGGAATCCTGGCGAAATGAATTCACGAACAGACGCACATTAGCGAGGCGCAGCTTTAAAGTGGACCGCCAGTTTCGATGCCTTTCGAGAGGGTCAACATATTTTGGAACGGACTCTTTTACCAGATAGAAAACTTCGATGAATATTCGGGAATTTTATTGGAGGAATTTTCGGAATTCTTTCACTTCAGTTAATTATAGGAAGCATCCGTACCTTTTCTATTGCCTCTTCTAATCTGAGACGATAATCCATGTCGAGATGGTTCGTTTCAGTCGAGCTGGTAATCGAGACGGATGCAGGTTTTCTACTCCAGAAGACCTTCGGGATCGAGACAACCTTTTCCACTCGAAAAACCGCTTTTAATCGCGCCGAGAGTCGATATCGAGACAGAGTTGTTCCCGCTTCCATACTGGGAATCGCGATAATCAATAACATCACCACTCTTCGCTCACCTCAAATCGTTTCAGCAGATTTCTCGACAGTTTCTTTTCATCCTGAGTTTGAGATGATAGTTGATGTCGAGGCTGTTTTCTAATCGAGACGAAAACGGGGCTATAATGTTCTGACAGTATGCGATTCCAGACGATTATCAAGACGATTATCGAGGATTACTGAGAAACTATTTTCGAGGCGGTTGTCAAGATCAAGCCTTCCTCACTCGAGACAACTCTCTTCCCCGTCTCGAATACGTGTGGATAATCGATGGTTCGAGGCAGCTTCTCCATCATCGAAGATGGCAATCGATAGCGGGACGTATTTCTCAGCCAAGACTCGATCGAGCCAATCTCGATAAGTTTCCTGCCGAAACTGCAACTACCGCAACTAGCATCCTCGCCTCCTCATCCACCCTCGCTCGCTTCAGGGCACATCCATCATCCTTCCACACCGACCGATTAATTGAAACCATCCGCCGCGGAAATCACGGCTCATCACCGGTGTCCGTCCGCCGGGGGCAGCGGGAGGTTAAAGTTGTAATTGCGTAACAAGCATTTTTCGATTACTTTCAATCAGGGGATTCTTCGCATTGCGTTCCACGGTACAGTTTTTTCGTCTGTTCCTCGAATCTGACAACCGCGAATATTTAGCGTGAACCGTGAAATCGCGCGCGCTGCAAGTTGTATCTAACGCGTTTCCGAGGGAGTGATACACTAGTATTTGCAACAACAACAACAGCAACAACAACAGCAACAACAACAACCACCGAGCGCTGTATGAAGAAAGCAAGCAATTGTCACAATTTATTTTCTTGTCGCGTAGTTCAAAATGTCGCACTTGTATGCTCATCTCCAGGTCGTTGCGTTGCGTTGCTTTGCGTTGCCCTGCGTTGCCCTGCGTTGCCTAGCGCGTCGTCGCGTAGCCTGCCGGTGCGTGTGCTTGTGTCCCTTCGGCCTCGCATTATTAACACCGAGGTCACAGCTGGTGGGTGTTGGTGGGATGCTGATCTACGCTCGTAGCGAATCGCAATTCGAATGTCGCCCTGCCGCGACGCGTCAGCCCATCATCCTGCTGGGGGTGGGGTGGGGTGTCGCTCGCCTGCCCCCGCACTTTCAGCGGTTTTCTTTTTGGGGGATATTCTGCGGTGGCTCAACCCCGTTCCACATGCGAGTGCACTTCGGGTCGCCATCCCTGCTGCGGCGTGTTGGTTTCTCTCTCTCTTTGTGAATTCAGGGAAGCCTTTTTATTATTGTTCGATCCGAATTTCTTTCTCTTTCGCTGAGTTGATTGTTTGTCGTTATTTTTTTTCGCTAGAAGTGGCTTTGGCTTCGGTTGCTGGGCGCGTATTTCGCGTGGAGTAATGAAAGCCGAGGGCTGAATGTCGTGTTGTGCACTTCGGGGTCCCGAATTTCTGACGCCCTCAAAGATGGGCGTAGAAAATCGTAATTTAATTGGGCTCGCATTGAAAATTTACGACATAAAATACAGTACGTGTGTATGTGTATGTGTATGTGTGTGTGTGTGTGGGTATGCCAGTGTTGCCAAGTGTTGCCACCGCAGTCGAAGTTGCAAAAAGTCGCTTGATGGCAGTTGTAATAAATAACAACTCGGTTTTATATAGTGGAATCCTTTGGTGGATAAATTAGGCAAAAAAGGGTGGTGGTAGAAGGGGGTGGAGGGGTGGAGGGGGTGGGAGATTGTGGGCGGTGGAGTAGCCTGACAGGGCGTGGAAGGCCGCGTGAAACCTGTCATTTGTAGTGTAAAAATTAAAAGCGTTGAGTGAATTCTTTGAAGTAGAAGAGTCATGTTTTCAATCAGCGGCGTACACAGGAAGTTGTTTGGTGACAAAGGGAGCAGCGAGAGGGGCAGTGGAGAGGGGTGAATGTAGGAGAGGGGAGAGGGAGGGTGTGCAAGGATCCTCTCATGACCAGCTTCTGCATAATATTCAGGAGAAGAGCGAAACGAACCCACAACTTTTCGATTACCCTTCGTGACTCCGACTCCGACTACGACTTCAAGTCCTCACTTTAAAATGCATGCAAATTTTTACTACTTCAAAGTAGCGAAATTGCGATTTATTGGCATTCATTCTGCCGTCTCGCCAACGCGCTCATCCTCGAAAAGAAACTCCTTGAAAGGAAGCTTCGTATCGCCTGATTTTTGAAAGGAAGATCAATTCGAATATAAATATTAAATCAAAGCGACACTAAAATCTGTGTCACCCTTCGAGAAAGTTGTTGTGGTGGTGGTTGTTGTTGTTTTTGTTGCTGTTGTTGTTGTTGTTGTTCTTGTTGTTGAACATTTAATTCCCTTGACAGCAAATCGGAGCTGAAAATACACTCCTCGCAATTTTCCGCAATTTCCTGCAGCTTCCTTTCGCTTTTTTGTGTTTGAGATCCGAGATTTTTTCCTCGCTGTTGCTTCTTAATAAAATCGTCCTGTTACTTACTTCCGGCTGGCGTGCTACAAAGTGACTCGGTTGTCGTTGTCGTTGTTGTTGTTGTTGTTCCTTTTTGTGTGTGCTCCAGGATTGAGCATTTTCAGCGCCCCGAAAAAGGTTTCTCGATTTTGTTGTTATTTACACCCGTTTTTTTCTACACTAAATTGTTGCAAATTGTCGCATAAAATTTAAACCCCTTTAAATGCCCTCCTCAACTGCCCCCACTCCCCCGCCCCCAACACAAAAAAAGAGTCCGTTTGCTACTGTTTCTGCCTGCTCGTCCTGCCTGTGTTGGCTGCTGCTGTCTTTGAGTTTCGATCGTCGGGCGACACCGATTGCGCTGAATGCCGTCGAGAGGACGAATCTCAGTCTTCACTGGTTGTTGTTGTTGTTGTGGCTCTCGTTCGTTGTTCTGTTCGTTCGTTGTTCTCGCTCGTTTGTTGTTCTGTTCGTTTGTTGTTCACGCTCGTTCGTTGTTCACGCTCGTTCGTTGTTCTGCTCGTTCGTTGTTCTCGCTCGTTCGTTGTTCTCGCTCGTTCGTTTCATTTTGGTGTGAAGTATCAGAGGACATTTCTTTGTGCAGCGTCTAAATTCAATTATCCTGCGAATCCTGTGCCAATTACCACACGGACGCCGGATGACTGCGACGCCAAGCTGACATTTGAATGGATGAGTGAATGAACTACTTATTTGTTTCCTTTTTGCGGCATTGAAATCAATACACTGCGGCCTTCTGATCCTGCGAGCAACGGAAATTGAAATTTCTTCCTTTGGTTTGTGGAAACATTTTGCAGTCGGCATTAGAAAGTCAACAAAAGAAGCTGCATCGACTGGGTGACTGACATGTTAACAGTGAAGCGATGCACACACACACATACACACACACACAGACACACACGCAAACACACAGAGAGACACAAAAACGCAGAGAAGGTGTCAAAAATTGCCTAATCAGCCAGGTAAGCATGTCCTGGTAATCCTTTGCATTGCTGAGTGCAAAGCCGTGTGTGTCACTGTGTTGCTACCGTATCCTGCGGCATTCCGGCACGTCCTGAGCATCCTTGCTTCATATGCATCAGCTTCAGCTAGCGTGTCCTCAGCATTTCAGCAACTTATTCATAATAGGATCAGACAGGATCAACATCGGCCTCGACTCGAGCAGGACAGCTCATTACAAGGGTGTTGAGATTTCTTAATTGATTGATTTCCGCATTTCCCTGGAATCCCTGCGAAAAAGGACGAATTTTGTCGATTTCTGCGCTCGAATTCGGTTGCTCATTTGAAGCGATTTTCTTACCAAAGCCGATTTGGGTCAAAATTTGCATAGAATTCGGCCTCGTTACAGAACCACAAACCGCTTGAGCACAAGGACCTCGACTGTCGCTAGGATCCAGGATCAAGGACACCGCAACCGCTTTAACAAAAATATGCAGAAAATAATTGCGAAAACAGCGAACGAACTGCGAAATTCTTCACATTTCGATGATTTTGGTTACTAGAATTTAACCAGATTAACTCTAGACAGGCTCAAGGATATTTAAGGACATGTAATCTCAGTTCTAGTTTGAAGTTTAACGCTAATTGGAACTGTAATTGAAATTGTAACGTCTGCTTGCTGAGCTCGAAGGACGTCAGTCGTCCTTCTGCACTGCATTTTGCAGTCTCATTTGCGAGCCTCAAAAATCCGTCCACATCACGGGCGAATTTGTTGCCAATTAACCCTTTACATGCCACATTTAATTTGCGTGCTGCCTTTCATTTTTTAAAAATCCCCCGAGCCACTGAGCAGCTGCTGCTCATTTTCCAACCCTGCGGCGGCCGCCGAGACGCTTGCCGGCGCGCCGACTTCAGAATTCTAGCAGGTGTCGCCACGTCACTCCTTTGTGCGGCGCGCACTCGCCGACTATTTGTAGATTTATTTAGAGCGTCATTAATCAAATTTAAATTAACAACAATAACAGCGCCAGCGACGAAAGTGCGGCACCGTAAATCCGAAACGTCATCACACAACGCGGCACAAAGGGAGGCACTGCGACTGCTTATTTCGTTGCACAAACGTTGCTTTTGATTTAGTTTGACGTGGCATTACAATCGAGCCCTCCATCGCGAGGAGGTCCTGCCGCGGAACCCTCTTTGCGAGCGTCGCCGCTTGCCACATGTGTGCGCGCCGAGTTGTTGCTGGGCGCGACGGGACTCGCTGGCTGGCTTGCTGGCTGGCTGCTGGCTGGCTGGCTGAATCCTCGGATGACCGCGCGAACGCCATGCGGAGATCCGCACGACAATCAGTGCAGCGAGTGCGCGCTCGACGCTCACTGCGTTGCGTTATTGCGTCGACGTCCTGCCCGCCAGCGAGAGTTGAAGGAGTCGCTTCGAAGAATGCGGTGACGTGCATTGAAATCCACAAAAGCTTTGAATGCCTTTCTTTGCGCTCCTTTCTGCCCCTCTTTGTGTGCGCGCACAAAGTGTTGTGTTTGCAGCGACCGAAACTTGAGTTCAATTAAAATCCACATCAAACATGAAGTGGGCACGTCGCGGTAATCGCTGAGAAATCGTCCTGGTGGTTGCGTCCTCGCGTGAATGGCTGGACGGACGGCTGCTCGGATGGAGGGTGCGTCCGCACGGGTGGGCGGCTGCTGAACAGACGTTCGAGAAGATGTGCGGCTAAAGAGGCGCACGTGTTCGGGATCTGCAGCGATGAGGACGGTGGGCCGGCTGGAGGCATCGTGCAAAAATCGCAATTAACATCTCAACTGCCAGCTAAACGTGCACTTTGATTGATTTGCACGAGTTTCTGGCTTCCAGCGACCACTGTACCTTGTCGCACCACCGACTCACACCCCCGCCATTCCCCTCCCACTCGCGCGCCCCCGCCAGCCAAACCTCATTCTGCACTTCATTATTCATTACTTTGATTTTAGTTTTCAAATTAAATTCTTCTCATATTTTGCCGAGTTTCTTCGACAATATTATGGTGCCGCGGCGAACCCTTCCAACGAGACCAACCCCACCTACCCTGCCACCCGCCCACCGCTCGCCGGCCGACCTGCCGACCGGCCGACCGACCACTCATCGCTGATGAACCCAATCGAAGGCGCGCTTCAACGCCGCAGAACAAAACCAGCTGGGTTGCGGGGTGAACCCACATTGCAGCCACATACGCACTCCTGCGCGAGGATAGCGCAGGACGAGTGAAGTGCGTGGGGATTAAGGAAACGCCGCCGCCGCCGCCACTGCCTTCGAGGGAGTTTCACTCTCTTCAGACGCGTTGGTTTGAAGGAACAGCAGCAGCAGCAAGGACTTCCACAATGCACACCACAAAACACAGCCGTTCCACTTCCCACATCCGCGGCTGCGCACCCCCCACAACCCCTCCACTGCCAACACCCCGCCACTCCCGCCGCTGAGTGCCACATGAGAGGACATCGAGTGCAATTAATGTCGGCTGAAGAAGTAGAGGTCGACATGCGATTGTGTGTGCTGAGGGCACATTTGCATTTTTACGGTGGTTGTCGTTGTTGTTCTTGTTGTTGTTGTTGTTGTTGTTGTTGTTGTTGTTGCTTACTAAATAATAAAAATCCAAATACTAGTGCGAAGGGTGCACCGCAGCCTCCGTTCGTTCCTTGCAACATCGCGTCGGTTGCACCGGCTGCGATTCTCACCGAGCGTCTGCTTCGCGGTGGCAGCAGCAGGAGCAGCAGCAGGAGCAGCGACAGGAGCAGCGGCAGGAGCAGCTTAAGTCAGCCAGAATCTCTTCATATTGCAGTCGTAAATATTCAGGATTTTTTAACAAATGCGCTGCGTCGGCTGCTGTTTGACTGAAATTTAAATTGTGTAGGGTGAACTTTCACCTTTGCACCCCCTTTACTCTCCTCCTCCTCATCGCCCACCAGCCGGCTTCGTCTCATTTTCGCCTTGTTATGAATTCGTTACAATTGATTGTCCTGCAAATCAAAAACTTATGTTCCGTCAGGATTAAAATTACAATATTCTGCGTGCGGACCACGCGGTGGTTGTTGCTGCTGCCGCTGTTGTTGTCGGAAATTGTGTCACCCGTGTTCCAGGAGTGGCGACTGCAATACGCGCTGACGTGTCAGCCTTCTTTACACTCAACTGACAACGCGTCGCTGTCGTCCTCGTCCTCGTCATCGTCCTCGAGTGCAACGAGTTCCCGGTCACGCAGCCTCCGTTGCGCGCTGTTGCCGTCCCGGCGCTTGTTGTTGTCGGGATTTAAGCTCATGTTTCTCATATGTTTGCCCTGATTTAACGCATCAATGGCTGAAACTCTGAAATGAACAGTTAAGCGTGTCCTAATAAGGGTTCGCATTTCACGACTCATTTTCGTCCGCTGGGTTGGTTTTGCGTGCACCGCCGCGCCGCGCCGCGCCGTGCGCTTCGCCTGCGTGCCGAAGTTGAGATTGATGGTGACATTAAGCAGGATTTATTTATTTATTAATTTTTCACTCTCCTTCTTCTTCGCCGCGCCGCGCTGCACGCATGAGATGCAAATTCGAACGTTTTCGTCTGCGTTTTCGGTTCGCATTTCAAAGATTCGAAGGCGACTTCGACGGTTTGCGGGGTGCGAAAAGGTCTTCGTGATCGACAAAAGAGTTGATAACGTTGCGTGTTTATTCTTTAGCTTAAATGTTACGATTTTTATTGAAGAGTTTTTCTGTTGCGAACGCTATTTGCTTTGTTGAATAGTGTTTTTTCGGAAAGCGAAATTTCCTTATTCAAATATTAGTTTTGAATTTAAACGGTCACATTTTTCGCTTCGTGTACTTGTGGGTTGTAAGGATTTTCGCTGGATATCTTTGGCCGGCTGGTCCAGCCCTTCTTCCAAAGCTGGCTTGGTTATCCTTAAAAAGGATTATGCAGAATTTGCATAGCGATTTCCAGCGGTTGTCTGTGATAGTGATAAATTTTCATCCGATTGATGGAAGCTCCTAAACAGGAGCGACTTGCGTTGGGTCTTCAGTCATCCAGAAGTGACACTCACAGCTGGTCTCTCGACGTCGCCGCTCTCCCTCCCCGCCCCCGCTTCACGTCCTTATAATCTGTCTTTGGTTTTTCAGCTCCTTTTACTCATAGATTATAAAGAACTAACACACAAAAGATTTTGTGCTCACTGAATGATAATTTTCTCGGTTTCCGGGCTTCACCAAGCTGTCGCACAACTAGTTCATTAACATTCGCGTACCTCAAAAACTAATCGCGAATTATAAAGCAGGGAAAAAGTCCCCGAATCTCTCTTAAAGCTGAATTTCAATCACTTTTCGCTTCACTGTGGATGAAAAGCATTCCCTGATGTTGACTGGTAGAACACCTTTTATAAGATAAATTCCCCCTCCTTCACCCTCACCATCCCCATTCCTCGTTAACCCCCTCCCCCAACACCACATGAAGCCACTCACAAAACTATTTCTCTGCACTGACAGTTGAGTTGAAAAATCGACGCTTTATCGAATTATAAATTCAAATCGAACAACACATCGAATCGCAACAGGATCTCTAAGCAAATCTGCAGAGAGCTCGCTTGCGAAAGGATTCGGCGTGAAATCCTCGCAAACAGCGCAGCAAATGAAATCAAAAATTACTCAATAAAAACGAACGAGTAATCTGCGTAATCCCAGGATACAGCAGGAATGTCCTGTCGCGCTGAATGTCCTGTCAGCGAATTTAGAGCGATGCAATTTTCGCAGATTTGTTTTTTCGTTTTTTCTCCTCTATTATTCAAATATAACCGAATTGAGTTTGAATCTGGCTTCCGATGAAATCAAGTGAGAGATCAAGTGAAATCGAACGGGGGCCTCCGAAGGGGCTTGAAACCCCCCGTTGCTTCCACGATGCTGCCAACCACGATGCCGATAACAATAAAGAGGAAAACGAGAAAATTAAACTTGACGCCTGCTAAACAATGTTTGGCCGAGAAACATTTTGTTACCCTCTTTCGATTTGACTTCTGTCGCCGCCCATGACTCACAAATGGCGGTAAAAATGTTATTAATATTTTTCATTTCTCTATGAAAAAAACGTCAAACTTTCGTTTCGTTGGTTAACAGGGAGAGAGAGAGAAAGAATAAGAGAGACAGAGAGGGAGAAACGAAAAAATGTTTGCCAAATTTTTCAAAAATATTTGCACGGATTAGATATACCTGTGCGTGTGTGTGTGTGCGTGTGTGTGTATGCACAGCAAGAGAAATCAATATTCTTCGATAACATTTCAAATCTAAGATTACAAAAATCAACAAAAAACAAGGAAAATCTGCTCTAAAACCGAAAACAACGACAACGAACGCATGCACGTCACACGCGACTCGTGCAATTTGCATCCGGCTCCGGCTTTAGTTCCGGCTGCAGGACTTCAGGGACTTCGACGGCACATCGCCGCACACGCACACGCACACACGCGCGCGCAAACAACAGCAACAACAGCAACAACAACAACAGCAACTTGCAATCTGTTTTTAAACTCGTCTAAATAAAAAAGTAAAGACCGCGCAGCATAGAAAAACAAATAAAATTTTAATCCTCACACCACTTCAGCTTTTATTTCATGCCAAATGTCATGTGGGAGTGCATTAGAGTGTTGATATGAGTGTGTGTGTGTGTGTGTGTGTGTGTGTGTGTGTGCGTGTGTGTGTGTGTGTGTGCCTTTGTGAATTGAAACAGTTATTTTAGCTGAGCTCAGAAGAAGAATATTTTAGCAAATACAACAAATTTTAAGTGATTTCGTGAAGAAAACAATATACGAGTATTTGATATTTCTACAACAACAACACGGACAACACCACCATCGCCACCACCACCACCAACAACAACATCGACTACTACAACCATACAAATAACAACAACAACACTGAAATACTAATGTTTCAAGAAATTCAAGCGTACGAAGAAGCAATTTGAAATTTTCTAATTCTCTCTGCCGCATGATATATCGCTGCATTATAACTTCGCTCGCCCGAAATCCCTCCTGAAAGCAACACGAAATCCGCTTACAACGTGTTAACGACTGCTGAAATATTGCTTCCGAAATCTGCATGCGTCTCCGTTGCGGCGAATTATTTTCGCCCATTTTAATACTTCCTGCCCGCGCCTGTTAATCTCTTAATTTATCAATCGGCGCTCGGTCTCAGTTTCAAATTAATTTCCATCCACGAGGCGTCATAAAAAGTTATGTTTACATTATTAATTAAGCAGCGGAGGGCCGAGCATCGCCGCCGAGCCGCACGCATCTCGCGCGAAGGACGCCGACGAGGACGACGCAGCCAAAGGGTTGCCATCATCACTGCCGCCGCTGCTGCCGCGCGCCGAAAGGGTTCACATGTGCAGAGACAGAACAAAACGAGCGAAAGATCACGCACTGCAGTTGAAAAAATATAATTTATTGAATTCCACGCGCAGGATGAAGAAGCACAGGACGGAATGCAAAGCGGCCGTCTGCTACTTCAGAAGAACACGCATTAAGCACGCAGGATAACCGGGCTGCGCATCGGGATGCGGCGTGCGGTGTCGTCGGAGGGCTGGTGGGAACGACGCACGAAAACAGGCGCTCGCAAACGCGCGCCCGATGTCCTTAATGAACCCATAAACCGGCGACGGAGCGCCATTTAGCCGTGAACGCCGTCCCGAGATAGACGAGCCCCTTGCAGGCCTCGCCGCCCTTGTTCGCCAGGGCTGCCGAAAGAGTGCCGCGAATTACTTTGTGCGTCCCTCGAGGCAGCGAGCGTAACCGTAACCGTAATCGTAACCGTGACCGAAACCGAAACCGAAAGCCGAGGCCGGAGCCAAAGGAGTGAAGCACATCTGAGGATTCGGCTTGTCATCGTTGCGTTTGTCCGCTGAGGCAAATTAATTGCGAGACGATTGCGATCCCGAAGCGGCACCACATAGTTTCGGTGTCGTTTAGTCAGTCTATCAGTCGGTGCAGTGGAGGATGTGAGCATTCGTGATTTCATGCGAGTGCGTCTTAGCGGGAGAGGAGGTCTCATCTGAACTGAATGGTGCGGAGGTTTGGTTCAATCGCATCTCATTTGCGAAATTAATACTCGAGCACGTGTATGCCGATGGTGGCCAACAAAGGGGCCTCTAAAGATGGCTTAGAGGGGCTCAGAAAGGGATTTCCCTGCCTCCTCGGTCCACATATCCCACTGCGCAGCCTTAAACACCGACTTAGGCCGGCGCTACTCGCCATTGTAGTGCCATTGCAGTGCCATTGTAGTGCAATTTGAGGGAACAAAGAGCGGTACTTGAGGAAATAAAAAAAGCCATTCGCCCATTATATCGCCACAATGGGAATTACTTGGATTTTTTAGAGAACAAAAGCGTTTTCTCGGCATCCTGCGATCCTCCTCATTTGCCTACACAACAAAGCGCTTGACGCAGCATATTAGGGACATCCCGGCGCAAATATTTAGCATGTGGATTATCTTTACTTTAGCAAAATTTGCTGCAACTGAAACCGAAACTGAAAACCGCTTTTGAGTTGCAAGCGTAGAGGCAAGTAATCGCAGACTTACGGGCGTTGCGCACAAAAGACGGGCCGCCGCCAGAAGTAGGAGACGCACGCAGGGCAGGAAAATGAGATCTCATCCTCAGCAAGGACCGAATCAGCCTTCTGCGGTCCACGCAAACGTCCTGCAACTCGTTAATCCACGCGTTCGGGGAATGTAAGCCAAGAGCGGCGAACTCCGCTTCGGGACGGTCAGCGGTCAGCGGTCAGCGGTCAGTGCAGGAGGACAACAAGAGGAAAGGATCCGCTCGAGCAGCGCGTCAGCTGAGTTGGCAGGTCAGCTTGAGGAGTCTTTCGCACACGCAGCCGGGGTCACAGCCACAGTTGAGGAGATTGTGCAACCGAGGAGGCGGGTGCGGCGTATTTCCGACCTGCACCTGATCTAATCCTGGCGCTCTGCACAGAAGCCTCTCGCACATGAAAAGCAAGGCGAGGGATCTCTTCTTCGCTTTGCGGTTTATATATTAATCACAATCCATCTCTGAGGAAGAGCGTGACAGAGAAAACTCACCTCTTCACAGAGTCGCACTCTGCTTTCCTCTCAAGGAAGCGTTCGTTGTGGTGCGGCAACGCTTGACGTGAATGCCTTGTGTTTCTAACTGAAGGTATTCCGCAAATCGTATCAGTCAATCGCAAAAACTCCTTGCAAAAGCCAGCCAACGCATCGAAGACCGAGAAGTGTAGCAAAAAGCGAACCCACTTGAAGGATGCAATAATGTTGCCTGCTGGCGGCGCAAACAAAAAAAAGTCCCGCGGGCAACGCAAATGCGTCGCGTGTGTGCGTCCTCAACGCTTCCGATGAAGTGTGCGCTGCACACGTATTCCCGGCATCCCGACATTGCGACCGATGGCGCTTCGGACCAAGCAGTCGACTTGCGGCCATCCTGCCCCGTCCCCCACTCCGTCATTCCCGCCTCTCTCGGTTGGTTGGAATCGGAAATCAGAACCTGAATGAATGAGCCGCAGCTGTTGCGAAGCTTAAAACGTGTCTATGCAATAAAAAACTTGGGTGGACGATGAGGTGCGTGGGGTGGGGGAGTGGGGACAGATACCGGGAAAAGGAAAAACTTTAAAAAAACATCCTTCGAATACCCACAAGGTACACGAAGTCAGAGGACGACGGCAGGCGGGCAGCAAGGACACGCGTAACCAGAAGCGGATGCAGCGAAACATGAAAAAAGCCAAGCGGTGGGCGCGAGGGAGGGGCGGCTGCTGAATGCAGCGCAATAAAATTCACTTGCTTGAGGAAAGAAAGAAACGAGCTACAAAAAAACGATAACAACAACAGCAACAACAGCAGCAGCAGCAGCAGGCAGGATGCAGAAGCCGAGCTACAGGACTCAGGATCGTCAGGCGTCAGCAGCGTGCAAACCAAGTTTGTGCGGATACGATTTCTACCAATAATAAACGGGATACCATGAGGCGGCATTTTGTGGCAGCGGCGAGGTGGGTGCCGAGGTGGTCGCGCGCTGCGGATGGCGTCTGTCTGCGAGTGCACCGTGGGGACGGAACAGAATCCGAACTCTTTGCATTTCCTTTGTGAATTTCCAACGTATTCTTCGCTCTCCCCGCTGGCATTTCTCCTCCTCCTCCGCCGCCGTCTCCCGCATGCAGGATGCCAGCAGTTCTCGGCTATCGGACGGATTCCGCATCCTATCAGGGAGCTGGAAAAAATCTGTGTTTCATAGATTTAGCTTTGAGCTATAATATCGGAGATTTTTCAGAACGTTGTCGTCATCCATACTGTGTTTTTAGGCGATGGTATGAGAGAGCGATAGAGAGAGAGAAAGAGAGGAGAAAGACTGCGAATGTGGGATGAGGCAAACCAGTTGTAGTACAGTGTATTTTAATCGTTTGTTTTAACGGTTTATTTTAATGGGTTATATTCAAGTTTTATTAAAGACTTTGTTTTTTAAGATTAGAATTGGATATAGATTTGAGTTCATCACAGAAACTTCTATTTTAGTCCTTGAAATCCTTTAAATGTGGGTATAGAAATAAGAAATTCCTTTAAGAGCGAAATGTTCCTCTTTTTTCCTTAACTGGACGGAAGTAAATTCGATAAATAGTCAAAAAAGGAAAACTACTAACATGTAATCTGAAAATTTATAGTATTGAATCATGAAAAATTAGAGCTTTTCTTATTTCGAAACTTTGCTCTGGAGCTTTACCTCGGAACTTTGTAACGAAATTTTATTTCGGAATTTTATTTCAGAAGTATTTGGATTTTGCTTCGTAGCCTTATTTTGGAATCTTATTTGGAACTTTGGTCAAATACTAAAGTTCCGGAATAAAGGTCCAAATTATTTCGGGAATTTATTTTGGAACTTTATTTTGAAACTTTATTTTGGGATTTAGTTTTGGAATTTTAATTCGCTACTTTTACATTATAATATTACTTTGGAACTTCGGAACTTTGTCGCGGAACTTTATTTCGGAACTAATTTTGGAACTTTATTTCGGAACTTTATTTTGGATCTTTATTTTGGTATTTTATTTCGGAACATTATTTCGGAACTTTATTTCGGAACTTTATTTGGGAACTTTATTTTGGAACTGTATTTTGGGATTTTATTTCGGATCTTTATTTTGGAACTTTATTTCGGAACTTTATTTTGGAACTTTATTTTTAGATTTTATTTCGGAACTCTATCTCAGAATATTCCTCCTTGTATTCCGACCCTTACCACCTCCACAGACCCCTTCTTGCTCTGTTGATCCCATCCGAATTTGAAGCATCCACAATACTATTCGACCTCGGCACCTGGCAACCCTAATCTACGCAAACTTTGAACTTATCAAACCTCATGTTTGTTTGCCTGTCAAACATTGGCATTCCTTCTATCGGTTCCCCTGCTGCTGGTAGCGCTCCTTCTACCGATGATCCTTCAGCTGGTGCTCCTTCTGGTGCCTCTTCACCTCCTCCCTCCCCTCCTGCGGGTTTTCACCCTGCCGCTGCTCCTCTAACGGATGCCCATCTGATACTGTTGTGGCTGCCGTGAAGTTGGCTGCTTCGTCGGTTGGTTGGACCAACACCTGGTACGTGTGCACTGAGAATCGTGTATGAAGTGCCTTCCTCCACCCCCCGCCTCCACCCATCCGGTCCGGGATTATGAACTCCAATAAAGCACAGAATCCTTCAGATGGTCGTTAGTTCGATTCGTTCAGTGAGTGAGCTCGGAGCGTGGAAACATGACAGCTGAAGCATGTTACAATCAAAGAGAATAAAAAGACAGAGAGAGGGACGGAGGGAGAGAGCGCGGTGAGAGGAGAGGGAGGCAAAGATTTACCTGTACTCAGGACAGGCCACAGGATGCTTTTCACGAGCGGGGCGGGGTTTGCAAGCGGCTCCCTGCGCTGGATTTCTATTGCAACGTTTTACTAGTGAAACTCTTCCGTCTTCGACGAGGATTGCAACCTCTAAAGCCACTCGTCTGCGGACGCCTCTGGTTCTGTCCAAAACCAACAAGCGCATGCATGTGGAGTCGGGGAAACAACAAGAAAATAAGGAGCAGAAGCAAAAAATCCCTTCAGTTCCCTTTTCGCCGGCTTCAGCATTTAAGCGATTGATGCGTTTCGAGTTACTCGTTCACGTCAATCGATCGGAAACGTTGGGCTGGCGGCGTGCAGGTCGACCCCTCCGCCCAAAGCGGACCCGTAGGTCCAGCAAGGATTCAACAGGATTGGCATGACAGCAGATGCCGGCGAGGTTCTCCAGCTATGAACGCAGAAGGACGTTAGTTTTCTCTTCGCCTTCTACTCGTGGTTCTATTTATATTTTTCATTTGGTTCCTATTTTAGCTTCTCCTCTCTTTGCGAGTTTTCTTCACTTCGGTTTTTTGTTTCTGGCTCTTCCGCGTTTTATTTCCGATTAATTGATATCCTTGGGAATTCGCTGCATTCAGGTTGAGCTCAAGTGAAACACTTGGGAGTTCCGTAAGTTCTTTCGTATCACTATAAATCCGTTTTCTCCGATACTTTTACACGAGTTCATCGACTAAAAACTGTAATTAATGCAAGCGAAGGAATTGCTTTGACTCCTCTTCGTTTTTTTCTTGTTTTACAATGTTCACCACACCGAAAAATCTTGTTTGTTTCTAGAGTCCGCCGGACGAAACCGTTTGAGAGTCCGCTGGAGGAGGGAGGGAGGGACTTTGCTGAGGCTCCTTCCAGAAAGGAAGGCGGCGACCTCTTCGTCCGCCTGCATCTCATGTGGTGTTGCAAATCTCGTGCCGGCATCACTCAGCCGCCCGTTCTTTCGTTCGTTCGCTGTCGTTAATTATTTAATGTCTGTCACCCGGTGGCTAACACTTTGAGCCAAATGCAAATTGGAATTGTCAGTGTCATGTAGACCGGCGCGTGACACTGCGACCAACACACACACGCGAGCGCGCGAACACACGGACACATGTGGACGTGGCGGGCACACTTGAAGGCAAAACACGTCCTGACGATGCCTCCAGCTGTTGCTCTGCTGCTGGTCCGTTCGCGCGGATGTCAGGTGCGGGCGTCTCGTGACGAAGCACGGCAACGACGGAGCTGACAAAACAAGCAAAACAAACACAACGAGTGACGAAAACAATTAAAAATTTAAATTTGTCTACACAAAAGAAATCTCTAAAATGCCATTGGATGAATATTAAGCAGCGGCAACAAGAACAACGACGATGGCAACTAATTTAGTCCACCCCCACCGACCAACGTCCACCACACAGCTGTACGCGACCCGGAAGCGCTATTCAACCTCGAGCTGGCGTCCATTCCATCCACTTCTGGTGTCCCGTTTCCTGCCAGTCCGCCTCTCTTCTGCCGCGCGTCCGTCGTTCTTGCTGGCCATTCATCTTCGTGCTGCCATCTGCTGCTGGGTGTGGTGAAGACGTGCCTGCAATGAAAAAGCTCCGCTGATCCCTGCTTGTTGTTGCCGTTGTCGCCGAGTGGGCAGCCGCACACGGCACACAAAAGCGAGGCCACAAAGCAATGGCGACGTTGAGGACAACCAGAAGCAGCAGCAGCGGCAGCAGCAGCAACGACAACAGCAACGGCCACAGCAACAGCCACAGCAACAGCAACAGCAACAGCAACAGCAACAGCAACAGCAACAGCAACAGGATCAACAGCAGCAGCTAGAAAATGCAGTGCTATGAAAGCCGGTGGGCGGGGGAGAGACGAAACTCTGGCGGGCGAGTGGACTGGACTGTGGAAATAAAGTGTTTTAGGTGGGACGACAGCAAATCCTGCATCGAATGCAAAGGAGAAAAAACGAGAATCGCGTTGCTCGAGCTACTTAACTTGCAAGCACTCAGTTTGAACGAGGACTCTGAGCTGCTTTGGTACTCGTATCCCTTCCAGTGCTAGGATGTTGTTGCAAACTAGCTGCGCGTATCCTTGTGCTTTTGTTATCCTGTCCACTGTTATTAACTTGTTGTTACTGCAGCAGCGGCAGCCGTAGCAACATCATCAGGATCTCAGTTGCCAGCTTTTGTTTTGCTTCCTAATTAAAAGTTGCGCTCGGCGAAGGATTCCAACTTTAGATTAGCTGAACTAACTTGCTCAAGGCTAAATTGGGTCTCTTTATTTTAATCGGCTGAAACCGTAACTTCAGTCTCACACCTCGATTAACTGATAACAGCCAACCGTTGCAGCCTAAATTAGCCACCTGAATTGAATCGATTAATCGATGAGTTCACATTTGTTGCATAGAAAATACAATATTTGTGAGCAAATCACAAACTCTCAGACTTCCACAGATCCTGAGAGATCCTGAAGTTCTGGAAAAAAGCGGTTCCACAGAAAATTTCGATATATTGCCGAAATAACATTGCGAAAATTGAAAATCTTGGAAAAAATCGAAGCGCACTTCCAGGAAAGTAAGCCGTCTGTGGTGAGTGCGGTGCAAGCGGCATCCTTTGACTCTCTGCGACAAACGCGTCCTCTGCAGCGAGGAGAAAGTGTCCTGCCAACACAGGCTGCCGCAGTCACCGCACCCCTGCGTCTGCTAATTAATGGAAACTAAGCACTGATATATAATTGATGTCGCATTTCGGAGGAACCGCAGGCGAGCACGAAAACAGGACGCGACAAGAGATCCCGGACGTTATTGGGTCAGCCGGAGGCTACTCGGGCCGCTGCTGCCGCTTAACAAGCGGCAAATAAAACACCTCCTTCGCAGCAGGTGGCGACCATCGCCACGGGGGAGACGCAAGAGGAAGCCGAGTCGCCCTGGGAACAGAACGGCGACGGGGACTAACGGAGAGAACGAAGCAAGAATCGAACGGTTCCGAGATCACTACGTGCTGCGAGACAATCGACGGAGAAGACGGTAGGGAGCTGCGGCACCCAGTTCGGGAGATGCGAGCACGATTAAAATGTCATCATCAGGACGCAATAATGGCTCGTTTACAGCCGAACTACCGAGCTGGTGACAACGACTAGAAGGGCAACAACTGTCGACTGTCGACTATCGAGTCGAGTCGCTCGGATCGCAGGGCACTCGGGCACTCGGGCACTGACAAGGGCGTGTCGGCAGAATGTCAAAGCACTGCAGACAACTGCAAGGATCCCCTTTGTAGGGTGGTTAGCCTGGCTGTGGCCGTTCCTCTCGATTGCTGCGACTCGGTGTAAATCACACACCCGCTGGCGATAACGTGCGGACATCTCAATTAGAATTCTCGGAAACGATTGCGTCCTGGAAGCACAAATGCGTCTGCAGACTCATTTGTAGATCCTCTTCTGATTACGTGTGTCGGACGCATTCGGCTCGCCGTCTGAGCGGTTTTTGTGGTTTTGATGCTTAGGTGCGTCCGTCTCCTTCTCCAGAGATAACCGAGGAAAGTCATTTTAATAGATGGGAAAGGAAGGCTGCGGGCAGCGCAGACGACGCTAAACCGAAGCCAAAGGGAACGAGGGATCCTCGCTGCAGAGTGTTAATCTGTAAATCGTGTGATCGTACGCGACGCAAGGTAATAAATTAAAATTATCTGCTCTAATTTTAAATTCGGCTGTTTCAACGTTTTCCTTTCGCTGCGTTCACACTCGTTGTCGCACTTGTCGAGTTCAGACTCGTTATTTCGAAATCTTCAGAATTTCGTTTAGATTTTGCAACTCAACAAACACTGAATACAGGATTTTAAAGGATTCTGCGAGGATGTGTTGAAGTTGAAAGTTGTATTTATATTTGGGTTCACTCTTTCAAACTTGACAAAATGATTGCATCCACCACACGTTCCTCGAATTCAATGGTTACGGAAATGAAATGACCGGAAGTAACACAGCATCGTCATGCATGCTCCGAATCTCGAAATATGGATGGGGGGATAAAAAAGGAGGGGGAGGAAGAGGAGCTAAAAATACTTCTCGCTCAGTGTTCACAGATGACAAGTAATAATTTTCCAAAATTTATCTCATTCAACCGAATCAACAAAATCGACAAAACGCTGGCCAGTGCCGACCTTTCATTTCATATAACGAAATTTTGTATTCTTATGAAATCCTATCTTACACACCCACACACACACACAAACACACACACGCACTCACACACACACCCACACACAAACACACACGACACCCACACGTATTCTCACTCACATTATCCTCCAAATTTGGTTAACTTTGTCAACACTTTGATGATGGCGAGACGACAGGTCAGTCCTTTCGTGCTTTCGAATAGCCTTTCCATCTCCCTGTTCCTCGCAGCCTCTTCCTGTCCCTGTCCCTCTCTCTCTCTCTGTCCCTCTCTCTATCTCTCTCTCTGTCTGTCTGTGTAAGTAATACAGAAGATGAATATAAATTGGCTTGCTGGCCGCTGAGGTTGATTATTTTGACTGCTGTAAAATTTGCTAAATTCAAAAACTCACACTTGATCTGTGTGTGTGTGTGTGCGTGTGTAGGTGTGTAACCGCCCTTTGGCTTACTGGTACCCAACAACAACAACAACAACAACAACAACAACAACAACAACAACAACAGCAAATAACCTTCTTTAATCTCTCGTTTTTTGTCTTTCTTGACACTTCAATAAACATTTTAAGCTCTACCCAAAGTTGACCCGTCCCTCCGTCCATCGATGCATGAGGGACACGAGGGTTAATTTTGGGTCACAGTCTGTGGTCAAGACGGTTCGGCTTGGTGTTTAGGTGACCAGGCTTTATTAAATCCAATATACTTGCCAATATTTATTTAGATTTGTATAATTTGTCGTTTAAACTTCCCAAAGAGTGGGAGGGAAAGATTCTTAAAGGAGAGTACGGGGTGTTGGTTTTTAAAGAAGGCAGTTAGAAATAAAATCCAGCCAATTTGAAGGATTTGTCCACATGTGTTAAGTTAACTCAAAATCAAAGACTTAACTGGAGGAGGAGGACGGAGAAGCCTCAAAAAAGTGAAATTTTGCCCTTTCTCATCATCGCCTTGATTTGATAAGCGAAACCCGAATTTAAGGCTCTCTAAAATAGGCTTTTTCTCCATATGAGCTAAAATATATCCGTCCCCTTTCGCAGCACTTGTCACGCAACACTTGGAGGCTCGTTTGTTTTTTATCAGCTAGTCGATTCTTTATTTCCTCGCGCGCATTCGTCCTTAATTTCTTGCTGTTTCTTCTTGTTTTATTCACTTTTCCCCGCTTTCCCTCAGTCGACAATCCTTTCGGTGTGTCGAAAACAGGAAGGAACACTCAATCCAGCTTAATGCGAGTCCCTCTGCTGACCGGGTGTGCCGTGCAAAGCTTTATAAGCTTTCTGTGTTTGTGATTTCGGCATACATTTCGTGGCAT
Organism: Sicus ferrugineus; assembly: GCA_922984085.1. Lineage (NCBI taxonomy): Eukaryota > Metazoa > Arthropoda > Insecta > Diptera > Conopidae > Sicus > Sicus ferrugineus. The sequence continues at coordinate 27,565,628 of OV277351.1, forward strand.
ATCGTCGTGCGCTTTGTGCGCGGGGGCGGCAGATGGAAAGCCGTAAAGCGGATTTCACAGCTTATTGTCACGTACTCTTCCGGCCACCCTCGTTGGTCAATTATAGGATCCTTTTTTGGCGTTGCTAGAGCTGCGAGCAACATTCGCTGCAGTCTTTTCCCAAAAACTCCAGATAAAACAACAGAAAAACGCAGATTCGCAGTGCCAAAGTGGCAGCTGGGCGGCGGCGATGAAAGTGAAATCAATGCGTCAAGCGTGAAAAGTCCATTAGCTGAGGCCGTACTGGAGTTGTGCGGAGCTCCTCCTAATATTATCCTTGCCTACAGAACTCGCGCAAAGTGAACATTTTGAGCGTCGCTTGATCGCTGTTGAGTTCAAGTTGCGCGTACATCTCAACCACCGACTTGAGATCGATAAGCACTCGAAAGTGGCGCCGCAATACGTGTAAATTTCTCGCACTCGTAATTTGAATATCCTTACTTATCCCTGCAGCTCCTTAGCGACAACAGCAGGAAGTGTTCGGCAATTAAAACAAGATTTATTACGACTTTTCCTCTAAAAGTCCTCGCATGTCCTCATAAGTGTATCCTCAGATATCCTCCTCTAGTACATCGCACACTGATATATCCTTCCTGAACAGAGTCCTTTCTCAACACATGCGTGTTTACACACAAGTGTCAAGAATTACGCAAGGTCTCTTAATTGTTTTCTGATAACAATTGAACGCTCTTGCGGAGCGCTGAGCGCTGTATTTCTTCTTAATGTTCTCCTTCCTCGTCCTCAACACAGTTGTGCCCACACATGTGTAATGTGACACCGTGTTCGTGTGTTCGTGCGCGACAACAAACAACGCAATTAGCCGCCCTTCCGAGGGTGTTTTCTAGGGAAGCACTAAAATTAAACGCTAGGGAACTCCTGCTTGTCCTCTGGTGTCAAAACAAGTTCAGCAGGTTGAGTAGGTTGGGCAGGCTTGGCAGGTTGGGTAGGTTGAACGGGTTAAACAGGTCGCGTAGGCTGAGCAGGTTGAGCAGGTTGGGAAAGTCGAGTAGGCCGAGTTTTTAAGTAGGTTGGGTAAGTCGAGTAGGTTGAGTAGGTTGATCAAGTCGAGTAGGTTGAGTGGGTTAGGCAGGTTTAGTAGGTTGTGAAGGCTTCTATCTGAAAGTTTTATACTGAAAAATAGTTACCTCCAGTAATACTTTTGTTCGAAATATATTTCCAAATCGAAATATGAAGGCAGTTTTCTCTCCTTTTTTTGTCTATTTCTCCTTCGCCGCCCCTCCCACGCACCCCTTCTAATCCCGCCCCCCTTTACGTCTACCCAGCTACCCACCAACTATTAAACTTTCTCTCAAAAACAAGCCATAAATATGTCATGTCTGAACTAACAACCACCACCCACGCGTAACAATTATTGCCCTTATCTGCTGCGCCTGTCACACGATACTCGGTGTCGCCCTAACGAATGTCCTGGCTGCTCGAGCGTGACAGTGCGGCCAAAGTTGGACGCCACGCCGCGCCGCCATGTTTGCCAGTTTCGCACTGGCGTGTGGGGCGGCTCGCGATATTCCATGCGCTCGTATAACTTTTTCGTTCTTTTTCTGCAACTGTAGTCTGGATACGATGGCTACCGATGGAGTATCGCATTTGTTAATCCCTGGAATTTCGCAGATATTCCGCTGAATTCCCTGCTTCTTTGATAAGAGTCCGGAATGTTACGATATCGTAACTTTCTTCGAATTCGGGACATTCTGCCCACCATCCAACAGATCTGTCTTAGTTTTTCTAAATTTTTTACAATTTTCAAAGAATTTTCTAAATAATTTAGGTTCACTTTTAAATTGGACATTCTTTACTTTACAATTAATTTACATTTTTGATGTTCAAACCGGTTTGATTTGAAAGTTCTCGGTTTTTAACTGATTTTTCCCACTTCAATCTGACCAACCTGACCAACCTGATCCTTGCAGAGCATTCTGAAGTTTCTCGTTGCCAGTTAATCGATGAAATGTATGTTGGCTGCTCTCGTCGGCAACGACGCGTCACTCGGAGTCTCCACAGCAGTGTCACTCGTCGAGTGTCAACGTTTTCTAAGCACAAAAAAGAGTCTTTTGTTGACCAGCCAACACTAACAGAATATTTATAGCAACCGAACTATTTGAAATCTTTTTTCCAACCACTATTTTCGCCCCCCACGCCCCCCACCTCTCGGTGTCCTGTAGTTTGTCGTCCTCTCCCCCGAATTCCTGCTTCGGATCTCTAGAGTTCGGCTTTCCGTGGCTACCGTCTACTTTTTCGGAGTTCAGTTAGTGTGATACTTTAATTGTTCCTGTTGTTATGGCGCCCCTCTCCCCACCCTCCTTCCCTTCCCACCGCCTTCCCCAACTTGCCTGGTTATAGTTGTCAAGTTATTGTGACCGGTCTCGTGTTGCTGTTTTGGTCTTTTAGTGCACTGATTGCACGGATCGGAAGGTCGGCGGGCGAGTTTCCGCTGAAGTGGCTTCACTTCGTGCCATTTAATCTCAGCCACTCAAGTGGACGAGTGTTTGTTTTTATGGGATTCCATAAAGTTGCCGGAATGAAGGGACTTCAGCCTCGAGTTGTGTTCGATGGTTGTTTTTTGTTAGGATTGTTTTTCCCCACGACTCGTTGCGAGAGAGAAAATGGATGTCGCCAGAGAGCGGTTTTTCATAGCAGAACTTTTGGTGGGGAGCTCGAAGCTCGAAGTAGTTGCAGTGTCGCTTTTAGTAATCGTAATTTGTATTTGTACGAGATTAGTTAGGCAACGAAATAGTGGGTACCCGAGGTAAGCATGAAACGCGTCCTCAAAGCCTCTCACTTCTGAAGCCTCTCACTTTGAACGCTTCGTAATGTGATGCCGAAAGCAACTCGAAATGTTCTGCACACCCGGAGTTGCAGTCCCGCGTCAGGATCAGCATCAGGATCAGGATATGCGTTCCCTTCGGAGCTGCAATAATGTGACGAAATATCGATTCGTTATGGTGATCGGTAACCGTGGCGCAGCCTGCTGACAGTTCTTCCCTCTTAATCGCGCCAATTCTGGACGCTTCATTTCGATGACATTATTACGAAAATTGATAGAATTTATAAAACTGCTCATGTATATTTAAAATGGTGTTGTTGTTACTGTTGTTGTTGTTGTTGTTGTTGTGTTGCTGCAGCAATCTTCAAAAAATTCTTTGGCATGTGTTGCTGAGCGTGCAAATTGCAATTTCATGCTTGATAATTTCGATTTCGTTACTTTTTTGACATTTTCGTTCGACTTTTGTGAGCATTTTCCCGATTTTTTTCCAGATTTCACACTACAAAATTTGTCTCATTTTGAAGAATTCTTTTTTTCTTTTTTATCTAAACAAGAAATTCGTTTCGGCTGGCTTCGAAATCTCTCTTCCCATTTTTGGGGTCGACCACAGTCGTTTAACCACAGCAGGACTCTCGCCTCTACTCGTGCACCGGGATGCCATGCGGTGCATCTGAATGGGCCCGAATATGGCCTCGATAATGACATCAACGATGCGTCGTTAATTGCTAACAAGAGGAACTCTCAGCTTGTCGATAATTGCGATTGTTTGCTTCATAATGTGTAATTTTGTAGCGTAAAGTTGCAATTTCGGTGCTGTGGGAATGCAAGTTTGATGGATGGATTGTTCGATGTGTCGCGCTCTCTTCCCCCCTCTCTCTCTCTCTTTCTCTCTCTCTCTCTCTCTCTTTCTCTGTTGGAGAGGCGAGAAAGTCCATTAAGGAGGCCAGTTCGAAATTCAAGTGGAACGAATGGAAAACCGAGAAGAAACTGATTTGTAAGGATTGACACAACTTTTTCTTCCAATTCTGGGAGAGTCTGTGGAAGCAGCAGAACAGTTAGAATAGTTAGAGACAGAGAGGAAGATCATGGAGAGGGAGAGAGAGAGAGAGAGAGAGAAGTGGGAGACAGATGGAGAGAGGCAGAACCACAAGAGAGAATCGTAAAACTTTGGTTCTTAAATCAAATCAGAGACTCCAGCTCTCAAAGTGAAACGAAAGTCGAATCCCTTTGATTCCCCATAATTTGTTTCCAGGAGTATGCAACGTCTGAGAAAGAGATTCACATGGAAACTTCAACTATCGAACTACTGAAGTCAGTATGTAATGAGTTCTGCACGCAAGAAACGCGCATAACGAGGCGTAAAAAAGGGGAAGGGGAACGCAATACCGACTTCACGACCCGTAAGGCGAGTTGGTAATAATAATTATCATGCCTCCCGTCTGAACAATGAAATGGACTACAAAAATCAGATCCTGCCAACAAGAATTCTCTGGATTAAATTTTCGCAAGCAATAAATTTTTATCATTTCGTTTAGCAGAGATGAGTTTCTCGTTGTTGTTATTGTTGTTGTTGTTGTTGTTGTTGTTGTTGTCGGTGTGTTCTCTTTTATTGGTTCATTAAAGAAATGGCGGCGTAAAAGCACTGATTGCAGCTACAACAAAAGCAACGACAGCAACAACAACAACGACAACAACTGAAGCAAACAAGAGAGGCACCAAAATGGACATCAGCAATCAGAGAAGAAACATCAGCATCAGCAACAACAACAACAACAACAACAACAACACCACCACCAGCAAGAGTAAACGAAACAAATACTCGTATTAATGAAAAACATGGCCAACTTTATTGCGAGCATGAAAATCAATGGAATGCGAATATGAATGGCATCGCGTGGAAGACGCGGGAGAGGGGGGAAGTTGCAATTATTGAAAATACGCGCACGCATCGTCGAGTTCATGAAGCAAGTGAGGCCGCAATAAAGTAAATAAATGAAGGACATCACACAGGATGTGGCCGGCGACTGCATGACAGCCGGACCCACAGAAGGGCGACCGAAGCGAGAAGGAAAACCGAAAACGAAAGCTTCACACAAAGAAGAATTCCGCGCACAGACGAATAACAAGATGAAGAAAATTAAATTGCAGCGCAATTCAAATCCGTAATGAAAAATGGCGGCGGGGTGCGCCGCGTCGCGGGGAGCAACAACAACAACGGACGGCGAGAAATCACTTCAATTTTTCTCCTCCACACAAATGTAGCGCAACCATTACTTGTCGGCTCTCCTCAGGCGTGGCCGCCGCGTTGCGTGGCGCTCGCTCGGCGGTGAGTGAGGCGTTTCCGCTTGTTTAAATCTTATTAATAAAATTCGGGATTTAACGATGCGCGCAGATTGGAATTCTAAACAGTTGCAGGCGGCGGCGGCGGCGGCGGCGGCGGCGGCGGCGGCGGTACCACCACCACCCTGCTGTCGCTGCCGTCAGTGGAGCTGCTTAGCCGTCCACCTGCCCGCCGCTCCCGTCGCCGCTCGCGACGCAACCATTTCAGTGTTGACACTATTAAGTTGCACCGTCGCGAAATCGAGGACGGCAAGCAGCGAACGGTAGGGAGATCCCAGCAAACAAAATTAGCATGTGGCGGCTGCTCGCTTACAAATGTATTGTGCGTTGCAGTGCTGGCCACACGCTTGAAACTGCTTATTGGGATCGACGGCCGCAGCAGCAGCGACAGCAGCAGCAATCTCGGAATTCTAAACTTCGACGCCCTGACAAATTATTCCGGAACATTTGACATCTCGATGTTAAGAGATGTCATGATTTTTTATAGTTGCTGGCGCTGTTGTGTTCCGTTGTTGCTGTTCGCTGTTATTTTCGCTCTCATTGTAATTCTCACTGTCGGTCGTCAGCTCCGCCGTTCTGAAGAAGAGAGACGCGTCCGTTCGAGTGATTAAATTAAGTGCGCTGCGCCTCATTGAGATCCGCTGACATCCACGCTCGCTCGCGACTCCCGTGTTGGATTGACACTGAATCGCCTCATTTCACCAGATGACCCTCGCGTTCTCCGCTGCTGTTGTCGTTGTTGTTTCGCATGTTCGCACTTCTTAACATTCTCAGGGTGTTTCTTGTTCTCTATAAACAATTTCCATCTTCTTGTTTCGCTGTTAAATTTCATTTTTTTTCTCGCTTCACCAAAAAAAACGCATCAAATTAACATTTTAAAAACTTGGCATTCCTGAAAACATTCAATATTTCAGTACGTTTTTTCCTATACTGTCACCGCCTTCGCTTCTCTGTGCAGCCAACCGCAACTCGAAGGCAAATATTGATTTTTGCAATTAACACTAATAAGGATAACAATTTGGTGGGACAGAAGAATCCTTTAAAATTGGATGAAATTACAGACAACACAATGAAGCTCGTTAACGGCGAGCGGCAGCAGAGCTTCGAGTGGCGACTGGAATGACCCAAGTGACCCTTTCGAGAGAGCAACGTGACCCTTTCAGAAGAGTCCTTAAATTAGTCGAGTAAAACAAAGAAAACAAACAAAGTCCTGCCACGCAGGACGCGGGGACGACATGGCGAAAATAAAAAACGCACAGGCTGCCGGTGGCTGAAATTAGAACGACGACTTACGCAAAACATGACACCAACACCGGCCATAACAATTACGGCGACAATCTTGACGAGACAGAAGTCGACACACATTGACGAGGTAATTAAAGCAGAAGTTAGCAGGTCCTTGAGCTCCCTCGCCTCACAGTGTGTTTCTCGTTCATGTGGTACTCCGGTGTTGCAATTTGAGGCTTGACACGGAAGAAGCTAATCAACGCCAATGTTGTTGTTGACTGGACATTTCTCTCCTCCCCACCTCTGCGAATAATTAAAGCGTGTAAAGTAATACGCGGGCCTCTTGTTCGACAACGGGGTTCAACGGTTACGAGCGGCTGTACTGCACACCTTGAGCGGAAAGTCATTTTAGACCTGCAATCCTCGAAATTATTTGAGACGGTGAAACAGTTTTCAAGCCAAAGACCGCGATAATAGCACGTATTTTCCACTATACAAGACTCCACAGCAGAATCGCACTCATCATTCTCTGAGAACTTTACGGTGTCTGCTGTGTTTACTTCAATTACAATAATTACTCTTCTTTTCCGAAGCCTTTAATTGCATAAACATGAGTTATTCAGAAGCGGAGATCGTGAAAGTCGAAGCAAACTGAGAGTAGATGCGCGATGCACTCGGCAACACATGTTTCCTCACTCCTGCTCTACTCGAAATAGGATAACCTGAGCGAGTCCTCACTAGATCATCTTAAGCATATTAGTCTGCACCGAATCTCATATATGTTCCGGCTTAAAGGACGTCCTTGCTGCGATCGACACGACCGGGGCGACTGTGAGACGAAATGCAAGCATTCACGCGGCGAGAGTCTATTCTGCGCTACCCCACTCTGCTTGCACATCCTGTAACTCATCCGCACACACCGAAAACAGAGCCGCGTAATCCTGGCCGAGAGTTTAACGAGTGTTTAGAGCATTTTTCCGTAAAGTAGGAAGCCTAAAATCCCTCGCGATAGGAATCTACGTATACAAAATAATTTGCTGCAGCTATTTCTGCAAGATCTCGATATGATTTACATGCGCAATAATTACCCTTGATGGGAATCAGTGGCGAACGGAGGTCCTTGCGAGGATCCTGTCGCCTAATGCTGTGTAAACATATCGCATGTCAAAGAGCAACACAATCGCAGATCCGCAAACGACGATAAACTGCAGCAGCAGCACCCCGAGTGAAATTTAAATCAGTTTTATCGGTGGAAATCTAGAAGTTGTTTGCAGGCCGATGTAACACCGCGAGCAACGCAATGAAGGCAAACCAGCAAGAGGGATCAAGGAAGGGGGGAGGGAGGAGGGAGAGGAAAGGAAAGCGAGAGGAAAGCGAGAGGAAAGCGAGAGAAAGAACGTCCTCTTCGTTCGTTGCAGCTCGTTAGGTGTTTTGGGCGAACAATGGCTTCCCGAGGCAAAGCGGAAATTGAAGCTGTCACCCTCGCTGATCGGCTTAGCAAGAGGACCGCGCCCCCTCGCATCCCTCCTTGCCGCCGGGCCACGGCTGCACCTCAGCCAGCCCCGATCGCACAATCTCGATCGGGAACTCCCTCGATTTCGCCGTCGCCGGCAACGCAACGAGAGTGCAAAATCTGATAACGACGCATTAAACTCTCGACCTTTGCGCCCCGCAGGCCTGCGAAGAGGGTGAAAAAATGGCCTCAAATAGTTTTTTAGTCTTCTTGTTTTTGTAGTTTTTCCCAATAAATTCGCAACGATTTCAACGTTCACTCATTCATGAGTTTTCCCCGCTTTTCTCATCGTAGTTTTTTACTGCCGCTACCGAATTCGAGTGCCGAGTGTTCGTGTTTATTAAACACTTCAACGATGTCCTTGCACCGTCCGTTGGTCCTGACTGTTTGCCTATGTTAATTCTTGTTGCTTTCCATGCTGTTTTTATTGTTATACTTTCAGTGTGGAGTTCTTATTTTTAGTAGTCGAAATAAATCGTTTTTGCATTCTTTTGCTTGTTGGGAGGACTTCAACTTCTTCTTCTTGCTTCTCTAAAGGGATTTTTTAATGAAATTAACTGTTTGGACCTCAACTGTGATTTTTCTATTCTGGTTAAAAAGCTCAACTGTCTTTACTTTCTAAATTTCTCTGTAGGAAGACTTCAGTCCGATCAACCCGTAGTATTTTTTAAGTGATCTTCCGCAATTTTGATCCTCACGAAAAATAAATTAAAAATGAGAAGATCAATTGACATCTGAAACTCCATCGTTTAGTAGAACCTCAGCATCCATCCTTAGATTCCCGCTGTATTTCAGCTCACAACTAAGCTTGCGAAATTGCTTCCCGACTATTTCGCAACCCTCTCCGGCCACAGAGGCGATCAACCCGTTGGCCGTTAACTCAATCAGCTTCCAACTGATTTAATTTGAAAGCATTTCACGCTGAGTCCTGCTGCAGATGTTGGCTCAACAAAAATTATGCCGAGAGTCTCAGGAGTGTCAGCAACTTAATAGCAAAACAAATAAAAAGCGAAACAAAGTAAAGTGCAAGAGGAGTCGCAAGCATTTCAAAATGCGACATATTAAAATATAATTGTGCATCGATGAATTCGATTAAAATTACATTTGTGTCGTCCTCGCCGGATGGTGCGCGAAGGATGGCGACAACAATGAGGAGGACGGCGCGGCCTCGCAGCCGCGGGCCAAAGCACAGCGGGCAGAAAGAATCCACTCACTGATGAAGCTCGCCTCGAATGCCATAAACAGGACGTGGCAGGCAGGGGTTAAGAAGGCTGCGGCGTGGTATGGCGTGAAGGGCGTGAAGGGCGTTGGGAGGGGGGAGCGAAGCCTTACCGGCGCGGCTGGTGGCATCGGGCATGCAAAGCAAGCACGGAAACCCAGTCATTGTGGGCTCACAGCTCTGGCCACAACCCGGGTCTACCGAAGCAACCCCGCAACGCTGGCCTAGAAATCCCGGCGAGTGCAAACGACGACAAGGGAGGGAATCCGCTCGCTTTGTTGCCTCTCTTAATTTTTATTAAATGCAAGCTGCGCACAGAACACTTGACGGGGCAGACAAAAATGCTACCGTTGTTGCAACTTAGCGCGGAAGTAGTTTGCTCGGTTGGTAGACGGAGGGGGGAGTGAAGGGGACGGGAGGACGGCAATTTAAATGAATCCTTTTTCTCGAATTATGTGTCGCGCACATAAGTTGACAATGAGTGACAACAAACTGGATGACTGGGTGAATGAATGACTGAGCTGAGTTCGGTTGGTTGAGGTTGGCAGGATGAGGGAGTGCAAAATGGCGGATTTTAAATCCCTTGCCTTCCCTTGCCTTGCCGGGGAGTGTGGGAATTCGGGAGAAGGTCCAGCAATTTGTAGAGAGGTGAAATGCCGGCGTCTAAATTAAAAATACCAACCGATTAAATGTTAAATAGGGCGAAAATCTTCAGACTTCGAGACAAAATATCGAAGAAACCTTAAATATGTTGTACGATTTGTCTTGGCAGTTCGTGTGAAATTATTAGGGAGCCTGGGATTCCGGGGTCGCCACCCCTAGTGGGCTGGTTGCCTACCTGGTTGGCTGTCGCTTTGATCGACTCACTGGTGACTGAGTTTGAACGTGTGTAAGGTAAGCTCGCAGGACCTCATTGTGCTTGATTATCCTTTCAATTATTTTGTAGCGCAACATTTTCCACTCTGTTGACGCTCGCTGTTCGCATGGTTGAGGCAGCGACGAGCGACGTGAGATAAAGTAAGTGAGCTGTTGCATTGAGTGAGTGTTAGAACAACAATAATAATAGCAACAACAACGACGGCAACAACGACAGCAACAACAACAACAAAAATAATAAAAGCGACAGTAGCAAAAACGTCCACCGCTCGGTACATCAGGACAGAATAACAAACAACATGACAACACGAAGATAACAAAAGGACATGCAAGGATTTCGAGTAGACGGCACTGTGACTTCTCAACCGGTTGACTGTCAGCAACAATAATCTCTTACGCTCCAACAACGAGCTGCGAATAATGACAAGCGTGTGAGATGCGAAGAAGGCGCGCGCGCGCCTTACCAGCAACACAAAGCAGGGATCATCCTGCCGCTGGAATGCTGCGATGCCACTCGCCACTCGGTGGCAACACCGGCGGCCAACGCGGCACAAAACCGACACAATTAACGCGCTGTCAGCTTATGGCGACGAGGGAGGCGAGGGGAGACGAAGACAAGTAAGAGTTGGATGATTTTTTCTCATTAATAATTCTAACCATTTTTTAATTTGCCCGGATCAAAACTTGTGCTGAGTGTGCGAGGAAGGGACGAGCAGAGAGGGTATCCTAGCAACAACAATTCAGAGGAGGAACGTTCGTCTCCAAAAAAGGGAAATCGTATAGAATTCATCGGGATAACAGCAATCAGCAAAATAGACTACTTCAAAAAAGTGTTCATATTTTCTCACTTGATAAACTCACTCCAAAGCAACTCAAAGAAAGTCATTCGGCGAAGGCAGAAGCGCAATAAAACGAATCCTTTGTTCACTTCTGGCGTGAGTAGGGATCGTTGATGGTTTCCAGGTTGAAAAAGATGTTCTTCTTCAGTCTCTTTGCGCTCCCGAAACAGCTGTTGTGTTCGCCTTGAAAACAGGATTGTGAAGTGAATTTGCCACTGGTTTTTATAGAGAAACTCGTGAGTTGCCGCCTCGTGCAAGCGTGACCTCCTTTCCCCTCAAAGACGGACACTTCGCCACACAGTGGCTGGCGCCTGCAGCCACTTGAAACATGATGAAAGTGTCTCCTCAGCTCTGCCATAATCACGAAAGCCGCCAGTAACTCTACCAACTACCGAATCCGAGTCGAAATTTATGTGTGTCCAACAAACTGCGATTTCGTGCAGCAAGAAGACGCTAGCGCCGAAATGTAAACTAAAACCAAAACTTGAGCACTCTACAAAACGCAGCAATTAATTGGAAGTCCTTCGGGCGAAATGAAGCTGTCAAAGCAGACACTTTTTCCCAGCCTATCTGACCCGAGCCGAAGTGGCTGTTAGCGCATTTCGAAGGCTGACCGAGATCGCTCTAATGAGATACCAGGAATTCCTCTCAAGACGCTGGCGTTGTTGGCTCGGCTGTGTTGTGTGTCATGTTGTGACAGCATGCGCGCCCACGCCACGCCACGCCACGCCACGCCACGCCACGCCACGCCACGCCACACCATTCGTGATCAATGATCCTTGCTGCTTGGCTCCTGCTTCTGTCTTGCTGCGTTCGCTGCGCGTAATTGGATCGTCCGCGTCGTCCCGGTCGCCCTGGCCGTCGTGGCGCACGGAATTACGAATAATTTTGTCTGCGTTTTGAATTTGAATTCGTGCGCAGATGCTTACTGTGCGGTGCCAAGTGTTGGGATCCTTGTAATGAGAGTCCTCGTTGATCGTATTACTCGATTGCTGGCTGTGTTGTGTTGTGAGTAGTTCAGAAGTTGTTTGCATAACAAACTCCTGCAATTTGAGCTAATTCGGTGTTGTTTTGCCGTCATTTCGGAATTACTTTCTCATTGATTCTCGTTTATTTTCCGTTGGCCTTTCGGGCGCGGGAAGCACAAAGAATCCTGCGAAAAATAGGCGGCTTTTTAGGCTCACAATTACACGGTAGTTAGTGCTCGGTGTCATTTCAACGTAATTGTCTCAGTTTGCATTTTTCGGCCTTGTTTTTCACTGATCTCAGTTGTATTCATGATTCCACAAAAAATTGCATTAAGTTCGTGTCGTTGTCGTCTCGCTCTCGTCTTAAAATCGTGCGATTTTTTGGCCGAGATGGTTTTTATTTTAGTGGAGACGATAATAAAGATCGAGACGGTTTTTAGCCGAGTTGATAATCTAGATCGAGGCGGATTTCCTTAGTTAAAAGATTGTAAACGGATTCTAGTGCAAGTCTACGTCAGAAGGACGTAAAACAGGGAATCGTGAGCGTAAAGGGAATCCCCGACAGCAAGATGGAATTCTCCAAACTTCTTCAGAGTCGCCCCCCCACCCCACCACATATTTTTGCGGTCCCACTTTTGCACTCGCATCAGTCTCGTGACACGTTTATTTAATATCATCAGGAAAAATAACGAATTAATTTTCGACGGGAAAACTGACGGGAAAAGGTCCTCGAATGGAAGGTCCTGGCGCGTAAACGAGGTATTTATGTTGGCATGTGAGCTCTTAAAGAGGGCCGGTGGCTGAATTGAGACCCCATTTGGAGGCATATTTATTACGGCCGACTTACTGCCAACACAAGGGACGGCCGGCTCGAGACTCACGCATGCTGGCTCGTAACTCAGTTGAGCGAATAAAGAAGTCAATGAGGAGGATGAAGGATGAATGAAAGCAGACTCTGAGGAGGAGCATCGACAAAGGTGTCGAGACAATTTCCAGGTCTGATGGAGGGTCGCTCGACCGACGTTATCGGTGGTAACAAATGTTGGCAGAGGATGTTGCAGTCGTTTTTTACTGCTCAATATTTGTTTGTAAGGATATCAAGGATTTCAAAGATTTATGGCAAGATTAAAAGTGAGTTTTGTTTTCTCATTTTAAGAAGGAATTAGAAAGCGAAGCAGTAGAAGCTGAAGGAGGAGGAGGAGGAGGGGAGTTCTGGTCAGCTGGTTGCACACAACTAAATCGCTGGTAGCGCGAGGATTGTCCTCCAGCATGGGATGCGAGACCTTTGAAGGCACGAGACACTTGATGGATGTGTACGTGTGGGTCGGGTACGCACAGCTTCGCTTGAGTTCTTTCAAGAATTCAAGCTGCCGCTGGAGTACTTGTGACGAGAGCAACTCACATCCGCAGTCCACGGCCACGTCCTGCAGTCCCCTCTTGTTGGTGCGGGGAGGCGCTGCTGTCACTCACTCGCACGACTTAGCGTCGAGCTCTCATTTCCGAGTGGTCGCCCCAGACGCCTGAGCGGCTTTCGGCTCGAAATCTATCTGAAATCTGCCTCGGCATCTCAATAAGGGATTCGCTGTAAACGATGATTGGATTTTATTACTGACGTCTTGTTTTTACTCAATTCTGCAACTAATTCAACTCCCTTACAATTCCTTATTTAGTTTTGCTTCTCGTTCAGTTTCTGAGTCGTGGAATTTACGGGCAATTAAAGGGCAGCAGCAGCAGCAACAACATGGTCACGTATCGGGCGGAGCAATCAATGAGCGACATCCTTATCAGGGTGCCAGGGTGCCAGAGGCCAGTCGCCTCGTGCTGCGGCTGTCTGCGTGGCTCCGTTCCGCTCCGCTCCCTCGCCGCGTTCGGCTTCTATCGCACAAATGCCGCTTGTAAGGACCGACAAATGCACCTCTAATTGCCGCCACTTAGCAGGACACCTCGTCCTTTCAACTGCCAATTGCGCTGCTGAAGTTATCGCATATCGTTTATTGTTTCCAGTGCTCTCGCGCAACATGCTGTCTGCCTTGCGGCGGAGACGAGGAAGGACATCTGCTTCGATTTGTGTCTACGATGATGGCTGGCCAGGATTCGCAGTGCTTTCGAAGAAGATCTCGTTCAAATGCTTGTTGTTGTCGCTGCAATGGTGAATTTGTTACACGCCGACGACGGCTTCCTTCTGCAATCTCAAAAACCAGCAGGCCAGAAGGTCCTTTATTGTCACCGATGGTCAGTTTATGGTTTCGGGTGCTTTAGGACCAACTGCAGCGTAACCAGCAACCCCGGGACGCGCGCCCCGTTCCCAAGTTCAACCCGAGGTGGATGCTGCCAAGCAAGGAGCGGCTTAGGCGGCCTAAAGTTGTTTTGCTATAAACGGGACGATATAAAGTCGATGAGAAGGGGGGCAAGCAAGAAGATGGACCGATTGAAGACCGAACGAAACCTGTCTCGAAATCAGAAATACGACGGCTGCTTTTACGACCCACTTCACACCACCTGCTACCTGGAAAACGCAGAAACGACGACGAAACAACCGGAGGGAACCTCGAATCGTGACAAATCGGGACGGATACCCCCGACCGATGTGACGACGTGCGGCAACGACTTGATTGAGCTGCAAGGCACCCATTATGCAGCCACGCACACGCCATGTGCGGAATGCAGGCCACCGCACCGAAGGACACGCAGCGCTACCCACAGCTAGCCAGAGTAGCCGCCATCAAGCGTCCGCGACGGGAGCCCAGCAGCGGCGGCAACGGCAGCAGGCGTGGACCGACTGCGACTACTAATAATGACCACCATCACAAGCCGGCCGGACTGCGGAGCGGAGCGGCTGACCAGCCGAGTGGACGTGCGCACTCGATGCAGTGACCCGGGCACTGAGTAGCCTGTTGCGCCCAACAGCTGCCGCCCCGATGACAACGCTGCACCCAGCCAGCCAGCCGCGCGACGCGATCGGCGTGACCGCCAGCAACCAGCCGACAAACCCGCCAGCCAACCGACACGGCGGTCACCAGCCAACGTGACTCGCTCTGGCGATGCGCAGATTAGCCGGCGTTTAGCGCGCATTAATTGCGTCTGCAGCAGCCACTCGCTCGCTCCGAGTGGCCAAGGTTTTCCCAGAGCGCGTCCGGCAGCACCGGCCGCAACAATAACGCGGTTGGATCCGAGCGCGCCCTGCGACTCGATGAAGTCGTCGGCTGCCCCTTGACAACTGGACGCAATCACGTTCTGCGCCTTCAGCGCTCATCGCCGTGATTTATGCCGCCGCTGACTGCCCGGCTGGTGGACTGGCTGCGCCGCACACGCCCCTCGACCATTAATTTAAATGCTCTGCCGCTGGGTGCTGATCATGCGCGGTGCGTTGTTGGTATTGTTGTGCGCGCCTCGGATTTGCATATGAATCGCGTTTCTTCAGAAGTCGAAAGGGATTTTGAATGCCCCTGAGACTCTCGGGGCGGCGCGATGCTTCAGTCTGCGTTCCCGAGTCCATTTGTATCCGGCATTCCTACGTCTGTATTTTCGTTTCGTTTACTCGTGCGGCGGCTTTATTCCAGGTTCGCTCAAAACTGCGCGCTTCCCTCTGCACGCCATCCGGCTGCGCGAACCGCTCTTGTCCGTAAACCCCAAATTTTATGTTTTGCGGTGCGCCACTGCGTTAATTATATGCGCGCAACGGAGGCTGCAACAATTGCGTAACGTACACTGAACCAAAATCAGACGACATATCAAGGAAAAGTTCATTTCATATTTATTTATTGTTCTTTCACAACAATTACGGGTTTTAATCTTTTTTATTCAATTAATGTCGTTATTCTTTCATGCATTTTTGCTCTTTCTTCCTTTATATCCCCAGCAAATTGATACATTTCGGCATTTCCAAGGACATGTCGTCCTGTGACCCTCAAGATCCATCTGTCAAACGCAGATTATTCACTCGATTTGCATAAATTCCTGGAGGAGCCTCGATTTCAAAGGACAGCCACTCGGCTGTGTGGCGCGCAGCAGATCCATGCCGCTTCCCAAGCTCCTCGCAAGTGACACAGGAAAGCCGCGAACACAAAAGCCGCCGCCGCCGCCACCGCGACATGTTGGGTGATGCATGCGAATTGAAGTTATGACGAGTCCTTCCGTCTTCGCAGCTACCGCGTGTGGGATCTGCTGTTCGGAGTTCGTCAATCGGGCAATTCAGTCAGTCACAGTTATGCGGAAATCATTCCACCGCCAGCTTTTTCCCAACTCGCATTCGTGAGCCGCGCGAGCCGACGCCAGGCGTCCGCTTACCTGTTGGAGGCCCCGTTCCTCCTCGCCGGCAGCGCTCGGCTTGAAGTCTTCATTTCATCCCTTGCGCGCCGCCGCCGCTATTAATGTGACAAACGTGTCGAATGACGGATTTCAGCGTGATGCCGCATAAGTTTTCATAACGGCGTCGGGCGACGAGGCCGCGGCAGACGCTTCCGTATGTTCGCCGTCGCCTGTTGTGGAAGGCAAATTTCATGGAGTCTCTTCGCCGCTTTGTGCTTCGTGTTGAGAACCTTCGGGAATTATTCAGTTTTTATTTGATGGAACGAATGCCATCAGTTTTTGCTGAGTGATTTCGGTGGTAATGGAGTGGGAACTTTTTGTGTTCGAGGAGTTGATATCTTTTTTTGTGTATTCTTGCTTTGATGTCAGCGATCGCAGAGAATTCTTTGAGTTTTTTTAGTTCTTTGTCACTGCTTGGAGTTGTGAAAATGGACACAAAATTCTGATTCTCAAATTTAAAGAATAACTTGTCACGTTGATGATACTGAATGAAATTTTAAAATTTAACGAAATCTGTCTCTTCGCAATGAGAGGAAGCACAATTTCGATAACGAGTCATCAATCATTCAATATTAATCGAAAATCGGTTGTTTCATTCACCAATCTGACAAAAGTTCAGCTAAAAATTGATATCTGAATACTCGACGAAGCTTTAATTTGACCAAAGAAGAGAAACGTAATTCTCAAATTATAGTAGACCGCTAAAGACGAAAAGCAATTGAAAACATTGATTTTTCCGATTGGTTTACGTAGCGGGAAAGAGATTGAGAGCAAACACCTGTTTGCACTCAATAACGATTGCGAAGAGAGGCTTCCGAGACCCAGATGGCGCTGTCCATTCTGCCAGCAGGGTTGCCATAACTGTACAAATGTTACAAGACGGGTACTATTTTTAGGACATAAATTACTTTAAAATTACAGAGATAACAGAACTGTTGTAAACTTACAAGCAGGAGTACAACTTTGCTTAGAATTCGAATTTGTAGAATAATAGAATTTGAATAAAATGATACACACTCAACCAAAATGTAAAGTTTTTAATAAAAACTAAAGTTAATACGAAAGCCTTTCCTTTTTTAATAATTTTAAAATAATAGGTTTTGCATTATTTTGCATCCGTAAATGTACGATCGCCTAATATGGTCGACGCAACGCAGGGCAAGATGACGCACTTTTTGCTGCGACGGCGCCATCTGTTGGTAAGTAGACTAAATCCGAGCTATCCAAGCCAACGTTAGACTTCCTGCATCTTCATACTGCATTAATAAGCATAAACTTTTGTTTACTTCGGCGGTTCCTCCTTATTTACTGCTACAAATAAATTATGAATGCATTGGCAATTTTCCCAGGTATATTCTTAATTATATTTTTTACACTAGAATGTGTTTTCTTCATTAAGCATTTACCTGTGACGCAGAGTGGACAGCATTTTTAGCTGAATAAGTTTCAATTCTTTGCTAAAAGATAATAAAACATCCAGTTGAAAAAATGAAGTACAGTTGAAGGATGTAAAATTAGTGGGGAGTGGAAGGAGGAACGACTAACACCCATTAAAAGAAGTCAGGATCATTTTTCCTTCATCTGTGGTTAACTTGAATGCTGAGAGTCAAGTTTACATACAATATTTATATAATATAAATATATAAATATATTATATAATACAAGTTTAATAATGAAACCCGGGGGCTGACTAAAGTTCAACATTTCTATTCCTTTATGTTTTTTCGAGTACTGCACAATATTTTAAATTTATTTGGCGAAAAGGAGTCTTTCAAATTTATGACACGGAAAAGTTTTCTGAAAACATTGATTTCTAAAATTACAATACAAATTTGTTGTACTCAACGAAGAAACTCTAATTGGAAATGTGAACCAATTGATGAAAATTTTCATATAATGTTAAAATATTTATCCAACAACTACAACTACAACTAGTAGAATTAATTAAAGAGAATTTATGAAAGAAAATTGTATATAATATGATATTAATTTGAAAATTAGTATTATAATTTTTATATTTGCTGAATTTAAATCTAGTTTATGCAATTAAATGAAATTTAAAATAGTGTAAACTTATGTTATTGAATTAATAATAAGATGTTTTAGTACAATCATATTGCTTTAAATATTTAACATTTTCTCGAACCATTATTCGACCAATTAAAGTTACATATGGGTTACCAAAATTGATATGAACGAATTTTAATTGGTAGCAGGGCTGGGAGGGCCAAAAGGGTCCTGATACTGATTAGGCCCAGGAACTGGAACAGATACTTAAGTATCTCAGTTCCTGTCAGACTAGAAAGGGAAAACGAAGCTATGTAAGTTCGAAGTATTTCCGCGACTCTTATTCCCCAATTTCCTGTCCGTTATCCTATGTCCTCTTTAAGCACGTAAATTCTTCTTGTGTAGTACGTTGGGATAATGTAGCAACCACCACCCCCCAAACCCCCTCTGGGAAGAGCATAACCAATCATGAGTACGTGCTGAACACCAGCTCTACGTAACTTTGGTTAGCAAAAAACATCAGTTCATTTTAGACTACCATTATTTTAGACTACCGTTAATTTTAGAAAATCGTTGGCACCAAGAACGAAGGCTGGAAAGTGCTTTCGAACTTATGATTTGTGCTCTACCATCATTGCCGTTTGTTTTGCTTCCCCTTTGTAAACAAACTAAAAGAGTTGCCAAGAAAAATAAAAAATTTACCCTATGATGAAAACTCCGTATCCTTCTATGAAGAAATGTATTGAACTTAACAGAAAAGTACGTACCTGTGTATCCATGCTACAACCCTTAACTGAACACTCAATCAGCTGATCACTGTGTGGCTAGATTTTTTTTGTGTGAACCCAGCAGGCTCAGGGGTGTTTGTGCTTCATAAATAAATTATTTAAAAATTTCTAAACATTCGCAGGCAGATATTCCAAGAAAATAACGCAAAAGTAAGTTATTTGTCATTAAACTCTAAAATTTAATTTAAAACACTAAATTAAATTGAAAAAGCTATATAAAACCACCAAGAACCATACTTCCTCCACGTCATCGTCATGACTCGTCAGAGACGACATGGCGGAACCAGCAGTAGTAGTAGCAGGAAGTCCAGCAACGAGAGTAACGCCAAACTCGCTGACGGCAAGAGCGGCACATCCTCTCACTCAAACACGAACGTTGTCACTAGCCTTGCCGCGGCGTCTGGTAGCGGTCAACATTCCACTCAGGTTGCGCAAGGACACAAGATTAAATCAGCTCCCAAGCACAACAACAAGACCTCACATTCGACACACAGTGGCAGCAGCAGCACCAGCGGCGGCTCCAAAGTCCACGGCAGCAACAAGTCTGCCACAGGTTCCCACAAGAGGTCGACACCATTCGACTTTTTCCAGGACTTCTCATTGAAAGGCATGCTCAGCGCCTGGAAGACTATGTTCGGCTTCTCTTGCTTCGTTGTGGCATCGTATTTTGGTTACCTCGGCTATCTGGAGACACGCGTGAATACGCCCTTCGACAACCATAAAATGGTACAGCGCACTGGTCTCGATGACCCCTCACTTTACTGGGGCAGCTACCGGCCAGGCAACTACTTCGGCATGAAGACACGTGATCCGCACTCGCTAGTGATGGGTCTGATGTGGTACACACCCTCCGATTTGGGCCACGGCGGACAAGGCATACGTCACTGGTGTGATTTGAGCGACCATCTCGACAGCTACGGATGGACACATCACGACGGGCGCTCATTTGGTGTGCAAGACATCCGAGATTCGGCTGTCGAACTGAAGACTTCTTTCATCAAGTATCCCAATGGCAAGCAATACGGGGGCGACTGGACAGCTCGGCTAGAGGTGCAGAATACGAGCCGTCTGAGGGATCGCTCGATCTCGTTGATCTGGTACGTAGCGCTGGATGAGCGCACCAATGGCAACATTAAATACGTGTCGGATGAACAGAATCCGGAAGCAGGTGTGTACGGTGAGACGCAAGGATTGGGTGAATTTCAGGCAAGTACTTTTCACTGGTTACCATTGTCGCCATTCTTAGATTTAATCTCGGCCAATACAGGTTCGCTTCCATCTCAACAAAGGACGCATCCTACACAAATCCTACCTCAGTACTGTCGCAAATTCGCTCAGCTCGCTCAAGGAGTCTGTCTTCTCACATTTTCGTATATTTACCAATAAACGAGGACGTCGTTTCGTTGGTCTTCCTGGCGCGATGATCTCGAAGAACGCTGCTGCTGTACCGAGCCCGAATTTCATTGCTATACAGTTCACAGTTGAGGTGGGTTTTTCGATGGACATCACTTACCATTCAACCACAGGCTATGCCATTGGCGAAAGAATTCCTCTGCCACCGAGGGGCCGTTTGTTTACCGCAGATCTGAAGGAAAAAATCCTGGAGTTCGATGATCGCTTCGAACGCACCTTCCAACTGAAGGCCAAAGGCTTCTCGCCAAAACATATTCAGTTCGCCAAATATGCGCTGAGCAATATGATCGGCGGCATCGGCTATTTTTACGGTTCCAGCCGCGTGCAATCGGTGCACACTAAGAAGCCAGTGCCGTATTGGAAGGGTGCTCTGTACACGGCTGTCCCGTCGCGCTCTTTCTTCCCGCGTGGGTTCCTCTGGGATGAAGGCTTCCACGGTCTGCTGATCTCGGCATGGAACCTGGACATGGAACTGGATATAATTTGCCATTGGTTCGATTTGATGAACGTTGAAGGCTGGATACCGCGAGAGCAGATACTGGGCGTTGAGGCCAAGGCGAAGGTGCCTGAAGAATTCGTAACACAGCAAAACACGAATGCGAATCCTCCCACATTCTTCTTGACATTAAAGAGGATTTTGACGCACCACAGAAAGGAGCTTTCCGTCAACAGTCGCTTGGCTACACTCGACCGTTTGTATCCTCGACTACAGGCCTGGTTCCATTGGTACAACGTGACCCAGGGAGGTAAAGGCTGCCGATAACTACATCTGTTGTAACAAGAGTTTAAGTTTCCCTCACATTTACAGGCGATATTCTGGGCGCATATCGTTGGCGTGGTCGTGATTTCAAAACCGAACGCGAACTTAACCCCAAAACTCTGACTTCCGGCCTAGATGACTTCCCACGCGCATCGCATCCCACTGTGAATGAGCGCCACGTAGATCTGCGCTGTTGGATAGCATTTGCTGCCAACGTTATGTACGATCTCGCCACCTTACTAGGCAAGGATAACGTCAAGTATTACGAAACCGCCTCCTACCTGATGGACAACGAGGTGCTCAACGAGCAGCATCTCAGTCCCTTTACGGAAACCTATTCAGACTATGGTCTTCACACGGACTCAGTGGTATTAAAGCGGCTACAAGTTACACAGAGAAATGCGAACAATATTCACCAAAAACAGTCACAGGAAATGGTACGCGTCACACTGAAGGAACCCAACTACAAGTTCGTAGACTTAACCTACGGTTATGTGAACCTCTTCCCATTCCTACTCGAGATACTTGAGCACGACTCCCCTTACTTGGGGAAGACATTGCACGACATTCGCGAGAAATTGTGGACAAAGTTCGGTCTACGCTCGTTGGCTAAAACGTCGCCACTGTACATGCAACGCAATACGGAGCACGATCCGCCGTATTGGCGGGGCCCCATATGGATTAATATTAACTATTTGGCACTGCGAGCTCTAAAGCATTACGGCACGAAAGAGGGACCGCATGCTGATATGGCTCGCGCGCTGTATACTGATCTGCGTGAGAATATCATTCGCAACATTTTCCAGGAATACCAGCGGACCGGCTACATTTGGGAGCAGTACGACGATGTAACCGGCGAGGGCAAAGGTTGCAAGCCCTTCACTGGCTGGAGCTCGTTGGTAGTCCTCATTATGGCTGAGCAATACTAATTAATGATAGTTTACATCTTGTTTGTTTCTCGATTTTAAAAACTGCATCTCAGTTGCTTTGCGATCTCGCCAGCTGGCTTCAGAAGAATGGCTGGCTAACCCTAGCACTTTAAATCGAGGCGATTATTTTTAATATAGATTCAAATTGTGCAATTTAATAGGAATAATTTTGAAACCAGGGAACTTTTAAGAAAACGGAAATTTTTGTCAGGAAAATTATAAGTTATCAGAAGACTGAATGGGTTAATTTAAAGAGCCCGTAACAGGAAATACTTGTGAATGTAACTTTATATAGATCCACAAAAATAGTCATTAAATTTGTGGTTTGATTTCCAAATTATTTTTTGTGGCTTGATTACATATAATAAAATAATTTCATTTTCGTTAATACTTGTTTCTTTTTAATTAAGATAATTTTAAATGACACCTTTTCTCTTTCTGGCTTAGAAATTGTGTCATCGTTCGTAACACCTATTCCTTGCGTATCGATTAGGATCTCTCCTTGTCTCCTTGTATTTCATGGATTCCAGTTGTCTATTTAAAAAATTTGTGAAGTCATGGCCTTCATTCAACCCGTAACACTTTTCCCCAGCTCTTTCGCATTCTCTTAGTTGTCAGTGTTGCTCAGAAATCTTATCAACCTGGAACGCATACGTTTAGTCACACTAAATCTCAGAACAATTATACTGATAACCTCAGTATTTAAGTGTAATGCATGCATGAAAGCGGCTCCCATACTCCTAATTTAGAGCATTGCACATTAAATTCTTCCACACATTGCACATTAAATTCTTCCACACATAGAGTGGATAATTAAATTATGAAGCAAGTTTTTTAAATTTGTTGTCTGGTATTCGTGACTGCAAATCATACTGGCTTCATCTCGTAATATATTAAAAGCTTTTGATTAAAATACACGTTTAAAAACGCATTTTCACAATTATTTTATTTATTCTTTTCCTTATACGCATAAAAAACGAACTCAAATGAAAAAAATTATAAAACTCAATTGATACTCAATGCAACAATTTCCCTGCTAATAGTGAATGAGACATTTTATTAATGAATGAGGCATTTGAATAATGTATAAGACATATTAATAATTAATGAATGAAACTATTTAATAATAAATGAGGCATTTTAATAATGAACGAGATTCCGTTCCCCTAGTCTTCAGTATTTTAAAAGTTATACGATCACAAAAATTAAAAATATTCTTTAGCAATGATAAATACATAGCTGGAACCTTATGTGGAACCTACTATTTTAATATAACTACTAAGTTTTAAGATCCACCTGATTCGAGAGCCAATCAGCAATTTTATTGCTCGACTAAATTGTGTTTCTAATTTAATCTCCTTAAGTACACTAAAATAATTGTTTCTATCAATTGAATTACAAGAAAACTGTAAAATTCGTTAACCCTTAAGAAAAAGCGGTAAAGTCTTGTTTTATAAACGGGTTACCAAATAAAAAAGCTAGTGTTCTTCCATCCACGTTTTCAATCTTGTTTACTTCTAATGGGAGGGAGACGATCGAGCAACGCGAGAAGAATACTTCCCGGTATTCGCTGATGTCTATTAATAAGTTCCTCCAAAGCAATTGCAACCTAGAGAAATTAAAGGAATTGATGCAAATAAAAACGAAATTAAATTGAAGAAATCATT
Organism: Sicus ferrugineus; assembly: GCA_922984085.1. NCBI lineage: Eukaryota > Metazoa > Arthropoda > Insecta > Diptera > Conopidae > Sicus > Sicus ferrugineus. Next base: position 27,589,303 of record OV277351.1, read on the forward strand.
TAACCTTAACTTGCAACTGCTTCGGCGTTAAACTGGAATCATATGCAATGGGCTGCCCCAGATATGTACGAAATTTCACCGGGAACCCACCGTATATGGGATACACCGGTATGCGCACCACATTGTAGAGGCGCATGAATAAGTTGCGAAAAATGCCCAGCTGACGGAATCCTTCGCGTACATTTTGCGTGAAACATGGTATGATCGGTGCCTTCGCTTCCAGCGCGACCTTGGCAAACCCGACACGATTACGCCACAGCAGTTCGTAGTAGTTATCGCCGAACTGCGCTTCATACACACCGCCGGGCGATATACTCAGCAGATTGCCGTCCTTCAATATGTTCACGCAAGATTGCACGGTGCCAGGACTGATGTGGAACGCTTCCGACAGGGTGCCCCAGCCGGGCAGCTTGAAAAGAAAGCGATCGCCGATGGTGTAGATGAGACGGTCGCGCTGCAGCAGCATGCGCGAGTTTAAGTAGTACATGTCGATCGGGATGGCGCCGTGATAGTACACGAGCAATGCAGGACCTTCAACGGGTACGTTTTCCATGCCAATAACTTCGTATCCATGGTAGATGCGTGCATGCGCATCCCAGATGGCGGCGACAAGTTTGCGGCCAACTTTCCAGAAATTACGATCAGTCTGAACAGCACGCAAGATGACTTTTCTGTACAGAAGGAGCCGTGAGGAAAAAAATTAGCTCTTGGGATTTTAGTTTAACAATCAAATTAGTCAGCTAAATATCAGCATAAATACTGTGACTCCATTGTGATTTGATCACCTCAATACATTCTAGAAATACTTGGCTATATAACTGACTTTATTATTGTTTTTATTTATATCGTTTAAAATTCGCTATAGTTGGAATTTCGTTGAGGTTGTGTTTAAAAATTTTAGAAATACAATCGAAGTTCGTTCGGGGAAAAGAACCGTATAATAAAGCTCATCGTAAATAAAATCCCTACAACGCTCAAACTACTCATTTTCAATATTATCGAAAAAGAAAGAAAAACAAATCATCAATTTGTATGAAACGTGATCCGTAACCTTGATTTCCTTTACGTACGGAAGCAAACAAGTGCACGTGCGCCCAGTAGATGCAGCTTTTGTGGTAATAAAATCTCTTATTGCTTAATAAATCATCCTGCTCATTTAAATCATTTAAAGAATTTCCCAAAATACTCTTTTACTGAGACTCATCATAAAAAGTTGCAGAATCCTTATATTAAAACACCTGCATTATTCAAAAAAAGAATTATACGTAATTTTCTGGCAGATCCATGCATAAACGCAAAATTTTATATTTGTTCCAAAACAGTTTTTTCGCAATAGGGTATCAATCTTTGCTACGCCCATTTCTTGTCCTGATGGCTGGAATATCTACAAACAAATGGCGCACATACGCTATTCAAGGCGTCGTACCAAATATAAAGACTACGACACAGGGTTTCCCAGATAGAAGCACTTTGTCAGACATTTCGTAGTAAAAATCTATGCTCACGCGCAAGATGTTATGATCGTTCCTAACAAAATTTGGCTCTTGGCAAGCCCACTTCTTACCTGTAGGTGCAGAGTACCCCAAAATACCTTCCTAGTGTGCACATAGGCTATGGAAATAGTCGTACCAAATATCGAGACTACGACACACAGTTTCCCAGTCGTACCAAATATCAAGTGTATACGACATGGATTACTCTAGACGCCATGAGGGCCCAGGGAATTATTAAGCACGAGGAAGGCAGTGAAATACCTGCACCTGCAACTACTTTGCAGGCTTATACATATCTCTGAATTTTGTAAACTGCTGTCGTGCAAAAAACGTCTTTACGGACAGAAATGAGCCGGTTTATAACCATTTGCACTTTCGAAGTTGCGAAAACAAGTACAAGCTCAGCAAAAATACTGAATTCGCAGTTAACAAAACCGCCAGGGAAATGCAGACATGCCCGGTCGCACACACACATACTCGTACTTACCTGTGCAATTTGTAGACGAACAGCACCACGAAGGAAATGTAAATCATGACCACGAAAACCAAGGGCAGCAGGAATGTAACTATCAGCGGCGTCAGCAAACGGTAGACCCACAGCGAGTAATCCAAGTCGATGTAGGTTTCTGCAGTAAGGCGATACGATTACCACACGAAGCTAGTTGCAGTAATTTGCTTTTTAGCCCAGAACATACCAAGGAATGCTTGCAGATTCCGCGATATATTTTGAAAGCAATCCATTTGACGGTGGTTGACTTTCAGGGGCGATTTCCTTGCTCACCTCTTCGGAGGATTCCCGTGCCTGAAGTAGGCCTCATAAGCGCGTCAATTAACTTCTAGCATTTTACTTACCCGTTTCCCTTGGTCTTGTTTTTATTTTGCTTGTTTTCACCTTCTGCTTTTTTTCTTAAACGATCTGAACTTCTTGAATCGTCTAATTTATCCGAATTCTATTTTCTGCAGACACATTTCATATCGCAATATTTCCATTAATATTTTGCAGTTATAAATACATGTTAGTAAAATATTAGTGCAGTATCAGCAGGCTGAGGATAAAAAATTGCTTTCACGCCAGTAATGCATGCCAGAAATTACACCAAAAATTCATTTCAAACATATGAGTTGCCAACTCGTCCAACGTGCATAGAATATTAAAAGACAAGGTATAGGGTAACTAATAAAGGCTACCTAACAACACTATTAATTAATTTTCAAAGATAGCTTTTCAAAAGAATTATCATAATTGATAACGTTATAAATGTCTTTTGTTAGAAATATTGGCCCATTCTTGGTTTCAACAGCGGTATTTTCATTAAAAATGTATGCTTTTAAGGTTGACATGAAGTTTAATTCTTTTTGTATTAGTCAATTGTAAATACAGTATCAACGACTTATTTTTAAAAAATTACAAACTGTTCCGAACCCGTTGAACTTACCCAAAGGCAATGAAATCGTTCGCCATCTGAATTTGCGAAATCCCTTCTTTATTTGCACTTGAAACTTTGAGCTAAATTTGTATTTAGAATATAGATGGAGAAAATTTTCCTTAGTATCGACTGTAATAATTTGTAAATTAGTTCTTGCTAACATATTCTGCCATTAGAAGTAACAGATTCCTACTTGCAAAATATTTTCCAATCAAATAAGATTTTATAATGGAATCAGGGGAAATTAACAATTACTTTGAGTAGTTTTTTCGTAGTTTATTAAAAAATTTACATTGTGTACAACTTGTATAAACCTGTATTTTTTATGTAGTAAAATAAGTACTTCATTTAGTACATGTAAATGTACTTAAAGAAGTACTTAAAAATAACTAATTCATTTAATAAGATATTATAAAACAATGTTTTGTAATACATTGTTTTGATTGGGTTGGCATCCCTGCTAGTATACCCTCAAGGCGTAAAATTCATGTCTAATTCGTGGGGATATTTAGTGGGTCGCTTACAAGTTTAAATTATTTCTGTATTTCTGTAGACGTTATGATCGTTCCTAACAAAATTTGCCTCTTGGCAAGCCCACTTCTTACCCGTAGGTGCAGAGTACCCCAAAATCCCTTCCAAGTGTGCACATAGGCTATGGAAAGAGTCGTACCAAATATATAATAACGCTTCATAAGCGCATTTCTATAAATTCTAGCTCAGTATTCCATTTCAAAATGTGAAATGCACGAATAAAAGCAAACTCTACTTTTATTAAACCAAATAGGAATTTAGTATCTTACACGTAATTTGTATATAGTAAGTTAACACTTAATTGTATTCATTTAAAATTCGCGACGATGATATTTATCGGGATCAAAGTAAGAAGTAACGACAACACGATCGCTGAACTTGCGTCCTGTCAAGGCCTGCTGTGCCTTCTGACAATCCACAACAGAATTAAACTCAACGAATACCTTGCCACAGCCAGGTACATCTACACCTTCAATGGGACGAGGTATTTCAACACTACGCACAACGCCATATTTGGTGCATTCCTCTTTGATATCTTCCAGAATATCTTCATATTCTTCCTCATCGCGTAATTCATCTGGTGTAACCATGTTAAGTAGGCACAGTACTTCAGTGGGTGGACCAGAGCCAACAACTAGTGACGATAAGCCGGGAACCTGCAAGGATTGCATTGAGAAAGAAAAGTAAGAATGCGGAACTTTGGAAAATGCAGTTAAACACACCTGTATACTAACGGGTGCTGTTGGAGAAAGTAGGGTCGTTGCGCTCTTGGCACCAACGCTAGCACGCTGAACAATTAGTTTCTTGTCGCCCAGTTGCATGCCATTTAAGCCTGCGATAGCCTGTTAAAAATGAAAGTTCCAGCGAAAGTGTCATTATTAATCAGGTATTACTTATTTGCTGATAATACCTGATCTGTTATGGATAGATCAACATATTCACAAAAGGCGTAACCTTTACTCAATCCTGTTGCTGCATCCTTAACTAAATTAAAAGCACGTAGTTGGCCAAATGAAAGAAGCAGCTCTTTAACCTGCAGAAATGCAATTTATATGAATCCAAATTAGCTAAGCAAGTTTGAATTTAGTTCTAAAGTTCAGGACAATACGAAATACATAGTTTAATATAACACATTAAGGCCCCGCTTTTCAGTGCTTCGTTCCAGCTCACCCAGTTGCTCAGTGACATTTAAATATCCCTGGCAAATTATTTGTATTTATAAATGCACAAACTACCTTACTCTACAGCACTCGTATTCATCTCTTACTCAGAGCATTCTGGTCAAACTGAAGTTGAAATAAGCCTGATAAGCTCAGAATTGTTTAAAATAGCACTGAAAAACGGCCCAAGATACTTTTTCACATGATGAGTACTCGCGGCAGCTGAAATTGTTTTAAAATTGTTTACGTTCTAAACTTGCCTTCCGCCTAGTTTAAGTGTTTCAGATTTTAAATCTTTTCATGGTTTTATGTGGTTTAGTTTGTGCCTAAATCATTGCTAGTATGTGGCAACGTACAACAACAACTGCGGCTGTTGTGTGGGTAGGAGCAGCTTGGCTCAAAGTAATCTACAATTACATAATGCAAAATTTGATAAGTACAAAATAGCAAAAAAAATACACAAGTGTAATTAAAAAGCTGAAAAGAAGTGCATAGAACTGTTTAAGCTGAAAAAACAAGGTGTCATCTTAAAACTCGCATTTCCTGTCGCCGTACAAGCACATTTCCTGTAGCAAAAAATATATTCAAAAAAATTTAGCAGCTTTTGACGCTGTATTTTAAAGCAGTTCAGAGTTTAGCAATTTCGCCAATAACGCTGTAGACGTTACAGTGCTCAACCTAGAGTTCTACACCAAAAGAATGTTATTTACAAAACAAATCTTTCCAACGAGCTATCAGCAGTTAGATACGCTGAAATAATTTAAATTAACAGTTACGAGGCAGCACTTGGCCCAAACATACCTGTTCATCGTGCAGATAATTCGGTAGACCACCCATGAATATTTTGTGTGGTGAGTCCGGTACCACGCTGGATATAATGCCCGATGCAACTGAAAAAGAGTGAAAGTTGAAAACCTGTGATTATATATAAATCAGCGAATATACTAAAAAAAACCTACGCGCTGCCTTTGTCATGGGAGTGTCGGTCATGCCCGGCATTGGCTGGTAATCGTGAGGCCGTCGGATTTTCAAACTCTGGCCTTTGAAGTTGATGCCATCGAAGGCCATCGCCTGTGTGGTCTCGTCTATAGAACGAAATTCTAGAAAAGCGAAATTCTTGTCCAGATTGATCTGGCAAGCGAGCACTGGATTGCCAGCCGCCTGCGCCAAGCCGGTGAGGTGCATTTGTTGGTTGAAGAAATCCATCATTTCGTCCTCCGTGACGCCGAACGGAATATTTCCCACGTAGAGGCGCCGCGCTTGACGTGTAATTGTGGAACCCACTACTGGCACAGCCGCCTGTGGTATCTCAGGCACTGTGTTCGCCGGAATTTCACCCGAAGCCTGCATGGCTTTGTACTGTAGTGGCATTATGTGTTCGTAGCCTGGTGGCGGAACATCCCAGTAGAGTGAAGGCTTGCGGCGTGCTGACCCACGCTGCTTACGCCGATCGCGAGAGCGTGAATGACCCTGGCGACGACTACGGTCACGGGAACGAGAACGCCCGCGGTGTCGATTTCGATCTGGGCACCAGCAATAAATATTTAAGATTTTGTGGAAATAAAAGTATTACAAAATATATTTTTAAGATGTCCAAAGTTAATTGCTTCTTACCTTCATAACCCATCTCTCACACAGCGCAGATGGCTAACTTTTGTAATATTCAATTTTTCAGTTCTTCGAGCAGCCGCCGCCGTCCAATTATTAACAACGCTTACATATGCAAAAATGGCCGGAATTTTATGTATCATAAGGCGGCTCAGAGGACTATTTTGCAATTTGTTATATAATTTTACTTTCGTTGTTCCACTTGTAAATAACTAAAATTCGTTTTAATGGAAAATTACGTTTGAAAAGTTTCTGTGGACAAATTTTATGACATTTCCCTCACAATAACTTCAAAAAAGTTTTGATATTTTGGCGAATACAGTTATACAATTTTAGACGTTGTGATTTTTTGAATCATGGATGTCTGATCCCGCTATTGTGAGAGAGCAAAAGTGTGCACAAATTTCCAGCTTTCCACCCGCTTTTCATACTCAGGAAAATTTGATAAGTACTGTAAGTTCAGTGAAAAACTCAGTGCGTTTGTAAAATTGTGAACGACAGAACTTACAATGGCGTCCCATTTTCTGACAAAATACCTTACGACATTTTCTGTTAAAAAGTGCTCTTTAATGCCTTTAATTGCGCCCAGAAGTTGACAATCTCTAGATTCGAGAAGCTTTTTTATAAAAAAATCGCAGCTATAAAAAATGCCTAAAATCCCTCTATGGCCAGGAAATCACATGAAAATTAAGTATTTCGTGCACGTAAAATCACAGTTGCTCGTTTTGCATGTTAAATTTCATTGGTAAGATTTGTCAAAATACGTTGAAACAAGACTTTTAAATTCAGTGTGAGATTCTTTGGAAGATTTTTGTGGAATTCTTAATTTTAATATGATTTTAAATTAATTTTGTTAGAGATATATTAATAACTATGAGATTCTTAAATTTAAAAGCTAAATGTAAGAATTCTAATTTCCGTCATTTTTCTCTGGTTTTTCAAATTAGCATGGAATTTTTGAGATTTCTTAATCACTGCAAGATTTCGTGTTGAATCTTTAAATTACGGTTAGAATTTCTATTGCCGTAGGATCTTGTGCAAGCATTTTTTTTCATTTTTATTTTTACTTATTTTATATATTGTGAATATCCTAACTTTGTGCTCAAATGTATCTCAAAGATATTTTTTGTGACCTTGGCAACAGCTTCTGGCACGAAGTTGGCACATCTTTTGAAGTAGCAAACTCATTCGGTAAAGGTATCGCTCATTTCATCCATTTGTCATCACTGAACTAGTTCGTTCTTTTAATATAATAGTTCTTTTAACTCGTTTCTTGTTATAGACTTTTTTCAGCTTCGAAATTGTTTATATCATTTACTTACCTTTTAAATATGTTTTAGTATATATATATATATATATATATATATATATATATATATATATATATATATATATATATATATATATATATATAATAATTTAGTATATATGTAATTTATATTATATATTATATAATATAAATTCGTAAATAATTATCATTATAACTATGTTTTTTATAACTCATACTTTGCTTCTCATTATTCAAGTTTAGTGAAAAAATTTCGGTTCACTCTTCACACTGCTCCATAAGATAGAAAAAACACCCCAACGCAGCGCTTTTGTCGTCTGAAACGACGGTCATGTGAGCTTGTAACACATGTAGATTCTCTAAGCGGCAGTCATACTTTCATAATTTCTCATACTACTGTGTTTTCAAACAGCGACTTCGTGCAGATAGTAAAGGGAAGACGAGAATACGGAAATTAAAGAACAATGGAAAGGAGAAAGTTATTTTACTATATGAAACCACGACGAAAGTAAGCGAACTATTGAGCTAAAAGAACGACAGAGTTAAAAGCTGACAATCTAGTTCATACGGTCAACCTTCGATATAGTTCGATTGCAGAATTTCGTTCAGTGCATACACAGCTCTGTTGAGAAAGTTTCTTAGTTGGTAGAGTCGGAAAAAGTAGGAAATTTTTTAAACCCGATATTGTGGATAATTACTGCCTGTTAACCAGAATAAGGTAAATTTTAAGTCAACAGAAGTTTAAACAGAGTTGCTTCAAGTGAAAATCGCGAACAATGGGCAACGATGGTAAGTTGCTGCCTTTGTGGCAAAAAGCTGCTGTCACCGAAAATTGTGTACCCATTTGTATACCACAGATCGTCGCCGCCACAGATCTCGTTCCCGGGATCGCCGCCGGTCGCACGACCGCAGGCGTGGTGCTGACCGCCACAATGACCGCAATAACGATCGCCATAACGATCGCCATATCGATCGCCACAACGATCGCACCCGTCGACGCAAGCCTTCGCTGTACTGGGACGTGCCGCCACCAGGCTTCGAGCACATTACGCCACTGCAGTACAAGGCCATGCAGGCAGCGGGACAGATTCCCGCGAATAGTGTGCCCGAGATACCTCAGGCCGCAGTGCCTGTGGTGGGCTCAACAATCACGCGGCAGGCGCGACGCCTTTACGTGGGCAACATCCCGTTCGGCGTTACGGAGGAGGAGATGATGGAATTCTTTAACCAGCAAATGCATCTCACCGGCCTGGCACAGGCCGCTGGCAGTCCAGTGCTCGCCTGCCAGATTAACTTGGACAAGAATTTTGCCTTCCTGGAGTTCAGGTCCACAGACGAGACTACACAAGCTATGGCATTCGATGGTATCAACTTCAAGGGACAGAGTTTGAAAATACGACGTCCGCACGATTACCAGCCCATGCCGGGCATGAGTGATACGGTGCCGATGGCTGCACCAGTCAGTAAGTGTCTGCTACACGACCGTTTTCGCATGCAGTTTTCACAGCTTCAGTCCTCTCCTTAGTCGCAAACGGCGTTATTTCCACGGTTGTCCCTGATTCGCCCCACAAGATCTTCATCGGTGGCTTGCCCAACTATCTGAACGAGGAGCAGGTAAGTCTGTGCAGCCGTACGTCCGGGGTTGGTACTGTACTTTTATTTACTTTGCAAAATCACAGCAGATTTAGGTTGGACTGACACGGTGACTTGGCAGAAAGTCCATCTTGCGGCCACGTGCCTTCTTGTTTCCGATAAACTAATTTTCCTTCCAGCCTCCAGGTGCTGTTATGTTGGTGCATTTTTTACAGGTCTACGCTGCTGGCAAACCGCTTCCTTCCGTGCATTCGAAATTGTCTTTCTCATCGCTTTAAGCAGAACTGAAGGCTTGAGTTTGGACACAAATTGAATATTGCATTTCAGCTCGAGAGTTGATTTCTTGCATTTCCTCTCTCACACCGTTTTCATGTATAGCTGGCTAGTTTTACACTAACTTAAACTCTTACAATTAATTTAGTGCTGCAATGATTATTAAAAAAATCAAGCACATACAACCGATCTCGCTCGAGAAATGAGTTACCTATGGAACGGTCAGCTAAATGTTAGGTGTTCGTGCGTGTCAGTTGATCTCCCTGTGTATACGTGTTGTTCGATATATGTTGCGACAGAATCTAAGGATTCTCGTACGAATCGCGTCTAGATATCAATGGCGAGTTTCAGTTGGTAACTACGTGTTTTTCTGAAAAGTTGCTTTTGGCTCTTCTCTTTCATTTTTAAATTGAACTCTTCGGCACTATTAATGCACTCAAGTGGAGCGGTTTGTATTCCTTCCCCCGAAATTCCTTCCCTCAAGTTTTGTTCTTTACAGCACTGAAATCTCAAAGCTTTGGATGTTTAAATTAAAACTATAAAATATTTTCTTTTAAGCCACATACGTATATCCGATTTTTAACGTTTCATTGTGTCATTGTAGCTTAGGTTGCGCGCTACACTGGCGCCACTTCAACTACAACCACTCCACCTCCCTGTCGTCGTCGCAGCGTTGAGCGCGCTTGCGTCGTGTATCTTCTTTAATGAGTTCGCTCGTTCGTTAGAAATAACAGCTCGCTCCGGTGCATCCGCAAGCATTAACGTGAAACAAGGCAAGTTTAATACAGTTTTACAGCTATAAACCGAACTTTGCAGCGCCCTCTCCCATCTTAGCAATCCTTAGCCCTGATGCAGCGAACAGCAAACAATTTGATTCAACTTAGCATACAGTTTTAGGTTCCTTCCCATAAACAGTCGCGTCGACTCGGCCGGCTTCAGAGACCAAAGAGCAACCAACACAGTCATTTTCTAATCCGTGGAAAGTAAAGCCAAAAAATGCTGTGTGGTGTGATAGTAATCACGAGACTGCTGAATCACTTGTTTTTTTCTTAATTTCAAATCAAGAACAGGCACTCACGTGTTCAGACATCTTTTTTGCTAATCAATCGTTCTAAAACTTTTACTCCGCGCAGGTTAAGGAGTTGCTGCTGTCCTTCGGACAATTAAGAGCTTTCAATCTGGTCAAGGATGCAGCCACTGGACTAAGCAAGGGCTACGCATTTTCTGAGTACGTCGATCATGGCATCACCGACCAGGTACCACTTCAGAGTTCAGTGTAGACTCACTTAAAACCGAATTCCGCTTCTGTTGCAGGCCATCGCTGGTCTCAATGGCATGCAGTTGGGCGATAAGAAGCTGATTGTTCAGCGCGCCAGTGTTGGAGCCAAGAATGCACAGCAAGGCGTTGCCGCCGCCGCTCCAGTCATGATACAAGTGCCCGGTCTCTCCATGGTGGGCACCTCTGGGCCGCCTACTGAGATCCTCTGCTTGCTGAACATGGTTACACCGGACGAACTACGTGACGAGGACGAGTACGAGGATATTCTGGAGGACATCAAGGAGGAATGCAATAAGTACGGCATCGTACGCAGTGTCGAGATTCCACGCCCCATTGAAGGCGTAGACGTGCCTGGCTGCGGCAAGGTCTTCGTCGAATTCAACTCGGTCGTTGACTGCCAGAAGGCCCAGCAGGCATTGACTGGACGAAAATTTAGTGACCGCGTTGTTGTCACTTCCTATTTCGACCCCGACAAATACCATCGCCGCGAATTTTAAGCTACTTTAGACGCAACATCCAACATCGCGGGATGTCATGCATCTGCATAAGTCGCGCCTGCTAAAAACAAAGCAGCGCAAAATCCGATTGATGAATGACCATCAATTCTGACCCAGAAATGTCCATGCCGCGCTCCTCGATCGCTCTCCACCTTCAGATGCATGCGCCCGTAGTAGTTGGCCAAACAATATTCCCATCAATGAGTTCCACGCGCGTGTAATTTTAATGTATGTTCTCCCCGCAATGCATAATTTGCTTTTAAATCTACACAAGATTAATACTTACTGACACACACAATTATGTTTAGCATTCAGAATTTTATTGATATAATATAATACTGCAAAATAACTCTCCCGTCTTTGTTCCTAAGTTTAGCTCGCCGCGAGACTTGGCTGGCGAAACTTGTTTCTAACGCGTTTCAAGACATTGCTGCGCAGCAGGGCGGAGTGCAGTAGGGAAGCCTGCAGTTGGCTTCCTTTCTTTAAGTCGGTTGCTTCGTTACGGCTGAAATCTGCTACTGCAGCTGAGATTTCTGAGTTATGTGCGGCAACCTTGCATTTGGCAGCAAAGGCGAGGATTCTTCTCGCAAGATATTCTTCAGATTTGTGCATTTCAAACGTTTCACACCGTGCTATTTTAGTTCAGGGTAAGAGTGCATAAAACAATAATTTTTAGTCGATAGGAATTCTGTCTTCTCATCACTTAGATTCTGAAATAGGCGCGCCACCATCTTCAGACAGACGCGGAGGCTGTAAAGTTCATTATTACCGAGGTGTTATTGCAAGCTATCAGTTACAGTACATCGGCAGAAACCTCCGACAATAAAGAGCGGCTGCGAACACCAGTTTCTCCGCGAGGTTGAGTCATTCATTACATTCAAGTCCAAACCATTCAGCTTGGATCCAAGGGCAGAGGAAATGGAAGTCATCATGACTCCCTCGCTCAGCGAAAACGCAACTTCAAGTACTCTGCGGCAATCAACGTTGCGATGAAATGCAATAAATAACACGCTGGCACGCCCCTTCGACGCCTCCTGCGCGCCTCTTCTCCACTGAACAATTGAATTCTTCATCCACCTCCGAAGATTATGAATTCGACGCGCTGATGGCAAGCGAGTCGAACGTGCGACGGCTGACTTGGCGTCCGTCAGTCATGCGAACGCGTTGATTGCAACAACTCAGTGCGTCTGTTGCTGCTGCTGCTGCTGTTGTTGCTGTTGATTTCGACTTTATTGTTGACGAAATGATAAATTATGTTGTTTTGTTAGTTTTTCGGCGTAGCTTTTGATCGCTATTGTTTCGTTTCTGCCTCCGAAACAATGATGCCCGTCTGTTGGCTGGAGTTGCTCCGAAAATCCGCTGAATTGTAATCAATTACAATTGCTACGGTTGCGCTGCTCACTGAGTTTTTCCTTTGTTTTTCCCAAGAACATCCGGTCCATTGTTGTTGCTGCGTGCCGCTTCTTTTGTTTTACGTGGCGTATACGCAACCTCCGTGTAAAAAATGTTCCATCCGTTAAGCTCTGCAATCGGATTTGTTAATCTCGCTCGCTCGCTGGTGGTGATGATGATGACTACGTTGATGACTTGGAATTTCTCTTTCTTCAGCTTTAATATTGCCTTGCAGTTTTGATAAAATCTTGGGTTTTTCTTTCCTCTTTGTTCGGGAAATTATGTGAAAAACTGCTTTTCACACGGCCGCCTTTAGTCTTCACTCCTCAGCCGTGAGTTACCGTCAAGGTTGCATGAGTAGGTAGTCGCTGACAAAGCTGTAGACGGTATTTGGTGTGATTATTCTGGTGAAATCGGTCGGCTTTAATTGCAATAATTGTAGCGGCAGATTTGAGATGAAACTGTGGTTTCTATTGAAATGCGCATTAGAAATATTTGAAGCTCTTCTGTACGCATTGCCGTAGCAATCACTTCGGTCTTCGGTGCACCGATGACCGATGACATTAAAAGATGTCGCAGCAGGTAAGCTTCACTTATTTCTCACACTCACTAGCGATTTCCGTGCTGTGTCTAGATGCTCGACGCTCACATACTTCGCAGATACATTGCATTTCGCGAACTCTAAGTGGAATTCGCACTGAGCGACTGGATGTCCGGCCGCTGGAATGCTACTGGCTGCACCATTAAATGCAGCGACAGCCATAAATTCGTACTCGAATGCATCTGTGTGTCCACCTGCTACGTGGAGCCCCTCGCAGGCACTCGTGTGTCGGGCTCAGTGTCTCGACGGTGCGTCTGTGCATATGAAACGAGATTCAGTGCAGCCAGCGGCTGCGGCGGCTGGCAAATGTGGTCGACTGACATTCACATGGCGGCAGCTGGAAGCCGGTTCCGCTGCAGTCCACCTGCCGCAATGCACACCGAGTCGCAGAGTCGAAAGTATTTGTCGATTTCGAAATAACCGTAGCTTTTGATATTTAAGAATTCTTGCTGGCGACAACAGCGCGGCAGCTGCGGTGACGTCGGGAGCGGCGCGCATGTGACAACCGGACTGTCTGCGGGTTGCCGAAGGAGTGCATTTCATATCAGGGAAGCTCTGGAAACACTCTGCGCTGCAGGGGAACTCTTGGCCATCAGAATCTACTAACTTTTTAGAGTAGTTCTTCACAGTCCTTTTGAACTCGATGTCCTGTTCGGCGCAAAAGCCAAGAGCGACGTAGATTTCTCTTCAAAACATAATAGCAAATTTATCTTCCTGTATTCGCCACTCGATTCGCATACCGATACGGCCGGCTTTGCTGATGTAATCATCATGATCGCATTATAAGATTGAATAATCCTCCCCAGATCAACGGAGGATTACAACATTCCCGACAATGACGACTCGCACAAGTGAGAAGCTGTCGGAAAATGATAGAAGTGAGATGGAGTGATGAGGTGAGTTACGAAACAAGACGAAGAAGATAATGTTATATACGAAAAAACATCGGCCGAAATATGTTCGAGTAGTGCGAGGTGTGAGGGGAAGAGCTGAGGTACAGTAAGATGAGATATCAAGTCAAAAAAGCGGCAAAGGAAAGGCTAATCGAAGATAGTTTTGAAAATCGCAGCGACAGACTCGGATATCCAAAGATTGCGGTATCGAACGGGTCAACATCTTCTGAACTTGCATCCGAACAGGCAAGCCGGCCAGCAATTTATTACGATTACTTAACAAACTCGATTTTGGAAAACATGACAACTTCAACTTCTGCGGTTCGTTAAAATTTATGTAAACAACAAAAAGCCTGCCGATAATGAGCCGCCAGCGCCGCAACAGCCTCCCCAATCCGGCTGGTTGTTCCAGTCGCAAAACAAGTTTCGTTTTCACCTGGAATCGGGTGGCCGTGGAGCAGGAGGCTGGGGAAGCGGGAAGGGTGTGGTGCGGCCCAGCATAACTCCAGCCACAACTCTAGCAATGACTTTTAATGCGATTAAAGCTGCCATTACGGCTTAAAATCGCATCTGTTCGCGTGTGCGGCGCTCCCCGAGACGCGGACGAATAGGTGGCGGCGGTGTGCGGGACTTCGAGGGAGGAGAGAAGAGCACGAAAATCACGTTATTGAATGTGAAAGAAAAGCGAAAGTATAAATAGCGTTATGTCAGTGCAGTCGTGTGTGCGGCGTCGGAGTCGATCGTGCGAAAGTCTGAGGAGTTTACACAGCTCACTTGTTACACGGCAGTGTGAACTTTGAAGGCGAGTTTATACCGGCGGGCTGTACGTGACTTCGGACTACTTCAAGTTAGGCCGCGATCTCCGAGCGCCGCGAGTGCGAGCGCGATGACTGCATCCAGCCAAGCGAGCAACAACTCGGCTGGCTTGGCGACGCTCGGAGAAGCTGAGTGCAAATCCAGCGCAACACCGGCTTCCAAGGTGCTTCATTAGGCCGGTGAGACCGACTTTTACCTTCAGTTGCAGACCAGTTTTCTTCCAGTGCGGTTCGTCGTAGCCGTGTGATTAAGCGGCGATTGCGGCTTAAAAATACAAATTACTTGTGTAAAGAAAAGGAAACGGCAAGAAATTTGATTTGAAGTATTAAAAAGTATAATTTGCGAAAAAAACCTCACCATTTACATATAAATATCTGAAGGAAGTCTCGATTTTTCAATACAATTCGAAGCTTTGCTGTTAGTTTAAACTCCGATTTGGCTGTTTCGTTTAAACTTGGATTGAAAAATCGAATATAGAAATGTAGGACTTGCAACTTTAGTGAAAACTCCAACAAATGTGATTTTTCGCAATGGAAACAATTAACAAAGTCGAAACAATTAATAAAAACGAAACAATTTTAAGTACAATAATTTGTTAATAATTTAAATGTATTTGTGGCGAAGAACAACTTGAACTGCAACAAGCAAACTCTAAAATAGTTACATTGAGAAGCAACTACTGACCATTTTCTTTCCTTTCTGGCAAGCATGTTGTCCGCAATGCGATTAAGTTGAGGCGAAAGGACTATTTTCAAGTGTTATTGATAATATTGGGTTGGCAAATAAGTTCGTTCGGTTTTTTAGAGTGGGATAAAACGCAATTTTTCGGTACACAAGATCAATTTCAATCAATTATATATTGGCCAGGTTTATCGATGACCTCTTGCCATCTCTCCACCGACTTCATTATCCCGCGTTCGTAAAATGTGGGGTGCTTATTGGCGCAAAACCAGTCCAGGTGGTTTTCAGTGGCCTCTTCATCCTTGAAGGTTTTCCCGTTGATAGAGTTCTGCAGCGATCGGAATAAATGATTATCACATCCTTACGACTTGCCAATTCTGGACGTTTTGTGTGGATTTCTTGGTTCCTTGGTTCACCATACGGAGAGCATTATTTTCTTCGGATGCAATCCCGTTTTCGAAGTTGCTTGGAGTGCGTCAACATAATATTGAGTAATACACACAATAATAATATTAGCCACTCGAACGCAGCACAATGTAAAGAGTGAGACACAACCTTCTAAATGTGTATTCGATTTGCATGATAGCGCTGAGAAAACAAAAGCGAATACGCACGAAACTTACACTGAAACAAAAACCGATCGAACTTATTTGCCAACGCAAGGAATCAATAAAATAGTTCTACAACTCACAAATAATACGACATTTTGACCAAAAAGACCTCGGATTACGACATTTCAGAAGCCCAGACAGATTCTTGTAAGGATTGAGCTAAATTCGTTCTCGAGGTTGTTATTTTCCCTCCGACGAATTGTGATCGATATCGTTTTCGTAGAGGATTTTCATTTATCGGTCTTCTTTTCCAGTTTCTGAAGAGATATCGTGTTGTTTGCTCGGTCGCCGCAACAGACTCTTGAGTTATTCGAATTTTTCACTAAACAATTCGAAGTGAATGTTAGTTTTTCTCATCTTCTCTCCAAAATTACTTGTTACTGGTTTCCCTGAACGAGGACAAGGAAAACAACTTCACTTATAACTGCGGTTTTCTTTAATTAAAAGTTTAATTTTCATTCCACTGGCTTTCCATAATGCAATAAAAAGGCTGAGAGGAATAATGAAGCTATAAAAAAATAGTTCATAAGAAAAAACTAAAGAAAGAAGTGAACACGCAACAGACATTTCGCGTACCATCATCGCCCGTATGGCACGACGTATGAAAACTGAAATAAGAAAAACCAGGCAAAACAAAGCCGAAATCACGGCTTACTAAATTAGGAAGCAAAAACTGGCACGAATCATTAGGCTGGAATGCGGCTCGCCAGCAAGCTTTTGTTTCGCCGCACACAACAGTTTCTGGACCGCATATATTTCTGCTCGGGAACTCCGGTGCAGGGGCGCAAATGGAGGAAGACGACGCGAAAACACACCGCTTTCGTGCGAATACCTAATGAGTTTTTTGTAATCTGTAAGATTTGCGTAACCCTGTGGGGTCCACGAGCTGCAGTTTGCTGTAGCGATTTTGTGGTGTCTTCGTTGACAGCATTTGCGCAGCACTTTTTTCTTATTAGTTTAGGTCTTCTTATCAAATTAATGATACTAATTCCACAGCTATCGGAAAAACTGATTCCAGCAGCATAAACTCTCAAACTCATTTTAATTTATCGAAAATAATGATATAGTGAAAAAACAGACGCAATCAGCTTGCATTAAAACAACGTAATTCATTTTCGCGATTTCCGCATAAGACTTTCAACGCCGTACAACATCAATAACCAATTTTGCACCATGTTGCATCAACCAAAAACTGCATCGTCCACCGTTACATTGTTGGTTTTATTAGGTAAGTCTTCTGAAGTTATTTATTACTATTTTTCTTTTCTAATGTACATTTTATTGCATTCAAAGCGTAATATTTGGGTGGTCAGGATATTTCGTTCGAGAGACTTTTGCATATTTTTCATTCTATCAAAACTTGTGTTATTGTGGAGACGATATTCGAGATCGAGGCGGCATTTCTTTCGTCTCCAATCCGTTACAATAATCGCGACCGCGATAGCCTTTTTAAATGATGCAGATCAAGTGAACACCTTTCAGTCGAGGCGATAGTCGAGATGGAGACCATAAACGACATAAAGAAATTTTTTAGATGAGACGATAATCGAGGCCAAGTCAGCCTTTTTCTCATCTCCAATCCGTTACGATGGTCGCGTAATAAAAACGAATATTCGCTATTATTAAAAGGAAAATTAAAGGAAAGGATTATTTCTTAGAAAAGGTTATTGGATAACAATTCTCAGAAGAATTGTGTGCATTTAATACCTTTTTTTATTTCTTACAAATTAAGTCAACAGAATTGTTCCAGATACGAGCTTCCGTAGATGTTTGGTCGCCGGAACGTGACTGCTTTTTTAATTTGTAGTTAAAACGGCTTTACTGTTACTTTCGGCCAAAACTGCCGCTTTGCCGCTGAGCCGTTCAGCCGATTTATGCCGCTTGCCGCTGTATGTTTTCGAAAAACAAAAAAAACTAATTTTTATTCCAGGCAGCAGCTGCAGTTTTTGTTTTTGGGGAAAAATAATAACAACAAGATACAAATTTAGAATCCATAATACGGACAAGTTAATAAAAATATTGAGGAAATTAGGCCAAACCTTTCGAAATAAGCTCACCTCTTCCTATTTTCCAGTTGAAGCCTGCTCAGCTCGCGGTTTCGGTTAGAAATGTAAATCCAAATTGCTTTCCTTTCAAACCTATTAAAATTTTCAAATCCCTTGAAAGCGCTGGCTTTTTTATTCTAATTTCTCTTCAATACATTCTTGTCGGCGTGTGATGAAATTTCTATATAACCAAATCGGATTTGCGCCGCAGCCGAGCTGGCCAAAGAAATTCAAAGGTAACGCAGCCGGGACAGTCAACGTGAGATAATCCAATCTTAGTTGGGACAAAAGATTCGGTTTCTCGGCTTTCCTTCTTGCGCAAAAAGACCGATTTTAGGCGCCTTTTTTGCTCTTGCCGTGCAGCAGTACATAAAAAGTTAATCAGGAAAAGAAAGTAAAAAGTTTTCCCCAACTTTTCGTAGAGTTTAACAGGCGTATAAGTTGGCGAAGTGAAATGGGCGGTGAATGAAGTGGTCCGAATTTCATACTAAGCAGCCACAGAAACAATTATTTTCGAATTGACTGAACGTGGGTGACGTGGGAGGAGTCGTGGGTTGTGGAGGGGTGGAGGGGTGGAGGGGTGGTTTCTAAGTGAGGTGGTTTGGTGGTGAGGCTGGTGAAAAGAGAATCATTCTGGGGAAATTGGCATTAAGATCGAAAGGTAGCAAGAGGACTGATAAGAGTAGAAAGAAGGAGAAGAAAGGAGGAGCAGAAAGAAGGAGCAGAAGAAAGAGTATAAAGGAGGAGTAGAAAGAAGGAAAAGAAAGGAGGAGTAGAAGGGAGGAGTAGAAGGGAGGAGTAGAAAGATGGAGCAGAAAGAAGGAGCAGAAATGAGCAGTAGAAACGAGGAGCAGAAAGGAAAAGTGAGAAAGGGCGAGTAGAACGTTCGAGGGGGCTGTGAAGAGCTGGGAAGGTGGGTAATAATAATGCCATTTCAATATCACCCAATGCATTCCTTGCGATCAAGTTAATAAATTCTAATTGAGCCATTTTTACCTCCCTTCGTAGCGTGCACAGTGAAAGCGAGTCAGACGCGAGTTCAAATGCGAGTGCGAGTGGTAGTGAAGTGTGTGCATGGCTGTGTGCCTCTGTGTGTGTGTGTGTGTGCCTGTGTGTGGGTGAGTGGATGTGCAGATGTAACTCGCATTCCGCAGCGTCTGTTACATTGAAATTCACTTAAAACATATTTTACTCAATTCTTTTCTCGTTAAACTTTTTCACCCTTCATTGTTTTCGGTCGATAGATTTGCAGGAAAACGGAGGAAAAAATCGAGACCTTCTCAGACTTCT
Organism: Sicus ferrugineus; assembly: GCA_922984085.1. Lineage (NCBI taxonomy): Eukaryota > Metazoa > Arthropoda > Insecta > Diptera > Conopidae > Sicus > Sicus ferrugineus. Next base: position 27,608,781 of record OV277351.1, read on the forward strand.
GTCACGCTTTCTAATGGATTTTAATTTTACGAGTTTTTCAAGTCTTCATTTCCCCCTCTTTTTCTCCGACTATTCAAACGGTTTTTATTGCCCAGCCGTTGGCTCGAATGGCTGGCCTGCTGCTGTTGGCAACAGTGATGGTCACGAGGAGGAGGAGGAGGAGGAGGAGGAGGAGGAGGTGTTGTTGTTGTTGTTGTTGTTGTTGTTGTTGTTGTTGTTGTTGTTGTTGTTGCTGCTGCTACTTCTGCATGAAAGCTTCGCATTTTCCACTCTTCGAGGAAGAAGAGGAAAACTTTTTCATTGGATTTTTAATGAAGATATATAATCATTATAATTAAAAAAATCTCATAAAAAATCTCGTTCGCTTGTGAGAGAACTCAAAGAGAATCGTCCGCGTGGAGTTATTTGCTTGCGTCCTTCTTCTCTCATTTATCCTTGTAGCATTCAAAGGACATCAAAGTTTCTAGGAAGCTGTGGGAGGTTCTGCTTCTGCTTCTCGTTGCCGTTGTTTTCGTTGCTTTCTGTAGACTAAAAAGGTAAATCGAAATAAAAACTGCGGCGTTTTTCAATAAAATTTTAAAAAGTACCATCTTCTCTACCAAATTCTTCACCACGAAAGACCAACAGCAGCAATCCACAGCTAGGGAAAGCCAAAATGCTGGCGCCTGTTGTGCAGCTTAAAGTTGTTCCTTCACGCGTTTAAATTAGCATCATATCAATATCGGACTGCCACTTCCGGGCCGCAGGCAGGCCTGCATCTCACCGCAGCACTCGCTGGGCCGAGGTTAAGTGAGCTCGAGCGGCGCAACGAAGGGAACCTCAACCGCGAAACGACCGCCGCATGCAGCATCAACGCAACGGACAGCAACAGCAGCGCCAGCGACAGCAGCAACACTGGCGCAAGTACTGCACGGTCGCCAGTGCACTACAGTACACTTCACGAGTGTCCACATCCGCGCCACAGCAACTGCTGTGCATCCAAGCGTGGCCATCGGCAGCAGCGGCGCCGCTTCCCCAAAACCGCATAACCGAAATGAGGAAAAAGCAGCCATCATTGCAGATTAGAGTGTTTTTTCGCAACTTTTCGGAGTGTTTCTGGCAAACTTTATCTTTGCAAATTTAACCCGTTTCTACCCGGCGCTCAGCTCTGCTCAAAAAGCCCGAAAACCCTTATTGTAACCAACTATATCATCTGAGGACGGGTGTCTGCTGACCGGCCTGCGAATGCCGCAGAACCGCTCTGCGAACGTAGGGTGTTTTTTGACTGAGGACGCCGTATCAGTCGCGGCGGCTGCCCTTCGGGAGGTCCATCGCAACTGGTGCTGGAAACTTTTTTAATTTTCTCCCGTATGAAACTTTTTAGTCTGATAATCAAAATCAGGTCTAAATAAATAAAGCGATCCCTCCAGGCAGCGAGGGACAGGTAGTGAGGGTAGGCGGGGGTCTGCACTGAATGAACTTTCAATTTCAGCTTTTATACCGAACTCATTTCCACACGAATTTAGCACTGTACTGACTTGTTAGATCTCTGATTTCATCGAATTATCTAAAAATGAGTTTACTAAAAATGTTGCTTTGAAGATTATCAAATTTTCAGAAAGAAAAAGTTACTCGCAATTTCATTTTTTCAGTTCTGTGCATTTTACACCCCAACGGGCTGGGGGAAAAACTTGACAATAAATTACATGTGGCAACACTGCATGTGGGAGTTTTATTGCCGAAGTTCGTATGTTGCTTGCGCGTGACTCTCGAGCACGAGTTGCTCCCAAAAATATGAGATAAAATAGTCGTGCCAGAGGCGTAGGCAGAGGAGGGAGCCCTTGTGGCTGCGGACCCCTTCTGGCGTTTTATATTTTAAGTGAATGGAATCTCATTTCTTCATCGAGTTCTTGGCAGACTTGGACTAGTTTGACTTGGCCTAACTTGACTTGATTTTATGGCGTATAATTAGATTTGTTTTGATCCTGACTTCTCTTGAATTGATTCTGACTCTGACTCTAACTCTGACTCTGACTCTGACTCTGACTCTGACTCTGACTCTGACTCTGACTCTAACTCTGACTCTGGCTCTGACTCTGACTCTGACTCTGACTCTGACTCTGACTCTGACTCTGACTCTGACTCTGACTCTGACTCTGACTCTGACTCTGACTCTGACTCTAACTCTGACTCTGACTCTGACTCTAACTCTGACTCTGGCTCTGGCTCTGACTCTGACTCTGACTCTGACTCTGACTCTAACTCTGACTCTGGCTCTGACTCTGACTCTGACTCTGACTCTAACTCTGACTCTGGCTCTGACTCTGACTCTGACTCTGACTCTGACTCTGACTCTGGCTCTGGCTCTGACTCTGACTCTGACTCTGACTCTAACTCTGACTCTGACTCTGACTCTGACTCTGACTCTGACTCTGAATTAATTCGATTTAGTTTGATAATTAGATTTAATTGCATTTTGTTTATTTTATTTGGTTTAACTTGATTGGTTGTCTGTGTTATTTTATTTTACTTTATTTGATTTTATTTGGTTGCATTGAATTGCATTGTAGTTTGTGTTGTTCGTTGTTGTTTTTGACCAACAAAAACACAGACTCCACCAGCAATAAAATCAATCAATTAATGCGGCCACCGGGAACACTTAATTGCTGCAATTGATCTCTGTAAATGTTGCGTGGATGGATGGGAAGCGCGTAAATGTTTTTAATTCCACACGAGAGTTGGCACCGGGCATTCGGGTTACGCAGCCAGTGGCTTTTCAAGTTAAGGCGCGAAGAGATTCTGCGCTCCCCCTCCGCATTGCGATGTGGATTGCAACAATGGGATCGGGATGCGCTAGACTGTTCTGATGCATCTGAATAATAAATTCGCTGAAATAAGCGTAAAGCAAGACCGAAATTTCTACTAAAATCTTCAGCTGAACACCGAAATGAAGCGAAAGAAGAACCAGTGATGTACCTTCAAAAGTTGCAACGCTGTCTTGCACCTCTTGTTGACCACCAGATTGTGTCTCGCGCCACGCGCGTCCCCTCTGCATACGCGGCGGCGAGTGTCGCCTCTCGAAAACCGCAGCAGGTTCGGCAGGACCGCCTCGAGCTGCACTTCAGCAGGCGGCTCCGGCGACAGAGTTGCCATGGCGCAGATTCAATTAGTTTGCACGTTGTTGAAGCTGCACTCAGCTGAAAAGCTGTGTAGCACGGCAAAATGCACGCAGCACTCGTCCGATATTCAGAGGCGTAGACGGGTTTTCCTTGGGGGGAGGAAGGAGGGGAAGCGTATCTCTATATTATAATTCAGTTTCAAACAATTGCTACTGAGGCTGCACGTGTTGATGAGAACTTTCCATTTTCTTGTTTACTCGTGCTTTTAGTTTGTTGTGTGTTTTCGTAGTTTCTGAAGTTTGCGTTCCCGGCGGGCGAGGGGAGCAGCTGCCTCTCCTTTCTCTCGCCCCCTACGCCCCTGCTGTTGTTGACGTAGTTCCGCAGTCCCTTCTTTTTGAATTGAACTCAACTATTTTTCCTCTTCCTTCGTGGCTTCTTATGTCGATCTTTGCAGATTTCATCAATTAAATTTTAATTGCCGTCACTTTGAAGGGCTGCTCGAGTGGCGCCGCGCGGTTATCGAGGATTGCAGCGGAGCGACTCGAATGGGGCGAGTTGGTGCGACTGCTGAGTGGAAGTTCGAGCGGCTCCTCGAAGCGATGCTTCAGAGCCCGCGCACCTTAAGGGCGCCCCATTTAATTATCTCGGCGCAGTTGTCGCTATTCATTACGTCGCAGCCGCGACGATTGCCTCTCGGGTTTGCTGTGCGGCGGGCAAACTGGGTTAAGTATTTCTTTAGTTTCTCGTAAACTAAAGTATTGAAATGCTTTGCTTCCTGAAGTGTTACACCGATCCAATCCGACCCCCGCAGACTTACAGTGGGAATTGAAAGACGGTCAAGACGTTACTTTTAATTTTCAATTAATGTTTAGTTTGCCCCCTTGAGAAGCACAAGTAAATCGCGCCCTTTAAAGGCTTCCAAGAACTTCCCCTCGACGTTGTTGCGTGGACTGTTCGGCTGTGAGTAGATCCGGATAAGCCGGAACAATGTCAGTGGCAAGATTTAGTGTATTTAGCAGATACTCGGACGCATAAATATGCGGTTGCCTAATTAAATGCACACGCAGAGCTTCACGCACACGGAATCGTACAGCTGAAAGGGCTTCGGTCCCCCACAGCCACCACTGCCAGGCGGTCAAGCAGAAGGATCCGCAGCACTTCGTGCGCCTCGGAGCCAACAAGTCGGCTGCTCTCGGCGTGTGTTGCCGGGGAACGACAGAGCGCGAGGTGTCCGAATGCTCGAGCACAACTTGCAGCCGCCACTCGCCACTCGATTGTGTGTCGTGCACTTAACAAATGAATGTGTGTGCGTCTTTGTTTGGCTTCCAAATAAATCCAGATGATTTCTTGATTTCGGCAGTGAGCTGCGTAATGTGTGTAGACGGAATGGTAATTGCGAGCGTTGTGTTGCTGCTTTCGCGTTAATGGAACACGCAAACAACAAAAGCGCTGCGCTTAATTAAACGCATCAAAGACGTTCGGTTCGTACGACCGGACCGACGCGGTGGTGAGGACATAAATCCACTCTGACGTGCGGAGGTTTGCCGTGGCATCGTCTTGCGTCTGCTTGCTCAGAAGGTTTTTTCAAGTCACAGCGAAGAGGGAAGCCGTGGACTGCCCTCGTGGTGCTGTAGTGCTGCCCTCGTAATGTTGTAGCAAGAGAAATCTTGAAGGTAGAATCCTCCAGCTCTTGTCGCTTCTTTGCGGCTCCTAATTTGATTTCAATTCAACTTCGCGGCACTTTACGATGTCGTTGTGGAGATGTGCTTTGATCTCTGTAACACGGTGTTCGGCGTGTCGTAGACGTCGGCTCGCGCTCCTGCGATTACCCTCGACTTCCCTAGCCGTGCATCCCATGCAAGCTGAAACGCGGCGTTTCAGCTTGAAGTCGGTGGTAATCAAATTTTATCGCTCCAGCGGCTTCCTCATCAACGCTGCAGGTCTGCATTCTCAGGCCCGCGCCGGCATCTCGAGAGTCCTGAAACCCAATGAAATAACGACTTTTTACAAAGGGACTTCAACACCCTCCGTATCAAATACACGCAGTTAATAGCGGGTAAGAAGGCTGCTTTCGGTCAGGACGACGTCGAGGCTGCCTCCAACCAGAAAGAAGTTCTGGAGTTTTCCCCTTTGTAGGCTGCCTACGCGGCTGCCCCTTCCACTGCAGGGTGGTGTTCAGCGCAGATGACTCCCGCTGCAAGCGCGCACTCACCCGAAATAACACGTCATAAAATCAACAGAATAAACCTCGAATTCACTCGAAGTGAAATGCATAAAAGCCACAGCAGAGGCAGCAACGGCAGCAGCCGCCTCGCCAACGCCGGCAACGCCGTCGGCAGCGTCAACACCCGTGCCGACACCGCCGCTAACACGTTAAATAATCACGCCGCTTAATCCGCGCCGTGTGTGGTGCAGCCAGCCAGCCAGCCAGCCAGCCATGTGTGAGCGAGGCAGAGCTGCAGCGCGCGTAGGAAACTGTTGCAGGATTAAAGGACTTTTCATGATTCCGCCGGAAAAAATTGCGTCTTTGAAAGGCCAAATAAGAAATGAAGACACCTCGAGGAGATTTAATAATTAAGTGGTGAGTGGATGGAATTCGCGGGCGCGTGTGTATCGCGTCTGCATGTCAGCCGAGTGAGGGACGCGCGCCTGACATACGCTTCTCAATAAGGAGCTTCATTAAAATGTCCTTCCCTTCGCTCAGAAATCGCGCGACTTCCACGCTCTCAAGAATTATTTGTGTATAAAAATGAAGAGGAAGACAGCCACACACACACGCGAACGCAGAACTCACACTTCTACAGATTCGCCAGCACAAGGACGAGCGCAATGTCACCACCTGTTCCTGTGATGGTTTTTCTTCTTCGCATCCGCCACACATGTTTTTGCTCATCAGGATTCTCGAGTGCAGCCCGCTACAAACTCCCGCCGTCGCCCTCACGACCCGTCCCTCGCCGGGATTGCGTACATCGCCGCAATTCAGTCGGGTTTTATTTGGCGTGAAGGTTGGATTTCACGGCTGTTAGAGCTTGCCAGACCGGCTTTCATCACGCACACGTTTGTCGTTGCTCGGCGTCGCACAGAACATGCGGCACCGTCGTGCAGTGCTGGAGGATTCCGCTGACGATTTATCATTCATTGCATTTGCGTAGTCGATCCTTCTGTTCGGATTTAAAGGGAATCGCTTACTGTGTGGGATCTCAATTGTGTGGAAGGGAGGTGGTGAGGCAGAAAGGGAGGGGAGAAGGATATGTTCCACCTTTCAAGTCTCCTTCTAGGGCATCCCTTTCAACTTTGCGCGGCGCGCGTAGGGTGTTCCGAGCTCGACCAGCCCGAACGCCGCCTTCTTGCTGCTTTTCTGCTCTTTGTTCCTTCGTTTGTCCACTTTAAAAGTTAACAACTGCTACTTACTTCAGAGTGAATCCTTTAGAAAACTCCACAAATTCAGCACACACACACACACACACAATATTTGCGCCGCAGCCAAGAGACTTCTTGCGTCTCTTCCTCCCTCGCCAGCTGAAGACCGACCGTCCGGTCGTCTGCCCTCGTCTGTCTGCCAGTCTGTCTGCTTGACTGTCTTATCGAGCAGACGGCCGCTTCGTCCTTCCCGTCCTTTCAGTGTCCTCTTATCGTGTTAAGCTGTCAATGGCTCTCCACTGCGTCCTCGCCTTTAACTTGGTCTCCATCTCAATCGTCGTCCTGTTTTCCGTTCTGTTTTGTCATTTTCACTTAATACGTTGGAACTTCTTTTCAGCAACTGTACGACTAGAGTCTATAGTTGTTGTTGTAGTAGTTGTTGTTGTTGTAGTTGTCGTTGTTGTTGTTGTTGCCACTATTGTCCTTTGAGTAGAAGTTGGCGTTTTTCAAGTTAAGTTTTTCGTAGGAGGAAAATTCCTTTTAAAACATGACAAACTCGTTTCGAGAATAGCGTGCGAATTTTCTAGAGTTCAGCAGGACAAAAAGGAGGAAAGAAAGTCAGCAAAACCGAGTTTAGTTAAGCCAAGTTCTGTTGGCCATCACGAAAATTGCATTTACAGTCAGCGTTGCGGCCATGAAATTTTAATTTCGATTTGTTTTCACAGACGCGGACGCGGATGAATTCGATGACGCTTTCTACAAGTTGCTTTTTTTTTTGTTTCAAAGAGTGAACAAATCAACTCTATTAAACTTTTACTTATCTGCAGAGGGAATTTCAACTAAAACTTGGTTAGAGAAGTTTCTGAAAATCGTGTATTTATTAAAATTACAAGAACTTTAATAGCGAGACTACAGAAGTCGATTAACGATGAACGAAAACTGGAAGTTTTTCTGCATTTGTAAAGTGTATTTCTTAAAAATTAAAGCAAATTCCAGCGCAATCTTGCCTGAGTTTCTGCGCCAACACCAGCTAAGAATGGCTCCATCACCTCCACCCACAACTGGCGCTCCGATTGTCGTCTAATTGCAGTCCCAACTACACGGATAATCGCGAACGGTTCTCAAGTCAGCTCGCGTGTAGCGACAACGATTAATCTCAATTGTTGTCGTTGCAAAGCTAATGATCGCGCTGACGCTAACTAATGATTGCATTGATGATGCTTCGTTCTCGCCCTTGTCGCTGCTGCCAGAGCAACAAATGATGGCTCTGCTGAGACAAGAAAAAAAAGAAGAAACAACTGACAACACAATACATTCTGCGTGAATTCTGCGTGAGGAATGATGGAGTTGCTTTGTCGCTTAATTTCTCTGCTGCTCGTCAGTCCGCGTTTATGCGGTTCGTGCAACTGTTCGTCGCACTTTCGATGAGTCCATCCGTCCGTCTCTTTCATCTGTTTCTTCGTACTCATTGTCGAGACTGCTATTTAAACTTCTGCAAGATTTGGAAGCTTCTTATTTTTGCTTTTCATTCTTGCTTCTCATTAAATTTAATAATATTTTAAGCTTCTTTCATTGCAGTTGCAGTTGCTGTTGCTCTTGTTGCTGGCGTTCATCATCGCCGAATGGCAACGCTTAAAACTTCGGCTCTGGCCACTCCGTTTATCTTGGCCTCAGCATTAAGTGCAAACTTCTTAATTGATTGCAATTGCTGCAAAGTTGTTTGGTTGTTGCCTGCATTGTTGTTGCCTGCATTGTTGTTGTCGATTCATGCTTGTTTCTATTTATGTTTGTTCGGCTTTTCCTCTCGTGCGGAAAACAGTTCATTTGTCATTTAAGCCGTTTTGGCTCGAAGCGAGCTCCCCATACTCCGTTCTAAAAGTTCTTCTGTAGCGTGACTGGCGGGGGTAGTTGTAAACAGACGCTGTTTACCCGCCCCTGCCCCTCTTCCCCTCTCCACCAACTCCCAACCGAGGCTGTGCAACGCGAAAACTCGTAATTAAATTTGCAAAAAGTTCTCTAAACTCCTTTTCGTGCGCTCGAACTGCATCTGCATGTCATTTGTGCACCGTGCGACAACAACGAACAGCTATAAATAACAACAACAACAACTTAGCTCGCCCGCCACTGAAGTGCACGTCGCCGGTTACTCCGCCACCCAGCCGCTCCCCCTCCCCTCCTCGATCACCCGCCAGTCGTCCTCCACCTTGAGACCGTTCCGCACAAAGAGACTTTCGTCCTTCGGCACCGCCAGCCGCCAGCGCAGCTTCGCAGTGCACGGCGCGCCATCTCGGGCCGCCATGGCTTCGTCGGCACTCGCACTTGTGCGTGGTCCACTCGGTCCACCTCAGTGCTGGCTGCACAACGCCACTCAATGCTAATTTCAACAAATTCCTGTGCCGAACTCCTCCTCGCAGTTGCTTTCATTACTCCTGGCGGTCGCCCCGCACCGCCCGTGCCGAGGGTTCGTTTGCGCGGCTGTTTTCACTTAACAGGGACGGCGCATAGTTTTTCCGTGTCTACTGTGGAAAATGCAGGGCGTGGAGGGCGGGAATAAATTTCATTCTATCATCGGAACTCGTGTCGTGAGTAGCTGATATAATTAATTAAGCTGCGAATGCAGCTATTTTTGCACTCTTGACGTAAGCATGAAGAGGAACAACTGAAACACAGCAGCAGGTTGTCCGCTCTGTCTCAGAAATTTCTCTGATACTGAAACCGAATTCAATTCCCGTCAGTGCTTCGATCGAACAGATGAAACACAGCAAGAAATATCCAGTTCGTGCCAACGACTGTCAACTAAACAGCTGATTTGTGTGTTGAGAGGCAGAGAGCGAGAAAGTTGGAGAGCGAGAAAGATGGTGATCGAGAGAGGGGGAGAGAGATAGATAGAGAAAGAGTGAGAGAATGGAATCGAAAGAGAGAAAGAGTGAGAGAGCGGAATCAAGAGTGAGAGAGATCGAGGGATAGGGATCGAGAGAGAGAGAGAGAGAGAGAGAGAGAGAGAGAGAGAGAGAGAGAGTGAGCGAGAAAGATACAGAAAGGGAGAGAGAGAACGAGGGAGCAAGAGAGAGAAAGAGAGAGTAAATAGTGTGGACCAACTGAAATAACGATAAAACTGCCAGAAACTGAATTGAAATTATGCAAAAGTTTTATCCGAACTTTTGGTCGGTCTCGCGGAACGAAAAAGTAAAGATTGCTTGCAAACCAAACGTTTTATTTTCGCTATCTTTCGCAACCAGATCGAGAAACTGATGTCATCCTTAAATGAATAAAGGACGACGAAAATTTTCTCCTGGCTACTTTCCTTTATTTTTTTGGGTTTTATTATGTTCTGGCAAAAAGTTTTCGCATTCAGCAAGCTTACATTATTATTTAACTGGTTGGGACGAGTAACTGCTGACAAACAGGTCGGAGCAAAATAAGAAATAGAAATAAGTGCAAAAAGATAAAAGTTTTGGAAATGATGTTCGTATTTTGCCCTCGGGTCCACGGCGACCCACACCCCCATCTACCGAAGACGACTTAAAAGTCGCCCGTGTCGCACATCGGACTTTAATGAATTTCCTTTCTTCAAAGTTCCGACAGTCCAATAAATTAATTAAACTGATGAATTTTAAACAATCTTCCAACTCTGTAGAAATGCTTCATCTCTCCGACTGTCCTTACATTTAAAGAAGAGATGGAAGCCTTTACACGAGGCGTGTTCGTCGAAACTCATTGGCATTCGATTTCAGAAATAAGATGTGCATAAAACTCACAATGTGTTCTGCAGTTGCAGTTTTTTGTTTTTTGTAATTTATTCAGTAATTTTGAGTGGTTTACATAAGTGAGTAGCTTAGAAGTTCTTTAACAATTCGAGAAGACGGCGTATAGAATCCCTTGACTCCTCCCAATGTTGCATATTTTCCGGGATGTCGTCGTTGGTCAATGTATCGTCGTCTGAGACAGATTGTGCGTCGACTGCGGCCGCGGTTTCAACACTCTCCACAACAGCATTACCATCAAACGTCTCCTCGACGCCGTAGCCACCAGTCCTCTCCCGTTCCTCAAGCACTTGTTGGCAGAGGAGGACGAGACTGCTCGGTTCTGCCAAGCCACTCCTTTCTCCAGTAACAGTAACACTATCAGCAGTTTCTTCGATGCCGATATCTCCTGTACGGTCGGGTTCCTCAAGTATCCGTTGGGTGTAGCTATTCCTCTCTGCTCCTGTATTACCGTCAGCAATTGCTTCGATACCATTATCTCCATTACTATCAGGTTCGCGAAATATCTGTTGCAGAGGAAGACGGCGTATAGAATCCCTTGACTCCTCCCAATGTTGAATATTTTCCGGGACGTCGTCGTTGGTCAGTGTATCGTCATCTGAGTCAGATTGTGCGTCGTCTGCGGCCGCGGTTTCAACACTCTCCACAACAGCATTACCATCAAACGTCTCCTCGACGCCGTAGCCACCAGTCCTCTCCCGTTCCTCAAGCACTTGTTGGCAGAGGAGGACGAGACTGCTCGGTTCTGCCAAGCCACTCCTTTCTCCAGTAACAGTAACACTATCAGCAGTTTCTTCGATGCCGATATCTCCTGTACGGTCGGGTTCCTCAAGTATCCGTTGGGTGTAGCTATTCCTCTCTGCTCCTGTATTACCGTCAGCAATTGCTTCGATACCATTATCTCCATTACTATCAGGTTCGCGAAATATCTGTTGCAGAGGAAGACGGCGTATAGAATCCCTTGACTCCTCCCAATGTTGAATATTTTCCGGGATGTCGTCGTTGGTCAATGTATCGTCGTCTGAGACAGATTGTGCGTCGACTGCGGCCGCGGTTTCAACACTCTCCACAACAGCATTACCATCAAACGTCTCCTCGACGCCGTAGCCACCAGTCCTCTCCCGTTCCTCAAGCACTTGTTGGCAGAGGAGGACGAGACTGCTCGGTTCTGCCAAGCCACTCCTTTCTCCAGTAACAGTAACACTATCAGCAGTTTCTTCGATGCCGATATCTCCTGTACGGTCGGGTTCCTCAAGTATCCGTTGGGTGTAGCTATTCCTCTCTGCTCCTGTATTACCGTCAGCAATTGCTTCGATACCATTATCTCCATTACTATCAGGTTCGCGAAATATCTGTTGCAGAGGAAGACGGCGTATAGAATCCCTTGACTCCTCCCAATGTTGAATATTTTCCGGGATGTCGTCGTTGGTCAATGTATCGTCGTCTGAGACAGATTGTGCGTCGACTGCGGCCGCGGTTTCAACACTCTCCACAACAGCATTACCATCAAACGTCTCCTCGACGCCGTAGCCACCAGTCCTCTCCTGTTCCTCAAGCACTTGTTGGCAGAGGAGGACGAGACTGCTCGGCTCTGCCCAGCCACTCCTTTCTCCAGTAACAGTAACACTATAAGCAGTTTCTTCGATGCCGATATCTCCTGTACCGTCGGGTTCCTCAAGTATCCGCTGGGTGTAGCTATTCCTCTCTGCTCCTGTATTACCGTCAGCAGTTGCTTCGATACCATTATCTCCAGTACTATCAGGTTCGCGAAATATCTGTTGCCGAGGAAGACGGCGTATAGAATCCCTTGACTCCTCCCAATGTTGCATATTTTCCGGGATGTCGTCGTTGGTCAGTGTATCGTCGTCTGAGTCAGATTGTGTGTCGTCTGCGGCCGCGGTTTCAACACTCTCCACAACAGCATTACCATCAAACGTCCCCTCGACGCCGTAGCCACCAGTCCTCTCCTGTTCCTCAATCACCTGTTGGCAGAGGAGGACGAGACTACTCGGTTCTGCCCAGCCACTCCTTTCTGCAGTAACAGTAACATCATCAGCAGTTTCTTCGATGCCGTAATCTCCAATACTCTGCGGATCCTCAAGTAGCCGATGGCGAGGGAGGACGAGAGTTCTTGTGGTTTCCCAGCCCTTCCTGTCTACAACTGTATAACCATCTTCGACGCCGTTATATGTAGTCCTCTCCGGGTTTCTCTGTCGGTGGCGAACGAGGGTATTTGTGGCTTCCCGGGCTCTCCTCTCTGCAAGATAACTACCGGCAGCCGCATTTTCGATGCCATTATCTGTAATCATCAGCATTTCCATAAGTGGCCGTTCGATGGAGTTATCTTCCGTGCTATCGGGTTCCTCTACAATCTGTTGGCGGGGGAGGACGATAGTTTGCGGGGCTTCCCAGGCACTCCTCCCTGCTGCTGTATTACCACCAGCAGTTGCTTCGATACCATTATCTCCAATACCATCAGGTTCGCGAAGTATCTGTTGCCGTGGTAGGTCGAGAGTGCTCACGGCTTCCCTGGCATGCGAATCTATAGCTGTCCAATCAAGCGTAACTTCGATGCCGCGATCTAAAGCCGTCTCCAGTTGCTCAAGTAACCGTTGAAAGTAATTATTTCCAGTGTTCTCGGGTTCCTCGAGTATTTGTTGGTGGGGGAGGAAGAGAGTACTTGGTGTTTCCCAGACACTCCTCTCTGCCGCTGCATTACCGTCAGACGTTTCTTCGATGCCGTTATCTCCAGTACTCTCTGGATACTGAAGTATCTGTTCATGGGGAATGAAGAGAGTTCTCGGGGCTTCCCAGGCACTCCAATCTACATCTGTATAATCATCAGCCGTACATTCGATGCGGTAATCTCCATCTATCTCCAGTTCCTCAAGTAACCGTTGGAAGTAATTATCTTCAGTGTTCTCGGGTTCCTCAAATATTTCTTGGTGGGGGAGGAAGAGAGCATTCGGTGTTCCCAAGACACACCTCTCTGCCACTGCATTACCGTCAGACGTTTCTTCGATGCCGTTATCTCCAGTACTCTCTGGATACTGAAGTATCTGTTCATGGGGAATGAAGAGAGTTCTCGCGGCTTCCCAGGCACTCCAATCTACACCTGTATAATCATCAGCCGTGCATTCGATGCGGTAATTTCCATCTATCTCCAGTTCCTCAAGTAACCGTTGGAAGTAATTATCTTCAGTGTCCTCGGGTTCCTCACGTATTTGTTGGCGGGGGTGGACGAGAGTTCTCGGGGCTTCCCTGGGACCCGAATCTACAACCGTAACTTCAGTGCCGCGATCTCCAGCCATCTCCAGTTGCTCAAGTAACCGTGGGATGTAATTGTCTTCAGTGCTCCCGGTTTCCGGAGGTATCTGTTGGCGGACACTCCTCTCTGCTTCTGTATTGCCGTCAGGCGTTTCTTCGATGCCGTCATCTGCGGTACTCTGCGAATCCTCAAGTAGTCGTTGACGGGGGAGCGTGAGAGTTCGCGGGGCTTCCCATCCCCTCCTGTCCACAACTGTATATCCATCTTCGACGCCGTTATATGTAATCCTCTCCGGGTTTCTCTGTCGGCGGCGGAGAATGAGGGCATTCGTGGCTTCCCGGGCTCTCCATTGTGCGAGATAACTATTGGCAGCAATATTTTCGATGACGTTATCGTCAATCATCAGCATTTCCATAAGTGGCCGTTCGACGATGTTGTCAGTGCGCTCGGGTTCCACCGGAATCTGTTGGCGGGGGTGGACGAGGGTTCTCGGGTCTTCCCGGGATACATCTACATCTGTATAACCGTCAGCCGTACTTTCAGTGCCGTTATATCTAGCAATCTCCGGTTCTCTCTGTTGGCGAGGGAGGACGAGGCTACTCTGCGCTTCACCAGAGGCTCCATCTGGTTCTTGGTTGCAATTATCCTCACTGTCGCTTTTAAGCTTGTGATTTCCAAATAACGGCATTGTGTTTGCGTTCCACTAAATTGCAGCCTTTTTCTGAACTACACAGCTTCGATGAAATTGTGCTAATGAAATTAGAAATTTTCTTTCGTATAGATTTTATTTACTGATTTGATTTTTAATTTCAAGGCTTACGTCGTACGAAAATTTTATACACATCAGTTTCTCAGTTACAGTAAATCGGTGTACAGTGTTTATATTTTTAGAGGCGACCTTTTCTGGAGGAACTTGAAACCGTGGAACTTTACTGGAATCGTCTTGGCGCGGTGGGTGTATCATAATTTTACGGGGATTTGAATGCGAAATGTTCTACTGAACAAGCCAGCCTGCTTTCTGCAATTCAAGTTTTTAACGCACCTTCCAGGCTTCCCAGAGTGGTACCCCGTTTTTAGGTCTCGGTGCCATTTCCACGCATTACCGTGGGATTTCGTTCTTCGGTCACATTACTAGATTGTGGAATAATCGCCCTGCGAATACTTGATCGCCCACTTTTAGAGTCAAGACTTTTGAACGGACAAATTAATTTAAAAGTATTAAACTAATTTTAAATTCAAAGAATTAATTCAAACCTAAAATAAATGCAAACAAAATTCATAATTCGATATGTTAACTGAACGCTGAAGCCGCACAGGACACAATGGTGGTACAGCCTGCCACAGTGACCCGTCGTGCTTCCGCTGCAGTAACTGGAACATG